>OZ010668.1:19304507-20531476 GCA_963932185.1 Troglohyphantes excavatus | reverse complement strand
ATGATTAGTTTTAAGCTTCTCTTCAAATGTCTTATCGCTAGCTTTTGGGAACATAGATTCTTCCTCCAGGATGGATAAAACACCCATGGGCTGCAATGCAAGCATTCTTCCGTAAATAAACAATATAAGAAAAAATAAATATGTGAAGTTTTAAAGAAATAATTTTTTAAGTTTATTTATTTTTATTCGAACTAAATAATTTTCAAGTAATTCAAGTGACTAAAATTTTAAACTTTTCAAACTTCAATCACATAATTTTAAGGAGTAGTAAAATTCCATGCATAACTATTAAAATCAAAATATTTGGAAATCAACTGAGGTAATTCTCACATTCATTTTTATATTTTGGTTTAATATTTCAGTGACGAATGTTCAAAATGTTTGTTCATTTAAAGATAAGTGGAATATATAAAAACGCTTATCCATGGAAAAATTTTGTATGATATTAATTAAATTCAAAATATCCTTATTAGTTATAGGTTAATAACCCCAAAATTAGTTATAATAACTTAAAGTTCAATATAAATTTAGGATAAAGAACCACGGGTTGGGAACAGCGGTCGTTAGTCTTATTTTCCAACTAAAAATATCAGTTTAACGACAATTTTACACTCAGTCGTTATTTTTTGACGCCTAACTTTTCATGAAAATTTCAGTTTGATGACTGTATTTTTACACCCAGTAGTCAGTTTTTTTTTACGTCTAACGTTGATTTTTAATGATTGCTCTCATATTTTTCAGTAATTTTGTTAGTAAGGCGGTTATAATTTTACAGTGTAACATAGGTACAAATGTAAACATGTTTCTAAATTTATGCAAAAGAAGCTTTAACGGTTACAAAGGTATCGTAACAGTTGGAAGCTCTGTTTATTTTGAACTGTTTTAAAACACGCCTAAGAAGAACGTTTTGGTCATTAAAAAAATTGCTAAGTGCCATTGACACAATTTTTATCATATAATTTCGAACTCTGGTTGGAAAACCGTTGATCTGTATTAAATTTGAAATCTTCAGCAAGTTCTCTTCTAGTGCGTCTCTCGTCGAGTGTACAGATATTTAAGTTCCCCGGCCTGTTTCCATAGTTACAAGTTGACACTTGTAAAAGTTTTGCTAGATTTATGTCAAGCTTATAGCAACGGGGGTGCAAAAAATAGAAATAAATCTTTTTCTATAATTTGAATCCACAAAGTCAATTTTATATATAACTTTGAGAATGTTCCCTTATTCAGTTTAAACACACAAGGTGAAAGAACACCCCCTGAAACTTTTTATCAAATGAAATTCATTTAGAAACACCCTCATCAAAAACAGGATACTAACCTTTGAGAAATTAAGCCTACTATTAATTTTCATTACTAATTAAGAAATCTTTTTCTCAAAAATCATAGAAGTGAATATTTCTTTAAAATATAAAAATAAAGATTACCATTCAATATCCACATTTCGTAGAGCATTTAGTTTTTTTGGGTGGATTCAAATCCGTGAAATGCTCCCTTTTTTACTAAGAAAACACGGTTTTCTACCGGTAAAGGACATGAAGCCAGTAAGAGCATTATCTATATGGTACTCTTTTTTAATAAATTAAGTTAATTTCGTGAAAATGCGTTTAGTAATTTTTAAGTTAAAATCGGATGCACACCCTTATTGGCATTCCGCTGGACGTATGAAATATCGTACCTTACAGTTAGACAGAGTGAAAATATTTTTAATTGAATGTTTTATTTGAAATAACTGACGCTCTATTAATATATTACTATTTAGATTACTTCTCACGGAACGGTGTTGAAATTTTTCATAATATGAATTACTGTATAAATTTTATTAAAAAAGTTTGATGACATTTTTTATTAGTCATATACAATAGAGGTATTCCAGCATGACGGGTGTGACATTCAGACAACATTTTTCGAGATATTTGTATTTTTCTTACTTTAAAACAGGCTGAAATTTTGGAAACAGCAAATTTATATATTTTCATTGATGTCTTGAGATATAATTAGTCTTATTGGAATTTTTTTTACGTTGCATCAATATAGAGATATAAATTTTTAGTTTTATGTAACGTGTGTGACCTATTTGCTTGTAAATGGATGCTGATAAATATTTTCTGAATGCCACACAAGTCACGCTGGAATGCACCAATAGATATAAAGAAAATTCAATGTATTATTCATTCTCAATACAAATGATTATTATTTTTAATAAAAACACAATTCATGCTCATTTCAGAATTAGCAGTTAATAGCATTAGTGTTACCTTTTCAATAAGTTCAATACATGCTTGCAAATCAAGTCCAAAATCGATAAAGGTCCAATCAATGCCTTCCCGCTTGTATTCCTCTTGCTCCAGAACAAACATGTGATGGTTGAAGAATTGTTGGAGTTTCTCGTTTGTGAAATTGATGCAAAGCTGCTCAAAGCCATTAAACTGCAAATGTATTGTTTATTAAGCAAGCAATCGAAGCGTCAATCAGCCGTTCGATTAAAATGAGAACGACAGAAGATTATACCCATTGCTAGTTAAAAAAAACTTTTTCATTTTTAAATAGCAAAGTGCGTGCATGTTGTTAGTGTTGTGCATCGTCATATAGAAGAACAATTGGGACTTATAAGTCCAAATATCATGTCCTTATTGGTCACTCTGCAAGGAAAGCGTTGATTGAAATGATGGATTTTGCCCCGAAGTTAGATTTGGTTCCGATGTTAGGAGGTTTCAAGTCACCAAAGTCGTGACTTCAATAATCCTACCTTCTCGATAAGATCGATACAAGCTTGAAGATCCAAACCAAAATCAATGAATGTCCATTCAATGCCTTCTCTTTTGTACTCCTCTTGTTCCAGTACGAACATGTGATGGTTGAAGAATTGTTGCAGTTTTTCGTTAGTGAAGTTGATACACAGTTGCTCAAAACTATTGAACTAGTTTAGAAATGGGAAATATATTAAATCACATTATGTGGAAAAATAATTGTATTGATTTGTAACTTCACATTTTAAGTATGTTTTTGTTTTCTATAGATAGTATTTTGTAATAACACCAATTGTAAACACAATTAAAATTAAATTATGAAACAAAATTCTATGACTTATACTAATAAATATGAAATAAAGTAATAAGGAACAATGGGAAGAGTATAAAAAAAACAAGAAAATACTTAAAAAATTATTTTGTTTTTAAAAAATAAACTTGACTTATTAATCTTTATTTTAAACAAATGACAAGTGTTTTCGTAAAAAAAAACTTAGAGAAGTTTTTAAAAATGCACTCTTCACGCTGATAATCTATAAAAATTTTGAGTTATAAAGTAAAGGTTTTAAATTAAAAAGTCAATTACATTTCAACAAAAAAAATAAGACTAAACAAAATCTAACTTAAAAAAAAAACTATGTAGTATCACTAAACTTTAAAATGTAATAAGTAAGGTTATATTTGTGAATGCAATTATCAATTTGTAATTTTCAATGGAATAAATAAGATAAAAAGCATTTTATATTCAAATATTTAAGGAAGAAATTCTTTTGAGTTATTTTATGTTAAACAATTATACTAATTATACTTACATCGAAGATTTCAAAACCAGCAATATCAAGTACTCCAATGAAATGTTGTCGCTTTTGTTTGGTGTCCAAAGTCTCATTCACTCTTTTCACCAACCATTTGAAAAGACGATCGTACATAGCTTTACCCAAAGCTCCTACGGAATATACTACCTACAAAAACAAATAAAACTTTTAACAAATATCTTGGATAAAAATGTAGTTAACAGTAACAATAAAATAGATTAGAACTATAGTGGTATATTTTTACTTTGATATAATTGTATTTCATATTGGAATTTAAAAAATTATTTTTGCTTAATGAATAATTATCATACTGTAACCTTCGTTAATGTATAAGTGATTTTTTTTAAAAATTAATTTGATTTCGTGAAAAAAGTATTGCACCGAAGCTGATTTTTACTTAGAGTTTAGGCATAGCGTTGACTTTAGCAGAGGAAAACTTGACATAGAACGAATGTCAATATTTATATTTGTTCCATGACATTTGTATAAGTCACCAGGCCCCAATTATATCAATTTGATCAATTTCTTTAAATTAATTTGTAAATGTTAATACATTTTTAAGGAAATTGTTATATTATAATGTTTTTTAAAAAAAACATTTGACGTTATCGGAGTTAAATAACGTAAATAAATATTCTTATGCAATATGCTGTCTGCAAGTTCCTTTAAAGTTATTTGCCGAATGAGGAATGTCGTAAAGCAGTACACATTTTCCATTTGTTGTTCAATTAGTTCTTTATTAACTCCTAAGCTATAAGACGGCGTTTTACTAACTTACCAAATTAATTTCCCTTTAAACCCGTATGATTATTGCGATATCTTTACCCAAAGTTACGTTCAGATATTTCAGGGAAATCTTTGAAATAGTGTGTAATTAAATCGAGATCAATAAAAAAAATTGAAGGTTGTTGTGTCGGTGCAAGACCAGACAGGTTTTACTTAGCACATTGTAGAAACAAGACTTGGTTACGAACAAAAAGCTTGTCAACAAAAAAAGGTATAAATATGCTGTTCCGTATGACGCCTCAGGGCCCTATGCCTGGCCTGTACGTATTTCGGTTTACTTCAAGATTTTACATGCAATGATGTCTTATTTTCTATCGATTAAGATCAAATTTATGTCATTAGTACCATTTACCACAAAATTACAACTTCCGAAACTACCTAAAAACATAACATAATATTTTTATCTTGATACCCCATATAGCTGGTTTTAAAGACGTTTCATGTCAAAAAAAGAATTTAAGCGCCACAAATTCACTGTGATAATTTACGAGTATGTCTACAGGATTTTTCAATATTAGGGAATTATTTTAAATGACTTGTAATACTAATTCGAAAAAAGTCTTAAATTTATCCCTAAATCTGAGGTCAAATCAATAGTCAGGTCCCTATTAAAACATTGAAGCAAGAAAATGTATCCCTAAATCTGAGGTCAAATCAATAGTCAGGTCCCTATTAAAACATTGAAGCAAGAAAATGTATCCCTAAATCTGAGGTCAAATCAATAGTCAGGTCCCTATTAAAACATTGAAGCAAGAAAATGTATCCCTAAATCTGAGGTCAAATCAATAGTCAGGTCCCTATTAAAACATTGAAGCAAGAAAATGTATCCCTAAATCTGAGGTCAAATCAATAGTCAGGTCCCTATTAAAACATTGAAGCAAGAAAAGCTCGAATTTAAATGAGGGTCTCATAGCTGTCAGATAGACAAAGGGTCATCAAATCGAACTTTTACGTGCACTAAAATTCTTGCCTTCTTAAATGAAACACATTATAAATAATATAACAAAATATATTAATAAATAGAGAGTATTCCTAATATTCTGTTTGTTTGAGTTTTTTTTCCAATATTCGAACAAGTGACAAGGTTTTTACTAAAGTTTGTAATGCAATTTTTTAAGGGTAAATTCAGTATCAAACTACGTTAGAGGTGTTAAATATTTATATAAAATGTCATTTGGGTAGGACCCTCAAAAATGTAAAGTGTAAGACTGTGCTTCACGAGTCTATTCGGCAATCGGGCCGTGTCAATAGTTGCGACTTCTGGAACGTACCTGTTCCTTATTCCTTCCCTGGGTCACAAGCTCGTTACCCACTCTGATCTTGGGCTTGAGCAGGTTCTTGTAGAGATCGGCGGCGTTGAGTCCCAGCAAGTGGGCCACTTTCTCGCCTGGTTCTGTTCCGTCGGCTTCTGCCTGTTCTTCGCGAGGTCTCTGCTTGAACTTCAACTCTCCCAGGTGCATCACCGATCCGGTGACCTTGTAGATGTTCAGTTTTTCATCTTCGGTGAAACCCAAGACGTCGAAACCGTTCTGAAAACCGGCAAAGGAACTGTCAATACTAACGTAGTTTTGAATAAGTTGAAGTTTAGTTAGTTGACGTTGTGCAGTGCTGTCTTAATGTAACTGAAGAATGAGTAACTGTTAGGTATATCTTCAACTTATATCAACTTATAAGCGCTTAACCGCAATTTTTTTTAAAAAATACACTTAAGACATTCATACACTAGGCATCTATTTTTTTTTGATCATTTGAGCCGTCTAGTTTCAAAACCAAACAGATTCATTTTTTCGATTGTCATATTATGTCATTTATTTTTAGTTTGCCAACAGATCTATCAGTAGGTTGAGTCATAAAAAATTCCACAGCAGCTAGATGATATTCGTTTTGTGGTGTTAAAGTAGCGGTTGGGTGCAAAATCAGTTAAGTAAATAAATCAGTTTCAAAACCAAATAGATCAAGGAGCGCGTAGGCTACTGCGCACCGGTCCCAGCGCAGTAGTCGAGCTACATTCCACAGCTTTATTGCAAAGCCAAATAGATTTCACAGCTTAGTTTCAATTCCAGATAGATCCAAAATAATGTTTTTTCTTTCTCAAAGTAATACTTATACAGAGCTAAAATTCGGTCAAGGCCAGAGTCTATATAATACCAATTTGTAAAAAAAGAATATAAAATTTTCCATAAATAATGGAATTAATTAGTTTTTGTTTTCTCTTGAAATATTTTTAAAAAATGACCTATCAATTTTTGAAACTAGATGGCCCATTTAAAAGTAATTCTCATTTGAATACTTAATTCTTTTAGAAAAGAAAGTGATTAAAGTGCTTATTTATAATCCAAAACGATTGTACGCTAGATACATACTATATGATTATGAATTCTTTTCATTCTAATGACAGAAATACTTAGCTATTAAGCACGTTATCAATTTATCTTTTTAAACAAAACGACAGAACGTCTTGGCATAGATAGTTTTAAACAGTTCAATTGGCGATTAACACTCATAAGTTGGCGAACAGTTTCAGTGATTTAAATAATAGAGAAGAAATCGTTGAAAAGTCCTACGAAATATAAAATTATTTTTAACGTTACACAGTACTATAATATACTAAAAGAACCGATATGAATTAGATGAGCAATTTGTAATAAAATATAAAGGCTAATGTGTTCGGTTTTATTATTTTTATATTCTAAAGCTAAAGTTGTTGTTTATCCTTTTAAGTAGACGTGAAAGTTAAAAAACAATAAAATTTTATATATATTATCTAAAATATAGCGGATTAAAAAATTAATTTACTCTTAAAATTTCATTACATTTTAATACTCTTTTATAGCATATACCGAGTTGATTTATTGCATATAAATTGATAATACTCGCAATTAACCCTCTGACGCTCACAGACGGGATATCACGTTCAGGGATTTTTAGTCGTTTTTGCCGTGTGCATTATTTTTTTTAATTCATAACTATACTCTTTTCTAATTGTTTGGGGTACAACCTACAACGTATATCTTTAAAATGCATTAAAAGTTTTGAAGAAATATAAAAAGTGTGTGAATGAAATATTATTTTAAGTGTCAAGCGGAGAAAACGACTTTACAATTGCGACTTAACTTAACAATTACAACTTTACAATAGCTTGAGCGTCATCGGGTTTTAAAACTATTACGAAGCCGCTGCATCACAGTGTAAATGAAGAAATACTCACGTCAGTGACTAACATGTCTTCCCCGTCGTCTACTCCTGGAATATCAGTCTTACCTTGCGATACGAAATGATAATCGCGGACATTGTTCGATAGAAGAACTTTCTCTGTAATAAGGAAGGTTAAACTAGTAAGGGAGTTAGGGAAACAAGAGGATGGATGAGGTTGTTTACACACACTTTGACTAAGAGTTACAAGATTGATTAGAACAAAAGAAAAACTGTCTCAAATCTTACGTTTGTGTGACATTCTTTCTAAAATCTCCTTAAATCTAAATTAGAAATTAATAGTTCTAAAAATAAATTGACGCCATTGTGGATGCTGATACTCTTTTCATCAAATGTAATTTTATTTCATGTTGTGTACTGCTCCATTTTAATTCTTTTCTGACTAATAGTACTTACAGGCAGTTTAAAAAGCCATAGGCAGATAATGATAATATGCAAGGAAGCAATAAATAAGCTGCACTGCGTGATTTTCCCTCTGTAGGACTTTAAATGAGTACAATAGGAGTTACGCTTATTCGCTGGATAAATAGAAGGAACTAAAATCCAAGATTAAACTATTTTTAAATTTAAACCTAAAATAAACACGTAGAAAGTAGATTTGCTTCAATTTCTAATTTCAAATGTTTGTAAAAACATAATTATAAGGCTTTACGTGGCTTAATTTCAGTGTAAAAAAGAACTCCTTCAAGTTCAAATACCACACTGTAAAAAATATACTTAAAAATAAGTACCTACAACTACTCGTTTTTATTTAAGTACAATTGAATCGTAAATGAGCTCAAATTTAAGTAACCGTTCTTTCTCAAAAATGAGGAATGTGATTTAATATTGTTAATCTCAGCTTCTGTTCAAGCTATCTTAATAAGATCTTACAAACTTAAAATGGTTGTTCAGAAGATGGTTTTCAAAATTATTTGATGTCAATTGCTTATATAGAAACTGAGTTATTACAACACAATTACGTTACTTCCCATTCTTTTGGCACACCTTTTTTTAAACATTTCTTCTGTTTATAACTTCTTAATGTAGTCCTGTTAATTTAACGGATAAGGTAATGAAATGCGTTGCTGAGGATTTGGGATCGATTCCAGGTAATACTTGGCTGTAATTGTCGATATTTATCGAAATTGATTTATGAAGGCAGCCTGTGTAGGCAAGCTTATACTCATTGTATAATTTTTTAGGGCAAAGATTTTTCAAAATTGTAACTTATATATTCGGTGCCATGCATCAAATGTACTCAAAAAGGAATACATTTTACTTATTTTTGAGTATCAATTTACAACAGTGTAGTGTGACGTTAATTAAACCGACGAACTATCAAGTGACATTTAACAGTGCATCTTTTTGAAGCGAAATTCAATGAGGCGTGATAAATGCTTAAGCACAGCGGAAAGTTTGTATACAGCTGCTTTTTTTTGCAATTAAAAAGTATGCGATTAAATTTATTTCTAATATTCGAATTAAAATCGCCTCAAAGCTGCTGCTTTTTCTTTTTTCACATCGCCAAGCAATGAGACAGAAAATTAGAGGTTAGTAGTTATTTCAAAAATAGACATGCAGTGTACAACGGGGAAGGGTAAAATTGTAAACACCATTCCTGTTTTCAAATATATATATCCACGCGATATTACAGGTTTTTAATAGCATTCTCTTGAAATTTAACCCTCTTTCTAAAGGGTGCTAAGAGGAGAAAAACTACTAGATTGGTATGGATGGTAGAATTGGAAGGTCAGGTTCCAGGGTAAGGAGATGTTGGTAACATGTTGGTTGATGTTTCTATTGGTCTACAGGGAGGGAGGGAGTGGGGTTGGTGTTTACTCACATCGGTCAATTGCATTTCCTCAGCGTCATCTACCCCAGGGATGTCAATTTTACCCTGCGACACAAAGTGATAGTCGTGAATGTCGTCGCTGAGAAGGCACATTTCTGTTACGCCACATGAAGAAGAGAAAAAGCGTTTAGTCAGAGTACTGCAGAAAGAAAGCTGAGAGCAATTTAAATAGAGACACTGCAAAATCTGAAAACACTCTGAATGGCGTTATTAAGTTCGGAAAAAGTTTTGTACTGGAACCTTGATAAAGTTATTTTATTGCTTAAAACTATATGAAGTACACTAACTATTTATATATTTTAAATGCATATAAAGTAAAATATTGTGGACTCAAAATAGACAAATGGTCACTATTTTTGTTTTTGAGGAAATGATCTTTAAGTTTTGAGTGTTTCATATATTGATATATTGGGCAGTTTGCATCATAATATATATTATTGTTTTGGAGATCAATAGTCTCAAGTTTTATTTGTATTGGGATCAAGTACCAAGCTTTAATACATACAGGATATATGAGATTGCAGATTGTATAACATATACAGAGTGTATGAGATTTATCTTTATAACGTTGACACGCTATAAAACATAAAAGATATAAAATAGCTAAGTTATGTTATTGTACATGTAACAGTAACACGTAAAGTTTTATTTGTATGCAGTATTTTTCACAACGTCACAAGAGGCGCAGCCGACATTTCAAGTTCTGATATTAAGAAAAGGTTGTGAAAGTTTTCATGAATACCGAGAGATCACAGCACATTACACCGATAACAACGAGAGACTAGTAGGAAGGAAGGCGGTCGCCATGAATCCTCAGGAGAAATCTCAGTGCGTTGGTTTGTCAGTGCGTTAATGGTTTTGGAATGGTGAGTCAATAGTTTTGGAAAATAAAACTACACAAACAAAACTTCGTGTATTGCTGTTACATGCACAAGCAACATAACTTAGCTATATTATTTCTCTTAGGTTTTATGCGTGTCAAAGTTGTAAATATAATTCTTAAACATCCCGTATATCAATAACTTAAAACAAAAACTGTTTGTATTTTCAGTCCCTCATATAATATTTCACATATACGAAAGACGTAGTAAAGTGCAATTAAAATATAATATCTAACAATATATGAAAGAAGCTGGAGAAATCAATATAGATTTATTGGTTTTTCAAGAAAAGTCAAGGAGAATTTAATGAATTAAAATTCAATAAATTTTCTTATTTTATCTTTAAGCTTACTACTTATTTATTCTTCGCATGTATGTTTTTTATTTGTACTTCATATTTTAAAATATATTTTTTTCCATTCGAGTAAAGCAAACGGCTTTTTAAAGATTAGAATTTGATATATTAATTTAGTTATACCTAGTTTAAAAGGTCAACATAAAAGTCTTAAATAGTTTTGTGATAAATAAGTTTTTTTAATTGAAAATTGCTGTATCTTTGTTGAAAACCTGCAGCATTTTAAAACGTATATGTTAAATAGTTTAGAATAAGAAACTTAAGCTTTATATTTAGGTCTTTCTTTATTTATTTAGCTTGAAAAAGGTTCTTTTGTGGTACCTCTTTCATATATTCAATTTATGTTTAATTTAATAAAATATAGTATAATCAATACAAACATGTGAAAACCACAATTAATACTTTAATACAAATTGAACAATTAATACTTTACACTAAAGAAATATAACATTTTAAAACTAAATTTAACTATTTAAGAAACACCCGCAATTTTAATAATTATTTCTTCAACTCAAAGTATAACTAGTAGTATACTATGCTTACTTAAAACTTATAAATAACTAAAGTGTAAGTTTAACAGAATTTACCCGAAAATTAAAACAAAATTGCAAGTCCCCAACTGTTCCAAAACATTAAATACACACACATATATTAAACATTACCTTTAAGCTTCTTTATTTTACCAGACATGATTTGGTAAAAAATATGGTAGGAACGTTCAAGTGGCTGTTGAGATATCACACGAGCTTTTTCTAATAAATCTGAAATTAAAATGTCAAAGCATTATTTTCCATTTCATTAGGATGTATTGAAAGAGTCGTTAAGAAAAAAAACGGTTAAGGTAATAGCTATAAAAGTGTAATAGCTAAGGTAATAGCGATTAACTAAATTTGATATAGACTAATTTTTTTATTTGCTATTAACATTTTGTACAGTAGAACCTCATTATAACGGACTAATAGTGGCTAAGGTTGTCCTTTTTTTTAAAAGTCAGGTTTATAACAAACTTATATTAGATTGAAAAATTGCTTAACTTTTAAATATTTTATTGATATTTTTTAATACAATCATGGTTGTTTGATAAATTTATTATCATAAATATGTACTTACAAGTTTCAATGTCTGCACCAGCAAGCTTTCCCATTGGTCCAAAGTGAATTCTGATGAATTTACCCTGAAATAGAATAAAATATTTTTTTTGATCCATTAAACAGCCGCAATACCACTTCTAAAAGCTAACATTCTAATATTCAAAAAGCATTTATTGTTTTACACTGTGATATTTGTAGATATTTAGATTATAGGATGGATAATTTTTTCATAAAAGTATTATAAAAATGCTATTTCATAACGTTTTAAATTATTTTTTGTAGTCTTCTTGAAACATGAGAAGAAAATAATGATCAAACATGCACTTACGAATCTGGAAGAGTTATCATTCCTCACAGTTTTGGCATTGCCAAAAGCTTCCAATACTGGATTGGTCTGAACGACTTGGTCCTCTAAATTTGCCTAGAAAAGTAAAAACAATTAATAGAATTTACCAATAGTTGTATTCTAAACATACAAATGTATTTGTAATATATTAAAATTGTGTTAACTAAATGATAAATAATGGGCGGAAAAGTTTTATAAATCGTTGGACGTTTATTATTGCTATGCATAATATTTTTAAGACAAAATTTATGTAGAAAATATAAAGATTTTATTATATCAAACGTATATATTTCAGACTTTACATGTTTCCTATTTGCTGAAAAAAGTCACGTATATATATATTTTTTTTTTGCAGAATCAAACCCACTGCAATTTCCACACGCCTACTTGCCGCGAAAAGTGTACCGGTACAACATTTCATTTGTGTCATCATAATCTCCACAAATTAGGCAAATTTCAACCCCAAGGCGCCAATAACTGAATAGGATGATACGATCGCAATTAATGACTAGTGAGGAATCTTACAAATAAAAATTGAGACACAGAAATGTAGCTGAATATTAGTAAAATACGTACATACACTAAATATACATATAAACTGACAAAGACACTACATCGACTTATATATAAGTCAGGAATTGGAACGAAACACTAAAAAACGATATTTTCCGCAATAACAAACAAACTTCTCTAATCAGAACCTTGACGATACTATGACAGTTTCTCCTATTGTTTTCTAGAGTGCAACAATTATTGTGTCCTCCCCACCGGTTATAGTTTGCTGTTTACACAAGATGAAGGCATTAATTACCCCGTATGACGTCATCACTTAGCCTCCTCTAGATACATTTTATAAAAACATTTCCGGAAGTTTAACTAATAATGTTGACTGTTCTGAATCATTATAAAATAAAATTCCCATGATCTATTGTAAAAGTTTCAAATACAGTCAATACTAAAGTAATATACATTTTTAAAAAAAGTGTTTTAGAATCGATGCAAAGAAACAATAACTAAAAAATATATACTGATATTTTTATTAAAATGTAATACTAATTATATTAATTATAAAAAATTTAATATATTTTAATTAAAAATATATAATAATATTACCTTTTTGTCTTTATCTTTCTTCTCCTTAGCTGCTTTCTGGGAAACTGCTCCCACATTAGCGAAATACGCAATTACTTTTTTGGTGTTTTCAGTCTTTCCAGCACCAGACTCTCCTCTGTATAAGTATAAATTAGCAATGAGTTTTCTACTAAACAATTGACCAAAATAATTTCATAATTTTAATGCAAAAGTTAAAATATATGTTTAAATTTTAATACGAATTTTGAAAGTTTCATTAACGGAAAAAGAGCCGTAATTTATAATAAAACTTACGTGATCAACATAGACTGGTTTTCGCGATCTAAAATGTAAGGAAAACAATTAAAAATATTAGTAATAATAATTAATACTATACCGTAAGAAATATTCTAGTTAAAATGCAAACGTAAACAGCTACATAATATTTTAAAAACTAACCCACAACCTTTTGTAACCATTGTATACATGGAACATTTATTAAAGAAAACGTAAAAAAGAATATATATGTTTTGAAAATAAACATCGCAATGATTATAATAACATCAACGTAATTTTCTAATAACATCAACGTAATTTTCTAAAAATGACCTTTATATTAATTCTGCATCACAGTTTAAAACGCAAAACTTTTATTTTTAATCACCAAACGATAACTTTGAAGAAACATTCCTTAAATAATTAATTTAGAAACATACATTATATTCTAAAGAGCTAAATTCTGTTGTTATTTTATTTACTGTACCAAATTTTAAAACAGCTTAAATTATTTACGGCAGGGGGGGGGGGAGATTTAAGTTACAGGGTAATTGAGATTTCTTAAAATTAAATATTAAATTACACATTGTTAAATTTGTGTTTTGGCATCGTTCTTTTTTTTTTATTTACTTCGGTTAATGAAGTATGTTTTAGCAAAAAAATGCATTTTTGGGTGATTTAATTCATGTCTGAGTATGGAAAAAAAGCTTGTGATGGTTTCATGCATGAAAAGTTCTCTATAAAAACTATAAAGTCAATTTATTTACCAATGTTTGAGGAGTTTGTATAAAAAAAGAAAAATTTCAATAAATTCCAATTAAAAATAGAAAAGTTTTAATTTATTTAGATTTTTTTCAGTGTTTTACAAAGTGGGAGAAATGGGTTTCCGAATAATTAATGCAGAATAGGAAATTCGTAAAAATGTAACGATCTTCGACAAAAGTGGAATTATTCTACAAAAAATTCAATTTCGAAGCTTATAAATGACAAAAGTTAACTGCAATATATTTAAAACCGTTTATATATATTAATATAATAAAGTTTGATATCCCTTTTTTTTAAATAGACAATCAATAAACAGAACACATTTCGATAAAAAAATGGACGCATTTGCTTAAGTCATTAAAGAAATAAAGAATATTAAAGAAATAAAAAATAAAGAAAAAATAAATTAAAAATTACTTAAATAAATCATAGGTTCCTGAATCAATACAAACCAACTACATATCGCTTTTAAGAAAAAAAACAGTTCATGTGTGTGAATAATCAAATGTAAGGAATTTTTCAGATTTAAAGATTGTTATTTATTCTATTTTATTCAAGTTACTAATTTGACATAGTTTGTTCTAATAATTCCTTTTTATACAAAAAAAATTAATAATTTTCAATGGTTACCCAATTTACCCCATCTATGAATTGTATTAGGTTCCCTTAGAAAAATAATTAGGTATTAAAATATTTATAAACCTCAGAATTAAATAAAAATGTTCGATTACGTTTCCAATACATTTTTGTAAAACAATAGTAATTTTATAATTTTTTTCCTTGATATAAATAGGACTTGGAATGTCAAAAATCGAGTTTTAAAACTCGAATTCCCCCATTACCCTAAATACGCAAAATATAAAATTAAAATATGCCCCTTTTCAGAATTAAAACAAGTATTCTAAACTGCTATAATTATTATTATTATTCAAAATAACATAATGTGAATGCACCAGTTACCGTCACATACAAGTTACCGAATATTTGGATAAAATATTTAAAAATAAAATCGTAATATTACGTTTTTAAAAATCCATTCAATCAATTTTACTCAAAAGCTTTTAAAATTTACGTAAATTTCACTAATGCGAGTTCAGAAGTTACAAGGATTTTTACGTTCAGCACTGGCCGGAAGTTGATACATTCACCCCAATTAACTCGGTTTTAAATATTATTTTTTTAAGTACATTACAATAACATTTATTTAACTTATGCATGTGATTAAATGGACACTATGCCCGACCTGGTGTCGGGATTAAATCTTGTGGATTTAACAATAGCGAGATAAAAAGCACATGTGTAATTCAGCAGACTGGAGTTTTTAGATTCGGAATGAAAACCGCTTGTTCATGATTATTCAAAAGATGAAGCCACGTCCATAGAGTCCATTTCATACACATACATCATAAAGATACTTGTCCTTAATACTTACTCTGCAACATGTCGTTGTAGGCTCCATCAGAAACAGCAAAAATGTGAGGGGGCATCTCCCCACGCCTTTTCCCTTTGTACATTTGAACTACACGGTTCGTGTAGATGGGAAAACGCTTGTAAGGATTGATAGCTACGCAGAACAGGCCGGAATAGGTCTGCGTATAAGAAAAAGTAAAGTTCTACAAGGTTGCTCTTAACTAAAATTGTATCAGATAAAGTATATATATTCAAAAAATCATTATATGTCTTTATTTTTAACCCTCTTTAACCCCCTTTAATATGTATATAAATTTACATATTAAAGGGAAATATATATATATATATATATATATATATATATATATATATATATGTTAAAAAAATATTTTGTTGTTTTTAAATTTTAACTAAAATAATTGATTTTACATATCAACTAAATTCTTGTATGTATTTATTTTAAGTATGTTCGTGCGTAATTTCTGTTCTAATTAAGATATTTAAATATATTTATTGTTATTGTTGCGTATGACTTTAGAAAATTTCATGAGTTTAATACATGTTATTTAATTATCAAAATAATATATTTAAAAAAATCTGTATTGTAAGATATGTTAAACATATTTGTCATTAAAACGTATGCAGTCACAGATATAAAAAATAACTGGCATTTTTAATACTTTTATAAATGCCAAAATTTTCTTTTATAAATGCCATAACTTCTTAATGTAAGAATATAATAATTTCTTAACGTAAAAATAGTTTGTTAAGATTAATCATTAATAATAATCTAATGTTGGGTAGTTGAAACTGGGAAAACTATTTCAGAGTCCTTTAATAAAACTATTCTATAAGTTTTAACTTTAAAAATTTCTAATCAAATCAAGACAATTTTTACATAAAATAAAAATTAATTATTTTCCAATATTTTTATGTTTTATTTAATAATTTTTTTTAAAATTTTATTTAATAATTCCTGAAGATATTGCTTATACTGATAATGTGTTCTATGCCAACTCATTTCCGTTATAGCAGTTATTCAAAATATTTAAAAATCAATAAAAAAGCAAAATCAAAAACAAAATTTTTGTCGATCAAATTTGAACTTTCTCAAATTTTTAATGAAAACAAAATGATTTCGTTTACAAAAGAATATAAGTATTTTTTTACATGACAATGTGAATATTACATCGGAATTCTTTATTCTACATTTTTAATCAATAAATATGATTATTTCTGAATTTTAAACTCTTTCTAATAAGCTAATTAAAAAACATTGTTTTCTAATATTTAGGTTTTTTTAAATACTGACGTTAATAGTTAATTTACAATGTTTCAGATTGTCATGTTTAAAATAAATAAATTTGTAAATTTATAATTGTTTTTTTTTAACATTAAACATATTCGTCATTTTGTAAAAAAAAACTTTTATATGTACTGTTTAAAATACAATTTTAAAATTAATATAAACATATTTTCAAAATTTGAATAAGTTAAAACTAATAAATGGCAAATTTAGTTAATTTTAATTACTTAAGAATATTGTGGATGCTATACTATAGAATTTAAATCCAGATGTATTATATCAATTTAATTTTGTTATTAATTATTTTAATGAATAATCGACTCCTATAATTTTATTTTTTATCCAAAATCTTATAATTTTATTTTTTGTCCAAAAACTTACAATTTTATTTTTTGTCCAAAAAGTATACGTAACTCAAGGTTTTGTTTTTAACAAATATTAAAAAAAAAATCAAAAATACATAGCAAAAACGCATTTGTATAACAAAATGTGTGCAATATAAAAATGCAACAAAAATTAGGATATTTTTTTTGTATTATATTTAATGAAATAGGATAAAAATCAAAACAAAATGTTATGGGGTTAGTAAGCAAGCCCCATGCAATACTTACGTAGATGAGTTTGGCATAATATCGCTCTTTTAAATTGTAAAGTACGCTAGGATCATTTAGGTATGTAAGGTTTGACATATCTTCGGTTTTCTCATATTTAGGAGGATTCACTTGTTGCAGTTGTTCTTTTTTCGCTTGTCTCTGCGGCCATGAAGGACAAAAGAATATATTAGAAATAAAGATGGGAATAAACAACGAAAGAGGACATTGTGGAATCATTTTCTGCTAATACCTATATCCAAAAAGAGCTTTTGCACTACATAAAATTTCCAACATACAAACACAAAAATTATATATTTCGGTTGAATGTGGTTTTAAATTTCCATTTGTGACCCGACATGAAACTTCATTGGTGACTCGGACGTGTTACGATCAGGTAATGATTAAGGTTTTGTCACATTTTAGAAAATGTTTCGTTTGATTTTGTTTTTGTCAAAATTCGAAAAACTGTCGTTTGAAAAGAATACAAAGTACTTATGATCCACAATGCCTTCTTTCTCGGCCACAATGTGTGGCCGCATACATTACTTACATAAATGAGATTGCAGTAGTACCGATCTCTAAGATTGTACATGACACTGGCTTCATTCAAGTATGTCAAAGACGACACGTCGTCGCATTTTTCAAACTTAGGTGGATTCACCTGTTGCAGCTGTTCTTTTTTCAAAGTTCTCTACAGGAATATGCACATTATGGAATGTTTAAATACCAATTAAATAAAGTGTTTGTGAAGCCATGGGTATCTTCGTTAAAGAAAATGCAATTAAAACAATCATAATAAAAAAAATCATACTAAAACTACTGAATTTTAATTCTAACTTTCCTTGAAGTTTAACTAATAAAAGGTTTTAAAAATGACAAGGTAAAGAAATGAAATGCACATTGAGAATTAAAAATATTTATATAACATTGAGAATTGCATCTATATCTTAAAATACTAAAAAAAAAAATTATTTATTGAAATAAGTTTGCTGTAATTAGAGGCTTTTTAAGATAAAGTAAATACAATTAAAGTAACATACTTAAGCTGAAAATTGTATACAGATAATAAACTGTAAACAATTTTAACATTTGAATTCAATTGTTTAATAATTAAGTGGTAATTGGTACTTTCTAACTATATAATAATCTTGATACGATTTTGTGAACTACTATTGAGTAACGTATAATAAAATAATCAAGTTTTCAGTAATTAAGATAATATGGAAAGATACCATCTCCAAACAAAATTAATGCTACATTCATAAAAGAAAGCATAATATTTATAGTATAATAGGATAATTTAAAAATAGAATCGTGTGCATACATACAGTACAAAAAAATATATGTAAATCAACTTTTATACTTTTGAGCACCTTTTTCAATTTGTACTATTAGTTTTAGAATGCAAAATATATGGACTTACTATGAAAAATTGAACATTCGCAGTGCGACCCTATTAGTGAAACATCTATAATCAATTTTCACTGGAGAAGGTTATTATTTTGTAAAAATTTGCCGTTGTAGTTTTGTGATTTTGTTGTTAAAAATGCCAATATTGCTCTCAAACACAGGTTCGTTTAAAGAGGAAGTAATTAAATTGCCCGAGCATACAAGTTTTTAGTCTACTTATAGTAGCTGTAAAATCGGGTGTTCTTGATGGAAAGCGTTTTAAATATTTCTGAATGTCAATAAAACGCTAAACACATTTCTAAACAGATTTTCTGGAGTAAAATTACTGATGATTGCATTATAAAATAGTATTTATTTTAATATCTTACGTTAATTGTAAATGTTTAAAACTTTTGTTATTTCTTAGATGTATATAAAGCATATGAAAAATTGAATGGAAGAATGATGGCGGTACATTTAAAGTGATTGTGCAGAAAACTTGAAACAAAATTTCCATGTATCATAGACATTCATAATATTTCGATCTTTTAACGGTGCTTTGAACGGACTATTATCAATCATTTCATTTCACAACTTTGTACAATAACAGTACAGCCCTCAAGTTGAAATGAAACATTGAGTCTCAGAAATTTCAACGAAAAGTTCACCATTTTCGTTTAGTAGTAATTACAATTAACTTTGAACGGAACCTAAATTTTCTAAAAGAGCAGTCCAAATGCAAAACAAGTAATATCCAAAAGTTCAAAAACAAAAAAATTATATTTCGTTATCATTATTTACTTTATCGCTTTGGATTCAATTTTACAACATTATGAAACAGTAATTTACTTATAAAAACTTCAAGAAAAACACCTACAGCAGAGAAATTAGGCTACATCGTTTAATGTTTTTCCGTTATTTTAAAATACATGGTGGCCATAAGTTTCCCTGTTTAAAGGCATCTGTTGTTAAAATAATGAACGGAATTGCACCCATTTTCATATTAAGAATATGGAACGCATTTCTGTAAAAAAATTAATTAGTTCCAAAAATCTCCGATGGGAGAACTTTGGCACTGTCAGAAAACCGTTATAATATATGTAAATAAAGTGGCAATAGACACACAAATTAATTTTGTAATTAAATTTAAAGGAAATAATTCTTTATTCGTCAGAATTAGGACGAACGTTGGACGGAATTTGTCACAAGAAAAGTCAGCGCATTAAAAATAGTCTATGTGGTTCTGGAGACCAAAATCGCAACTTTTTTTACAGGCATTATACCCGTTTTCGGCACGGACAGCGCCAGAATTCCCCTATCAGTGATTTTTGGAACTAATTTTTTAATGGCAATTTTCTGTCCGTGCCTTCAATATTCCCAATACGAAATTTAGCGAAATTCCCGCTCCTTAGTTTTAACTACAATGTTAAAAATTTCAATTCAACGATGTATCATATCTTGGTGCAAAACGGAGGTCTACACCATATCAAGGTGGAAACTAGGTTGAAACAAAAATCTTTTATCGGAAAAAAGCGTAGGTTTCGCCGATAATTGGTTCAACCTCTTTAACTGCAACGAAATTTTTGTTGTCGTTACATCAACATGCACCTCCAAGAAAGACAACGGCGACCATGGGCCTCCGTGTCCCAGTAAATAAAGGCGTTCAACTATGAATCAGAGAATTCCTAGTCCGAGCCCGATCGGTGACAAGTAGTCATCTTGCGATCGGAGGGTTGCCAGCTTCGCTACAAAAATACGATTATTACAATATTAAGAAAACTCGAATTTTGAGTTTTATGCAACGTTATGAGTTTTAACGTTTCACCATTAAACCATCTGTGGTAGCACCGTAAAATGGCGAAACTAAGCACCTAATGTTGGTTGTAGCTAAATGGGTACCAAAGTTTGGTACAAGGTCGTAATAATTTTTAACAGTGTACAGATGGCTCTAAACAGGGAAACTTATTTTATGGTTACCCTGTAGTTATAAATGGTTCTAACCTGTTTTGAATTTGACCAGACCTGCAGCTACTTCTTCAAGATAGCTGCAAATATGCTCATAGAACCGAAAGGATCCTATTTCAGTTAACTACCATCGGCTGGAAAAATTGCCCAGTACAAGGACCTTAAGATCTGCCTCACCTCTTCCCCCTTGACGTCGACCGTGCACAGGTCTCCCTTGGTGGAGACGATGTTTCCGAGCAGGAATCCGTCCTTCTCGTCCGGCACCCATACCATCTTCTTGCCATCGTAAGGCTTGGTCTGGTCCTTGCGTTTCTGCTCCAGGGACACGAACAGGAACTCCGCAGGGTCGGGGTCGTCGCTCTGCTCCTGCTGGAGGTGCTTCACCATGGCTGGGCTTTTGTCTTTATCGCTTGCAGAAGATGAAGAAGAAGGGGGGTTCGACGATGACGGTCAGCAGAACGTTTCTCGAAGATTTCACTGGAAAGAGAGACGTCGGGGATCAATCTCGAAGAAACAGACAACCTTCAATCAGCAAACTGTTGAAAGGGAAGGACTTATGCGTTTAAAATAGTTTCTTAATAATGTCGTGTTGCGTAGTCGACAAACGCAATACGACACTGACGGACATTTTGTACTGTCGTATTTATAAAAGGGTTCTGGATAAAAAGCGGATATTTAAATTGTACCTACACTGAGAAAAAAGGCGCTTAAAAATGAGTACCTGAACATACACGTTTTTTTAGTACAACTGCGTCGTAAATGAGCGATGACGTACTCAAATTTAAGTAATCGTATTTTCTCAAAAATTAGAAGTGTGATTTAATATTGCTAATTTAAGCTTCTGTTCAAGTCATCTTAGCAAAGAAACCTGACAAACTTAAAATAGTTGTTCAGAAGATGGTTTTCCACATTATTTGATGTCGATTGCTTAAATGGAAGCTGAATTATTACAATTTATTTATGTTACTTCTCATTCTTTCAGCACACCTTTTTAACATGCATTCTGTTTATAACTTCTTCACGTCGCACGGGTAGTACAACGAACAACGCACTGGAGTGCGGTGCCGGAGGATATGGGTTCGATTCCCAGTAGGTCTTGGTTGTAATTGTTGATATTTATTGAAAGTGACTTATGAAGGCAGCCTATGTAGACAAGCTATTGCTTTTTTTATTCATTTTTACTTAGTGTACTCATTTTTGTGTGCATGTATTTTTCAAAAATGATACTTATGTATTCGGAGCTATGATAAGCATCGAATGTAATAAAAATGAGTACATTTTACTTATTTTTGAGTTCCTATTTTTAACAGAATAGAAATGAGGAGCATTCAAAACTAGTTTAGTCATGTTAAGGGAAAACGTGAGAATTTTCGAATAACTTTTACTGAATGCAATAACCCTATACAAATTCTAATCTGCGCAAGTTCATTTCAATGGGGAAAACATACTTTTGATGTATAAAACAGTTTAGTTCGATAGTAAATCTGAGGAGAATTCAGTGGTGTAAAAATTTTAAACAAAATACGTTTTGAATGTTTTCTTTCCAAATTGCAATAATATAATGCGAGTTTCAATAGAAACAAGGTTGGTTGGGATTAGATGCGTAAGAACTACTGAGAGACGCAAGAGCTAAAAAACAAAACGAAGTGTTCATATGCTAAATTTAACAAATCGATATTTTGGGTATTTACTTTTCCAATAAAAGTTTGATTGACCATACATCGAATAAACACATATATGTATTTCACATTATGCCGAATGTATGAGAATTGAGCCGTCTAGTTTCAAAACCAGATTGATTAACACGTTCTCAAAACAATACATCACATTGCAAGTCAGTGTCTGAATCCAGTTTAAAAATGCATTCAAAGTCAAGGGTTTAAATCTAAAAGTACGGGGCTGTCAACTGTTTTTTGGCGTCTCTTAAAACATTTATGAAAATGGTTCAATCTAGTTTTGAAACTACAGGATTCATTTATCTTTACATCTTTTACATACAATAAAGTTATTTTGCTTGTACATATAACAGCAACACCTGAAGTTTTATTTGCACGCAGTTGAGAAGGATCACAGCTGAAATTGTAAATATTACATGCACATATGCTGGAATACTCCTAAGAAGAATTAGACTATCGTTTGAAAAAATTTCGCGTAACTACCCACGTTGAATGTTTCTGACCATGCAAGTTACTATTTATTAATAAATTTTCATTTGAATAATTATCTTCCTCCTGTTGTTTAAATTTTAATATTTCTATGAAGAGTGACGTTGTAAATTAATAATAATAATAATAATTATTAAAAAAACATTTTTTTTTTAATTGTGTACAAATAAAACTTTACGTATTCCTGTTACAAGTGCAAGCAACGTAACTAAGATATATTATTGCGTTTAGGTTTTATTGCGTGTTAAAGTTGTACATATAATTTTTATACACCCTGTATTACGATTATTTTGTGCATTGCGATAAAAAAAAACTGGGAACATTTATTTATGAAGTAATTTGAATTAATGTTTATATCTAACAGAATTGTTAGAGATAAAAAAAAATAAAAATCTACCAAGATATGTTCGTAAAAAAAAGTTTAAAAAATTAATGGTGATGAATGGTCGTAGTTAGAGTGTTGAATATCTTTTCTTCAGCTTACATATACAATACTATTTACAGTAGATGTGCAAAGGTTCCGCTGTTACTAATAATAGTTAAGTGTACTAAACACTTTTATTTACATTTAAAATATTTAAACACTTCCCAGTAATTAAGCATACACAACAATTTTAACGGTGAGTAAATAGGTTTAAATCTGAGCCATACCCAAATAAAATAATTTTGTATTTTAAAGACTTTGTTAAATACGTTTCCAGTATTATTTAATCTTTTAATAGTCCATTAATGGTTCGTGACTTTTGAGTTATGCATAAAAAATGTTCACACAAAAGGGTATGAGTGACGTCAATTATATATTTTTGACAATATTACTATTTTTATATGTCAAAAATAGAAAAGGGTAATATTTGAATTCGGATTATTGAAAACGTTAAAAACATGTAAATACATGACTTAGTTATCTAAAGTAACATCAATAACAATTTTTGAAGATGTAATTTAAATTTATAAGAGATAACTTCATATTTCGTATTGATTGTAAAATAGTCAAATTGGATGAAGTATTAACCATTTCTAAAATTCTTGCTATTTTAAATGATTGAGCCGAAGGTAAAAAGAGTTGCTTCCTAAAAGTTAAAACCTATCCGGAAATTTTCTTTAGCGGACAAGTGTCACATGTATTCATACGACACTGTTAAAACATTTACTTAAAAATGAGTACCTAAATCTACTCGTTCTCTTTAGTAAAATTGCATCGTAAATGAGCGACGACGTACTCAAATTTAAGTAACCGTACTTTCTCAAAATTGAGCAGGGAGATTTAATATTACTAATCTCAACTTCTGTTCAATCCATATTAACAAAGAGATCTGACAAACTTAAAATAGTTGTTCAGAAGATGGTTTTCTACATTTCTTTATGTCAATTGTTTAAATGGAATCTGAGCTGTTACAACTCAATTAGCTTACTTCCTATTCTTTTGGCACACCTTTTAAACAAATCATTTGTTTATAATTTCTACACGTCGCTCTGGTAGTACAATGGATAAAGAACTGGACTATGGTGCTTTAGGATATGAGTTCGATTCGCGAAGTCTAGGTTGCAATTGTTGATATTTATTGAAAGTGATTTATGAAGGCAGCCTATATAGGTTAGCATCTGCCATTTTTTATTCACTGTGCTTATTTTTAAGTACATGTCTTTTTCAAAATTGAAGCTTATTTGTACAGAGTCATCATAAGCATCGAATTTAATAAAAAAAGGAGTACATTTCACTTATTTTTGAGTACCTATTTTTAACAGTGTACAGTATGTTTTAAATGATTCTCAACTTACTATAATAGACTTTAATTAATTCTCAACGTACTATAGTACACTTTAAATGATACAACTTAAATGATTGTAATAGAGAGCAGCAAGCATTGGTTTTGAAACAAAATAAAAGGGTTTTTCCTTATATCCCCAAGAGGTTAGCTAACGATATCTAACAGGATCAGAAAGCCTTGCTGTAACTTTTAAACTTTATAATTGTTAAATTGGTTTAGAATGTTGAACTCACATATAAAATGTGACTTAAAAAACCCTATATGTATTTGACCCTAAGCAAGAAACTTTCTAAAACATTTGATGCAGCAACTACAATTAAAACTTTTTTTCCTTTTGAAGATACATATAAATGATTTATTACAAATATTTAAAACTTAAGTATAATTTTAAAGATTTTTATACAGTTTATTTATTACTTTCATTAAAAGAATTTTTATTAAAAAAATATTTATAGCAAAAATTTAAAGCAAATTTTGATGATTTAAAAATGTTTAACTAAAGTTTAATAAATATTTATGTGAGAATCATTTAATAGTTATGTAGCTTTTTAATTAGTAGTAATGTGATATAAAGAAAAAGTCATTCTATTTAAAAGACAAAAACTCCCCTTATTTCTCGCAAAGATCAGTATCATTTACTTTTATTAAAAAAAATACAGATTTCATGTGTTGAAGTATTGCTTATAAGTAGACAATATTATTTTTTAAATTTCTTAATTTACTGAAAATGTGAATTTCTCAGACGAGTTTAGAATTTTACATTAAAATAATTATTACTTTAATTTATCACATACAAATATAGAGTTTAAAAGTAATAGTGTTCAAAATTAGATGTCGCATAAAAATAATTGCTTATATGCCTATATATTGTATGTCTCAGAAATGTGACGCCAAGGTTAGCGAAGAGATATAACTACAAAAGAGGGAAGTGGTCTGGTAAAAAATATTTCACGTAATTTTCTTTGAATAATATTCATTTTGATAGCAATTAAAAAATAATAATACATAAGAGTTTGGTTTTTCAATAAGTATTTTAAAACAATTCTTTACAACTAAGAATATTTTTCAAGTAAATTTGTAATCAGTTGAAGTTTTAAAAATCTTTGATGAATAAAGTTTTTAAACTACTTCTTGTGTGTTGTAACCTTACAGCATAATCTATAAGCATAAATATTAACCTCACAAAAACTGTCCTAATTTCTCCCAAAGTTCAGTAACATTTACTGTTATTGACTATTAATATTGTAAAAAATATTAATATTACTATTATAAATAATATTAACATTACTATTATAAATAATATTAACATTACTATTATAAATCATATTAACATTACTATTATAAATAATATTAATATTATAAATACTATTAACTAAACAATATTAAAGTTATAAATAATATTAATGTTATAAATAATATTAATGTTATAAATAATATTAATGTTATAAATAATATTAATGTTATAAATAATATTAATGTTATAAATAATATTAAAGTTATAAATAATATTAATGTTATAAATAATATTAATGTTATAAATAATATTAATGTTATAAATAATATTAATGTTATAAATAATATTAATGTTATAAATAATATTAACTAAATAATATTAAAATTATAAATAATATTAACTCAATTTTAAATTAACAAAATGTATCTAAATTATTTTGTCAGAAAAAAAAATGTCAGATACTTTGTCTAGTTATTTTAAAATAACCAAGTAAAATTTACCATAACCTAGTTAAAACTGTTAACTTTTAAGCTATCAAAGCAAAAAGTATATAAAATTTATTTTATATACTTTTGGTTATTTATTGATATTTATATCAAATAAAAACTATTTTATATAAATAAATTATTAATAATTATTTTATAAATATATAATCATAAATTTATAAAACAATTATCAGTCTTTATTATAAATTTATCACTCATTAATTTAAAGTTATTATTATTAATTCATCACTCATTATTATAAATATATCAATCATTAATCATTCATTATAAATTTATTTTTAATTTATAAAATTAATTTATAAATCTGTTATTAATTAATAAATCTATTATTAATATATAAATTTATTATTAGTATATAAATTTACTATCAATTTACAAATCTATTATTAATTTATTTTTATTTAAAATAAATTTATTATTAAATTAAAACAAATATTCCCAGTATTTTTTAAAAAAATAATTAAAACTTTAAACCTGATATAATTTGAATTCAGCAATACATTAAATAGCTAAAAGAAAATTAAATAGTCATAAAAGTTAAGGAACATAAATTAAGAAAGTGAAAATGAATGTATTAATGATTTCTGTTTAAGGAAAAATAATATCGTAAGCGATTTTAAAATACATTAAAAGGGATTTTTTGTATGCATGAAGAATATTACTCGCATTAACTTTCTTTTATTTGTCTAGAACGTTCCTTACATTGGTATAAACAGCTATTATCTTTCTTAGTGTATTCAGAATTCAATTTTATTTGTGCTTGAAACAAAGATATAAGCTACTTTTTTCGGTACGTACGTAATTAACTGCTTATTAAGGACAATCTTAGTAAGCTCGTATTACGCAGCCGCGTCAGTAGACCAATAAGCTCATTGTTTGCTATTACGTCATATTGTTTGGTCTTTTAAATAGAAACAGAAGTTACTCCAAACTCAAAACTACAATTATATTTTGTATAAGCTTTTATATGTGATCAATTTGCGATTGTACATTACTAAACTTTTACATCTAAGATAATAAATAAAGTATTTGTTCTTAAATCGTGTACTTGTTACTGTGCAACTTTGAAAATGATACGGGAGCTGAAGTTAGAAATTAAAAAATGTCGTTGTGTTGGTATTCAAAATTGTATTAATTATTCTTGAAACTTATTTACAAATTTGAGGAATTGTTAAAAAAAATTATAAAATCTACAATTATATATATATTGAAAAACGAGTATTTTTTTAATCCTTAAGAAATACTTTATTACAATTATGTTTTCAACAATTATGACATTTTTGTTAACTTTTTAATTTATTTACTATAATTATAATACCTAAATGCAAAAATTTTGTGATTATTTTACTGTCGTATTTTTATATTGTTAGTATAGATTTACTTATTACAAATAATATCAAACACTGTTGATAAAAAAATTATTATTACTAATTTTATAGTCATTTAACATGTACATTAAAATAGATTTTAAGTACTAATTTTATAGCAAATTTATATGAATAATAATTTATATTAATAATAAATTAGTAGTACAATAATAATTTCTATAAATAACGATTTATATTAATAATGATTTATATCAATAACGATTTATATCAATAATGATTTATATCTAAATATTTAATTGATTCAATATTTAATTGATATCCAAATTTATATCAAATTTATAAATTTATATCAGTTTATATTATTAATGTTTATTGTTTATTACACAATTTATTAAATATTGCATTTTTTTAATATATATGCGAATATTTCAATTTGAAAGTTTTAATTTTGAGAAAATAATTATTAAAATTTTTTTGGTTATAAAAAGTTCCTCAAAGAATTATAAAACAATTAAATAACAAACCAGACTCAATTTAAATTTTCTACAATTGAATTTTTTTTTTAAACTTAAAAAATCGAACGTTAAAAGTAATATCCACACAAAATCCGGAGAAAACATTTAACATACATTCTAAAGATTCTAATAGTATAATTTCCGTAAAATATAATTAAAATATCCGAACCCAGCGGGAACCACAATGCAAATCCACACACTACAAAAGGAACCACCAGTATATCCAATGGATATCACAACGCACCGCGAAACCGACAACGCACAAAAGAAAAGATCTGCAAGCAGGGAGAGAGAGAAACACAACCGATGCACTTACGTCCGAAATCCGTTCTGTAAGTGAAAATAACCTAGAAGCACTTTTAAACGGTGCAACCAGATATGGTCTCCATATGCGAAACTCGCGGCTCAAAATTAGCTGTCTTCTCATTGGTCCAGACGCGCACGTCTTGGGGGGTGGGGGGGTTCGTGATCAATACGCCCTGTGGAAAGTGTATATGCAGCTCCCCCAAAGTTTAGGCCCAATGCCATTTTTGGGCTACTATGAGTGTTCTCATGTGAAGCATCTTCTTTGCTGTCGGTGGAGAATTTTGGGGGATTTGGGACAAATTGAAATGCAGCTGGGAATTTAAAGCGATAGGGTGGAATGTAATATGTTTTTTTAGTATGGTCCCCTTTGCCGGAACTGTGTGTGCAAGTGACACAATTTCTGGGTTTTGGGCATTTTACAAGTTGATTTTTTTAATGGTGTTAAATTTTTTTTAATGTGAAGAGTTGATTCTAAATTTTTAATTAAAATCTCATGTTTTATTTTTCATTCTTATTGCTATTTGTTTTCATAACAGTATGCATTTTCAATTTATTTTAAATTTATGAAGCATTAAGAAAATATCATGTCAAATATAGTTTAGTGTTAATAAGGTTGTTAATTTAATATCTAGTTTGAATAATTATATCTAGTTTGCAGAGTAAGTAAGCTGTTAAAAAAATGACCTCTAAAATTGCGAACCGATGCAATGAAAAAAAGTATGTGATGATTTAATCTAAAAATAATATTTATTAAAAATATTATGGTTTATTAGTTACTTTTTTTGTTATGTAGTGTTTATAGTCTAAACTTAAATTTACATAAAACGAAATAAAATATATAAAAATTAATAAAAGAAAAATTTTAAAATCTAAATTAATAAAAGGAAATGTTTCCAAAATGCTTATCAAATTATAAATTTAAAAACAATCTTTAATGATTAGAATAGAACAATATAAAAAATAGTCTGATTTTATATATGGCCGATGTTGGCTAAAGCATAAAACCTACATATGAATTTAGAACTAATTTCATAAAAGTATTTTTTCATACGGCTAACTTATGTATTTAAAATATCAAAAATATATTGTCTTTCACTATTTTTACTAAGTACGTTTTTGATTAATAAAAAAGCAAATCTGGTATGTTTGCATCGCGTTAAAATTTAACCTTAAGACAAAGTAAAATAACTAATTTACCTTAACGTGAGATATTATTCACAATTATAGATATATAAAATAATATGCCCATTTTAAGATAGTTTTAGTATACGAAAAATACATGTAAAATCAAATACAAATTGGGCTGATCAATCGACAATGGCTACTGACAATTGAAATGTGATAATTTCTATTATGATGAATAGAAAGCCTTGTTTTACAGTGCTAAATTTATCAAGAGAACTAAACAATCTTAGTTATTGTTCATACATAATGACCTTGTTTGACCATTCCGAATCTAATAGAAGATTGGAAACTAAGGTTTCTTTGAGCTTTTTACAAGTGTGAAAGAGGCTATGTTCTGAATTAAATTTGCAGTATAATAAATACTGTCCGGCAATCTTCGGAATTGGTTTTAATCTTCTTATAGAACCTGTTTAAAATGGCGAAATCGCTCATTGTTCTGCTGTGCTACGAAGAAGTTTCCCGGCATAATTATACTGCTAGCCGAGAAGACAGTTTTACGGTGCTGCGCAACACAGAAAAATAAGTTGAAGGGTCGACAAAGTGAGATGAGAACTGCGAATATTACAAGGTAGCATGTCATACTGAATGACATAGTCTTATTTTTACAGAGGGGGGATCTTTTAGCATTTTGAATATTTATTTTACATGAATAGTTATTAGGTAATATTCTCTAATAATTAGGGTACGGTGTAGAAAATCTTTTTTTAGTTAAATATTGAATTACTCAATGTTAAACTTATTTTTTTATCTCGTTATTTTGTTGTTAATTTACTTCGTTAATAAAGTACATTTTAGCAAAACATTACATTTCTGAGTGTTTTAATTCAAATCCAAACGTCGATTTGTTTGAGTATACAAAATAAATTGTGATAGTTCGATACATGAAAACTACTGTATATAAACAGAAAAGTCGAATAATTTACGAATAATCTTAGGATTTGTATACTTTAAATACATTCAAATGAAAAAAATATTAAAAATTCTAGTTTTTTTTTTTTTTTTTTTTTTTTTTTTTTTTTAATGTTCTGCAAATGGGTTCTCGAATTATTAATGCTAAAGAATAAGAAATTTGTAAAAATTTAATAATCCTCGGCAAATGCACAATTATTTTACAAAAAATATGAATTTCAAAGCTTATAAACGACAATAACTAACTGAAATTTATTTAACATTGTTTATATGCTAATTTAATTAAGGTACATACCTGGTATTTTGCAAATAAACTATGAGCAAAAAAAACATAATTCGATACAAATATGGCTGACGTTTGCTTGTTTTATTCGAAGTTAAACATTATGTTATTTCTGGTTATTTTTTTTAATTTACTTCATTAATAAAGTACATTTTAGCAAAAAATTACTTCTGAGTGTTTTAATTCAAGTCCAAATGTCTATTTGTTTGATTATACAAAAACAAATTGTGATACTTCGATACATGAAAATTTCTGTATAAAAACTAAAAAAGTCGAATAATTTATGAATATCCTGGGATTTTTATAGAATACTTTTAATACATTCCAATGAAAAAATTATTTAAAAATTATAATTTATTTAGTTTTTTTTTTAATGTTTTGCAAATGGGTTCTCGAATTATTAATGCTAAAGAATAAGAAATTTGTAAAAATTTAATAATCCTCGGCAAAAGCGCAACTATTCTACAAAAAATATGAATTTCAAAGCTTATAAACCACAATAAGTAATTGAAATTTATTTAACATTATTTATATGTTAATTTAATTAAGGTACATACCTGGTATTTTCAAATAAACTATAAAAAAAGAACATATTTCGATACGAAACTGGCTGACATTTGCTTGTTTTATTCGAAGTTAAATATAACGTTTCAAATGAAATAAAAATCGTCTGCGAAACAAATTAAAAATAACGTAAATATGTCATAGGTTGCTGAATCAAAACAAACCAAAAATAATATTACCAAATGTAATATTTCGAAAGAAATAAAAAAAATACACGAGTAGGTTTTTTACAATGGCGAAATAAATACAATCCATTAATAATCAATATACCAATTTTTTTCAGATTTAAAGATTTTTATTTGTTCTATTTTATTCAAGTTATTAATTTGACTTAAAAGTGTGTTTTAATAATGCCACTTTATACAAAAAATTCGCAATTCCCACAGGGTCTTTACTCCGTTTATGAATTGTAGTAGGTTACCTTAGAAAGGTAATTATTAAAAATATATTTACAAACCTCAGAATTAAATAAGAATATACCATTATTTTCTCAATAAATAAGTGAACAGTTTTATAAAACTTTCCAATGAAAAATTGGACTTTGAAGGTCAAAAATCGAGTTTTAAAACCAATTATCCTCCACTTTACACTATCTAATAAGAATTTATTTGAATTATTTTGTAAACGTTATGATTAATTTAAATATCTTTTTGAATTGAAATATAGAGTTACAATGTGCACATACCAACTTCAAACAACAAAATTATTAATTAATATATTATTAATTAAAAAAATTCATTTGCAACAATAAAAAATTATTTATAGAATACACTATGGTTTGGTTTGGTTTGGATAATTAACGTCGCACTAGAGCTGCACAGTGGGCTATTGTCGACGGTTCGGGTCTATCTCGAAGGAAAGACCCGAGAACACATACACATTCACACACACATTCATACATGCACCTCGTTATTTTAGAACTATGGTCAGATGACGAGGAAACCCCTGAACTGGCACCCAACGTTTTCAATAGACGTCGGGACTTTAGAATACACTATGACAATTTTGAAACAAAACCTGTGTTGGCACCCCACCCACTTTACATAAACGTGAGGACTTCACGTGAAAGGACACAGAAAACTGCACCTTTTCGGCGAGTGGGAGGTCCCTCGTGTTTCCAGAAAACAAGGATTCACTCGGGACGTGCGATAATGCGAGGTCATGAGGAAACTAAAAATAATCACCCCACCCTCACGCAGCTGCTGACGGCACAACTCCAGAGATTCCCTCGTTCTCAACATTTCATGCTTTCCACTGCGATGGGGAATTGTGTAAGAATACGAGGGTTTGCTTGAATATAGTTTTCTTGACTCGATTCCCAGACTTCGGTTAACCCTTTGGAGTCGTTTGGTGACTCTCAATCACCAAAATAACGACCTGTTCTTTTGTTCCCTGTTCTTCAAATTGAACGAGAACTGTATGTTCTTGAACATAAATAACGATGTTTTTTTCGTCAGCTTGTTCTTTATATAACTCAATTCAAAAGTATGACATTATTTGGTTATCCACATTTTTTATTAACCGTTTGCATTTGAGTTTCGCCTTTAAGTCACCAAAATAACAACGTGTTATTTTTTTTCTTTCCGTTCTTCGAAATGAAAAAGAACAACCTATTCTTGAGTTTAAAAAATTGTTCTCTCACAAATTTTAATATATTTTTCTTTTCATCTAGAAGCACCAAGTTTGTGATCTTTCTTCAAATTGAAATTCGTCACAACCCCTGTATTAAAAAAATAACATTTGATAATTGTAATAAAACACAAAATATATATTTGATATATTGAAATTAATAATATTAATCTCAATAATCGGAATATTAATCTCAATAGCTACTTCGCTTTTTTATTTTAATAATTATCCACCCTAAACATAGAACGAACACGCTAAAGAATACCTCTTTAAGAAGAACATCAACAGGATGTAATTGTTTCATAAACTGAACGTAAATATTAAACATGTTTCTCAAATATTATAATATTAAATATTAAAGGTTATAATATTAAAGTATACAAGGAAATGTAGCTATCAAATCGCAATTAAAGCAACTTGGTTAAGTGTGATCTGCGCTGGGTTAGGTTTAAACTCGGAGCTTTTTGCTATATATCAAGATACTCTACTACGAAACCAAAACGATCCCCAAGGTCATAAAGTCCGTGTTTGCTATTTAAAGTGACAACCACAAACGGAAAAAATCGTCTTTGAATATGGAACTTTTTTCTGGTGATGCAAGAGGCTTTTCTCAATCTCTCTAGGCACTACTATAGCCTTATTACCCCCAAAAGGTCTGCATTACATCTTACATATTTAAGAGGCACAAAATACCTAAACTTTAAAAAGGCGCCTTTACAAACTTTAAAAAAAATTATGCGAAGGTGTTTTTGTAAAAAAAAATCCTTGAATGAGTTAACGTAATTAAAACGTTGGAAATGTAAAACCATTACAGAACATTAAAAATATTCATTACTATTTAATATTTGTATGTCATTTTTTAACTTTAATTCATGTTTATGTCAACAAGGAGTAATATCAGTTTATAAAAAGTGTTAACCCATTGCGGTCGAGGTGTTTTCGCTCGGGCGAACCATCAACTCGAGGCGATTTTTCGCATATTTGGTGAATTTCTTACAAGGGTGCCTGAGAGTCCCTCTCTTCTGCAAAGAGTTAATAGAGTTACGAGAGTGGGGAAGGGAGAAGCATGTATGAAAGAAGACTTCTTTGTTTCGAGGACTTTATCCGGTCCTTTATCTTATTTCTATTTTAGGAATGAATACAGGAGATGAAGGCATTTTTAAACACACACACAAAGAGACTGATTTAAGGCAGGGGATTCGGGGTACTTTCCCAGGGCCTCACATTAAATAATATATTAGTTATAATAATATATTATAATATTATAATATAAATTTATTTATAAATAATATATTATATTAGTTATAAATAAATTTACTAAACTAATATATATTTTTTTAATAATTTTGTGTGTGCAAAAATTCTATTGTTTTATCCAATCAAATCACTTGCATGTTTCCTCTGCGTTCTTGATGACCTTCACTGCATGACCTTCACTGCACAGTTTTATTTTACAGGTACGTTGGGACCCACTAAATGTTCTTTTGCCTTGGGCTTCTAAACAGTATTTATACAGTATTTTTTATGTGTCAATAGTAGCCATATATTTAACCTTCCGTCGGGCGCGATATTCTCACAGTCACAGCGAAGTATAAGTGCGCAATTTCATTGAAATTTGTTCGATATTTTCATGTCAAAGACATGTTTTTTATTCAAACATTTTGGTTTTTCTTCTTTTTGCATCATTTATGTGTTTATGAAGTTTTTTTTTAATGTGTGGCCTATCAAGCACATGGCGTTCGAACTCAGCTGTCAACATAGGGCGCCCGACTGAAGGTTAACAGATTTCTTTGGCACAGTAGTCAGATATAAACAACCATATTCCGTCTGAAGCATCGGGCTTCTATCTACCCTTAGTACCGTGCAATTTTTCACGCATCGGTGTCTAATTTCTAATCAAACGAAAACCAATTTATGTTGATCGTGCTATTTGCCACAGAGTTAAAGTATCGGAATGGATAACTGGATAACCCTAAAAACGTAACATAGTGTTTGTGTCCTCATTTAAACATTATGCTGTTGATTTTAAAAACGTTTCACTTCAAAAAAAATTCTGGTGAAGAATTATAAAAGTCCATGTGCAGACACGGCACGGTATTTTTGTTATGTGAGGGCGTGAGAAACAAAGGGGGAAAAGTGAATTTTAAATAAAATAGAGTTAAATGGCGGTTATGAATAGTTAATACATATGAAATGTTGGTGGCAAAGGAATATCAGTAAATGTCATGTGCCGAGATCGAGGCGTAAGAATCAACTACACTGTTAAAAATTTCAGTTCAACGTTGTACCATATATTGGTGCTCTGCAGCAATTTACACCATATTATGGTGAAATATGGGTTGAACCAAAAATCCTTTATCGGATAAAAGCGGAAGTTTCACCAATAATTGGTTCAACCTCTTTAACTGCAACAGAAATTTTCGCTGTCGCTACATCAACAAGCCAAGGAATCCCTTTCAAAAAAGAAAACGACGAACATGGGGCTCCGCTGCGTAGTGGATCAAGGCGTTCAGCTATGAATCATAAGATTCCTAGTTCGAGCCCGATAGGTGACGTTTACAAAGAAAAGTAAAAAGTTCTGATCTTGTGATCGGAGGGTTGCCATCTTCGCTATAAAAATACTAATACTAAAAAAACTCGAATTTTGAGTTTTATGTAACGTTATGAGTTTTGGTACAATATTTCACCACTAAATGATACAACGACACACCGTAAAATGGTGAAACTAAACACCGAATGTTGGTTGCAGCTAAATGAGTCCCAAGTTTTAGTGCAAGGTCGTAATAATTTTTAACAGTGTACTTCAAGAATCATCTGAGGCCTCCGTGGTCGAGCGGTTAAGGCGTTCAGCTACTAATCCCAGGATTGCTGATTCGAACCCGTGCGATGGACTTGACAAAGAAAAGTAAAAAAGTAGTGATCTTGTGATCGGAGGGTTGCCAGCTTCGCTACAAAAATACTAGAAAAGTCGTCCAGGACATCCGCAAAAATTAACGGCGTGTATACGGGACTGGTGCACGATAAATCTGATCGGGGTCCAAAGTCCCGACGTCTATTGAATGGAATGTATGGACGTCATGTATGGAAGTTTTCCACACAAACTTGGGGGGGTTGGACTCCCTCGGTGCGACGGGCCTGCGCGTGATGAACTTAACAAAGAAGTGATCTTGCAATCGGAGGGTTGCCAACTTCGCTACAAGAATACTAGAAAGTCGTTCAGAACATAAAATATAATACTGGCATGTATACAGGTCTGATGCACTATAAATCTCATCGGGGTCCAATGTCCCAACACCTATTGAGGTTGCGTTGGGTGCCAGTTCAGGTGTTTCCTCGTCATCTGACCATAGTTCTAAACTAACGAGGTGCATGTATGAATGTGTGTGTGAATGTGTATGTGTTCCGGGGTCTTTCCTTCGAGATAGACCCCGAACCGTCGCCAATAGCCCACTGTGCAGCTCTAGTGCGACGTTAATTAACCAAAACCACACCAAGAATCATCTGTTTTGTTTGAACTTTAAATTGCGTTTTCACAAAATGATGAAGCTGTCACTTGTACCACTTGGCTTCTCAGCCCCTCATGTATGAGATTCACTGTACCCTTATCGTTTTTATTCATTTTTTGTTTGAAAAATGACCTTTCTATCGCATCGTCACGCATATCCCTGCACTACGCAAGATCTGTATTCTATCTGCGTCACATTTGCCTCATCAGAGCAATGAAAATAAATTTACGGGCCAGGGGAGAGCTTTCAAACATTAGGATCATTCAAGTAAACATAATGCTGAGAATAATTCTGTCGTTCAGCAAAAGCGTTTTTATTCCAATTTTTTAAATCAACCCTGCAACTTCTGTGTCGGGGAATAACGCGCGGACGTTTTACGGATCGGACTGTTTTTAACCCACTTTTTCCCCCCAAAACTGGAATCCCGTCAAGATGTAAATTTAGCGCATTCTTTGTACCCACTCACTGGCAATTCTTGCGCACTGATTCAGATGAGACATAAACCACGAACGACGAAAATAAGCCAAGAAAAATTAACAGAACGACTTACTCTTGAAAGATAGCACGGAATCCAACGGTTATCTATTAAAGCGACCCGTCGTTTACATTTTTAAATGTTTAAAATTATGTGTCACTTTAATGGATTGGACATTTATGTGAATTGACTTACAGAACTCGAAAACTTTTTCTGGTTTATGAATTTTCAAAACTTTTCATCAGATTAGACACGTTGAATCTTCGTACCTATTCGTTTGAAACTAAATCAGCTGCTATTAAATAATGAAAATGAAGTAAGAAATTTAAATTACGCTTTTCATTTGCAAGGTTATACAAAATTAAATTAGGTGTAACTGTCAACTTTCGTATTTTTGATGAAAGAATTACCTATTAAAATACAAATTTCTGGTTTATGAAAATGAATATACTATATTGCTTATAATGTTTTTGATAAAATTACTTATAAGAACTCTAAAATTGTTTGAGAAGACTATTCTAAGGCTATTCTTGAAAAATCAGCAAGCTGTGGTATTTTTGAGTGATAAAATACAAACTTTAAACGACAGCATTTATTAAATTAAGATGAATCCAACCCGCACAGCAGAATCAATCCACAATACTACAGGGTGTATAGGAATTATCTTTACAACTTTAACACGCAATAAAATCTGAGAGAAATAAGATAGCTATGTTGCTTCTTTTACATGTAATAGCAACACATAAAATTTTAATTGTACACAATCGACTGCGTACAAATAAAACTTCATTTGTTGCTGTTACATGTACAAGCAATATAACTTAGCTATCTTATTTCTCTTAGATCTTAATGTATATCAAAGTTTTAAAGATAACTCTTATACACCTAGGCCTGTCGTACCGGGGGTGGGGTGGGGGGATCCCAATAATCTGGAAACCCTAAAAGTTGGGAATTTCAACATCTAAAAATCCCCGAGTTGGGAAGATTTATGTCTGAAGAAAATTAATATTATTAGCAAATGAAAGCTAGAGAAGATTAGATACTGCCCAACTTATATGATTACATTTAAATTAGACCTCAGAACGGACACTGCATTGGAATATGGGTGCAACAAATCAATGCTTGTGAGAGAAACGTTTAATATTACTTAATATATATATATATAAAAAAAAAGATGAAAAATAGGGATAAGGTGGAATTGGGAATTTTTAGCACTGTAGAGTTTTGGGAATTTGAGTTGGGAAATTCTAATCGTTAAGTTAGGAATTTCGAATTCGTTAGTTGTGAATTTCGAATCGTTAAGTTGTGAATTTCAAATCATTAAGTTGAGAATTTCGAATCATTAAGTTGGGAATTTCGAACCGTTAAGTTGGAAATTTCGAACCGTTAAGTTGGGAATTTCGAACCGTTAAGTTGGAAATTTCGAATTGTTAAGTTGGGAATTTCGAATCGTTAAGTTGAGAAATGTCTTGTTCCAACTCCCCCAAAATATTTTTTGTGTGACGACACTGCATACACCCTGTATTTTTGTGACATGAAAGCGAGCAAAAAAAATAACAAAGCCAGTCAATGGGAGACCCTTACAACCGAAAGGAACTTGGCTCGGACTCCAATCTTTTATACTACAGACACAGAAACTACTTATCCTTCACCTTCACCTGGTAGACATCCCCCTCGAAATAGAACGAAGATCACCACAACGTATAAAAAAGCTGGTCTGGCTACACCTCGACGCTTACAAAAGAAGCGAAGGGTAATTGTGCTTTGTGCCGTGTCAGCTGGAAACACAAAAAGAGGTGAGCCAGGGAACACGCAGCGGCAGACTTCCAACTCCGATTATACGGGAAGTCCCGAGCGAACAATGAACCCCGCTGTTTGTCAAAACAAAGAGGGGGTTTTGATACGGAACATCTGGACACAACGACCAGTGTATTTTGCATTCATGAGCGACAAGCGAAAGAAATGTATTCGGCGGACTTAAATTAGACATTGGGCTTTATTGTAATCGACAGCACACTGTTAAAAATTATTACGACCTTGCACCAAAATTTGGTACCCATTTAGCTGCAACCAACATTTGGTGCTTGCTTACACTGAAAAATATTATTTTCTTAAAAATGAGTACATGGACGTACTTGATTTTTTAGTACAATTGCATCGCAAATGAGCGATGACGTACTTGATTTTTTAGTACAATTGCATCGTAAATGAGCGATGACGTACTCAAATTTAAGTAATTGCACTTTCGCAAAAAAACAAGCAGTATGGTTTAATATTGCTAATACCAGCTTCTGCTCAAGCCATCTTAACAAAGTGACCTGGGACACTTAAAATATTTGTTCCGAAGATGGTTTTATACATTATTTCAAGTCAATTGCTTAAATGGAAACTGAGTTATTACAATAATTCAATTATCTTACTTCCTATTCTTTTGCCTTCTTAACACTACTTCTGTTTATAACTGCGTCACGTAACTCTCATGGTATAACGGATATGGCTCTGGACTTCGGTTCGAAAGACATCAGTTTAGATATATTGTGTTCGATTCCCGGTAACTCCTGGTTGTAATTGTTGAAAGTGATTTATGTAGGCAAGCAACTGCTCTTTTTATTAATTTTACTCATTTTCGAGTACATGTTTTTTTTTTTAAATGAAACTGATGTAATTCGAAGCTATGACAAGAATCGAATGTAATCAAAAATGAGTATATATTTCGTATTTTTAAGTACCTATTTTTAACAGTGTAGTTTCACCACTTTACGGTGCTACCACGGATCATTAGGGGTGAAACGTTGCACCACAACTTCTAAAGTTGTATAAAACTCAAAATTTGAGTTTCCTTTGTATTTTAGTAGAAGTATTCTTGTAGCGTAGCTGGCAACCCTAGATCACAACTTTTTTACTTTTCAAGTCGACAGATCGGGTTCGAACTGGAATCCCATGATTCATAGCTGAACGCCTTTATCCACTAGGCCACGGAGGCTCTTGTTCGTCGTAGTCTTTCCTGCATGTGATTCCTCGGGTTGTTGATGTAGTGACAGCGAAAATTTCGGTTGCAGTTAAATGAATTCTAGGTTAAATCTCCGCTTTTTTTCTGGTAATAGATTTTCAACCTAGATTCCACCATAATGTGGTGTAATTTGCTACAGACCTCTGTTTTGCACCAAGGTATGGTAAATTGTTGAACTGAATATTTTAACAGTGTAGGATGAATTTGGTTGCGAAATTTATATCTGTGGTCATATCTGTGGCTATCATATCTGTTATCATATCTGTGTTACTTGTTATCATATCTGTGGCTTGGAACAAGAAATACATATGTCTCATGGACTTAATATAGGACATATGTCCTTCTTGTTCCAAGCCACAGTTATTTTCCAGTTTTAAAAAAACCAGCAAAAAAATATTTAAAGTTTTGGTTTTTGAAACAAACTGATCCGTTTTGAAATTTTTAGCATTACACCTTACAAAAAAAAAAAAAAAAAAAAAAAAAATGCAGTTCCAGATTTGTCTGCATGAAACCTTCAGTATATTTAAAAAAATCTGGATTTTTTACAAGTATTTTTACAAGTATTACAAGTATCAATTTTTTTACAAATATTTTTACAACTATCAATTGTTTTTACAAGTATTTTTGCTGACTTTGTTTAAGGAAGCAAAAAACACTATATAGGTAAAATCAAATGAATTGCTGAACCGACCCAATCAAAAACAAACATGACATAAAGATTTATTCAAAGAATTCCGATTCATCATGCTACTCTCCTTCGTCTTCTCTTATCTTGATAGAATTGTTTGGGAGAATTCAAATAATTCCCCCAAGTTAAAAAGAGGCATACCCAAACCATCTAATCCAGGGATTCACAAAGTTTAAACGTTCTCGGATCACTGTGTTGAATATTTGCAATCCATAGATCATCATATTCTAAAAACTCCAAATAATATTTATACATATTTAGTTTGTAAATAGATTTATAAATTAAAAAGTTTACATTTCTTTGCTTAATTTCCTTTATATTTCTTTGTTTCCTTTTTACAAGAATAATATTTAAATTTACTGAAAATAATGCATCAGAAATAAAAGTAACACCAACCTCAAAAGTCCGAAATCTATCTAAAATTAATCATTTTAGTTTGAATTTAATTAAAGTTACACTTTAACTATAATAATGAGCCATTGACGACAATAGAGATACATTCTGATGAAAAGAACTGAGAACATTTCACCATTAATTTATATTTTTAATAGATAACAGTAAAAACTTTTAAAAAACTATTGTCTTTTATTTTTCTTTGTTCTGAATTATTTTAATTGGCACGTTATACTTGGGGCAACCTAATTAGATCCAAAAGCGAAAACACTCAACTGCTCAAATCTATGGCTCTGATTGGCTACAAAATGTATCATCCGCTGCCTTAAAAAAAAAAACGAACGAGAAATGAGTATTATTAAAGCTATCTTATTTGGCGCCATTGTCGCTGTCTTTTGCGCAAACTGTTCAAAACTCTTCATTCATAATACACTTACATAGCTTAACTAGGTTACATTCTTTAGAGATTAAATTATTTACTCGCCAAACTCAAGGGTTCAAATGACGATCTGGATCTTTTTATTCGTTAAAGCTAATTTTGTCTTCCGATAGTTATTTACCAAAAAAAATTTCATTTCAAAGTAAAAATAATTTCATTTCACAATAGTATTAAGATTATTCAAATTCCATTGAAAGTTTTGTTCATCATCCATTGTATTGGATGTATTTTCTTTGCATTTTTGAGAACTATATTTTTCGGCGGAAGGATTACCATTATCTCCAAAGCATAAATGCTTAAGACCAAGATAGCCTGTTCCCAAGTATAGAAAGGGTCACCCTGCATTGTGTAAACAAAGCATCCAGTCTTTGAACTCTTCTCTGCGTAGGTATCTAGTAATTTATAGCTGGATACTGCTGAAGATCTGAAGTCCTTAGGAGGCGTGAAGTGTCGAATTTAGACGCATTGTTGTGGAAGCTAGTCACCCCGAACCCGTTCCAAGATTTTGACAATATCCAAAGGAAAACGTCTCGCTGATATTTAGAGGGTGGTGTCTCAGAGTTTGAGGCTCCTGTGGAGAAGAAAATCTCTGGAAAGTGGAGGAGAGATATTTATATTTAGAAAAAAAAAGGGGGGGGGGAAAGAATCTTGAAGTAAGGCGGGGAATGCTTATGTTTGCCTCAAAATATATTTAGCTACGGTGGAAAGAGTATGATAATAACGGGTAATTTAAGCATTTTAGATAAAATATTTTTGAATTTTAACTAACTTAAGGAAAAATTAAATAATATTTTTTCTTAAAAAAAAGAACACCAAATGTAAAAAAAATTCGCGAAAAAGTAAAAAACAATTTTTAACTTTACGAATTAATTGAACATTTTTAATTAATTGCTATCAACTCTACACTTATTACAACTCTTTGAAGTTAATGCAAATTTAAAAAATACATACCTAACTTTTCAAAAAGTTGTAATGAGTACAAAATTGATAGTAAATAATTCAAATGTTTCAACTAATTCGTAAATTTAAAAAAAAAATACTTTTTAGCGCATTTTTCTTACAATTGGTTTTCCTTTTTTTTTTTTAAATTTTTTTTTTCTATAACTTGCTTTACAATGGCTTCCAGAATAAATGATGGTATATACAAATTTATTATGGAGCCATATTATGCTCGTGTGTAATTCTGTTAAGAGAAGGATATTAAACAAAATCTGCCAGAACAATTTTAACAAACGATAATTCACTGAAAAAAATTCAGCTTAATATGATGTAGATATAAAATTATTCTGTATATTTAACTCATTTAAGATTTATTAGAAGAAAAGTAAAAAAAATAAAAAACGTTAACTAAATATTTTGATAAAATGATTATCAGTTTCTGACAACGCCTCATTATTATTTTAACTGTTTATTTAGTTAAATAAAAAAAAATTCAAAAACAAATATGAATATCCTACTAGTTAAAATTTTAGAATCTTCTGCTTTATCATGCCATCCAACTAACTTATACAATTTCAAGATTCATTTAAATTTTACACTTACATTTTATTTTGTTTGCAAATAATATTTATACTAGTGTCGTTTAGTATGGTAAAAAAACACTATTCAAGAACTAAATGAACGTTATTACATAGCAAAAGAAAAGGAAACATTATTCGTTGTGTTGTGGTTTAATGTTTAATTAGACTAGATTTCCCGCAATTATTCTATTTATTAAACATATTTATTATTTAAATTAATATAATTAGAAATTCTGCGTTTAAATTTAAATTAAACTAGATATTCATCCTGTATTTCACATTATTTTTACTTGCTTTTGGCAATGTATATAAATATTGGAAAGTGTTCGAATAGTTTTTTTTTAATTATCGAATTCCTCAGAAGAATTTATAACTTTTTTTTCAAATGTTCAAATTATAATTTTAATGTGTTAAGTTTATTCTGCATTTCCGTAATGAATTTCAAACAATTTACACTTGCTTTCAAAAACGAATAAAAATAATTAAAAGTGTTCAAAAACTTCTATATGATGGTTAAATTCTTTTTAGAATAATTTATTACTTTTTTCAAACATTCAAATTATTATTTTAAGTTAAGTTTATTCTGCATTTAGATATGCGTTATGTTTAATAATAGTTTTAAAATAATGTAGGAATAACGGATAGTTTTAAACGAATATAACCCATTCAGAAAGTTCCTTCCGTTAAATTCCTCAAAAGAATTTATGACTCTCTTGACGTACATAACTAAGTTGATGTACATTATCCAACATCTACCCGGTTTCCCAACATCTCTTTTCTTCGCCAGCTGTGATGATGTTTTCTTCCTCCAGAAAGAAACGACGCCCGTATCTCCCAATCTGCTCCCAAAGCACCCAAAAAGATTCTTCCTCGGGTTTCCAAAATGGGAAAGAGGGGGGATGGGTTTCACGCCGGTACAAAATACATCCAGCGGACGCGCTTATTTCGAAAAAGGGCGTCTGCTTTCCAGCGCGGCGCACCAAATAAGGCAAGTCGATGGGAAAAGATGCGGAGCAGCGAAACGCGGTATGTGGAGGGGGAGGGAGTTGACTTTACTATTTTCTGCAACTTTTGAGTTCTGAGGGGGGGATGAAATGCATCACAAGAGGAGGGTTCGTTTTTCCATAGATTCTTTTTTATCGTCTGCTTTCAGTTTCCGCAAGGAAGAAGAAATGAGTCAAGGCTAATATTCGCGTCGTTTTTTTTATATATTTAATTTTTGTGTTTTATTAATTTTATTCTCTTATGAGAAGATAGATTAAAAGTTGGTAATTGTGAAAACTCCAGTCAAGTGCGACTTTTGATTGAAACTCAGCTTCCATTTAAAAAAAAATAGAGAACATTTCAAGATGGGAATGAAGGGTACTGATTGTTTGTGAATCGCAAGAGTCTAAAAGTTATTAAATGTTTCAATTTCACAAAGGAGAGTTTATTTTTAAAAACAACTTAAATTTTAAATTAAAAACAAGATAAGAGTAATAAAAAAAGTAATTAATTTATTATTCTTAAATTAACAATATATATAAGACACACTGTTAAAAATAGGTACTCAAAAATTAGTAAAATGTATACTCATTTTTGATTGCATTCGATGTTTATCATAGCCCCAAATACATAAGTTTAATTTTTGAAAAAGATATGTACTCAAAACTGACTAAAAAGGAATAAAAAGAGCAGTTGCTTACGTACATTAGCTGACTTCAAAAATCACTTTCAATAAATATCGACAATTACAACCAAGACTTATTGGGAATTGAACCCAGATCCTCAGGCGCCGCAATCCGGTGCCTTATACGTTGTACTACCAGAGCGACGTAAAGAAGTTATAAAGGTGTTAAAAAGGTGTTCTAAAAGAATGGGAAGATAATTGAGTTGAAAACCATCTTCTGAACAACTATTTTAAGTTTGTTAGGTCGCTTTGTTATGATGGCTTGAGCAGAAGCTGAGATTAGCAATATTAAATCATATTTTTCATTTTTGAGAAAGTTTGATTAATTAAATTTGAGTAAGTCATCGTTCATTTACGATGCAATTGTACTTAAAAACAATTGAATTCTAAGGTATCCAACAGCGAATGTATTCTTGAAATCTGTATAATAATTCTTGCGCGAGAGTCGAACAAATATAAAAAAAATCTTCATAAATTAAAAAAAACTTTTGCTTTATAAAAACATTATACATCTATGTCCCATTATACTCTTGTAACATATTAATATATTTAATTCAATTAACTATTTTTTACAGCACTTCCTAATAAATAACGAAAAAGTTATTTTCAATATATATTGGAATTTTTAATCTTTGTTATATGATTTGGATGTGATGGAATCCAAAGATTTTTTTTTAATATAATTTTTTTTTATTTTTGTAAAAAAAATAATACAATTTCTTTTTAAAATTGAAGTCATAATTAGTTCTTTTCAACTGTGTTATTGCTGTGCGTAAATTATAATGTTGAACTCTATCCATACATTTTGCAATAATCGAAACTTAAAATTGTAATTTTCACGAGCTATGTTTTTTGACTTGGTCTATTTTGACAGTATACAGACGATTTGATATTGCATAAAATACAGCTGCAAAAGAGTAATGAATTTTTGTAACTAGAAAAACATTTTGTAAAGGCAAACAAGAAAATATATAACATTAAATGTATTTATGCGGGATAAAAAAATTGTTTGAATTATTGTTGAAATTATATCTGCAACTATATTTGGGGGATTCCCATTAATTTTCATAATGCACATTAAATTGAAGTTCTGTTAAGTTATTTTTGTTAAGAGTGCAAAGCTAATCGATGTATCAATGAATCGAAGCAAAATTAACACTGATCTCTAACTGTAACTTCTGGATTGGGCAAAGCAGTTTATTGACTTGAAGCCAATTGAAGGTAAAAAAAGTGCATCCCATTTCCATTTCTACCTCCATGATTTCTACTTCTATATTTCGTATATTGTTCCTGCTAAAATATGCGGAATTACAGTGCTTTTGTCTATTTTTTATTTTTTTATTTTCCATTTAAACCCATTTTGAATACCTATTCTATGAAATCTATTTTAACTAATAATAATTGTATTAACAAGCAATAAGAAAAATTATATTTTTAGCGATTTACAAATTGATTCTATATGTAGAAAATAAAATATCTAAACATATTTAACATTTCTATAACAATTTGTGAAAGAAAAACCCACAAAATCACTTTTAAAAAATTAGTTGGGGTTGAGTATGGCTTCAACCGCGTCTATAGAAAGAATTGGTTATGAGCGCTCCAGAAATTACAGTTAGAACTTGGTGGAAAATAACCTGCAAAAAGAATCATCTTATCTCTTCAGTTCATTTCGAAAAAGAACGTAGATAAAATTGTCGATTACTTTTTCCTTCCAATCATATTTGTTTATCGCACTGGTGTATCGGTGAAACATTGCTTAACTTCTATTTGTGTCGGAATTCTAATTACATAAGACATTGACGAAAGCTCTGCCTTGGTGTCTGTCAGTTCAAAATCAGAAAAAATTCCTTAGCTATGGATTTCGTGTGTGTTGATGATTTTGAAAAATATGCGCTTGAAACCTTGCCGAAAAGTGTTGCGGACTATTATAAAAGTGGAGCAAATGATCAGCAAACGCTGCAAGAAAATGTAGAGGCATTCAAAAGGTATGTGATATTCAGACTTATTTCTGCTACGTCACTTATTTAAATTGCCAGGTTTTTAATCTCAGTTTTATTGCATGTAAACATAGGCGGATTCAAAAAAATATTCCGTGGAGGGGGGAGTACATGTGGACGTGATCCAAACCCCTCCCGAAATAAATGTAAACAAATTATTTTCTTTTCATAAATATGAGGTCATTATTTATTTAATTAAGTCAATAATTTCAGTGGCGAGGCGTGACTTTTTGCGATGGTCATCGTCTCAAATGGCAAATCCCCACACCCCGATGTAATAGCTTTGAGACCGTTCATTTTTTGCGAATTGAATTGATTGATTGTGTTCATTTTTTGTTTTTGGTATGTTTTAAACGTTTTAGGAAAAGAAACATTAAATCAAATAAACAAATGCATTTAAAAACTTTTTTTTAATTTATAAAATATAGAATTTTTTTTTAATTTTAATTGAATATTTTTTCCGTGGTCACCGGCGAATCTACCGATGACTGGACCCTTCGCCACTGAATAATATGTATAATTATTTATTAGTCAATAATATGCATAATTAATTACCTAATTAGCATTAGTTTTGTAAAATTCTTAACTTTAATTTCCAATTGTTAACACAATTGAACTCCAATTATCCGGATCAATTGGAACCAGATACTATCCGGATAATCAAATAACCGGATAATTGTATAATTCACGAAAAAATTCGTAATTTTTTTTATATAATATAATTTTGTGAGTGGGTATGTAATGTGATTTAGTGATTATTAAAAACGATATCATTCACCGATGAAAAACTTTTTTAATGTAGATTTTTTTTTTTTTTTTTTTTTTTTTTTTTTTTTTTAACTCTCAAAGCGTTTTGGATCCGAGTTTGCTTGTTGTTTGATCCGGTTAAATGGAGTCCTACTGTAATTTTATTTAATTTTTCCCGCTTCGACCCCGTCGGAAATAAATTTAAACTTTACCGGGAATTTGCCTTTGTGAATGGTTAACATTACCGATGAAATAAGGAAGTGTAATTTAGTGGTTGTTGTCCAAATGTTGTTAATGCTTGTCTTCCTGATGCTGTAGAACAGGACAAAAACAGGTCACATACATAAGTCTTCCTCAACTAAATAGGGGGGAAAATAAGTGTAATAAGTCGGGGGAGGGGTCACTCGCCCTCCCCTTGATCGACTAATGCATATAAAACTAAAAGTAATACTTTATTTTTAATGTGAGAAATTATCGTTAATAATTCAATAGAATTAAGAGAAATGGCATGTAATGTAATTAGTTTTTGTAGGGGGGGGGGGTAATAAACTTTCTCATGCATTAAATTTGAATGTCTTCTTAGATTACGCTTTAGGACCAGGTGTTTGAGAGATGTGTCAAAAAGAGATTTAAGCACCTGTATCCAGGGAAAGCGTATCTCTTTTCCCGTGGCTATCGCACCGACGGCGATGCAGCGAATGGCCCATCCTGATGGAGAAATCGCCACTGTCAAAGGTAGGCCCTGTCATTATTATTTTTTATCAATTTACTACAGTATGTAATTTTTTTATTTCTTTTAATTTTTAAAATTGATTTAATTCTTTGAATATATTATCGCAGTACAATTTTGTCAAACGTGAAAACATTTTAGCCCTTGCGGTCCCTTGAAAACCTTTAGCCTGGTCGGAAGAATATCAAGGTGAAATCATGAAAGAGGAGAGATCCCTTAGTCGGAGGGCTATGAGTTTGATCCCCGTCGTCATTCAAACTTTCGTCATGTAAAAGGGGTTGGTTTGACTTAAATATGTCGTAGTCTAAATGTCCTCACATTGGTCGTGGTGTGAAACTTTGAAGAGTAGGGTGCTAGCTCAGGTGTTCTCGTAATCTAAAATTCTCAAAATTATGAGACAATGTTCCCGGATCCTTCCGTCGGTATAAATTCGAAACGTCGATAATAGCCTAATGTATAGCTCTAGTACGACGTTGATTCAACCAACCATTAAAAATCCGCTGCATTATAGTCATTGATGTTTACTAATAAAATATAACAGTGTTAGTTGGTTGGGACAGGACTTGAAATCGGAAGTTCCCATATTCGATTCCCGATAAGACCGAATGAAGACCTATTGTATATCGGGGCTGATGCGCATATATAATATGTAATGCTTCAAATATCGTCACATCGGAAGTTTGGTGAGTAGGGTACTAGTTCAGGTGTTATTATCGTCCTCTCATTAATTTCCATCCTCTCATTGAAAACAACTTATCTATGTTTGTAGATTTTGCAAATATCTGAAAAGGACTCCTTACAAAGTAATAAAATGACTCTTTTTATAACTAAACTAAGTTTTAAAATAAATTAATAATAAGCAATATAAGCTCTAAAATTAAATTGTGATGATTATAATCAATAACATTATGATTTTTATTATATAAATTTAAGGCTGATTAAATAGTTTCTATTTGCATTTAAAAATTACCCATACTTTGTGATTGTCCAGGAGCCGCAGCAGAGGACGTTATAATGATCCTCAGCACTTTGTCCACCACTTCCATAGAAGATGTCGCCAAAGCGGCTCCAGAAGCAACTCGATGGCTCCAACTTTACATTTATAACGACAGAAAAACCACGAGCGGTCTGGTTCAGCGTGCCGAGAGGGCAGGGTTCTCTGCGATAGTTTTGACAACTGACACTCCTAGGTTCGGCAACCGATTGGCAGACTCGAGGAACAAATTTTCTCTACCTCCACACCTAAGGTAAGTTTTCAAAACTCAAATTAAATTCAAAGTACAGAAGCCACTGCAGCGGCAAAAAATATATTTAGCTCTTTTATTTGAAGTGACGGGGCCCACTGAGTAGCGGAATAAAATAACACTGGCATTTCCTTGCGATAATTTTCGCATGAACACCCCCCCCCCCCCATACACACATACATTCGTTGTAACTACTTATAGAAATAGCTTCGTTCAAAAAATTCTGCCCATAGATGGCAGCACTACCAACGGGTCGTTTAAAAGCTGCTTGAAAACTAATTAGTTTTAAACCCATTTTTTTAAACTTTTATATTCATTAGACAAAAATACAATTCGTCACTGCTCCGGGAAATTCCCTTTTTTTTATACCTCACATGTTAAGATTCGTCGCATGTGAGACCCTCAAAAGGGATCTTTGCTACTGAAATAATATATATAATTACAATTGTCAATTAAAATGCAAAGGGTCAGTCCTTGATTACCTCTTTTAATTCAAAAAATTAAATTCGTAGAAACTTCACGTGGTTTGTATTGAATCAACGTTGTGTTAGAGCTGCATAATGGACTATTGCGACAGTTTGGGTCTCTTCTGTTCACGTAAGCAATATGCTGACTTCTTTGAACATATACACTGTGTTGCATAATGATACAACCACTAGTTTTTTTCAACCAAACGTATTAATAATTGACACAAATCATTCAAATAAAAAGTTAATTCCTATATACATAACATAACAAAAACAAAATACATGTCAAAACTACTCATTATTAATACTTTGAAATTTCTCAACTTAAAAATTCGTAATGCAAAAATTCCCAAAAATTCGAAATGCAAATTCCCAACTGCACAATGCTAAAAATTCCCAGTTCCAACTTATCAGTAATTTTCATCTTTTTTATAGATTAGGCGCATTATTAAATAGAAAAAAGCAAATGATATTCTCTCGCAAGTATTGATTTGATGCACGCATGCAGTTTTCGTTTTGTGGTCTAATTTAAGTTTAATCTTACTAGTTGGGAAAAGTTGGGCAATTCCTAATCTTCTCTCACTTACATTTGCTAAATATGTTAATTTTCTTCGTGCATAAATTTTTTTAACTCGGGTATTAGTAGTCTTGATGGGTTCCATAACAAGAAAATTAGTCCAAGATTTTGACAGTTTCTTCAAATTTTCTGTTAGCAGTCGATGGCACACCGAAACGTGATACTCAACAGGTGAAAACCCCCAACGGGTTTGAGTAATAAAAATATTTTCAACCTAATTTAAAGGGATCAATTATACAAGCTAGTTTTCAGTCTAGCAAGATAATAGCATTTTTTTTTTTTTTTAGACTGGCAAATTTTGATGCTGCCGATATCAAATCTTCTGTGTCTCCTCAATCCGCAACAGAATCCAATTTGAACGTCTACGTCAATTCTCTATTTGATGCATCCCTTACGTGGAAAGATATAGACTGGTTGAAACAAATAACATCTCTTCCGATTATAGTGAAAGGCATTTTAACAGGTAATTCCTTCAAACCTACTTCATGTATCTCAAAATTATTCACGCAATCACTTACGAGAATGCTCGTATTTCTATCAACTTCAGAATGAAGTGATTTTCGCACTATCTACCGCGCAATCCCTTTGAAGATTAACTTGCAACAACTGTCTGAGAGATAAAAAAAACTCTCACTCGTATTTTAGCCCTAGCCCCCCTCCGATAGCTAAACATACCCAAAATAGTCTTCGCCTTTTTCTTTTTAAGAAATGAGTGGAATAACATAAAATATGACACAATACTAACAAAAATTTAAAGCATCTATGCTTTTAATGCTAAATAACATTGACATTTAACATATTTATTTATTTTTGGATAAAATAAAACTGTTTAAATTTATGTGAAGTATGCAATATTTAGTTAATTAAATATCATGTAACGTGTCCTTACAATAAGCTCCTGTTCTTTTTATACACACAGCGGAAGATGCTGTTTTAGCAGTTGAGCACGGTGTGTCTGGAATAATTGTCTCTAACCACGGAGCTAGGCAACTGGATGGAGTTCCAGCAACAGTAAGTACACTGTATGAATGTAAAAAAAAATTATTCAATTTTCTGACTTTATATTACAGAAAACTGTTTTTAACTTTTTGTGACGTTATTTAGATCGAAGCGCTGCCAGAGGTCGTTCGAGCAGTAGCTAATCGCTGCGAGGTTTACATGGATGGAGGAATCCGCACTGGAACGGATATCTTGAAAGCACTGGCTCTGGGGGCTAAAACTGTATTTATTGGAAGACCAATATTGTGGGGGCTGGCACACAGCGTAAGTTAACATGGGATTTAAAAATATTCTTTATAGCACTTTACAGTTATATAGAAGCACAACTTAGAATACCAATTCAGCTTTTATACTTTTTTTTACTATCACTAGTGTAAGTACGAAAGCCGTATCTGCAGATTCACTAGTGAATCTGCAGATGCACTGATTTCTTCAGTGTAAGTGCGGAATCATCTACAAATAAGTTTTCCACACTTACGCTAGGAAATCTGCAGATTCATGTAGTGTCCAATTCAATAGTGCATGTGCAAAATCAAACTATTTTCCGCACTTACACGACGTATCGACCTAGCCTAGAGTACCTACAGTACAGTCACTAGTGGATCGGCAGATACACAGATTTTAGGACTTTCACTGTAACACATATATTTCAAATAGTTAAATAAGATTTCATGTACATATAGAAAATTCACATCCATTATAACAATTTGTTTTCAAATGCTATAAATCTTTCTAAAAAAGTAAAACATTTTCTGGAAGAGTGCAAAGAACAGTTTGAAGAGGCTTATTATTCTTTATTGTTTTAGGGTGAAGCTGGTGTGAGGAAAATTTTACAAGTACTTAAACAAGAATTGGATCTTGGTTTGTCTTTATTAGGTAAGTGACTCATTTTTGTGACTTTCGTGTATTCGAATTGCGAAGAAATACTAACATAAAAAAACCTGTTTCAGGTTGTATCTCTATTGAAGACATTAAACCATCCATGGTGGTAAGGCAAGAATATTATTCCAAGCTGTAAATTTGAATTTTTTTCAATGTTGATAGAATATTCTAATATCTATAAATATATATATATATAACTAAAATTTTAAGCTTATGATTAAAATCTTAAGTATTTGATAATTTTTATAACTCAATAAACTACTATTATACAGTAAATTAAATTAAGAAATACTGAGAGTGCGCAATAAAATTTGTTTCATCTTGTCAAACATTTTATTGCGAAAATGCCTTTATAAACAAATTAATTAGAAGCTCGTATGAGGAATGATCTATTATATGTTAAGGGTATTCACAAACAACAGAAGGTATTTTTATGGATATGCTATGCTATTATATTTTTATAGCGATAAGGTAATTAAAAAATATTTAACGTTTTCGAGGGAGGTTGCACATAAGTCCTCTATTTAAAATTGGCAATTAATATTATATTAAAGACAAAAAAAAATAACTTCTTTAAAACATATGTTATTTGAAGAATTTCATGTATGTCTAAATGTTTTTTTTTTTCTTCATAAATTCGCTGATTCACATTTTTCATTTGCTTTCCAAAAAAGAAATATCTTAACGTAAACAATGACACGTATACATGTCGACCGATTGGAAAAGTCGTAAGATTTTTCGAACACACATTTTTGAATCATCCGCGGATTACAAATTCGTCGGTTGAGCGGAGGTTGTGAATAAGATTCCGAGGTGAAAACCCCGATTTACGTCAATCCTCGGTGTTTTGTAATCCACGGTTAATCGCTGGATTTTTCCCAAACTTCTGAATGTCACACAGTCACATGTTTAGAAAAGATTTATTAATTTCAAGTTCAACTCATTTAATACCCAATTTCCTATGATTGGTGGGTTAGTTAACCCTTAGCACTCGGCTGCGGAGACATGTATTAAGGCTACACATCTCCACAGCGGAGTGTTTCGAGCTTTAAAGAGTTAATTAACGTCGAACTAGAGCTGCATAATGGGCTATTGGCAAAGGAAGATTTTTGTTGAAAGGAAAGAGATTAATTAATAAAACAGTTTAACGTTTTCATCCTTTCCAAAACAATATCTGGGCTTCATATTAAGAAACTCATATTAACAGAAAAAAATTTCTAATATTTAAATTAACATACTTATGATTGCCCGGAGGCTCTTCAACATAAATCTAAAGCGTGAATAACTCGTGATAAGAATGCTAAAAATCAAATTTTGAAACAGGGGAGAAGGAGCGAGGATAAATGAAAAACTGCTATTTCTGGCACCCCTGCGAATGACCCGATGTCCCCCTCCTGTCAAGCAGGAGAATTCTTCGCACAACCTTTTACTACCTGGCTACAAGCCTGAATTGAGAAGCCATAAATTAAATTTTGCTTAGAATAGGCCCAGCATATCCCTTTCATACACTGGCCCCTTTAAATTCTTAGGATCTTCATATTTGTTATTAATCTTTTCTAATTTCAAAGTTACTTTTATTCTTCCCTCATATAAAACAAGCACATGCTTGGGAGAGTAAGAAATGGAAGTACTAAAAAATATGCAAGGAAATACTTTTCGAAGGCTCGCTCATACACAAACTCCGTTACTATGGGTAAAAATAAAAAGTTTTAATTTTATTAAATTGATTTTTATAAATCTGGTTTTTCTTTAAAAACCAGAGCAGAGTTAAGTATTCTTGTAGTTGTATAAAGCAATATAGTTTGATTATGATTAAGACAAATCCATCTTGCTTACAAGTACAATAGTAAAGTTTAAAATTTCATTCGTAATTTCTAAAGTTAAAATTTTTTCATTTATATATATATATTAGTAATAAAATACCTTTCTTACTATGAGCATAGACACATTTTTAATAATTGATAATTTTTCAAACATATCAATGTACGCAAACATTCCATTAAAAATACTAAAACTTCAGAGCTTATGTAACATGTTAATTAGTTAGAAGATGAAAATATCAACTTAAAACTAAAGGGAAAAGCATGGCATTTTAAAGTGTATTTATCCAGCTTCAACATATTTTATTCAAAGCAATTGGCACCTTTGACTACGTTATTGAAGCGAATACCCATTACAAACAAGTGGAAATTATTAAAGAAATTTCTAAAATTAATTTAAACAACTTGCTTGAGCTTATGTGTTTTTTAGCAATCAATATGCTGACTTATTTAGAACATAAATTTTGGTATTATGAATAGTTTCTTTAAAAAAAAGTAATGAGCTATTGTTAGGGATATATAGAAACTAAGTTAAGAAAAATAACAGGGGTGTTCTTACCTTTTTATCAGAGTTAAACCATTTTAAAAATGCTAGTACATTAAATCTCAATACTTAACCCTAGAACAGTACCTATATACCTAAAAGACGTAGTTCCGTAGGTACTATTTAAACATACCGTTTGTTAGGTAGTTAATTTTATAAATTAAAATAAGTTCCATAACAATTACAAGTGGGGTAAGATTCAAACTTTGATGAACAATTAATTTGAGATGGAAGGTGACAAAAAATTATGTTAAAGTTCAAACATTGAAAGAGTCAACAAATACCAAAATTAAGGGTTTATTCTTCAGCTTCATAGAAAACATGAAATTTTTGATACAATGAATTTGGAATAGCACTAAAAACTTTGAAAGGATATAGTAGAGATAAGTAAATAAGCTACATGTAGATATGCACATTTTAGAAAACATCCAGGATATTCAGATGGCAACATTTGAAGTTGATAATTGGAAACAAACTTCAGAAATGCGATGCATAAAATATGTACCTCAGAACCAGACGAACCCAAGTCCAAATTTGGTGAATTTTATTTTTTTAATTTATTGCAGATATGTGTTAAAAATAAATGTCTTCTATCGAACCATACAGTTAAAATTTACCCAAAAATTTGTTTTTAAACATTTGGCGAGAGCTATAAAAGCCGAAGTCCAAAGCTTGAATTGAAAGTAGGAATAATTTTTCCACCTTCTGTAAAGTAACCCAAATGCGACTTAGGCTCGCATGACTCTGAAGTACAGAAATACATTTTTCTTTCTCTTACTTCCTAATAAATTACATTTCACATTGTGAAAATACAGAATGTAAAAAATAAATTCTAAAACTAAAATACAACATAATTGAGTTTCCTTAATGAAACCTTTACATTAAAATAAAATGGGTTCTTTCATAATTTTTTTAATTTCTTTTATAAATTTGTTTGTTGAAATCAAAGAAAAAATATCTGGATATAATTTCAAATGGAAATATATATTCAGATTTAGATTATATTTTAATTTTGGATAAGAAAAGAATTTTCTCATCTAAATTATTCTAGCACCAGGATGTCATGAAAATTACAGCTGAACAAGTTTATTGCAGCCAAATATATGGTTTAAAACTCTGAAAGTAAACACTGATGAGTATGGTACAATTCAATGTTATCACAACAGTAGTTTGGAATTTTGAGCATATATTTCAGTGATGAATCAAGTCTACTTTAAAAACGTGCGATAACAGGTCTGTATATACATTTGCAAAATAACTTCCATTTGGTAGCTAAATAAAAATAGCAACTATCGTACACCTATATAAGCAGTAAAAAAATATATGAAGTTTTAAATATCAAGGTATAAGAAAAAACATTTTTAATAATTTCTAAAAATGTCCACAAAAAAAATCACGACAATTTTTAACAAAACAATCAGATCCAATTCCCAACGTATGAAATATTAACACTTTATAAGTTTTAAAATAAGGGTGGTTAACCTGAACAGGCTTCAAAAATAGAATAACAATGACACTGCAGTTATTAAACCATGTCTTAGATTTAAAACATGTTAACAAAAGAAAATCTGTAACAGAATCCATGCTTCAAAAACTTGATTTATTTACATATTAATATTTTTTAAAAATTGAAAGGTCCCGTGAAAAGGTTGATTCTAAAAGGGGACTATCGACATCCTATTTTAAAATCAACGGATTCACATTGAATATATAATAACATATAAACTTAAATAACTATAAAAAACTGAATTATACCACATTTCTGTGGTTTAGAAAATAAAAAAATCAGACCAATATCATACAAAGCTAAATTCAGCTGTTTAATTGGTTTCGATAAATGTTTTAATTACAATATTCGTCTTATTTAATATTGAATTGCCTTATAACTACAAATAAATATACTGTGTTAAAAACAAATGGCAATTTAGAAAATAACGTTAAAAAAGCATTTTCAGCATAAAAAATTTAATAAAATAAGACAAATAAATAATAAAAAAATCTAAAGATTTTGTTTTATGGGTTTTTGAGCACATTTTTGTAAAAGAAAAAAAAATATTGGAATCCCTATCATTTTATTGGCTAATCCTACAAGTCTGCAGGTATGTATTTATATATGTCTTCAAAGACAAAATTCTATTTTAAAAACAAAACAAAAATGCACATTGATAAAATTTCAAATGCTAACTGAGCCTTTGAAATTTTGAGTAAGATATATATTTTAACTTATACTTAAGTTCACTGGTGGTTTAGAAACACATGATTAAACATGCTCTAACAAATAAAATAGATTTCTTTAAAATATTCATGTTCGCTAAAGATTATAAATAAAACTTATAACGACCCTATTAAATTAGGGACAAAAATTCATGGGAAAAACATGAACAAGTTTAACCACCCTAGAAATATGTATACAAAAATACACATAAAGATATACAAATAATTTTGTACATTAACAGGAAACTTAACAACTTTAACTATTTAATGGCAATTCAGATATACAAACACAGTTTAAAATAACAAATATTTTTATATCCATCACTTGCTTAACCCTGATATAAATATATATAAACATGATAAGTGATTATGGCACATATAGTTATTGCAATAAGCATGTCATGCTGTAAGTATAAGCCGACCATGTCACTATTCGCCAGGGTTCAGTTTAGTAGAATTCTAATGCCTTTCTCATCCAAAAAATATTTCCATGCAAGTAACTTTTTATAAAGATCTTAGATGGAAATTTTCTTTAAATAATAAACACAATAAAACTAGTAATCCAAACTATTGTCACTGGCAAAATATTAAAAATGGTCACCTCATCTAAGTATCTAAAACTTAACTGCATTAGCAACATACAATGCAATGGATTAAGGTACATGAAGGTTTGTGGGTTGCATATTGCAAACAGTGTAAAATGGTGCATAACAAGACATTTATAAATTCAACTTGTCACATAAAGTTTAAACACAGTATTTTGGAATGATACCCTTCCTAGCTACGACGTCAAAATAAAAACATAAAATAAACTTTAAAGCAGTTTAAAATACTATTTTTTACAAATCTTGTATAAAAATGTGAATTAAGTACTGAAGATCTAGACAGATTGTACATTTTTAGTAAAGTGAAATTAAACTTTTAATTATGGATAAAAGTAAATAAACTAGCCGAGTGTTTTTTGATGAATTAATAATCAAGTTAATTATTAAGAAAAAAACCATCATTATGATGTCATCAGTAACACAACAAGGGGACATTGTAATGATGCCTTATTTCAATAAAAAAATTATAAAGACATTTAAAAATCAAAATACAAGACAAAATACGTTTAAGGATTTACAGTTTAAAGATATACAACTATACTTTGATTTTAATAGCTGCCTGCTAACAATATGAATTTCAGTGATTGCCGTTTATAAATAAATTGCACCTTAAGCTGCAAGTTTTGGAAATTTAAACCTCACATTTTAATAAATGAATAAGTTTATTACTGCTTCAATTACAATTATAAAATTCATTACAAATAACTTTTAACTCAATCCACAACCAAATCATTCAACAACAAAAAAAAATAATTAAAAATCCCCAATTTTTTTTAAATAACATAATAAAAAGAACTACATAATTTAAACACAAGCCAAACTTTAAACAGCAACTAAAAATATTCATTTGGATATCTTTAAAAACAAAAATTTCTTTAAGAGTGCAGCCTCTAAAAAGTGCAAGTCAAATAATTATATGCTTGCAGAAGATAACAGAAATCTCATATCAGTTAAAAATCTTAAATAAGAATAGGCAAGCTTTATCTAAACAAAATAAACATGAATATATAAGAAATATAGGATCATTGTATAAATACCTCATGCTGAAAGCTTAACATAAAACGAGATCTTTATACTTACAAATAGAATGGTTATATCAATCACATATGGTAAATAAGTCTAAATATGTACAAAACATTATATAGATTTGATATAAATCCTCAACCAACTACTACTAATGACACTAATTTAAATAGGTTAAAATTAAAAACAGACATTAATCTAGAAAATAACAATACACAGAAACATTGGAGCAATTCAGAAAATGCATTTAAGTTAGTGCCTTTATCCAATATAAAGGGAAAAGTCTTAGTTAAATTTATTTAAAAATTAATTATTTTACTAAAATAGAATTCCTAAAAACCAAGTTGATAATAATATTGAAACACAATTATATTTAAGCTTTTTATTTATAGAGGTGAATTACCATTGCTCACATTAATTTTCACTGTTGGCATAAAAATATTCAGTGTGAAATTCAATCAGTGAAGTTGCATAATATTTATGGCTTTTTCATGGAGAAGGCACAAAAGCAATGGAATACATTTAATGCGATTTCATCTTATACATCTTTTACACAGCTCCTTTACAATCCATTACATAATATAAATTAATTCAGAAAATAGTAAAAATGCAGAATACTGGCCATTGTTGGTAGAGCTACATCTTCAAAACACTTTACAACAAGAGAAATTCAATTAAATTCCTTGGATTAATTTGCAAAGTACTAAAACACTAACAGGATTGCAAACTAAAATTAGATTTATACAACAAAAACGCATTGTTCTTAAGGATAAAAAAATTACAATTCAAAATCGAATACAACAAAAAAAACAGTAAAAATTTTAATTAAAATCTTTAAATTTGTAACACCTTTCAGAAACCTCAATCAACTCATTCTTCTAGCTTTAGATCAGTAGAAATGGGAAAGCTGTTCTGCTGACAGTCGTTAGATTCGCACAAATATTGTATATAATTCAACAAGGGAATGAATCTTCTTAGTAGCAGATTCTAATCCAGTTTCCAGACTCATCTTTTTGATAAAAATGGGGACGATTGTCTGGGAAAACTGTAATGCCAGGAAACGGATTCTGCTGAATGTACTTTAAGGTGGCTCGAACTTGCATCACGAAACTTGCGGGCTCCACTTCCGGTGAAGTTGACAAATGCTATAGGAAAATTGCAATTATAAGTATTTTTGTTTAACATTAGCTACAAATCGAAATACAAAATCTTCATTTTTATAACTGTCTAATCCAGAATGTTTACAATTTTTGTGAGAAGATTATTTTATTTTAAAACAAGTTTTATCAACTTGTTCTTAACTCACATTAGATAAAAATCAATTGTATAACTATAAAAAAATAAACGTTTTACATATGCGAGATGTAAAATTGTGATAATTTTGCATAATAGCACAATAATTGCTGCCTAGAACATGCAGGTCCGTGATACGTTCTTCAAAATAACATAAAAGGCTATAGTCAACTTGCATCCTTTTAGACACAGACCGGTGAACATGTTAATTAAACAATTTTGAAATTCATTAATCATATACTGCTAGTTGCTGTTTCATAAATATCAAATTTTGTTTAAAGGAAAAAAGGACATCATGGGCACCAACAAAAGTGGGGAATATCTAAACCGATACAAGAAAAAAAAAGAAAACATAACTCACTCAGTGGCTTTAACATACAAACATGGTTCATACAGATTTTCAAAAGTAAAAACTAATGACTTTTTAAGGACCTCTCGATAATTTTTAAGGACCGCTTAAATTTTTTGGCGCCGTTAACGGAGAATCGCACATTGTTTGGCGCAAAATTGGCACATAATCACATGCCAGTGGGGTTTTGTAGCAAGTTGGCGCAGGATACCACTTCTGGCAAACTCTGGCGCAGATTTCCCATCCCTTAAAGATGGTACATTCTTCGGAATTTCCTTGTTTTTCTAGAATGATAATCGATTTTTCACAAAACAACAAATGAACTGCGATTTTCCAACGATGAAGTGTCGTGTATTATAATGAAATACCACTGACTAAAAAATCGAACAAACGAGATCAAATGTTCACTTATTTTTCTCACACTAAATACGTCTATTCACGCCTTTCTCTCCTTGCATAATTATACTTACGTAAAACGGTCAAAAGTGTGGACACGATCAACGTAAAATCCGTAATTCAACATTTCAATGCACCCGGAATTCTGAGTTCGAAAATTTAAAAAACTCAGAATTTCGGATTAGACACGGAAAAAATACCACCCATGTGAATTAATAAAAAAAACATGTTTGAAAAAAATTAAGGACCTTAGTCGAAAATTAAGGACTTTAAGGGCCCTTAATTAAGGACCTACCTAAATTAAGTAGTTCTTGAGGACTGTGCGAACCATGTACAAAGTGTAGTGTCAAACACTTTTAAAGTTGAAAAATAATATTACCTGTAATATAAAATCATCTGTTTGAGAAAGCCATAAATCTACTCCTCGAAGTGGCTCGTAATTGTAGGGTCCAATTCTCAGCATACCAAGATGACAATCATATACATCTAACATCTGCAAAACAATATAAAATCTTCATTACTAATTGTGAGAACAAAATTATAATTTAAACAACATTATATTATTTATAGAATGAGATTAATTTGTTTTAAAAAAAGGGTCCACTATAGATTTTTGAAAACTTAAATGAAGAAAGAAAAAAATTCCACATTCAAAATTACTAAAACAAATGTTTAAAACAGAGCAATAACATTCATACAAATAAAATGTGCATTATGTATTTTTCATAGTCTACATGGCGGCTATCCATGTGCCAAATTTGATCAAAATACGAGATGGTGAGGTCAAATAGGCGAGTTGATTTCATTTGGAATGACTCTGCTCTAGAAACAATGTGAAAAAGTATACAATTGCAAAATAGTTGCCTTCCTTTAGTAACACGTAAAATTTTATTAATGCAAGGGAGAAAGAAACATACCTCATAACAACCAGTAAAATATCTAGCACAACGCAATGGAAAATCGGGACCTTTATCTGGAAATGTAGCAGGAAATATTTCACCACTTTTTGTATTAAGGCCTGCAAAAATTAAAAGAAATTAGTTTACAATTTATAAACCAAATCTAAAATTAAAGAATAACTTATAAACCAAAGTAACAAAGTTAGTTGTACAATTGAAACATTACAATGTTAAATATTTTACTTAAGTTACTGTAAAATGGGTAACTTTGGGACAGAGCAATTTAGACGCTCAAATTTCAAGCCAATGCCATGAGTTTAGATTAGAATTGGCGCATAATCGCAGCTATTGAATCCGCCCATATGTTCCTGATACTTCTTGGCACTTATTTGAAGCCATAATTGCACTGACACCTGAAGCTATCATGACTTGTTTTTCAACCTCATGTTGACAAGTTACTAGTTTTTGTGTAAACTTTAATGAAAAACAGCAAATATTTAACTACCAGCAGGCATGTATTTTGAGAAGTGCATCCTTTGGCAGCTATTTCATTGATAGGTAGTAATATTTTTAATACAGTAGAAAGTCCCAAATTCGGAATCGGCAATTCTGAATTTTAGATCATCATGATACCCATTAACATTCCGCACCCTCTGTACAAAACCAAGTCAGAAATTGAAATTATCTACATCAGTTTTCTTTAACATGGATACCAAAACTATTCAAAGAAATCGCTACCACCACTCCTCTCTCCCTACCCGATTCGTTACGGGAAAATTAATAAAAATATCCGAAATTTCTTAAATTTCAACTTATTCAGGGTTTGTCGATTTTTAATGCCAAGGAGCCAGATGACTTTTGAGAGGTTTATAAATGGATGCAAGTACATGTGATAATCCTAACCTCTCTCTACAGACGGATTCGTCACGGAAAATTACTGAAAATGCCCAGAAATTCTTAACATTCAGGGTTTGTCCAGTTTGTGCACAAAGGAACCCATCATGCATCACAAAATTTGTGTGGCTTAAATGGATGTATGCCCATGTAGTAATCTTCATCCCCTCCACTCTCCCAACAATCCAATTCGTTGCAAAAAAGTACCGATAGTGTTTTTGAAAAAACAATATTTCTTCACATTCCGTTGTCTATTTTGAGTGCCAAAATGAGAGGAAACTTCCCAAGGTTTAAAGTAACGAATACCCACATGGGGAACATAACCCCTACCATTTTTTATGCTCTTCCATCCGATTTGTTGGTTTGTGGAAAAAGGGAAGGCAAGTTTGGAATTTTTAAAATTTATTTTAGAAATTTAAAAATGTCCAGCTTTTAGATGCCCGGATTTTAGACTTTCTACTATACTTGTATTTTGTTTATAACTTCAACAATGTGCTTTCAAATACTTTCAGTGCTGACCGGGTTAGCTTTGGGACTACATCATAACGATAATTGAGAGCCACAGCGATGATGGCTATATTAACAGCGATATTAATATGATTTTAATGTTGTGTCCGATGTCTGAAATAAAACACTTATGCATATCATTGGGTTAGACTGATTTTTTCTAATATTTCTAAACAAAAAAAAAACAGTACTGTACAAAAGTTACTTGACTTTATGGGGTAAGATTGGGACAAAGATAGTGGATGTTTATTTGGATGCCATTGGTCATAGAGTAAAATCATGTCCATATTTGAAAAGAGGAAAATTAACTTCATATTTTACCATAGTTTCAGGAATCTAGTTTAATACTTGACATAAGTAATAAAAAAAAACGGAAAAAAAATTCAAAAAATTACAGTCTTTCCTGTAGCTTACTTAGTTATTTTTTTTTTTAATATTCTCAGATTACATTTTGTTTAAATCATACTTAGTTTAGTATTTCTATATATATATTTTGTTTTTCAACAAACTAATTTCACTATGAATGATTCATGAAAGAAATTCTAATAAAGACATTTTAATGAAACTTTAAATTTAAGTAAATCATTTCTTACAAATAAAAATTATGCAATAAAAAATATTAATTGGATTTTATATATGATGTAACCATATACATCTAATTATAAGGGATAAAACAGCTTTTGCAGCATTAATAATACACAATAAAATCTCAAATTGAAGACACTATTACAAGTTACAAACCAAAAACTAAAGGTACAATGGCATCAAAGTTAGCAAACAATATTTGTTACTTTATTTTTAAACATGATTTTTAGAATGGCGCTGCACAACAAAATGGATAGAATGATAGCTTACAAAGACAAAAAAAAATGCATACTGCAATACTTGGATATGTTAGAATGGATTAATAACATCACACTAGAATTACACAATGAGCAATTGGCGAAAATTGGAACCTATCCAAGAATAAGAGGTTCCGGTTACCACCGTTTCATAATTTTAAACCTTGGTCAAATGGTTAGGACAACACTTGAGCTACATACACTATTTCCTCCAAATATTTGCACTAAAACCAACAAGGACAATACTTGAGTTACAAAAGGTTTAAAGCACAACAACTATTTCTATATTGCAAATCTTCACTTGGATGATGAGGTTCGAACTTGCAATCTCCTGATTAAGAGCCCAGAGCCTTGTTCACCCTGACCCTTCTCTTAAATATATTTTAGGTATCTGGTCAAAGGTTTAATTTTAATATATAAGCATGAACAGTTTAGAATAGCAAAGAAAAAGTTCTGTAAACAATAACTTGCTTATACTAGATTGTCTATATGAAAACATAAAATATATGCTTTATGTATATTTCGTAAGTGTAACATTAATCCTTACCTATTCCATAAATCACAGGCCAGTTTATATTTCCACGCAAAGAATTGTTCAATTCTGTAATGAAACAAAAAAAAATTACTAAAACACGTTAACCAGGATTTGTACAAGTTTAAAAAGTAGAAATTACTTAATTAAATTAAGTAATTTTTAAGGACTTTCCAAACACTTATTAAGGACCTCGTAACTTTTTACATATAGAAAAGACTAAATTAAAAACATCTATTATCAATATAAAACTAAAATATGTAGAATGCACATTTTGAAACTAAGTAAAATAAAATTATTTAATTTGTAGTCCAAATAAAAGCACAAATTATTCCTTTCAATTAAAAAAACTCATCAAGACAAATGCTTTGAGAAAGGGAGATAAATATTTTCTCTTTGACCAAATTGCACATTTAACTTTCCTTCACATTCCTATGCTACTTTCATTAAATTGTTACAGACTGTAGCAATGAATACTAATTTCTGATAATTGATTTGAATTCTTGGACACCTGAATTAATTATAAGTAGCCCCAAAAAGAAAAACAGACTGTCCAGTTCAATTGGCTCTTCTATCAGAAGACTATAAATGAACTTTAAAAAAAAAAAATTAAGGATGTGGTCACAAAATTAAGGCCTTAATTTTAGAAGGACATCTGGTTGATATTTCAAACAAAATCCTGTGTTAAAACCGAACACCTGCCTTTATAAAGATTAAAAATCTACTAAATTTAAATACTGTTAATGTATTTTAAATACTGTGTAAACTCTGTTTATAATTTATGTTTTCACTACAAAACATTGAGATTTTTGTTAAGAAAAAAATCAGAAAAAAAACTGAATTGTAACTTGACATTTTAAAAGTTACATTTAATCGCTTACCACATATACAAGCTGTAACTAAATGTATACTCAGAGGCTGCTTGTGAAAGGCATCTAAAATTAAAATAGAAATATTACTTACTACATTATTAATAATAGAAATACTACATTATTCAAAGCATCACTTTGTAATACAACATATAATTCACAGTCAAATCAGTAAAGCATAAATTATTAAAAGCTTTAACTTACAAAGGAGCTGAATTGCAAGTTCTTCGGAATAATGCCTGGGATCCAGAAACCCTCCAATCATATGAAGTTCTAACCTAAAAAAGTATTTAAAATTTATTATTATAAAAAATATATTAATTAAATTTTGAAACAAATTACATGTAGATGCTTTTTTTTTATGAAATAGCTTGCACAACTTGATTATAAAATTTACACTTACAATTGGTTGGCTTACCGAAATCTTTTAATCTATTCACCCGTTTTTAACCTCTGTGCCGTTAAAAAAGGGGCAAAATTGAAGTTGTTTTCTCTGCAAAATAGTCTACTTTTAATTTTCAATACATAATATATTACAGTGTTCCCTCTAGGCATTTTTTGAAGGGCGGTCCGCCCTGCCCGCCCTTTTTTCATCTTCATAGCGCCTTTATGCCCCTTTTTCAAAATTCCGCACCTATTGCCCTTTTCAGACAAGCACAAGCGTCCTTGCTTCCCTAACTGTCTTTAAAAAAGGCATCGATTACATTTTTTTTTTTGTAAGTTGGGATTAATTGAATTGTGACAGTAGAAAAACAAACTTCGTTTTAACTATGCATGTTGTGCAATCGCGATGGTTCCGAGCACAGGGCATTCTACGAATCCTATTGGTTGCATGTGCCCACATGTGGATATACTAAGTTTGTATTCTGTGTTTTTTTTTAAAGAGAAGATGGTTTGGGGCGTATTTGCAAGTATTTTTTTTACCAAATTTTGGATTTAAGTAGCCTTTTCATCAGTTTTGTAAGGAGTCTGATTAGAGCTACTTACAGATTTCGTTTTCAGGGGGGAAAAAAATTTAATGTAAAATTCAAGATAGGCCTTGAACTGTCAACACTAGCCCAATATGCAGCTATAGTGCTATGTCAACCAACAAATCGGAACTTTTTTTTATTTGGTCACAGGTCCAATGTGTCAATGGTGGTGGCCACACCAACATTTTTTTGAAAGTGCCCTTTTAAAAACAAGAAGTGCCTATGCAAAAACGAGGTGCCCTTTTACTACCAACAGCGCCGTGCCCCTTTTATTTCTAGAGTGAACACTGTATATTTAATCTTTATTGTTTTAATAGATACAGCTTCCAAGCAACCCTAGCTTAACATTTGAAAAATATTTCAATATTGAAAATTTCTATAAATTTAAAATGTATGTATAATGTTAGAAAAACTGGATAGTCATGGAGGACTTAAGTCGCTCAGTCCATCAGAAAATTAAACTTTTCAAGACAACTATTTTTTCTTTCTAATAACTACTGCAATTCAACCTACTATTTTAAATAAATGTAAAAGTATGAATTTAAAAAAATTAACCAAAATTTGTTCTTTGCATACCTGCCATCAGGAACATTCATAGAAAGATCCTGAACATGTCTAACAGCATTGATTACACCTTGTTCAAGTCCCGAACCATCAAAATGAGCCAAGCAAGATATACCTGAACCTAAATAAATAAAAAAATATACATAGATAGCAGATAAAAGTTTCCAATAAAACCATAATAAAGAATAAGAAAAACAATCTTAACAAAACAAATTGTGAAATTTGTATCAAATTTATTCAATATTTTATCAATGGAAGTAACTAATATAATTTTTTTAATATTTATTCTTTGTAATCCGTAAAATAATTAATTTAAAAGAAATGTCATTACCAGTATGTCTCAAAACAACTATACTACATGTCGTGGCTTCTTCTGTGCCCACCACGCTAATGTGCTCTAAAATGAAATAAAATGAATTAAAACCACAGATAAAGTGTACTTGTCCTAGTCATTTCTATTAATACAGGATGGCAACATAATTCTGGAAAAAAAGTTCCCTGATTTCCGTGATAGTTTCATAAAAATTTCCCTAATTTTCCAATTACATTAAGAAATTTTGCAATACACAATTAGTAGCTTAGTATAGACATAAAGTATCCATGTTTCAATAATACAATAAATATATTGCATTATAAATAAAAAATTATTAACAATACTTATATTCAGTTAAAATAATTTATGGATATAAGTGCGAAAACAGGGACAGGCATAATAGTAATTAAACATGTTCTTTGGAAACAGAGATCGCAAAAAAAAGAAAGTATTTTCCAATTAATTAAGTTTCTGTAGGTGCTTTATAGGTTTCTGATTTCCTATTCAATCTTCAATAAATCGCATATTCATTAGTCCTGTACATGTTGTTTACAATCCAAAGTCAGACAGGGCAGCCATGTTTTTTTTTTTTTTTAATTCTTCAGAACTAAAAGGCAATGTCTAACCTATGTAGAATAGACTATAATTGCCGTTTTAGCGATCCAAATTTGAAATATCCCCCAATTTTTTGCAAAATTTAGACATTTTCCCTGATATTTCCAGAATTAAAAAAATTCCATGATAATTCCCTGATTTCCCAGGTTATGTTGCCACTCTGTAATACTTTAATAAAATATAATAAAGAAAAGTATATATTTACTATCATGTGGTGATGTAACAGCATATTCTCTCTGGTGTACATACAGAAGTCCAAGCGGTCCAATAACTTTCGGAGCTTGTGCTATAAGGGCGGCAGCAACATCCTACAAGGAGATTTTCAGTTAAATTACCATTACTAAAAATAAAATGTCTTTCATTGAAATATAAATCGCAAGTAAACAAGTAACACTCATACCTTTAAATGTGGATAAGATTCAAAGAGTGTCCTCGTATCTGGTGGCAACTCTTCTAAAATTATGCCATTTATTATCAGAGGCATTCTGAAAAAGGAAAATGATAATAAGTACTGTTGCGGCACAGTGCAGTATAAAATCCCTCATGAATTAATCTGGTATTTTGGAGAATGAGGAACAAAACTGGTAGCCCACCAACTACAAGTTTGATGCATTGTCAAGTCGAGTTTCAAACCACAACAAGTTATGAATCCGGTACTCTATCGCCTCGTCCACCTGCTGGTCAGGTATTTTTTAACGCTACTGTTTTAAATTTCATAAAATTTCAAATTACTTGGAAATATTATTAAAAGTTTGCTTGTTTTAAATTAACATTAAATATTTGATTTGGCTTTTAAAAAAAAGTCTACTGAACTAGAAAAATAACTATAAGTACTGTAGCGAGGACTCCCTTGAGCGACAATGTACTTTACTGTGTCGTGCGGAATTCAGAAGAAAGGTTGAGAAAACATTCGTTCTTGGCCATGACATCACAGAAATTATTAAATTAGGTTTCTTGGTACCTTTTGTCTTCTTTTTCTTGTAAAAGAATTAAATGTATAACATTTAGGTAATGTATTTTTGAAAGCTAGAAATGTGTTTTTAAATCTATGCAAAAGGATTATTTTTTCTACCTTCAAACAAAAAGAGTAAAGTGGTTGGCAAGACATAGTCCTCGCTAGAGTGCTTATAGTTATGTTATACTCTAGCTCAGTGAAAAAGTCATGCCACATTGTGAATTTTTTAAAAAAACAAGATCAAATCAATTCATAGTTGGATTTTTAATATTGGATAATGGGTACATTAACTTGGATTATTTTGATGAGAGTCAGACCTGGACAATGTATCAGTGCAAAAAATAGAGTGAAGACAACATTGTATGATACACTGGTATATTGGTGTACGAATGCTGAAAGACTTGTTGATGTCCGAAGTGTGGAAAAGGCATGGAGCTTGATCCGCAGATGTTTCCGACAACTTTTGATATAACCTACTGCTCGGAGGATTGCCTGCAAGCACCATAATCGAATGCTCGAAAGAGGTACCTGCTTTGATCCTTAGTGGACAGAGTCCAATGTTGCCCGGTAGAGAAATACGAGTCTTTGACATTAGCGCACTGTACGTATAAGACTTTTGATTGACTTTATTGATTAATTGCATAATTATTGAATCTGAACCTTCGCCAATAGCCCATTGTGCAGCTGTGTGATGTTTATTAACGAACCAGCCATTATGTTTGTCATTTTGACTTGGCAATAAACAAAAAAACACGACTTTGCCCTTGGCTCCAATTTTCAGAATCGTGCCAAGCCTTATTGTGTTCTAATAATTCCCTAATATATTAACATTGTTTAAAAGTGTCAGCTTGTAAAATGTGGTTATTACTCTTTTAAGCAATGGTTTTTAAAAAAAAAAAAAAAACACTAATTAAATTTCTAATAGTAATATCAAGGGAAAAAGTCAAACTTTTGAATGGTTGCACTATAAAGTGCATATTTTAAGTATAAACTGATGAAGTTCAGTCGGTGAAGTAAAGTTATCCATTCTAGACAAGCAAATTCTGTGTTATTTTCCGACTTTGTCTCAATTCATTTAAAACCCCTCATAATTAGTGCTTTTATTCGAAATCAGGTACACTCCATTCTTCTAGAAGACTGATTACCATACTAAAAACTTATTTTATATGAAATTGGCATACATTTTTATTTTATATTTCAGTGTAATAAAGTGATAACCGAACGTCAAAAGTAATCTTTCCCGGGATTCAAAATTGTGTTTTCACAAACAATTAACACAAATTTTGATTTTATTTGTACAATTTAATTTTTTTAAGATAAAAACATTCGCGGGGAAAATAGTTAACAAAAAATTGAAGATATAGAAAGTAATTTATTGTGTTGTAAACATTCCTTACTAGAATAATACTAAAGCAATGGCAATTTTTAATACATGTCCAAACTTACTTGTAACTAGCATGTCTTTATGTCACTTTAAATTTAAAAATAATCTGGGAACTAAACAAACAACGCAATTTTCAATATAAAAAAAATTTGAGGTTTCTTTAACGTGCTTAAGTTTACATTTCAGTCACAAGTCAGACATTTTTTAAGGTCCGCACTTTATGATTGTAAGCTTTCTTTGTTTAAAAAAATCGTTACATGATAATTTAAATAGAATAAGAAATTTTAATAGAAGAAAATTAGGATTAATAGTTTCAAATAAATTAATAAATAAAATATATAAATATTTTTTTTCTGCGAAACTACATTCAGCTGCGGACACGGAGGGGAAGGGAGAGTAGGGGTTAACAAAATTCAATCGCCCTAAATATATATATATATATGTAAGAGATTATTAAAATAATAAATAATAGATTTCTGTTTGAAAAAAAAATATATAAATAATTATGTTTTATTTGTCAAGTTTACTTTTATTATTAAACTATTAACTTTAACCGCCAAAAGGCTTGTGTTATGATGATTTTTCGTCGATTTTACTTGAATTTTATTTTAAATTTATACTTGATGCATTTTGACATGATGAGATTTTGTCGATACTGTTTAAAATGTGTTAGTTTGCCAGTTTATATTTTAGAGTTTTAATTACTGTTTGAAGAGAGCATCGATGATTATCGTGATAATAAACATATTTAAAGTATGAGGTGAACATTTGAATGACTATTTAATATCATGAAGCAAACTGTGCTCATATAGAAAATAATACTTTTACTGACAGTGTGCAGTTCCACTAATCATATGGCTCAGCCACCATCCCCACCTCCTGAGGAGGTGGAAACTTCTGGATGTGTAGTAAAAGAAATTGAAAAGCAGTTATATAAAACAATGAAAGACGTCTTCAAATATGATAGCTACAGGTCTTTAGTACAGAAACGAGCAGTCGAAGCTGTAGCAAATAGTAATCAAGATGTGTTTGTTTCAATGCCTACAGGTGCAGGAAAATCCTTGTGCTATCAACTACCTGCCCTAGTGGGTGAAAGGAAAGGTCTGACTGTTGTCATTTCGCCTCTAATTGCTTTGATGATTAATCAAATGAACCAAATGTTGTCTTTGGGTGTCCGCACAGAAACTATCAACTCCAAAATGTCTGCCTCTGAGCGAGAAAGAGTGAAGAAAGATCTTACAAGCAATTGTCCAAAAACTAAATTGTTATACATAACACCCGAATTAGCCAACACAGCCGGTTTCCATTGTTTACTGGACCACTTGTACAAAACAGGCAATATTGCGAGAATTGCTGTTGATGAAGCCCATTGTGTTTCGCAGTGGGGACATGATTTTCGTACTGATTACTTACATCTGGGGAAGATCAGGGAAAGATATCCCACAGTACCGTGGGTGGGGCTGACTGCGACTGCATCAGTCCAAGTTATGGATGATGTTTTAGCATTGCTAAAACTACACCAGCCTGTTGCAATATTTAAGACCTCTTGCTTCCGAAACAATCTGTATTATGACGTGTCTTTCAAAGAAGCCATTGAAGATCCATATACTGATTTGACGCAGTTTGCCTATTCAGCTTTAGGGGATCACTGGGAAATGGACCCACCCAGTGAGAGGGGTTGTGGGATTGTTTACTGCCGAACTCGAGATGGGTGCGAAGAGTTGTCCAACAAGCTCACAAAATTAGGGCTTCACACCGAACCTTATCATGCAGGAATCACTCCAAATGTTCGTAAAGAAACGCAGTCAGGGTGGATGGAGGGGAAGATTCCAGTTATTGCAGCGACGGTTAGTTTCGGGATGGGAATCGACAAACCCAGCGTGAGGTTTGTTGCTCATTGGTGTGTGTCCCAGAGTGTCGCTGGTTACTACCAAGAATCTGGGAGAGCCGGCAGGGATGGGAATCCAGCCAAGTGCAGGATATATTACTCGAGAAAGGATCGAGACACCATACTCTTCCTTCTGAAGAAAGACGAAACCACCGTCAAAACTAAGGCAGCTCGAATGAAAGTGGGTGCTACCATCAAAAGCTTCAACACCATGATCAAGTACTGCGAGGAGTCTGTGTGCCGGCATTACTTGTTGGCCAGGGAGTTTGGCGACGACATGCCCGATTGCCGAAAGCACTGTGATGTCTGTGTAACTCCTAAGCTAGTTTCGCAGAAGCTTTCAAAATTTAAGGGTCTTTTCCTCGGCTCCAAAATTCGACAATCCAATCAAGGTTCGATTGATTCACGAGACCTGTACGGTGGAGGTCGGGAGGGAGTTAAACAGGAAACATATGAGTACGAGGGTTATGATAGCACTTCTAGGGAAAAAGAAGCTGCCAATGCACTTTCTGCTCTCATCAATGATGAATTCAGTAAAAGAAGGGGAGCAAAAGAAAAGAGTGAAAAATACACCAAAATGGATAGTTCCAAAGTGGTTCAACCTTCACTAAAGAAGATCCCAGAGCTTTCTGTTCCTATGCGCGAGAAGTATTTCGATAAGTTGGTGGAAGAGATACAAACTCATTTAAAATCCTGCACGTCCAATAAAGGTTGCCCTGATTTTAGGGATAAAGACATTAAGCAGTGTGTGGCCGAATTCGAATGGAATACCTTTAGTTCTAAGGGAAACATCCACATGTACCGCAAAGAGATTGTGAATCTCACAAAATCTTTACGAGAAGCCTCCAGACAAGTTGAAGTGCATCCGTTGATATCAAACTTTGTGCCCAATCAGAATTTGGTGAGGAATTCGAATTCTGGTAGCAAGAAAAGACTCCATACTATCGTTGATTATTTTTCAAAGGGTAGTAATAATTCCAGTAGTGATAACCGATTAAAAAATGTCAATAGCTCTGCGCAATCATGTTCGAATAACCATAAAACAAATAACTCTCATGCAGAAGAATCTACAAAGAAAAGATCCACCTCTTCAGACAATACATTCTGTGATAATATCTCTGACAAGCAGAGTTTGAAACAATATCTGGACAGTGAGTCCGAGGGTTCCACTAGATGTAGTCCAAAGAAAAATCGGAAGTCATCGGAGAGGAGTAGATCTAGTGTTGCCGAAGAGAAGCCAATCATGAAGTATTTCTTTGAAAGTGTGAATGCTCCCATGGAAGCCAATCGGACATCCACCGACGACAACAAACAGACACTCAGCGTACCCTCGACGCCTCCACCCTCTTCCAAAACGTCGAAATCCCAACATGTGGAAAACGAGGAAAAGTCAATGTCCAACTCGCCACCGAAAAAGAGGCGGCGGAAATCAATAGATGCACTTTCCGACAAAACGTCAGGTTCCGAGAAGGGGAAAGCCAAGACCACCACGCAGATTCGTAATGACAATCTTAAAAAAGCTGCTGATTTAGTGCGGAAACATTTAAACCCGGAATACAAATCGAAAAAAATCAGCAAGGACTTTTTCAAAATTGTTTGCCGTAGCATTTCTCACAGATTAGTCGAGTCCGATGCCGTCAATGATACCGCGGCTAAGTACGAGGTTGAGAAATTGCTGCAGTCAAATGGATGTGCATGTTAACCAATGATCTTTGTGTTGTGAAGATGTGGTTGTACTGTGTTATATGTTAAGTATAATGGGTTGTCAAGGCAATACCCCGTTATCGTCTGTATAAATGTGGTAAATATTGAATGTTGTCAATTGATATAAATCTAATTTATATAAATTAAAAAATATTTTAATATTCTTTTTATCAAGATTGGTAGAACAGTTTAACACATATTCAACAGATTGGTGACGTACCTGAAAACTAGTATCACAACCACCTTGGTGAATTTTTTTATGGAAGAAGAAGAATCCAAAGCAAAATATTGTAATGAAGTAATTTTATAGTTGTAATTTTATGATTGTCATGCAGCATTGGACTATCCAAATTTGGTGCTTTCCATAACTTTGGCGACTTCTATCTCAAGGTGGCTGCAATAATACTAAGTACCAAAAATTCTCTTGGAGTATACTGTAAGATTTCTCAAGGATTGTCACCATTGCGTAAATAAAAAAAAGTCTATCGATTAGAATTTAAAGCGTTATTTTGATTTGTGCAATCTGTGAAACTTCCAATTTTTAAACTGATTTTTTTTAATTGTTGATTTGTTATGATACTTTCCTTGCAATAATTTCTAATCATCATCATATTTAAAGAATCAATTAAGTGCCTGAAAATTTGTAACTAAATGACATTAGTATATGTATTTGACAGTGTTAAATTTAGATGTTAATTGTTTTATAAATATTAACTGTTTCCACCCAGTTCTTTATATTCTAATTTCTCCATTTAAGGCAATAGTATATATTAACCCCTGAACTTGCATTTATTCTCTTATGAACATAACATTTACTGTGGTTCATATAATTTTTAAGTGTTGGAATGGTTTAGTTTTGACTATCAGCATAGATTTCTACTGTCATGTTTGCAATATCCATAATTTGGGGTATATTATGCTGATATTATGTTGGATTTATTATATGGGATCAGTTAAAGCTCACAATATGTACTTAATCAACCTATAATTTTCAAAACTGTCTTTTTAGAATATTGTATGTATAATTAACTTAAATTAGTATTTTTGTGTTAATATTTGAGTCAAATAAGCTTAGCAATCTTTATTAAGAATGTAGAACAGCTCCTATATAAATAAGAGATTTTTTTTAAAAATATTTTTATTTTATCAAAATTAATTTTTTTTTGCGTTCTTACGAACAACTTATGAATTTTTTGCTATTAAGATAAATTATGTGTTTTACTAAAAAATCTTAATTAATGGTTAGAATTAGCAAAGCAATATTTAATCATGGTAATTCAAATTTACTGGTGAAACACGATCATTTAAGTTAATGCACGAATGCTAAACAATAAATTTTGATAAAATGTTTCATTTGAATAATTGAACATTTTAAATCAATTCAAATCTTTAATTATTATTTACTGCTTAAACCATGATTTCATTTTAAAGTGTATTGTGCTATTTTATCAGGAAATATATTTAAATTGATCTAACATAAGGGAAGTTTTCTTAATTACATTAAGTTGTTAAACTACATTAGGAAATGTTTAATATTATTTATTTAAAAGTTTGAAACTTTTTGGGGTATCAGTTGTTATTTTTACATTTTATCAACTTAATCCTTTCGCGACTACTGGTACACACATCTACCACAAAAAAAAGTAGTGCAAAGGTTAAACTGCAACTTGTTAAATGCTTTCCCCATCTGTATGGTAGACCCAACTAACTATGTTATATTTTTGCATCAATAATCTCGAAAAAATTTTAAAAATGCAATCAATCCAAATTTAAATTGCTTGTAGGGCTAACTTTTGTGAAATTCGTATATTCTATATTTTCCTTAAAAAGGTGTTATAATATGTGTTATTTTAATCAAGGTCAAATCTTTATTTTGTTTTACATTTTTCAGAAAGTTAAATATTTGTGACATTAGATTTTTATGTAGGTTTCTTCAATCATGCAAAACAGAAAATGATTTTAAAATTTTTTTCTTTAAAAAATCAACTATATTTATATGTCAAATATTTATAAGAATGAAAAGTTAGGTTTAGTTCATCTGCGATGAATATTATTTTTGTTCATGCATGTGGTACTTACAAAGAAGAAAAATGTAACACTTTTATTTTATGTATTCAAGACTTATTTTAAAATCAATAAACTATTAAGGTCCTAAATACATTATTTTTAGTAATATGGAAATTACCAAATATACAAAAAAATACATCATGTTTATATATGTCAGAGCCATAGAGTAATGATACAAATAGAGGAATAAAAATGTTGATTTCCGTGTGTCCATCATTGAAACCACGTGATATGTGGAAATGCCAATTCATTCATGCGCCAATATTACATGGCAGTCTTTGGCGACTTTAAGAATTAAACGAGATTGAAGTATTGTAATATGGTTTTGTGTTGAATTTTGTATTTAAATATCGTTCTTTTGAAAGAGTGACACAATTTAAGGGAGTTTAACAGATATATTAAGGAGATTTTTCTTACTGTGTAGGTTTGAAATGATTGCCTTACGTTTTTATGTAAAAATTTTACCATAACCGAAGTTCTTTCAATTGTTAATTTGTATACTTCAATAAGAAAATATGAACAATAATACCTGATAAATATAAAGAGTTTCGCTTCTTCGAGTATTGAACACAAATAAAATATTTTCGTTTCGTTAATGAAGATGAAATATTTAGCGCATATTGTTTGAAAATAAGTAAATACGTACATATATGTTAAGAAGTTGAATACAGACAGAACACCTTATCACCAAAAAAGAAGAAAGTGCGCTAAATTTTAAACTCCTGCAGATGGCTGCACGCCAAATGTGGCAGCGCTATAACCACGTGATGTTGGTTTTTCTTTTCAATGTTGACACCGCGGCCTTACGAGAGTCTGGTATTGAAGGCGCTCTCTATTTAATATTACAACTCTCTGGTCAGAGCATGACCAGAAGATTTTTACATGACAGAAAAGATTAATTGATCACCAACCAACGTATATCTTGCCAACATAAATTAGATACGCAAGCTGTTCCATTTGTGGTTGCCGGCTCCATTTTGTGCTTTCCTTTATTTCAAGACACATATACGCGCATAATTAATTAATTAATGTACTTTACACTTACAAATACTAAAATGCGTTTGGTTTATTTATATTTGTTTTCTGAGAGAATTTCCTCTCTGGTAAAACAGTTTGCTTGCACATTTTTTTAAACTGCTGCATTTTTTTTAATGTCAATACTGTACAATAACTTTAAAGGAATTTAAAATTAATTTCTTTCTTCTTTATGAATACGTTAAAAGTTCCACCAACGAATTCGTTTGTCGATTGCTGTAAAAAATTCGATTCCTTTTAAGTGAGGATTGATATTGGCAAACAATTCTGATTTTCCTATATATGGATTGGCGCAGCTTGGCCAAATTGGCTGTTGCTCCAGTAAACACCAAACAACCTATATATGGAAATGTACGTTACCGGGTCTGTAGCAACGTGACGTCACGCAGCTATTTTTTTTTTAATGGTCAAATTTTGACCTTTACTTTCTTGGAAAAGGGGGCAACTCCTAGGAGACAAATACGCAAATCAACTGCTATATTTTTAAATATATTTTCAGTGACGTTGGAACTTAGGTTCATAGGTTTGTCAGAGGATTTTTTTTATGTTCAAAAACACATTTGACTGAAAGTAGGCATAGCGGATGCTATACCGGGTGTGATGCCACTTTATATTTTACGATATATTATGATCTTGAGTTATGAAGAAGGAAAGTCGGTGTTAAATATTTGCTTTATGAATAAACAAATCATTATAAAGTGTGAATAAATTCAATCCAGATTATCATAGAATATATCCGAGTGGCGGCGATAGTAAATTAAGAATAAGGTCCTACGATAAAAATAATAAAATTAAGAGCTAAAAGTGAGGGGGAAAATACCCAACTTTTATTAAGATGTATTTAAATTTTCAAATAGCCCTCGCTCTCCATCCCTGATCGCCGCCACTGCCTAAACCAGGGGTCGGCAACCTGCGGCTCGCGAGCCACATGCGGCTCTTTTGATGTAAATTTGCGGCTCTCCAGTTCCATACGAAAAAAATAATAATTTATTATCAAAACCTTTAAAAAATAAGCCTTTAAAATATATTTCAGTACCTAATTTCTCAATAGCTTCTATTTTCATAATCGTTAATTACAAATCGCCACAATTAGTTTCATTGTGGTATCTACCGATACATCAATGAAACTAAATCTAAAACTGCAAGGAAAGGGCAACTTAGCCTACGCCTTGCTTGAAGAAGTAGTTTGTTTCGAAAAAAAATTACTTCTTTTTGTTGAAGATATGGAGAGCGGTAAATTACTTCATTTTAAAAATCTGAAGCAATATCGCGATGAGACCAATGCAATTATTGACACGAATTACTTCAGCATAGCTTTAAAAAACATGAAGGATGGATTCGAGCAATTCAAAACAAACAAAAGTACTCTCGCGTTCATAGTAAATCCTCTCAACACAAATACAAATGAGATCAACATTGAGCCATTTGGAATTGATGCTGGATCGCTCCAAATGCAATTTCTAGATTTGAAAACCAAAGACTTGTGGAGTGGCAAGTTCACAGAACTCAAGAGCAAGTTGGAAGAGTTGGAGGTCCAGAAATGCATGAACATCGCGCAGCACAAGTGGATAGCTCTAAAAGAAATTCCGCGAGTTGAGGCCCTCATATTCGGCGCATGGAATACTCTCCCAGAATGCTACAGTGAGGTGAAGAAGTTTGCATATGGAGTGCTGACGATCTTCGGGTCGACATATTCGTGCGAGCAAGCGTTCTCTTGCATGAATATAATAAAAATTAAAGTTAGAAGTCAACTAACAAATAAAAATCTAGAGTTGTGCTTGAAACTTAAAAACAACAAGTTATAAGCCAGATTTAATCAAACTTTCAAAAGGCATGCAAAGCCAATGCTCCTATTGATGTTGCTATCTATATTTGTGTTTTTATATGAATGAATATTTTTCCGCATTTAAAGTCGTTTATTTTAAATCAAAAATCAAATATATATAAGCAAATACTATAATATTAAAACGAACATTTTTAAGTGGCTCTTTAAAATTTGAGAAATTTTGTAAATTGTAACTTTTGGCTCTTCCGTTTCAATAGGTTGCCGACCCCTGGCCTAAACCCATCTTGTCGTTACAGAGGATCTACTCAATTATTATCGTCATCTGACAATCATGTTTCAAATATACAAGGCAGTGTTCTTGTGTTTTTCCTTCGAGATAGACCCCGAACCGTCGCCAATAACTTACTGTGCAGCTCTAGGTGCGATAATAGTTCAAACAACCAATAATTTATTCAGAAAGAAATTTAAAGGGGTCTATGCCGTAAGCCACTAGCAAAAGTACCCGTTTTTCGTACAGATTAAAAAAAGTAACTTCAATTGGCAGAATTATATAATTCTACTCTCCTCCCATGGATTATCTCTTTCGAGTTTTATCTTAAAGAGGTTCCATTTGGGTTTCAAATTTAACGTATGACCTATAATAATAAAATGATGAATATTTACATAGACCTATCGTTTCTAATATAATGAAGAACAATTATGATTATTATAAGGCAGCAAAAAATGAAAAAAGTAAAGTTTTTAAATGATGGCTAAATTGGGAGATGTTCTCTTTAATTTCAATGATTTTTCTTTTAAAACAATCCGAAAAAATCCTGATTTCGCTGCTTAGTTATTTTGATTTGCACATTTCCACTGTAACATTTTGGATTCATTTTTGCTATTTCATCCGATGAGCACCAGCACCTTATTAGTTATTTATTTTCTTTTGGGAGCGTTAAAATGGGAATTTGCAGCAAAACCAAATCAATTTTTTTTTGTAAATAAATTTACTGAAAATCTTAATATGTGTTCATAAAATTAACAACGTAACATGATTACTGAATCAAAATAGTCTCTTTTGTAATATCGCACTACATTTTTTAATACATCCAAATGCCCACTTGTTAAGAAACTTCCATCTATTCCAGAAAAAATAAACATGCATTTTAACTTTGTGTAGTTTTTATTTTTGAATTAATGTTTTTAAACTCGATATTTACTCTTTTTTCAAAACCTGTTTTCCTAAATTTAATGAATTAAACTATTATTCGTATCGGAAAATACCTGTCTTAAAAATATTTGGTAAATTTACGTTACTAGAGCAAAAAATAAAATATATTCCACATTATATATTAACAATCCGTGGAAAAAAGTAATAAGGAGTTAAAAATTTACAAAGAATGTTTAACACTTTTAAATTAGATATTACTATAAAAAATATTTGTATAAAACACTTCTCAAATATATTAAATATTGAGAAATTATTGTTACATTTTATATAGTAACATAAAAAAATCAACGTTCTTATACAAATTACTTATATTGTTAAGTTATTGCCCTAAAAGTTCGTTCTAAGATTTTATATATATTAGTATATTAAAACAATTCTAAATTATTTGTATAAGATAATATTCTAGTTTCTTTAGTAATAGTATAATTTTGCATCTATACGATAGAATTCGTATAGATGCAAAAAGCATATTATGCATATGTAATCCAATGATTATCAAAACAAACCATCGTGAAACTTCGCTGAGACACACCAAATTTTTTTATAATATTTGAACAAAACATCACAGGAACTTAAAAATGATCACATTAAAATTCTAATTTTTCAAACAAAATATTCCGTAAATTTCAAATCTCTACGTACTATTCTAATTATTGAGCCTTTCTTTAATTGAGAAACAAACATATGGACATATGGGATTTTCAGTTCTATATATAAGATCAATAATATATATGCAGTTAATTAGCATTAATCTCATTTGCTTTTGATATTAAATAAGAGGGCATTTTTGTGCAGTAAAAAAAAATTGGAAAATTTCATTCTGGACAATATTTCTAAAGCACGTATAAAAATGTGCTCTTCCGTTTTAAGCTGGCAGAAATTAACGTCAACAACGACAAAATAAAATAAAGTGTGTTATATATTTTACGAAACTAGGATGCTCCGCTGACGCTCCGCCAACCTCCGGAGGATTGCTACGCAATCCTCATAGATTTGCTCCGCAAACCACTTCTCGCTTCGCTCTCTAAAAGGTAGAACACAATAACAATGTGTCCTAGTAACAATACTTAAACTTTAAACGTTGAAACTAAATTTAAATTACAATTCATCTTGGCATCAATACATTTTTTCGCCATGTAAATCAATATAAAATCATTTAATTTCTTTTAAACTACAAATGAAAACAATGGAACCACTGGCAAGCCATTATTTATTATTTTATTTCTACCATTATTTATTATTTTCCACGTTATTTTGACACTTTTCCTGCGTTTTAGTTTAATTTTTAACATTATTGGTAGTTTGTTTTGGCATAATTGACGTTAAACTTACCCTACTCTTGCTTACCAGAAGTGTGTACGTAACTAAGTTAATACGTCTTAAAATAAAGATCATAGAAATCTAGTTTTCAAAATTGCCAATAGATGGCGCCACGTCAATGTTCCGCTCATTTGAAAACTCAAAAGCGTTTTTCAAAACTTCTATTTTTAATGTAATAGGGTTTATATTCTTCCTAATTTAAGCTGACATCAACAAAATAATTACTTACTAATGAATTGAAGGGGCTAATCGTCAAAATGGCTTACATAATGGCAATATAAAAATACGGGCACAACAGAATTTCGTAAACAAACTAACTGTTGCCACTCAGCGTACAGAAAAACAGCGTTTTACAATCACCGCGTAAGAGAAATATATATAAAGAAAGATAGTCATTGGACTAATAATAAACAAATTATAAAATCTTTAATATTCTATAATTGGAATATTCTTTGATAAGAATTTATAAAAATCTGCTCAGGATAATTTATAAGAATAAAACATGATTTAAAAACGTTAAGATACACTTAACATGCCAAATTTATTAATGTTATATCTCTTGAAAATGGACCAGTGGCGGATCTAGGGTCATCCAAAGGGGGGGGGGGCTAATTATTCTTTTTTTGGTGGGTATATATATATATACAAATTCCTATTTTCGACGATTGCCGTTAAACGGTATGTGTAAATTCCGCCTAAAAAATCTTATTTTGTTACCTTGGCGAGATAAATGCCTCCAATGTAAAGAAGCAACCTTGTTGTGTTTTATTCTGGTACAATGTACTTTTTTTTTATAAGAATAAATTTTTGTCTCGACGCCTTCTGATAATAAAAAAGCGAGGCTCGTCAGCCTCGTAAAAAAGGGAATGTTTTGGCCCACCACGCTGCTCAGAAACAACTGGTTCACCCTTGGGACAGTTGTTTGGGGTTTTCCCACCAAGCCAGATTTAGAGTTAGTGGACCCCTAGGCTAAATATGTGGTGCGAGCCCTAAACTACTTGGTGGTATGAATACCCCTTTGTAAATCGAAATGGGGAGGGGAGATCGGACATTTTTTTAAATGCAAGAATTGAAAATTTTTTCTGACTAAATAATTTTTCCAGTTTTAATAAAATTGGGATGCACTGTTTTTTTTTTTTTTTTTTTTTTTTAATGGAAATTACAATAAAATATTGTGCTTGTCTCCGTATTATTCTCAAATTACCATGAACAGAATAACGTGTCGAATAAAAACAACTGATTTCCAAAAATAGTAACACAATGCCATTTTAAATTATCACAAATTAAACGCATATTTTAAAAGAATATAAAAGTGTTATGTTATATTTGCGTTGTACAAATCCATTAAGAAAAATAAAAAAATTCTGTGTCATAAAAATGTTGTAGAATTTTATTTTCATTAGGATTTAGTTTGATTTATTAGTTATTTAGAAACTTTTTTGGTACTTATAATGTTTTTTGTCTAAGTGATTTATTTTCAAACAAGTCGTTGTCATAATTTTGAAGTGTTGAGACACTAATTTTTCAGTAATCTATATTATTATTGGTGAGTTCTGCGGGCCCCTAGGCCTATGTATAAATCTGGCTCTGCACCGAGCAGTCAATTTTATGATCTGGAACTCCCTTTTGGGCAGTCGTTTTGGGATTCTCGTACCATAACAAAATTTTCCAATGAATGTAACCTAAATTTAACAACAACAAAACTTGCTCTAATTGCGCATATAATAAAAAAAAAATCATATATATTATAATTTTATATACACGGTTAAACATTGTATTTTACTTAGTATTTGCATCACAACAACTTACAGGGTTGACAAAGTTGGCTTAGTAATCTATTTGGCTACAATACATATTGCGTGAAAGAACAGATAATGTTTGCTGCTGAATTTACCTATCGATTTAGTAAAACGAAAAAAATTTGCGCCGGAAATTCCTTATACCGATTTATTGAGAATATTTTTATTTCATAAGCAAACGTAAGAAACAATAAAAAATTAGTAGTACAACATTAAAAAAAAGCACACCAAAAATAGTTTCATGTGAAAATGTACACGAAGATAATAACAAATATGCAAAAATTTCGACTAACGTTTAAATATAAATCGAATTTTGTGTTTTAAAATATAAAATTAAATGTTACAAAAATTATTTTTTAAGTCTAATTTGCTCTTATTTAAATCTTAAGAGGAATCTCGAAGAGGGGCTATAGCCCTCTTTAGCCCCTATGTAAATCCGCCACTGAAATGGACCTATCATAACGTTAAATAAAAACATAACATCTTTAAATGTCAAATGCAATTTTCTAATTATTTTTGTTTCTGATGCATCTCTACCAAAAATAACAACTAAGAAACTGCTTTCACATAAGATAACAAAATATTAAATTTTTTCGAATTACACTAAAATACAAAAAACATAAATGGTAAAAATTTATATTTTTATATATATAATGCAGTATTTTTACTATCGACATTCAGACTTTGGATGTAATAGCGTTACATAGTTAGGTAAATCGTAATTGGTTTCGGAAATGCTCATAAAATAATAAAATGCTTAAATATAACTCATTACAATTAACAATAAATTAAATTCCGTTGCACATTTAAATTGAATGCGCAATTGTATTTTAAGGTTAAGCAATTATTTTAGTAAATTTACGATTTAATTTGATAAACTATATAATTTGATTAATTATATTTTATTAAAAATTTGAATTTGAGAACGCATGTAAATCAACTATGGGGTCTATCAGAAAAATAGCATTTTTATTTCAATTTATAAATATTGCAAAAGAATAATTGACTTCATTTTGTAAAAGGGATAAATTAACGAATGACATTTATCATAAGATGCTACAGTAGACGCTCGTTTTTACGAACCTCTAATTTACGAACACTCACGATTTTACGAACGGTCCCGAACATGGTCCCATAGGCATAATGTTATTTGTAATTCTCATTTACGAACTAAAGTTTTGGAAAATCTCTTTTTTGCGAACTCATTTTCATACTTCGCTAGAGCTTACCTGACATCAGACAAAGTTTAAAAGCTCATATCTTTAGAGATAACAAATCAACACATACAAACATTTCAAGGCCATTCTGAGAAAAATTAAAGGGGCCAACAGCAGGTGGGTAGCAGGCATGTGATTGGAGAGTGGCACTTTGACGTCAATCTTTACCCCTCCCTTACACTCACTAAGCACGTGTCAATGTCGAGCGGGGAAGGGGGTGCTTTGTTAGATTATGTTTTGTAGCTGGTTAGTTTCATTTGGACCCTCAATGTCTGAAGTTTCGTGTGAGTCCAGAGGGAGTATCAGCCATTTTTAGTTGAGGAAATTTAGTCAAGTCGCAGTTGAAGAACTTTTAACTTTACTTCCTAATATAATCTCTAAATAATGTTTTATTTATAAAGAGAAGACAGTTTAATAAAAATAAGCATAAAATTTACTACTTCTTACAATATTCTGTTTTACGAACTTTCGATTTCACGAACAATTTGGTTGATCCCTATGAGTTCGTAAAAACGAGCGTCTACTGTATATAGCCCCCCTGTTTCCCGAAAAAACGACGCCTTTTTTCTGCAAGAATTCTATCCTCACTGCAGGGGAAATTAGACGGCTATACGTGTCATACGAGATGGATACTCCTCAAGTTTTAAAAAAGACCGGTAAATTGGCGGCAAGGTTCAATTGCTAAAGATGGTTCCTAATGCTGAGGGAGGCGCGTTTGAGTTGTTCTATGCATAGAAAGGGAGGTTTTATTTTGATGCCAAATAGTAATTTCAATTGTGTTTTTGTCTTTTTATCCTATGGAGTGAAAAATAATTGGGTTTTTCCGTGTGATATTCTAGAAAATTGCATTAATTGCTGTAGGGGAGGGGGGGGGGGGGGGCACATAAAATTCTAGAACGGGCAATGCCCCTAAGTTTAGCTACAGGCCCAGATAGCAATTTAAGCTTGTTTCAACATTGTTCTTACCTTGTCAACGACAAGTGTAAAGGCTGTCATAAGACTGCCGGTGACAAGGCTGAAACAAGTGTGTGACAAGGTGCGCTACTTGACAAAAGCAAACAATACGACAAGGGTGTCATGCAAGCATACGATAAGGGTGTCGTGCAGGAATACAACAAGGGTTGTCGTGCAAGCATACGACAAGGTTGATAATGAAAATGTATCCTTTTCGTTTATAAGCGTACGAAAAGGTTGACAAAGAAAAGGTTATTCGAAGCTTTTTCTTGCAAACATACAGTTAAGTGAATGGCTAACTGCAAAAAGGGAATTTCCAACGTTGTATTGTAGATGTCCCCTTTTTTCAGTTAGCTATTTGTACGCTATGCTGTCCAAATATTTTTTACATATATCAAATTGACTTCTTTTAAGGTTAGTTGATGTACATGTAAAAATATTCAACATAATAAAAAGAATTTTCATAGTATTTATAAAAAAAAAAACTTATGCAACAAGGAAAGATTATTGCGACATCTAAAGGAAAATCTGAGAATTAAATACATTAACTGCAATCATGCTCATAAAAGCAATAACGTTAAAAAATAATGTAGCTTTTTACTTTACATTTCAAGCAAAATTAACATACTAATGACCTATTATATTTATAACTTTCCAAGTTTTATTATGTCTGTTCAATAAAGATGATTTATTTTCTCAATAAAAAACCTTAACCTTAAAGGCCGATACAAAACGATTAACATGTTAAAAATTAGAGGCATTTTTTTACATATAATTTGCACATGTATATTTCTTTTTGTACATTAAATACTATACCTAAATGATTCTAACTAAAAATAACACAAACACATGTAACATATTTTTTAATTTAGTTTATTTTTTTTTATCGGAAAACAAATTTTTTTATTGGATAATAGAATTTTCATCTGACTGGCAAGACACTGCTTTCTCTGCACTAATTTTTTCTCCCTGTAAAAATAAAGGCATAGTTCAAGAAAATATAACCAAATATTTGTTTTAATTATAACAAAAACAAATTCAATAATGGAATCCTTTGGCTGCAGAGGGAGGCAAACCATGGAAAGCATTTTTAATTTCGGACTATTTTAAGACTGAACGGAACATATATCCCATAAGATGACTAATGCCGTTTGAATAAGTGGTAAATGTGCATATTTGATATTGTATTCTAGTCAAGTTACATAGCACATAAAAATATAAGTTTATCAACCCTGTATGTGCCTATATGAGGCACTCCGAAGCATAGTGATACGAGTAAAACAATTTCCAAAAATGGGTTTACACATTTAATATTATAGAGGCAGACCATTTCTACTCGAAACAAGTTCAATACAAATAATTACTGAATAATTTTGCTCTTTTTACACTAATTGTTACACTCTGTTACTGTTATTTATGTCAACACAAATTTTGAATTTTATTATCAAAAATTTCATTCGTGCCACTTATTTCATTACGGCTTGACTGCTTTACATAATTCATTAAAAAAATATTAGAGTAAAAAATTTAATATTACAAATTCAATATCTATTGGTATCTTAGTATATATGCTCATCATCCTAGTCAGTGGCAAATCCACGATTTAGTTTCAGAAGAGGCCCAAGCAATTTTTTTTTAAGAAAAAAAATAAACTTAAATATGTATTTCTAAATATATTATTAACCTGTCTATTTAATATTAATAAATTTAAATCAGTTATAATGAAATACAAATTGATAATGAATTGGGATACTTTAAAGTTACAGCTTTAATATTTACACCTGGAGAATTACCTTAATTAAATAAAAGAGTGCATGAGCACTAAAGTATGTGAACTCAATAATTATTAATTTGAGGGTTGGAGTATTATGCAAGTTATTTTATACTTATTTCTGTTTTACACAACAGAAGAAGGTAGTGCATTTCACAAGTACAAATAAATATGAAAATGAAATAATTTTGGGATTGAAGTATTAAACACTTGGATCTGAAATGAGGAATGGTTTTAGAGTTACTTGACTAGTACAACTTTGATATTCTATCAGTGTGTATTTATTCGTCAAGAATTAGTAGTTTCCAATAAAATTCAAAGTGAAATAATTTTATAAGACTTGAAATAGAATTAAAAAATAAAATGACTTGGAGAAATCTAAAAAACTGTTTTATCTCCTGTATAAATTTTGGAGAGGGCTTGATCTTGATAGTTCTCATCTGGCTATACGACTGATTCTAGTAAGGATAAATGATTCAACTTAACATATGCCTACATCTGAACTCAATTTAAGTTTTCTGAAATAATCGATTTAAATAAAATATCTATACCATGAAATATGTGATGAAGAAAAATTGGAATAAGATATGAATTTTTATTATAAGTCAATAAACGATGCAGGACGAATACTGGATATACATGGAAATATGAACATTCTTAACTGAAAGTGAATATAACAGTTAAATATACAACTTATATATATATAATGTTATCATATATACAAAAATTTGCAAATCAGAAATAAAGAGAAAGGCAGAGATATGTTTTTTTAATTGAAATAATTCAATTTAAATTGAAATATTTAAATTTTTAATTGAAATTAACACATTTTTTTAATTGAAATATTTAAATTTTTAATTGAAATTAACACATTTTTTTAATTGAAATTAATTAATTAGGTATCCCTCCATGCATGTGTTGTCATCAATATAGCAATGTAGAACAATATCAACCTTATTTTCAAATTAGAATAAACTGTAACGACTGGTAATGTAAATACAGAACATGAATTAAATCAAAATATCTAACTTAATGCAAAACAAAATGGTGGATATTACTACAATGTAAACAAATGACAACTGGTTTTCCAGCATCATTGAAAAATATTACAACTTACCTACAATAGATTTAAAACAAGCTTAAAATAAAACAACATTTAAACATTCAAAAATAAATTAAAAACATAATTTTTTTTAAACATTCAAAATACAGAAAGAAGCACAAACTTACAATATGGTTAAATTTTTGTCTTTTAAAAAAAACTTTCATATTCTGGCCATTTCTTTTAGGGCTAACGAAGAACACTCTGGAGGTTTCTTTAAATCTTGAAAGAATTTTCTTCTGGAATGCTAAAAAGAAAATGCATAATATATATAAACAATATAAGATTTCACATCATATCTGAATACCTAATTGAAATTAAGAACTTTAATACATTTATGTAATAGTCTTCAGTTCTTGAGGAAATTAAAAGATACCTGTCAAAAATATTTAATTCATAATTTTTTTTTCAACAATATAACAATAGAAGTTTTTTATTTAGTAGAAGTGGATTGTGACAGAAAGGGATATTTTTTTTATTGTCCTTCTCTTCAGATGAGTAAAACCTTTTCTTTAAAAGTTGACATTTTGTTCACAATTCTGCTTCATACTGTATGTCTGACTTATAATCCGTGTCAACTCATTTGTTTCTTGCTTCCTCATATCAATTTATAAATGAAAAATTATTTTATTTTAATATTTAAAATTTAAGCACACATCCATATGGTTGGTTAGAAAGAGATTAAAATAGGATAAATATATTGGTCTTTACTGCTTTATGGTGCAATATAAGAAATAAAAAAATTAACATTATTGAATTACTTTAATCCTTTATAAATATTCAACCACCATCAAATGTTCCCAAGAAAGAATAATGCAGGACACAACTCTTCTTCCCAACGCTTTAAAGAAGAGACTTTGCAGAAACAACAAGTTTAATGAGGACCTGTAAAAAAAAATTTTAAAAAAATAATGCTTTAAAGGCACTACATGAATTTTATAATTTTAATTCAGCATAGTTTCTTCAAGATGTGTTCTGATCTAAAATATTTGAGAAAAAGATTTGTCAAAAGTATTATCACCAAATTGATTAATCATAATTATTTTGATTTTTAGTTGAAAGCACCTTTTAAATTCAAAACAACATGCAGATTTGATTACTGCAATGTATCAACAAATCTTTACATTATACATCTTTAAAAAAGGTACATATATTCTGCATCATGGTTCATAGAGATTAAAAAAGTAGAAATTAAATAGTTTTAAGGACTTGTTGCAACTTTTTAAGGAATTCTTAGCTTTAATAAATTAAAGATCAAAATTCAAATGTGCCTAAAGGTTCAAATTCAAAAATAAATACAAAAACATAATTTCATTTTTATTGCACTTGATATCATAACTTAAATGTACACCTTAAGTACCTACAGTGTCACCAAATTTAAATTCTTTACTAATTGAAATTAATATTTGCAATTTTATAATTTAAAGATTTTAAGGGTTCTTGATTAAATACCTACCAAAAATATAGTTCTTAAGGATGATGCAAATAATCGTGTAAGAACATTCAGATATATTTGAATTGGAAGATGTAAAGAGGGATATGTGTTATGTTAAGTCTATGAAACATATCCCCTTTTACACATTTTAATTCATTTGTGAGGTGCATATGCATGTACAAAATAACTTAATTTCAGACAATATAGACTAGAGAGCTGTTCTAAACATGTGACCCTGGCTTAGCAACCGCATCTGGCATGGTATAGATTTTTCATGGGGTGGTTCAGTGACTGAGTAACTCATTATCTCTCTCTCCCCCCCCCCCCCCCCCCCAATTTTTTTAAACTTATTAATTTTTATTCAAGTAAACAGGAATACATTGGCATAGAAGTATCGAAACAGCTACATTTATCATTTATTTTTTCATAAAATCATTACCAATATCAGTTATTAACTGTTTTTAAAATTAGTAAATATCACTCCCTAATTATGAAATAAATTTATAGAACAGATTTAAATTTTTAGATTGCTTGTGTAAAATAATATATGGATCCCGTTTCAAAATCTTTTCCCTTCGTCGCTGAAATTCAAATGTTATATAATGAAACACGATGACGTCATGTTACGCCTATTTTTAGATAAAAATAACCTCAAAACATGTTTATGACGCCTTTTGAAAACTATTTTTCGGAATAGGACCCCCGGAAAATACCAAGTTTTTCCTCATGCAACTCAACAAGAAGTATTATACTAGAAATTGAATTATTTCTAGTTTTTTAAAGTATGTTTATGATTTTTACAGTAATTCGATTTTTAATTTTTTTCTTCTCTTGACTTTCAATGGGAGGGGTTTGAATCCTGAACCACCCACCCCCTTACCAACGTGCCTGGCATCTGGTAATGACTAACAAAGTTTTGTGGTAGACATAGAACACAGCTTCACCTGTAGAAAAAACCTCAACTTCCATTGCAATCTTTCGTACAATTAGTATTTTTCAGCAATTCAGAAATTTATTTTTTAATTTCTGTATTTTTAAAAACTTAATAACAAAAGCTTATAAACAATAGAAGATTGGTAAAAAGAAAATACACCTTATTATTAGCAATTGGGGCATCCACGTAAGTTACACCTGGGGGGCCCATCGATGAGGGTGTAATGGCGGAGGCACTCCTACATGATCTGCCGATTATTGGTCACCTCCTTCACGTAGGGCCTGTAGTCGTACATGCCCATGTAAAAACTAAGAGAACTCGACCGTTTGGAAGACTGCCTGGGAAAGGACAATAGACTTAAATGGACAAAAGATTATTACGGATATTTATAATTTATAAGAAACATGTAATAATTTATTTATATATTTTATTGAAATCCCCTCTAACGCTTAATGATAGAGTCAAAGTCCTGCCAGAAGTACCTTCCGGAAGCACATTTGCACATGCCCTCCAACTAATTACTGCGTCATGCAAGCAGGACACCTGTTTTGTATTAATTTTGAACTTGGAATCAGGCATTCAAAAGCGAAGCCGTGGAAAACACTACTGCTGACGCACACAAAGTGGACTTTATCGGTTTGCCTTTGTAAGCTTGGAAACTTTCAAATTTTCGTAATAAAAAATTTGAATAACAGTTTAAAAATTCTAATTGTAACTTAACTAAAAAAATTTTACAGTTGGAATTTCAAAACTTTTTTTTTGCGTCAACTTAGAAAATCTTATAAAACTTCTATGCGATCATAAACGCAAGTCCTATCGGCAGTACAATGCATCCTTCCAGAAGGAGGTTCTATCATTAACTCTATAAGTGGTGTAGATGTCTAGTTGTCCATGAGGCTTTTTTTAGCAATTCACAGAATTCAAAATAAAAAAATACTTAATTTTTAAATATTTTTTCCAATTTTAAACATTAAGGGTATATTTTAAAAGTTAAAAAAAAAAGTTTACAAAATCCATGGGAACAGATGTACTATAGGACATTTGGCGCGTTTATTTTGTTGGCGACGAAAAAAGTCGCAGATTGAAAGTCGGCACAAGAATAGGAAAATATTAACAATGTCAGGTGGGGTCGCCATACTAAAATGTCCTATACTACATCTGTACCAATTCATGTATTAAAAAAGTAAATGAAACTTTCTTGCACTGAAAATCACTTAAATTTTTTTTATTATTTTTCTCGCCGCTTAAAGTGTTCAGTGATTGTAATGTTTTAATTACTCACTTGTTTTTAAAGAAATAGCCTTTTTTATGAATTTTATATTGGGTTGTACTGTTGGAAAACTAGATACGAAGAGATCACCAATTACAAGTTTTTTGGTTATCGGTTCTGCAGATAAATATATAAGTATTAATACCTATATAGAATTGTAGGTGGAAGGGATTGGTAGTTTTGATTTGAAGCTATTCCTATGTGGATCATACAATCATATTTAAATGTTCATTTGGTATCCATATATAAGATTCTTTTTTAATGTATCTATAAAATACTTATTATTTTGTAATATTATCAATGGCTTAAGCAAAAACATTATATGCATTAATACAAACAAATTCTAAATGCATAACTTAATATTATGCTGTTCTATAAATTAATGAAATATATATCTAAGGATCATAAAGTTATCATTTAAAAACTACTATCTCCAACTTTTGAAAACATTCCAAGTAAACATTGCATTCCCCACTAACAAAACATCAACATTGCATTGACTACACTTTACAAAATAACATTTCATTCACTAAATTTGTTATAAATAACTTTGACAACACTTACTTTTTACAAAATGCATAAATTTGTAGCCCTTTTTTCTATAAGGTCAATACAGAAATCGATTGCGATAATCAACAGATTTTACTTGCGAATAATTTAAGTAATGCATTTATGTAAGCAACTAAATAATCCGCAATTCCCGCGCATATTGTCGCTGTCGGCGTTTGATTAACTCGAAACGTTGCCAAGTTGACAGAGAAATTGAGGAGAGAGAAATGTAAATAACCTATTCCGATCAATTTATATATATATAAAAACTATTAATTAAATATGCAACTTACCTTCCTAGGAAGATTCTAAGCCTAACAAGCAATGGGTGAAAAATGTCGGCCGATACGCTGAAACTGAACCACATAATCTCGAATGTAAACGTGATAGAACGAGATGAGATTACACTTTTCATTGACAATCAAGTGTAAATGAAGTGACAACGTTTTCCACGGTTTTCGTTGACAGCCTTGTAAGTGACAATCAAGTGTAAATGAAGTGACAACGTTTTCCACGGTTTTCGTTGACAACCTTTACAATGACAATCAAATGTAAATGAAGTGACAACGTTTTCAACGGTTTTCGTTGACAATCTTTTCAGTGACAATCAAATGTAAATGAAGTGACAACGTTTTCGTAAGCAAATGTGCTATCTGGGGGTCTGGCCCTAGCCCCAGCATGCTTGACTTGATTTAACCTGATTTTGTAGAACAGGACTAAAACTTTTCGAAAACTTTTTAAACATATAACAATTCTATAATTAACATAAGTGGAACAGCCTGGGGAGAGAGGTGGGGCTCGGCCACCATTTTTCCTCTCCTAAATTCTCCAATGGCCCTCAAATGTGTTTCAAAAGTTTCACGCCTGTCTGCAAATAAATGGTAATGGCTCAGGTTTAAGTCATCGCTTGATGCGCCGATGAACATGGTAAATAAAGAACATTTTTTAAGTTAAATATGTGAGAAATTTAAAAAATAGGTATGTGTAAAAAAAGTTATTTCTTATATAAAATAATATATTTTTCTATGGTAAGATTTTCGTTGCATAAACATCCGATAGATGGCAGCTAGAAGTTCACCAGATCCATTAAAATTTATGTTCGAATATCGCTATGAATTTTCCGAATGCCACTGACAGTTCTGCTATGTTTGGCAAAAACGCACTAATTTAGGAAAATTGTAACGTTTCGTGGGGTAAATATGACGGAATTTTTCATAATACCTCAATAATTTTTGGCATTTGGAAGCTGGTTATTAATTTAATCTGTATATATATTTTTTAAGTATGTTCGCTCATAGTTTCTTTTCGAATTAAGATATTTGATTTGTGTGTGTTTAAAAAGGAAATGTTAGGAACCATTTGAAACTATCTTTATCCGGTATTTAATTAACCGGAATTCTCAATAAACCGGACTTTTTAAACAAGAGTATCCGCGTTGGAAAATTTTCATTCTTGATTGATAAAGAAAAACGCACTTTAAATAAAATCCAAAACAAATAAATGCAAACAATTATATTCGTCTTTCGGTTTTCCAGAAATATCGATTAACCAAACTTTTTTCAAAAAATATTTCACTGAATTAAAAATAATTTTTCATTAAGTAAAGGGAATGTCTTTAGAATAAAATTTGGCATTTTTTTCAAATATTCGACATTCAATTATTCGGAAATTCAATAAACCGATAATACCCGTTAATCGGACTTTTTTTTTTAAAGTTACCTCTAATTTCATTTTTTTCCCTTCTTATTTTTTTTATGTAAACATAAATGCACCCCTTTAAAATAAAATGGAGTACATTTTCGGTTATCCGATATTTACTTAACCGTAATCTGAGTTAACCGGACTCTTTGGTTATTTTCTTCGATTTTATTGTTGGAACAGAATATCGCCATTTGAGAAAAAGTACTTTTAATTTCGTTTATCCGGCAATTAATCAACCGGATAATCTCAAATATTTTTTATCCGTGACGTCATTGGCACCGGAACTGTTATTATAGCTGCCATATCAATTTTTCAAAAACTACATATTTAAAATTAATTATTGGTTCTATTAAAAAAAAATCCTTTAGTTGCTTTTAAAATTGGTATCGGTGAAACACGCGTAAAAATACTTATTAACGTCAAAAATTCGATGTCATTTCGAAAGAGAGGCAATTTCAATAATTATCAAATAAGTATAGGTTAACTTAAAAACCCTTAATGCCACGTAATAAATTTAACTTTTTTTTTTGTAAGTCATATATGAAACATTTTGTGGTTTTCCAATTGGTACCAATTATCAAAATTACAGCTTTTTTTTGCTCATGCCTGGTTTCCGAAGGAGCTAATTTATTTACAATGTTATCTAGCAATATGGCTCGGAGTTGCTCGTGGTCAATTTTCTAAGTAAGAGCTGCTCGATTTTTTTTTATTTGTTATAGCCCAGTCGCATACTCTCTTCACACTGTGAAAAAACCCTTTATCAAATTCTAGATTTATTTAAACAATATGAGATACCTAAACCTAGTACTTTTTAATTTCTATGTTTTCTACTTTACATGATATTGCGACTGCTAATTAAACGGATGCTTTTGTAAAAAGTTTTTTTTGTATAAAAATTCCTATTGATAAAAAAAATGCCTTTGAAAATATTAGCCTTGTAATATAATGTCGATAAAAATAATGTATTCTCCAAAAATAAATGGCGATGTTGTTTTGAGGATTGATTTATTTTTCAAAAAATAAGTAAGTGTTTTCTATTTTTTTCACATGTTATCTTTAATAAAAGTATAAAGGAAACTTTGATTTGAGTTTGAGTAATAAATTTTAATAATATGCCGCTGCAATATGATTTCTTAAAACTAATTGGGTGGTGGAACCTCACAAAATATTCGTAAAATAAACAATAACATTTATATTTATTATATAATTTAAATAATATTTTTATTATTTTCCCATTAATTTCACTGTTTTGCTATTGTTATACTGTATTTTGTTTATATTAACATTAATTTTAACATTTTACCACTAAATTCACCAATTAACATTAATTTTATTATTTGGACACTAATTTCGCCATTTTAATAATATTTTTAAATATGGGACTACTATATTTTAGCTCATTTAACAAAAAAAATTTCATTTGGTGACATTTTTATTCATTTGGCGATATTTGTAAGTTATTTGGCAACATTTGAAGATATGCACTCAATCAGCTAATAAAAATGAATCGTTTATCCCAGTATTACAGAAATATACTTTTGGTCAATACTCAAGGAACAATAATGTTAGGAAGGGAAGATCTACATGTAAATTTCCAATAGGAATAACGTATGAGAAAATGGAAAAAGTTCTATAACTTTTGAACGGTTGCAGATGAAACAAAGTACAGATTTTAAGTTGAGAAAATATCTTAGTTAAAATGGTGCATGTTTCATAAACATCCGTTCAGTCGTTTTTGAGTTAAATCGAGACACTCAGACTGACAGTTAGACAGACATACAAAAAAAATTATGTGATTTTCTGAATCAGGTATCCTAATTCATGCAAAATATCAAAATGTGGGGTTTTGTTCCAATTCACATCAGACAGACACTCCATTCTTACACACATATGTATTGATAACACGTGCTTTATTTAAATATATAAATCAATATTTTTAAATATTTTAAGTCAGTCCAGGGGTGCCCACAGGGGGGGATCATGGCGCAACTTGCGCCATCAGAATTTTTAGGGGGGATTTTTTTCAGGGCGTTTTGACTGAATATGTCATTAAAATCGGTACTGGTACATCGATAGAAACTTAGGTGATCTAAAAATTTGGATTTTTTAAAGCCCCCATAATTCCAGAAGTGATCATTGAGAGGGGATAACTGGCTTACCATCCTTTATGTATAGAATAGTGGTTCCCAAACGTGGTCCCGAGGATCATTGGTCATTCGAGAGTCGATAAAAAGTCCAAAGTGGTCCATAGAACTTTTTTCCAATAAAAATGTTTTATTTTTGCTGATCTAAAAAAAAATACCCATCAGGCATTGTTTGAGAATATATACTTTTTTGTGCCAAAACATTCTTATGAGGGAAGCACATAAAAAAAAAATAACATTTTGTGCATTTGGCACCCCATTTTTATACTTCCTTCTTTGCCTTAATTATTATGCATTTCAACCTAAAATGAATTATTTTTCATATTTCTTTAAATAAGTATAAATTTTTTGGTGTCGTTATTGTGAACTGGTATATTTGGAGGGGAGAACTGGCATATTTGGAGGGGAGAACTGGCCATAGGATGGTTCGTTTTTTTTTTTTTTTTATTTTGAAACGGCACATTATAAGAATCAACTTTTATGTTCATATTTGTTCTTAAAAAAATTTATCGTTGTTTTCAGAATTTAAACAGTTGTTGAGTTTTTTGCATCTGCTGCTATGGTGTTGCAACACGACTCGAAATATCATTAGGCCGGCGCATGTTTTTCATTTTGTCCCAAAACGACATAATTACAACTGGCGAAGGCCGAAATTCTGATTTGAGCTATCTCAAAGTTTAAACAATTTCTGTTGCCACATGGCTACTGGATCTCGTTCGTTCATGCATTATATCATAAACAAATGGAAATGAGGAATTGGTTCGGGAAGACGGAAAAACAGCAGATGCAAGCGTGAATTGTAGTTACATGAATTCTCAGAACTCCTTATTGTATTACAGTTCGGTTTACTTTTAATTTAAAACATAGACTTCTTCTGTAGTAAGAAGCATCTTTTCCAAATTTGAAGGAATTCGGACCGAAATTTTACAAAAATATTAGATTAGTTCGCAAAAATAATTAAAAAACGTATTTTCGCACAAATTTACTAACTTTTTTAATAATGCTTCGATTTTCTTAAAATTTTGTTGGGAAAATGTTTGCAATAGTAGAATTCTATGTAGGAAAAGAAAAATCCAATTAAATGATTTTTTCCTAATTTTTACTAGGAGTACTGGAAATAAAAGAATGAAAAGAATAAATTAAGTAGCTCATGACAGCAAAACGATTCAATGTGTTTTCGTAAACGTTGTTTTGTCTCTGCTGCAAAATAAAACCAGTCCCATAATTTCATCCACTGATTTATGAGATATATGTTTATTTCTGAACTTCGGAAGGACTCGCTGAATGGTACATTTTCCAGCTGGTGCCTGTGGGATGTTTAACGCATCACTTGTACACTAATTAGCCAAGTGTTATTAAACTCGTGAATTTGGCGGGAAAAGGTCGATCGAATTGTGACTGTCGTAAATATTAAGAAAGGAAATGACTAGACAGATTTATTCATAAACTTCGTCATCCCACTCAACAATAAACTAATAAGAGACTTTGGCGGGAAACGATCATATTTTGTTAAGAATCCAATGAAGCTATGGAATTATTAGCTAATACGACGCTTTTGAACGATTACACTAATATTTATGTAAAAAAACAATCCTTTATTAAAATAATTTATCCTTTTTATCCGAATAGATTAAAAATCCAGGTAGATTTATGAGACAGGGATTTTAAAAAGTAATAGATGTGTTAAAGTACAATAAAATAATTTTTCGAAGATTTTCTCATCCCCAATTTTTCGGGTTTCTCCATGGTAAGATATATATTTTTAATGATTTTTTCTTTTTTAATAAGATACTTACTGTTTCTGTTTTTACTGTCTCTACCCTTACCCTATCTATAAGTTTTTCAGTTTATTGGTTGTAAGTAACTAACTCTATGTGTGGATTGTTAAATTGAAAAATGTAATGACTATGTTGTAATATCTTTCTGGGCACATATATAAATAAAAGCATAAAAAAATTTAATAACTATTCGAATAATCTTTTGTAGAAAATATTTTTTTTGTTGACATTTCTTTTTGCTCCATTGTGTTTTCCTATAATTACGTCAACATTGGTGGTTTCACTGACGTCTAGGAGAAGCGGATAACTGGCCATATAATGGTCCAGTGCAATACCCGGGCCGGGGCCAGCCAGACATATTGTAGGGCTGCTACAACGATATTGTGCAAAAACAGTGCATATAAAGAATCTTTTTTACTAATGTGTGTGGTATATTTAATGTAACATTTGTATGTTAATTAAACATACATGTGTTCATAATTCTAAACTTCATTAATTTTTGGGCTAGTAAACATTGATAATCACCTGTCACTTTAATTTCCCAGTAAGCTCCTATATATTTGATACCGGAATAGTTTTACTGTTAATAGAAGTGGTGGTCTGCGCAATGTCATTTTCTCACTCCCCAGTCTGAGCAACCCGTTATAGGGCCCCATCATCAAGTGGGGAACACCAAGCGGGTCAGGCTGGAGTAGGCAGTGCTTGTCCTGCCCCTCCCCCCCCTTTTTGGAACTTGGTTATTCTACTGCTTTGAGACGTCCTTTCTCATTGCCAATGCAGAACCCTCAGAATCAGACTCTTTTCATCACACACTTACAAGTTTTCAACTCAACAATTTTGCCTCGAATTTCAAGATTTACACCTTTTCAAGATTTACAACGTTGACTTTTCACAACATGCACAATTGCAACATTTCCAACTTTCACATTTGAAAATCCAATTACGTTTTCCCAGCTCAGGAATTCCATGTTAATTGAGTTCACAGCTACAGAGTAGATATGGCGCCTTGTAGCTTTTCTCAATTAGTTTTGCCCGCAGATTCTTCACGGAGTTTGCCCCTTTTGCCATATTTTCACTGATAAGTTACTTATAACTTTTAGCATTTCTAGTTTTTATTTTTTAATTTAGGTTCCCAATCAGGAACTAATTTCAGTTCTGCACTTTTGCAATTCACTCGACTAAATGTTAACTTTACTTGCTTTAGTTAATATCCGATTTTTCTATTTAGGCCACAGGTGTTGCTTTCATTTCTGTCCTCTTGGGCTTTTTTTTTTTTTTTTTTTTTTTTTTTCCTGGGGATGATTGGGTTTTCTGTTTGTCAGGCTGCGTGATTGGGAGGTTTGGGTGAGCGTGTGCTAGTTTTAATGTTTGGTAGGCTTGTGTTCGTCCGCATATTATTACTCTTTTAATTTCGATTTACATACTCAGATTTTCACTCAGATTAGTGGGTTATAGTCCGTAACTGGACCCAGTGGCGGCGATTGGGTGGTAAAAGTGGGGGGGCAAGATCAAGATGAAACAAGTGTGTGTGGAGCGCGGGGGGGGGGGGGTGTAATAAAAATATTGACCACCAAAACAATGAATATTGCATATTTATATTTACTGTTGTTTTGAATTATTTAAGGAAAGGATACTATCTTAAAATAGGTACGAGACGCCCAGGTCGATTATTAACTAACCCTTTTACGATTATTTCCTTCCCCCCCCCCCCCCCATTTTTTTTATGGAAGGATATGGACTGTTACACAAAATCTAATTAATATACTTGTTGACCGACCTACAAAGGGATAGGTATCCTTTCCATTTCTGTCAGTGTTGAAAAAGAAATGAGGAACATTTTATCTTCTCACCCTTCCAATTCCCAGAAAATTTCCTGCAGTATTTGCAATTCTGCATTTGTGGTGCGGCTTTCGGAACCCTGAGAAAAATAATTACAGTTTCAAACTGTAAATTCTCAAAAAAAGTATTAATTTTCATTAGTAAAAAGGAATACGTTGGCATTTGAATATCGAGGAAGCAACAGTTGTCACTGTCATTAACTACTTTTAATAGTTGTCAATAACTATGTATTTTTAAAATTAATAAATCACCCCTAATTCCGAAATAAATTTTGAGAACAAATTTAAAGTTTGAGAATCCTTATAATATATATGCGTGGGAACGATTAGTTAGATAATTTATAGTTATGGTAATTTAAAGATGTAATAAGCGTTTTAGTTGATCAAAAATGTAAAGAATAATATAAAGGCTACATGAGCTAAAGAAATGTGGGAGTCAAAAGACTTGACTTGCATGGTATTGTGCAACACAATCGACACTGCTGATTTTTAAATTAAACGTAAAATATACATAATTTAATTCAAAAGAAATTATTTACTTAATACCAATAAATCTTAACTTCCATTAATTAAATTTAAATTATAAAGGTAATTTTAATTCAAAGATCTAAAAGAAACAAGAAGTTTACTAACTTAACGGCGCCAGGTGTTGTCCTCGTTATCTGACCATGGTTCAAATATATGAGGCATTGTTCACGGGTCTTTCCTTCAAGATGGGCCCCGAACCGTCGCCAATAGTCCAATATGCTGTACTGCGGCGACGTCCAATGAGAGGTCCGTTCAGAGGTCTATTTTAAGTTTAAGGCAATTTGGGTGATCTATCCTTCCCTTGCTTTCTTTTGCTATTTCTTTGGGCTTACATTTTCATAAATCAGGGATTTTTAAATGACGGATGACGAAATTCCCAACTTTTAAGGATTCCAGATTAGTTGGGAAGGAGGGAGGGGGGAAGGGAAAACCGCAAATCACATGCACAAACAGTAATAAAACAAGAATTATTACCCTTATAACGTCAAATGCTCAAACGTTCGGCGCCTATAGATTGCGCAATACTACATTTTAATGTAAGAAGTTTCATACAGTCGCTTGATAAAAAAAAGGGTGTCTGATCTTGAACTATATTTAGAACTAAATAAAAAAAGAAGATATTAGCCGACTTGTCTGGGTTGATTCTATGGTCCTGGATTTAAGTCAAAGAGGAAATTACAAAAAGTAAAAAAAAAAAAAATTACAAAGTTAGATAATAATCAAAGAGCAGGTGCTGAGTGTTTTCGCGGGCCAATAAATTTAAAACTATTATAGAAAACATGGGAGATGATTTTGCTTTAGAATAAACTGGCAACTTATAATGAAGTATTTTAAGGTTAACGAAATTATGTGGTTTTTGCTCGAACATGGTTGCCATAGCATGTTTTGGAGCATCTTGTTTATACGACCCCGTTTGACGATCTTTTCCCTTTGTTATCTTTATTTCTATTTCAAATTAAACCTAACATGACGTCATCGGGTTTTAGAACAAAAGAATTAATAACCCATGCTCACAGAGGGGGTATCAAGACAGAATATCCTCCCCCCCCCCAAAAAAAAAAAATCTCTATTTTTATGATTCGGTTTTTAATTTGTTTTTATTTTACCTGCAATGGGAGGAGTTTGACCCCCCCCCCTACTTATACGTGCCTGTGGTAGTGGGAGGAAGTTGGGGTTCAAAATGTTTCCTTTGTTCGACAATGCAGTAAAACAATTGACTTTTAACTTAGTTTTAAAAAGTGCAATATTAAAAAAGTGCGGGGGCAACATCCAAAAAAAGTGCGGGGGCAACCGCCCCCCCTTGCCCCCCCGAATCGCCGCCACTGACTGGACCCAGGTACCCAGTGACAAAACATTTCGTCGATCAATGTCATTTTTTAACTCGGTGGCCGGCGGCAATATAAAGGTTAGGAACCATTGCCTTAGAGGAAAATCAGCCGCGTCAACGAGTTTCGGCCATATTTATCTAGTTGACAGTTTAAACTATTTGTGATGAAATTATAGGAAGTAGAAAGTGACAATTTGTCCAACTTTTCCATTTGAATTCGAAATATCCTTTTAAAATTACACAGGCGGCATAGAAAACTTAAATAGGTTGAAAACACAATTCAAGACGAACAAAACGATACCAAAAAGTCTCATTTTTCAAGTACGGAGAGATCTAAAGCTTATCTCGATAAATGATCCACCATCGTGAAGAGGAAAGTGGCCCTGCGTCTGCCAAGCTAGTTTCTAATACAATACCGTCCTGCCTGTCATTTGTACCGCGTGAGAGAGAAAAGGATTCCAAATCTGGCTGGTTTAACTTCTGAAACTTTAGTTATAATCGATGGATCGTGGCGAGTATTTGCTTAAATTGAAAAGAACGACAATTTCTGCAATTCTATTAGTGAAGTTAACAGTTTATTCTATTTGGGAGAAAATTAAATAAAATTCATATAAAAGATATCATCACAATCAGAAGTTTAATACTTTTAGTATTTTACTTGCAAATTTAACAATCCTTTTAATTCGTGAAAACATTATAACAGTTACTTAAGTTAGTTTTCCACTAATTTTCGAAATGTATGGGATTGAGAAAAATTTCTTTTTTATTTAATCTCGTCCAAGTTTGGTTGAAAGCTTGATATTTTCACACTTAAAAATCAGTGCATTTTAACAATTTTTTCTTTGTGACCCCGCGGACCATCTTTCAGGAATCCTGTTCTATTCTTCCGTTCACTCAATTTGAAAGTTTTTTTTATAAATATAAAAATTATTCTTATACAAAAGTTCAAGAATAAATATTTGTTTTATCCATTCAGTTTTCAGAATATTTCAAAAAACAACTATTTTTAATATATTAGAGATATTTTTATTGCAGTGTACGAAATTGCTAATTTTCCTAGCTATTCTGTATTTATTTATCTCATCTAAATGTATCTCTTGATTATCTCTTCACTGATTTAGAAAATACGAAATTCAGAAATTTGTGTGGATTCAGTTGGAAATTTGAAATTCCAATTAAGTTAAATGTTTAACTTGATTTGAGGGGGGGGGGGAGAACATTTTGGGGGGGATTTGCGCCATTGGACTTGGGGGGATGGGCACCCCTGAGTCAGTCTATACCTATGTGAATATACCATTGCGTAAATATACTATTAATGAATATACCTATATATAGTGAATATTGCAGTTATTTCCTTAAAAATGCACAGAAAAACTTGTATTTTCTACTTTTAAATCTTACATTCTAGTTTTTAGAAAAATAATTTGCCGTATACTTTCTTTAATAAAAAAACTTTCTTAAATATGCACTAGATGACGCCACTAATTTTAAACAGTAACACTTCTAAAAATTTAATAACATAAGTTCTAAGTTTCTAGGTCATTTTCCAGAAAGCGCAAATTTTTAAGATAGAAAAATGAAGATTTTTTTTTTATCTATCATTTTTAAATTTGGGTTTTATAATTACCCTTACATATAACATTGCAACCATAACATCCGCCCAGATTGTACAGCCTTTTTTAAATTAAAATTTGACACTTTAAAAATCACTAGTCCACGGACATGACCATCCATGCCACAGACATGATGAATGTTTTATTTAAATTTAATAAAAGCTTATTTATGAAATGAAGGAATTTTGGTATAATATCCAATATTGATAACCCTTTGCAATCTTTTTCGATATTAGGACACAATTTTTTCAACTCTTCATTTTTCTTTACTTTTAGGTTTCTTATTTCATTTTTAAATGTACAGGTTTTTTTTCAGATTCTCTTTCCACCCAAAATCCTTGATGTGTACTTGAAGTTGTTTTTTGTTCCAAGTTGTACTGCAGTTTCTCCTTTTTTTTGTTTGTTCCGGTATTTTTTGAATATTCCTTCCACTGCTTTTGTACTTTTCTCTTCTCTTATTCTGTAATTTCAGCTATAGATTTCCTTATAGGTCTTTTTTTATTTTCTTGTCCTTCTTCATATTTCTCTAGGTTATTTTTTAATTTTTCCCTACCACATCTCGTACTTAAGGGATTTTTTTTGCATTCCTTTTTTCAGCAAAATACTTTATTCTTTGATAATATTTTTCTATTTTTATTGAAGCCATTTTTCTTCCTGCAATAAATATATATACATATTTTTAAGAAACTTTACTAATAATTTTCTGGAAATATATGTTTAGATATCAAAAATGAACATATAAGTTACCTAGACTTTCAACTAAGAGCAGTTTAAAATAAAGTATTTAAAAAAAGACTAAATAGTAAAAACAGATCATGTCCGTAGACTTGTGGATCCACAGACATGAAGAACCACGGACATGATGAAACTTCTAGTTATTACTGATAGCAAATGGGGATTTAGATTTAAAAACATCATGCAGTGTAACTGAGACCAGATAATCTGTTACTATCTGTATAAAAAAGAAAATATATAAATATAGTAACAACCTATTTAATTTCTTGACCACAGATATGATGGCATGATCGTTCCAACCCCCACTTTTATCTGCAAACTACCTTGCAACTTTAAAAGATAACAAATTAAACATTTACAAAAATACTTAAGATGGTTGATTAAATTCTATTAGTGTCAAAGTTTATTGTTGATGACATCTGTTGACCTTTGATACACTTATTAATATTTGGTCCATGGACATGATGACATTTGTGGGACACATGTACTTTAATTGATTAATTGAACTATATCCATAAAAATGAAAAGTTAATATTTTTAACAAAATATGTTAATAAAATTTTTAATGAAAAAAAATGCATTTTATTAAACAATCTATTTTTGTGATCTTTTGTGGAATTAGAAACTAAAGACCATGTTAACACTAGAACGACGAAGTGGGTCAATTTGACCCAAATCTAATTCCGTTTCTGTGTTTCTCAAAAACTTACCAGCCGAATTAATTGAAATTCCTTGACTTTTCCTAAAGTCATGCATATAACAACCTGAAAAAATATTATTCGTCTGGCAGTTATTATAGTTGGTGTTTTTAACACTTATACCTAGAACGACTGAATGGGTCATTTTGACCCAAACACCCTTTTCCTATACAGAAAGCAGATAACAACGATTTATAGAACTAAAACACACTGCACCCATGTAGTGCGCATTCGGTTTGACTCATCCAGGGGGTGAGTGACCTTGACCTACATATATAATGTCACTGGTCGAACAATATTGGATTTTCATTCGTTCAAACTGTTTTTATATGAGAAAAAGCGCAGATGGCATTTTTTTTCCTTGATGGAGACGAGACTGCATCTGAATAAGTACAGATAGGATAAAGCTTGAGTAAAATGTCTCGGAAACTTGCTGTTAGCGAAGAGTAGTGTAAAAAGGCCGCTATCAAGACGAGGAGTAATGAGGAGTACGAGGAGTAATTGAGGATCTGCCACTACGGGCCGAGGATCTGTGAGGAATAATGAGGAATACGAGGAGTAATTGAGGATCTGCCGCTACGGCGCCGAGGATCTGTGAGGAATACGAAGAATAATTGAAGATCTGCCGATACGGCGACGAGGATCTGTGAGGAGTACGAGGAGTAATGAGGCGTAATCGTGGTGCTCTGTGGAATTTTTGGTGGTGCTGCTGGCGGATCAGGGCGGATCTCGTCTGTCAAGCCGGGGATCAGGGGGCGTGGCCTAATGGAGATGACCTCATGAACAACCAATCAGGTGTCAGTAAGTGACGTCACATGCAGGGGACATCGTCGGGGAACAGCTGTCGACGCAGAGCCGCCCATGGGCATGTCACACCGTGTCTCAACGTGTCATACCGTGTTTGTACAGGAACGGACCAATCAGGTTCTTGTTTGAGGATGACCTCATGAACAACCAATCAGGTGTCAGTAAGTGACGTCACACGTTGTCGGGGCAAGGTTTTACTAGTTCTGCTTGTAACCGCAAGGCGGCGCTGCATGTAGGGGAACGGACCAATCAGATGCTTGTTTAAGGATGACATCATGAAGAGCCAATCACAGGCCAGAAGAGGGGGCAATTCTTCTCCGTCGTCGGTATAAAAGCGGATGTCCGAGACGAGCTCTGACATTCTCTCAGTAGAACCTGCTCTTGCGACTACTCTAGTTTAGCTTAGCTTTAACTTTGTTTAAAATGACTTCTTTAAAACGAAAAGCTGATTCTGATAATATGATTGAAGATATTCCACCAAGAACCTTCCGCCTTGGAGACGATATTTTCGTTTCCTGCAGTTTTTTCAACAAGCGAGTTCTGATTCATATTCGTCGATATAAGAAATGTGGAGAAAAGTACTATCCTTCGACTGATGGAGTTACGTTATCGCCATCCCAATTCTCGATTCTCCTAGGATGTAAGCCTCTCAAGACAAAGTGCTTTAGAGAGAACCCTTTTGCGGACTATTTTATTGAGAAGCCAGCAAGCGATCCTGTGACCATTTTATCGGAAACTCAACTCAGCATTAAAGATGAAGACGACAACAAAGAAATACTTTTTGAGCTGCTTGATTCCAGTATGAAGTTAAAAAGTGAAATTACGTGCCGAAGCGATAGAACCTATACAAGGGATGTAACTGTCACCAATGACCAATGGGAAAAACTGTTTTCGATCGGAGATTCTGTTATGAGTTCTGCACTGCGGGAAAAGTATCGTCGTGCTTCCTTTAAACAACTTTATGAACTAGTGGCCAAAACGTCTATTCCCTACCATGCTCCTGAATGTGCTTCAATGGATGAAGTTCAGAGTTCATTGACTTATATGGTAAAGTCTGCTTTTTACGATGTTATCTCACAAAGAAATGGATTGGTGAATCCACTACATACTTTAGACGAAACTCTATTGGCCGAAAATACAGTGAAACGTTTTAATGCAGCTGTTATGGATTTAAGACCTTATTATGTAGCGGAAGCATTTCATGAAAAATTATGTCAATTTCCATTTAATCCTGTACCTAACCATAGTGTGTTAAGTTTTGTAACCATCCCATTTTTAAACTCTGTGAATATTTCAAATATGATTGAAATCGCTCGAGAAGCATTTTGTAGATTTTCTACTTAAATAAATATTGTTTTATCATTCATTTCGTGTTCTTTTTATTTATTGTATTGCAAACATTATTATAATAAAATATTATTTATAAAATATTAATTATAGCATAAAACAAGGAAACATATATAGTTTTGTAGTAAATATTCGTACCAACTTAAGGAATAATACTTTCCGAGAAGCCTTTGGTTCACTCTCGTGGTCCTGATCTGTTTCTGTTAGATATGTATAAATAGTTCAACATAGTTTTTTCAAATTCATTTGTGTGTTAGTCTTCGTGTAGGAAACATGAATTTTAATGCTGCTTATAGAGATCCTAGACATTCGGATAGTTTTGGAGGGGTCAATGCACTGAAACGGACATTTAATGGAAGTGTAAAGGACGTAAAACATTGGTTATCTCAGAAAGATTCCTATAGTCTGCATAAACCTATCCGTCACAAGTTTCTGCGTAATCGAGTGTTAGTAGGTAATATAAACGAACAATTTCAAGTTGATTTAGTGGATATGCAATCGCTTGCAAAATTGAATAGAGGTTATAAGTATATATTGACATGCATTGATATTTTTTCTAAATTTGCATGGGTCATACCTTTAAAAGATAAAACAGGAAAAAGTGTGAAAAGTGCTTTGGAGACTATTTTCAAGGAAAAAACACCCCGTTTACTTCAATCTGATTCCGGAACAGAACTGACAAATGCTCTCGTTCAAAATTACTTAAAAAAGTTGAATATTAAATTCTTTACTACTAAAAATGAAACGAAAGCCAGCATAATTGAAAGATTTAATCGGACTTTGAAAACCAAGATGTGGAAATACTTCACAGAATTTAACACTAAAAAGTATATAAGTGTAATTCCTGACTTCATGCATAGCTACAACCATAGCTGGCATCGAAGCATTAAAATGACCCCAGCTTCTGTAAATTCAGATAATAAAAATGAGGTTTTAGAAAACTTGTATGGAAATCTCAAAACTTTAAAAAGAAAACCGCCCATACTTAAAGTTGGGGATACGGTACGCATTAGCAGACAAAAGCTACACTTTGAAAAAGGTTATGAACAAAATTGGAGTCGGGAAATTTTTACTGTAAACCAAATTATTCTTAGAATACCGACTGTGTACAAGTTAAAAGATCTGTCTGGAGAAGAAATTGAAGGTACTTTTTATGAAGCAGAGTTACAGAAAGTGATTGATTCTGGTTTTTATCCAGTGGAAAATGTTATCAAGAAAAGGAAAAAACAAGGAGGTGTCATCGAATACTTTGTAAAATTCTTAGGATATCCTGAAAAATTTAATGCGTGGGTTACAGATGTTAAAATACTATAAATAGAACTACTTTCTTAGTATTGCGTTCAGTACCCATCATGAGTTTCTACGTGACGTTAGTTTCGGATAGCAGTCTACAGTTTTTTCCTACAAACAAAATTTCTCATTTTATAACTCAGCTGCCAAGTCCAATTAATTTAAATGGAGAATGGGAAATTGGTTTGTCAGAAATCATTTATCCACATTCTTGGTATAATGTCAATGCGGCAAACAATACATTTACTTACGATTATGGCGATGGAAAACTGATAAAGAAACACATTGATGCTGGGAATTATGAAAACCTATACGATTTAGTATCCACCCTACAATTAACTCTTCCGAAAAACCCTTCCAAGTTTACTTTTTCTTACAACAAAACGACAAAGCGTGTTAAAATTGATGCTGTTCAAGGTACTTCTCTGTATCTTGAGAAACTTGGTCCTCTTTTAGGTTTTAAACCGAATACAATGATTCGAGGAAGTATGAAAAGTGAAATTCAAGCTGATGCTCAAGCAGGCCTTTCTTTTTTCTACGTCTATACGGACCTGGTTTCACCACAAATAGTAGGGGACGTGTATGCTCCTCTTTTGAGAATCATCAGAGTAAAGGGACAAGACGGTGACACTATTAGTCAATATTATGATAGACCTCAGTACTTACCAGTGAGTCAACGCTCCTTTCAAACCATTAATATAGAATTGAGATTAAATTCAGGGGGCTTTGTACCCTTTGAAAAAGGAAAAGTCTTAATCGTACTACATTTTCGATTGAGACAAATTCTATAAATACACGAACATTCGGACTGCTTGGTTCATTTAAACTTTAGAAGTCAAGATGAGAGTACCTTACGTGTGCTGCACAAAAAAATTCGAAGAACATTATGCCTCTCAGACAGGTGAAGGTCTACCTTATTATAAGGGAGTCTCTTTTCAAAAAGGCTATGGATTAGGAACTGTATTTCGTCGATTGTTTAGAACGGCTTTCCCATTCTTGGTGAAAGGTGCCAAAACCATTGGTAAAGAAGCTCTACGAGCCGGGTCACGAGTCGCATCGGATGTGTTATCTGGACAAAATCTGAAAGAAGCAGTCAAGACAAGAACAAAAGAAAGTGGGAGAAATATAGCTCAGAAAGCTGTTGATCGAATCCAATCTATGGTGGGTAAGGGAAAGTATAAAAGAAAGCGTAAAACACGAAATGGAATCATTTCATCTAAGAAGCGCAAGGTGATAGGACGTGATATTTTTGATCCGTAATGGCGTATTTACTCAAAGATTCCCCAGAATGTGTAAAAAATGAGTTGGAACTTTTCCATCTGCCAGGGACTCAAACTGTCATTCAGAGTGGACAGTGGATAGAATTTCATCCCCTCTCCAACGTTTTTGACGGCGGACCAGTAGAATTTCATATTTCCGGTAGCGGCGAAGATTATGTTGATCTTAGTCAAACTCAACTTTACGTTAAAGCAAAGATTTTGAAGAACGATGGCACTCCTATGGCTAAAGAAGCAAATATTGGCCCTGTAAATTTATTTTTACATTCCTTATTTTCGCAAGTGGACATTACATTGAACGATCGGCTAGTTTCAAATTCCAGTAATACATACGGATATGAAGCCTATTTACGAACCCTTTTATCTCATGGTCAAGACAGTAAGGCATCGCAACTCACATCAGAATTATTTTACAAAGATTCAGATGAGGGCTTGAAGAAACGTTCCGATTTTTTTAAAGAAAGTGCATCCGTAGATATGATTGGATGTATTCACAGTGATTTATTTCATCAAGAAAGACTATTGCTAAATTTAGTGGACTTAAAAATTAAATTGATACGAAGTAAACCTGAATTCTGCTTGCAAGGATCTGAAGGATTTAAAGTAGTATTGGATAAAATTTCTTTATTTGTACGAAAAGTTCGTGTAAGTCCTGGAGTTATTTTAGGACACGCAAAAGCTTTAGAGAAGGGGACAGCAAAATACCCCATCAACAGAGTGCTATGTAAAGCCTATTCCATACCTAAAGGAAACATGTCCATTGTTCAAGATAGTGTATTTATTGGTCAAATGCCGAAGCGAGTCATCATTGGATGCGTGGATAACGAAGCCTTTCATGGATCTTTTACCAAGTCACCTTTCCATTTCGAGCATTTTGACTTAAATTTCATAGGAATATATATTGATGGTCAACCCGTTCCTCACAATCCATTAGAGCTCAATTTTGCTCAAAATAGCTTTATAAGAGCTTATCAAAGTCTATTCTTGGGCACTGGAAAAATAGGGGAAGATAGAGGTTCCTTTATATCCAGAGAAGAGTACACAGATGGTAATGTCATTTATACGTTTGATTTATCCCCAGACCTGTGTGCTGGAGATCATTTGAATCTTATCAAACACAGTAATTTAAGATTAGAAATTAAGTATAGTAAGCCGCTCCCACAGACTGTATGCGTCGTTGTGTTCGCAGAATTCGAAAATTTAATTGAGATAAGCAAGACAAGAAATATCCTGTTTGACTTTGGAAATTGAATGAAGATGAATGGACAACAACTCTTTCACATTCTATCGCACGACACTGCGACGTCACCTTTTTTCAAAGGAGTCTTCGCGAAGAATACCCTCCCACCTTTACAAAGCAACTCGTGTGCTATAGTAAATACCGATGACTTCTCTCAACCTGGTTCTCATTGGTTAGCATTGTTTTCAAGTACTCAGAAAAAATTAGAGTTTTATGATTCCTACGGAATGTCTCCTGATTTCTACGGAATCGATACATCTTACTATTCCAACATAGAATGGAATTCCATTGTTTTACAATCTCTTACATCCAACGTGTGCGGACACTATTGTATTTATTTTTTAGTGAAGCGATGTCAAGGTCATTCTATGTACTCTATAGTGGATCACCTGTATATTACCAATGTATCAGATTTTCAAGTGTATCAATTTGTAAAAAAGAAATATGCTGTAAGATTAGTTTTTATAAAATAAATTTATTTGATTTGTATTCCTTGCGTTCTGTCATGTTTTCTTGAAGTGATTTCATTACTTTTAGGTACACCATTTTTAACTAAAAGTTTTTCTTAAAGTTAATTACACACAACTTTTTTAAAAGAATATTTTATTTTCCTAAAGTTTTAATATTTTTTACATTTCTTTTTATCCTAAAGTTTTTTTTTTTTTCCATTTTCTTTTTAAAGTTTACTTATACATATTTTTTATTCTATTTTTTTTTTTTTTTCACTTATAAGATTTTTTTTTTTTTTTACTATTTTTTTTTAAAACTTTTTTCTTTTAAATTATTTTTTTTTTTTTTTTAATTTTTTTTTTTTTTTCACTTAAGATTTTTTTTTTAAAATTTTTTTTTTATATATATTTTTTCTTTTTTTTTTAATATTTATTTTTTACATTTTTCTTTTTAAAGTTTATTTTTACTATTTTTTTTTTATTCTTAAGTTTTATTTTTACATTTTTTTTTTATATATATATATATATTTTTTTTATTCTAAAGTTTTTTTTTGTTTTTGCATTTTTACTTATAAATTATTTATTTTTCTCGTGCTAATTTTATTTTTTCTATATATTTTTCGAATTCAAATTTAACTTTTATATTTATTGAAAAAAGATAACCTGTAAAGTAAAAATAATAAAGGACAACAAGATACAGCAACATCATTTATTGAAAAACTAAAAATGGCTCCATTTGTTTCTGCGGGCATACATAGAAGGTTTTACAATGTTATTTTCTCTATACAATTTTCTTTTTACATCCAACATGGAAGGAAAATGCAAATCTCGTAAAGCATTTAAGAATACAGCTTGTCCGACAGGAACTTTTTTCCTAGTACGAAGAAAGTCATTCACCAGCATGACAATATTAGTGTGTGGGATAACTTTATCTTGGTAAATAATTTCACCTTTGTCCGTCCATTTGAATCCATTTTGATTTTTCAAAAACTGTAAAATGTCTATAGCCGTCTTTCTGTGTCGAATAGGCACGGTATGCATAACTGCATCTTCAAAGGTATCTTCTTTCTTCACATCTTGCAACGTCTTTTTATCTGGATCTGGAGGTGGTTTTCCAAGCTGGTCGTAATTTTCCAAGGTTTTAAGGTACCTAGAAGCTTTTTCACTTTCTGTGAGATTGGTATTCTGAAGGGTATTTGTTATTTCTTGATCAAAAGAGTTTGGTTCACGAGGAATTTCTTGGGATTGTTTGTCGATCAGGGTGTACTTTTGTAGGGCTTGCAAGTAGAGAGATGCTTTGTCGCTTTCCGCGAGTTGTTTATTCTGAAGAATACTTGTCATTTTTCGATCCAGTTCAGAGAGATGTTCCATTAATTGTGCCCTGTCTTCAGGTATCAAGATAAACTTTTTACTGTGCTCCATGAATCAATGAGCTGATGATTGAAATAGCTGCAGGTAATAAGACTGAAAGAAAACCGTCTCCTTTTTGAACAAGTAGCTTTCTTTTTTTATACAAAGGAACCTTTTTGTCTGAAAGCTTTCGTAAGCACGTCTTATGCTTAGAAAGACTATTTATTTGGCTGTTAGTGAGAGGTACGTTTCCGTGAAGTACGTTCAAGACGCATTCACACAAAGACTTGATAATACTATTGGGAACTTTTTGAACGATTTGCTTCGGATTTTTACTTTTCGAGATCACTTTCAGGAGCTCTAAGGTCTGCTCCGTACACGTAGACATCTTCACATCGAATGATAGTAGTAACTGTTGACAGCTCTATTTAAAGCCACTCTGCAAAATTTTCCGTATGCAGTTGCTTTTACCAATGCACAATGGATAAAGTCAGGAGGATGCACCGAACAGGATGCATGCGTTGGCATCAGGTGTTCAACTTTTGGACAGTTGAAATCTTCTAAATTATAGCACTTGCGTCTAGTCAACACTTCTAAAAAATGTTGCTTTTGTATTCCCTTGACGTAAATATCGGAAAATACTTCGAACAAAAGATGTAAAATACTTTGAAATTTAAAATAAGGTAAAGATCCTTCTCTCCAATCCATACAATGAATGTTTCTTGATACCCAAGAAAACTGATTTCTCTGCGTAAGGGATAATTCTTCAAATGGTGACGGAGGCTGAAAATACCATACGCCCCACAAATGATTGTCTTTTACGGCGTAAAATGCTAGTTCTTTGACGACAAATAGTCCCGACGGAAGCAGAAACCCTTCAAAATCAATCACGGCTGACATCCTTCCAGTTTGAGAGACGAAATACAAATGAAGTTAGCGAGGTTGATACACGTAATATATATCTCCAGGAAACATCCCCGTGCGCATGCGTAGAGAATCCTCCGTATTACTTTTCAGATCAATGAATAAATAACCATACGGCTTCGAAGTAGCATCTTCATAACACTCTTGAAAAAACTTCACTTTTCTCGGATATAGTTGTCGTCCTAAATGCATGACTTGGGATTGGTCTCTTCGGTTCTTAAACAGCGCCAGGTAATGTGCATTCAAAGAAATTTCTCGCATTTCTTTTCCCTTATGAAACACATTTTGTACTATAAAGATGATACTGATATTTCGGTGGTGTGACATTTTTGTAAACATCTTTGTCAATTGAGCATCGTTTCCAAGCTCACTCATTAAATCGTCTACTACAATCAATGCATCCGAATATTGATTTAAATTTGAAGGCAAGCCTTCATGAAATGAAATGTTTGGGATTTCTGCATATAACTTTTGAAATATCCCATAGCACCATATCATCGTTTTTGGAAAGGGTAGTATCATTTTATTTTCGATCATTTTTTTCACGAAATGTGTCTTGCCACTACCTGTGGGACCTGCAACTATCATAGTAAACGGATGTTTCAGTCGTAAAATATCCATACTGAATGATGAACTTTGGAGATGCTCTTCTTATTTATAGATGGTTCTCTTCTGATGAACTCACATGTCGGCTAGTGAGTAATGTCCAAATGGTAGAGTGCTCACGCGATCCTCTAAGATGTGTCTCTTCTGATCATACGGGGAAAGGGCCAACTTATTTGAAGTAATGGTGAATATGTCATGCTGCTTGGATCGTATGAGATTCATGCTGGTCACAAGTTCTTGGTGTTGAAACAGGCACTTTGTATAATCTTCAAATTTGATTTTTTGATGGATGGTAGTCTTCTTAATCCCCTTCAGCTTCTTGGTGATATTGTCATGGCCTATTTTGAAAGCGTACATCTTGGATCTGAGTCCCACGAATTCAGTCATGATTTCTCCCTTGGTCTCATCTTTCATCTTCCCGATGACTTTTTTGTTGACGAGAGGAAAACCAAAAATATTGTTGGCAGGATAATCCGATGTATCGTACAGGTCCATGTCTTCTTTCATGTCTTTATAGACATCGTCGGTGTGGATATTGTAGGTAAGGCTATCCGTATCCATGTACAGGAGTTTCAGTCGATCAGTTGAATATTTCGGTATCATCTTGGAGTAGTGAAAGTCATACATGAGTGTCTTGGATAAATCCAATATTGCCATTCCAATGGTAATTGGCTTGTTGAATTTCAGTACGGTCTGCCGCATATGAAATGCCGCCAAAGTTTCGGAGAAGATGGTGCGATCTTGAAAGTTGGAGCGAGCAATCCATTTCTCAGCAGTTTTCTCGTTCCCGACCAACTTGATGTCCACTCGGCGTCGGATGTTCTCCATCGTTTTTCCGAAAATTGAATTGTTCATGAGTTTGAAGAAATTTTTCTCAAACTTATTCGTAGCAGAGGTGCGCAGTTGGGTATTGACATCAATATAAGGTTTTAGCCATGGCGATTGGATGAACTGCAAAATTCTATGCACGGCTGTCACTTGAAGTCCTTGTTCTACGTAGAGTTGCAAATTTCGGTAATGTACGACATATCGTTCTTTCTTATACAGAGTAGTCAGCAACCTCTTCTCTTTACAACCGGGTGGAGCTAATGTTTCTGGAGCAAGTGGTAGATCAGCATGTAGATCGTGTAAATGGGCTGGATACTCCAAATCCACTTCTAGGATGTAGCCAAGTGCACTGTCCCAAGGGGTTTGTAAGACATCCATCGTCGGGTTAATCCAAGCGTAATTACCTAATGGTAAGTATTGGGACATAGCCCAGCCATACAAATTATTGGCATCTAAATATAATAGATAATTAGAAGGCTGAGACTTGTCATAGTTTGGCATATATGGGTTATTTGCCTTTGCGTAACGGTGAGAACATTGCGAGATTCCTCCACGGATACCATTTTCGACAAACAATAGCATGTCATAATCCGTGAGCAGTTCCAGTCGAATTGACGTCTTCTTCAGCATAGCGTCCCAAGAGAGTCCGGGGGCGGTATAATACCACACGGGATCCAAGCCATAGGTTTTCATGCAGACATCTCGAAAGCTTTCGAAAATATCTGCTAACTGTAAAACATCCGTCTTGACGTACAAATCCGCATACTCGCCCAAATTGTCTAGGTCGAATGCATCCCACACTCCTTGAGCATGTTGGTAATCTTCCATGGTGATGTGCGATTCGTTCAGGCGATTATAAAAGGCATCACGGGGTGGTAGCTCGGTTTCCTTGAACTTGTCTGGATGATTGACGTAATCATATGGAAATACTCCTTTACGCAGCAGGAGAGAAACATGAGAGGAGGGAAAGTGCGCCTGCACGTGTTTGAACTGGTCTTTTGAGAGATTTTTGGCCAGTTGATCTAGGCTACTCGCCATGAATCGAAAGGAATCGATGAACCGAAGACTAAGTCCCTTGCCAATTTGCTTCGAGAATGAGATGTACTTTTCGGTGTTTTCTGGGATGACTGTGATGTTGAAATCGTCTCCTCCCAAGCACTTTACGAATAAATGGCTGTCGTATCCGGATAAGTTATGAAACACCACTGGAATAAAGTCTGGAGTTCTGGCCTTCAGGTTGCAGGTATTACAAGCGGTTCCTCGAAACTTCTTCGATTGATGATCGTGATCCTTCACCTTGTAATTCGTCTGGGTGAATTCGTTCTTGCACATGTAGCATCGAGTTGCTTTCCGAAATGCTTCCAGCTCCTCTTTGGTTAAGGGATCCATTGGTAAAGGAGTTCTGTACACTTGCTGTATTTCCAGGGCTTCCAGCTTCATCCGCTCCATAAACACTTGCGGTGCGTTCGGTCCTCGGTACACGTAAGGGGCTTTGAAGAGTCCTGTGGTCGACACTATGTAGTAACAGAAGCTGACAGCTTCATGTTTTTGATAGGCTTCACTGTAAGACTTATCTGGGTTCGGCTGGCAAGATTCTATCGGTCGGGTAATGCACTCGAAGTCAGCATAGATCACGAATGGGACTTTCATCGTATGTTTGATGTTTTTGAAAACCACCCATTTATCTTCCGGCATGATGACTCGAACGGCCTCGTGCTGATTACAACTCAGCTGATGACGGTGGAGAATAGGCTCTGTTGTGAAAAACTGCAAACAGCGGCGGCATATGAACGTTTTCTTCTGGTGATTTGAATGCTGTCTTGCAACGAGACGGGATAAGTCCTTGATCCAGGCATAGTGAGCATGTGAGTCAGTCTTGAGGTATATCAGATCTATATGGGGATCCTTTTCTTCTGTTGTGATCATCAGCGGATACACTTGATAATCCTCGGTGAGTCCATAGACGTTGATGGATAGGTCATTCATCTTCGCAAATTTCGGAATGTCTTGAATTTTAACAGGGAATTCGATCCCTGTAAAATTGAGACTGTCCATATGTGCTGCATAATGATGCGTTCGGTATGCACACTGTTTATAGTCTTCCACTGGATGGAGAGCGGAGAGGATGGCCCACATGAAGCAGCGATTGTCATTGTTCTGGACATTGATGATAGCCCTCTTGCTTTTGATGGGTTCGGGAAGTTCGATGTATGTAGATCCACGCAGAGGGTTGTATTTGCTGGTTCGTACCTCCAATTCATGTATCCGTTCCAGGGTCCATCCAGATTCCTTGCCTTCGAAATCTTCGGCTTCCTTGAGTAGTCTCTCCATCGTTTGTAAATATAGGGCTTCAACATCGGTAGAGGGAAGAACGATCTCATTCTTGGTTTTGAAGCTTTTCTCCTCGCTTAAAATTCCGTCGGCAGCAACTTTTTGGTAGCGGCAGATAAGCCTGCAATTCACTTTCACTTCAAATTGAAACAGGGCAGATGATACGATGCTCACAAAATCTTCTTCTTTGGAAACCAGAAATGGCTTTAAATCCTTGTAGTCCTCGGTGTTGAACAAATGTACATTCTGCACACGGTTCTTCAAAGCAGACTGTCGCGTAGAAGAAGGTAGAGCTGAAGGTCCTGGTAGAGCAGAGGGTCCTGGTCGAGTAGAGGGTGCTGGGAGAGTAGAGGGTCCTGGTCGAGTAGAGGGTCCTGGTCAAGTCGAGGGTCCTGGTAGAGTCGAGGGTCCTGGTCGAGTAGAGGGTGCTGGTAGAGTAGAGGGTCCTGGTCGAGTCGAGGGTCCTGGTAGAGATGTATCTTCACTGGTCCGACGTCGTTTTAGAAGCACAAGTGGTTCTGTATCTGCAGGCCGCTTGTGTGTCTTAAGGTGTCTGGTCAGGTTATCCATTCGCGAAAAAACCTTAGAGCATCGAGAGCACGGATATTGCATTCCTCCATGCTTATTCCGTTGATGTCGAATCAAATTATATTTTCTATTGAAATGCATATTACATTCCGCACACGTGAATTCCTTGTCTTGAGTAATATCCAATTGAGTTGCTGTTAAATCTCCAAAATCCATGAGCGCCATCACTTCATCATTCAACTGCAATGTCGAATTCTCGAAAACGTCTTCAATATTCATTTTAAACAAAGCTAAGCTAAACTAGAGTAGTCGCAAGAGCAGGTTCTACTGAGAGAATGCCAGAGCTGGTCTCGGACATCCGCTTTTATACCGACGACGGAGAAGAATTGCCCCCTCTTCTGGCCTGTGATTGGTTCTTCATGATGTCATCCTTAAGCAAGCATCTGATTGGTCCGTTCCCCTACATGCTGCGCCGCCTTGCGGTTACAAGCAGAACTAGTAAAACCTTGCCCCGACAACGTGTGACGTCACTTACTGACACCTGATTGGTTGTTCATGAGGTCATCCTCAAACAAGACTCTGATTGGTCCGTTCCTGTACAAAACACGTTGAGACACGGTGTGACATGCCCATCGGCGACTTGCCCATGGGCAGCGCTGCGTCGACACCTGTTCCCCAAGGATGTCCCCTGCGTGTGACGTCACTTACTGACACCTGATTGGTTGTTCATGAGGTCATCTCTATTAGGCCACGCCCCCTGATCCCCGGCTTGACAGACGAGATCCGCCCTGATCCACGGCTTGATACCAAAATCCACCAAAAATCCACAGAGCACCACGATTACGCCTCATTACTCCTCGTACTCCTCACAGATCCTCGTCGCCGTATCGGCAGATCCTCAATTATTCCTCGTATTCCTCATTATTCCTCACAGATCCTCGGCGCCGTAGCGGCAGATCCTCAATTACTCCTCGTATTCCTCATTATTCCTCACAGATCCTCGGCGCCGTAGCGGGAGATCCTCAATTACTCCTCGTACTCCTCATTACTCCTCGTCTTGATAGCGGCCTTTTTACACTACTGCAAAGCATTAGAATACTTTCAACAGTTGTCGGAAAATGAATACGAAAACTGTAGAAATAAAGAGTTTGCTTCTAGGGATGAAGAATTTGTGCCTTCAAATACTAAAAGTTTATCTTCAGATAATGATGGCAATTTATCTGATTCATGCGAATTACCTATTGCATGTAGTAGAAATGAAAACGTTTCTAGTAAAACTGAAACATTTCTAGTGCAAACGACCAAGAAATAAAGGTTTCATACATAACAGTTGATGAGCAACTGTTTCCTACAAAATCCAGATGTCGATTTACACAGTACATGGCTAACAAACCAGATAAATTTGGAATTAAGTTCTGGCTTGCAGCGATGCTAAATACATAATAAATGGCTTTCCATATTTAGGTAAAGATGAGCGTCTTGCAAATCTAGAACTCGCCAAACACGTCGTTTTACGTTTAGTGAAACCTTTTGAAAACTAAGGAAGAAACGTCACCACTGATAACTTTTTCACAACACTGAAACTATCGGAAATTTTAAAAGCAAAGAACACCAGTTTGATAGGTAATGTAAGGTGGAATCGAAAGTTTTTGCCTGAAATAGTGAAAACAAATGAAGACATAATTGTCGAAACATTGTTACTGAAACATAATGATAGTACAACTTACTATGACAGTTTACCAAGGGAAAAATAATAAGAATGTCATGTTACTCAGTTCATTTCACCCCACAGTTTATGTTGACGATAACGGGCCAAAAAAAATTCCATAGACAATGTGGTTTTACAATTCTACAAAATTCAGTGTAGATGTTGCTGTCAAATGCACGAAAATACTTGGTGAAGGCAGCATCGAGAAGGTGGCCAGTGCCTGTCTTCAACAATGTTCTAGACCTTGCTTGAATAAATTCCTGGATTTTGTATAAAAGAGTTATCGGTAAAAAGCTTTCGAGGCGAAAATTTATCCAACAACTTATTGATGAGTTTTGCCATCCTGATATTGAGTCTACTCGTAAAAATAATAATTCAGATTTACAGAAACAAGTGAGTACCATCAGTAGCACGCAAAAGAGTTCGAAGTCAAGTTTCTAAGTGTGTAAACAAAACAGTTGATATTTGTTCCGATGTGTAACATGTGCACAAATTACGTAAAAAAAAGTTGCCGCAACTTTGTGTAGTATATGTACGAACACTTTCCTGATAATAACTTTTAAATAATGAATAAAAAATTTACACATCAATGACAAAATGCCTCAAAAAAGTTCAAATTGAATATAGTGTAAACAGTTTTTAAACATAATTTTTTGTTTATTTTTAAGGTTTATAATTTAAATATTCTATTTTGTACTCTTAATATTACTGTCAATGATATAATTGTCATTACTGAAAAAAAAAGTTATATTTTTAAAACTTAAACATGGATTTTTGTACTCTGGGTCAATTTGACCCATCCCGTCGTTCTAGGTATACCGAAACTGCCGTCGTTCTAGTGTTAAAAGTCGAGATGGGACAGGCCACGGACATGATTTATCATAGTCTGTGGACTCGAACTTTTGTATTACATTTTTTAAAAATTAGGATTGAAGCACTGTAGTGTCAAGATAAGAATGCGTATTTGACAATTAATTTTTTTAAACAATTCTTAATATATGAAATACTGAAAATTATGCGACGGGGCAAAGGTATTTAGCACTTTCTGGAAAATGACCATTCTATTCCCTTTTTTAACCGACTGCCCAGTGCGCCCACCAAAACTCCAAAATTAAACCGCCAGAAACACTTTAAATTAAAACCGCAAACGCGCGCCAAGCCGAGAGGTTACCAATTCGTCTGTTATATATTTTTTTTATGTATGTTCGCGCGGGATTTCGGTTCTACTTCAGATATTTGGATAATTTTTTTGTTGTTGAATAGGGACTATTTCACTTGAGAGCATTTTGAAAAAATATTCGGTTATCCAGCATTTAAATATCCAGAATTCTCAATTAACCGTACCGTTTAAAAAAAATATTGTCCGATTTCGAAAGTCTTCTTTTTGTTGGATAGAGAAAAATCCACTTAAACAAAATCTGTAAAAAATAATCGTTTATCCGGCTGTTATATACCCTGAAATGTCGATTAACCGGAGTTTTTTAAAACAATTTATCCGTTTCAAAATGTTTTCATCGTTTAACAGAAGTTGTACAACAATGACATTTCGTTTACCCAGCATTTATTGCCATGGATAGGGATTATTTTACGATATAGATTGTTGAGACAAAAATGTAAGCACAAGTTGTTACTTGAATTTCTTGGTGAATAATAGCAGGGGGAGAAACCCCCCGCTAAATTAAAAACTAAAAAGGGAAAAATGAAATAATCTTTCTTAAAAAAAGGAAAACCGACTTTAAGGAAAATGCGCTAAAAAGTAAAAAATAATTTTTAATTTTACGAACGAGTTGGAAAAAATTTAATTATTTAATATCAATTTTATACTTATTAGAACTTATTGAAGTTGGGGCCGAATTTTTTTAAAAATTTTGACGCCTATTTCAAAAGGTTTTAATAAGTATAAAATTGATATTAAATACTTCAATTTTTTCAAACTCGTTCGTAAAATTAAAAATTATTTTTTATTTTTTAACGCATTTTCCTTAAAGTCGGTTTTCTTTTTTTTAGAAAGATTATTTTATTTAATACGTTTTTTTCTAATAATAACACAAAAAACACAATTCTCCCCCTTTCCAGTTCTTCGAAGAACGAAAGTCGAACCAAACGATAATTATATAGTACAGGGAGACTCAACCAAACATTAACGTGGGTACGCAACGATACCCCATTCTTAGTGCCGTCCCCCTCCCATCCGAATTTTCGAATCTACTCGCTCCAAACCAACACCGACTCAAAGACTGTATTTGAGTCGGTGTTGTCCAAACCTCCAACGTCTTTTTTATTCTTTATTTGAACAACAAACAAAAATTGTCGGCATTCGCCAGCTAACATTCGAATTACTACTGCGGCTTGATTTACTTTCTTTTTCGTATCTAACTGTAATTTCCCAGTATCGTTCAAGCAAACAGTAATGCATTTTATTTTTTACTTAATCTAACCACTCGGGAATATTCACCAATTACAGAGGGACAGGGTTCAATTTGCTGTCGGTGGTCATAAGGAATATTCCACACAAATGTGTCTACATAAATAAAATGTTTTTTTACTTAAATTAGAATTTTCGAATTATATTTTTTTGAATCCAATACGCTATTGGAATAACTATAGAATTTTCGAATTATATTTATTTGAATCCAATACGCTATTGGAATAACTATAGAATTTTTGAATTATATTTATTTGAATCCAATACGCTATTGGAATAACTATTAATTTTTTATCTTAGACGATTTTAATTTTATTTAAATATATATAAATATATATATATATATATATATATATATATATATATATATATATATATATATATATATATATATATATATATTATATATATATATATATGTATATTTATTGTATACTTAATTGTATATTTATAAACAATGTTGAATAGATTATAGTGGATTAATATATAATTTTAGAAATTCATATTTTTTAGAATGTTGCAAAATCTCTGTTTTTCATGGAAGTTCATTCGAATTCCTTATATTTTACCATTAAAAATGTATGACACATTTTCCCCACTTCTACAAAATATTTGACAAAATATACATTAAATATTTTTTGCCTTTATAATTTACTAATTTTCAATAAAATTACTTAGAAATCTAAACAATCGAACTTTTGCTGTTTATTCCACAGAAGTTTTGAAAACTATAATATTCTAAACAAATATGTCTACATAAAACATGATTGTTTTACATAATTTTGATGTACAATATTTATTACCTGATTAATAATAGAATTTTATTCGTTTATCTAACAATTTTATTAGGAATATAAAATAATCTTTTTAAAAGAAAGAAAACCAACTTAAGAAAAAAATCGCTAAAAAGTAAAAATAAAAATGTAATACATATTAAGAACAAATGGAAAAAATTAAATATTTAATATTAATTTTATATTTATTACGACTTTTTGAAATCGGCACGAAAATGTTATGAAATGTTTTTGAAATTAGCAATAAATTCAAAAAATTTAAATAATTATAAAATTAATATTAATTTTTTTATTTTTCCCCCAATTGTTCCTAAATTCAAAAATTAGTTTTTTACTTTCTAGCGGGTTTTTTTTTCAAGATTATTTTCTTCTCTTTTTTTAGTTTTTAATTTAGCAGCGGGTTTCGTCCCCTGCTATTAATCAATAGGAAACTCAAGTAATTGCTCATTTTTTCCACTCCCCGGATAAAGTATTTTGAGATTACCCGGTTTAATAAATGCGGGGTACACGAAATTATATAGTAGTTAAACAATTCTTTTCCAACAATGCAAAAATATTGAATTCGAAGAACATCTTATTAAAAAAAAATATGGTTAATCGATATTTCCAGATAGATAAAAACCGTATAACCAATGTTTTCTTTAATTTTTTTGCCTAAGTGGATTTTTTTCTATCAAACAAAAAAGAATTTTCGGAATCGGAGAATATTTTTATTTCAGAAGGTTTAGTCAATTGACAATTCCGGATACTTAAATGCCGGATAACCGAATATTTTCTACAAAAGGTTCCCAAGTGAGCACATCACCTATCTAACAACAACAAAAATATCTAAATATATTAATTATACCAGAAATCGTGCGCGAACATAAATAAAAAAAATACAAGTCGAATTTAAAACATCTTCTTGGCTCACTTTCTGATATTGGTTGGCGGTCTCAAGTTGGTTAGATCAGTGCTTTGTTTCAAATTAAATCTGGTGGTCTGCGGTCTTCCAAAGGTTGCGAACCACTGATCTAAAGTTTACTTCTAATAAATTTACTCACAGTTTGATGTAAAGCCCTATTATTGTTGGGAGTTTCTTTTTATTATATACTAGCTGAAGTGCCCAGAAAGATGATATTTTTACGTATATGACCATATTTTAGTTCAGTTGGTGATATATTTATTCGTTTGGCGAATTTTATTATTCACTTTTATTTTATTTGTGGATTTGACAACATTTTTTATTCATTTGGTAATATTTTTATTCATTTGGCGACATTTTGGCAATATATTTTCGATATTTACTCATCAGCTAATCAGATTGCATCGTTTATCCGTTATTATTACGTAAGATATGTTACAAAGTTGAAATATTGCTTTGTTACAGTGTTGCATTTTTATAATTTAGGTTTTAGTAAGAAATCAAAGTGGTTAAGCGAGTTAAGAAGTGGAAAGAAGGATGGGGGCGGTTGTTCGAAATTTCATGTAAACAATGACCTTCCCTTTGCTTTGAAGATCAAGTATGCAAAAATCCTGCAAAATCGGAATGAAACTGTGGATTTGTATAAAAAAAACATGCATACGAAAAGGCACTCTTTTTTATATATACAGTAGACTCTCGATAACTCGAATTTTTCGATATCTCGAAAAAAATCGATTTCCCTGCACCTTCTTTACTTATTTAACGTAATTTTATCTCGTTAATTCGAAGTTTTTCTTCCTTATTTTCGATAACTCGAAGTTTCCACACAACTCAAAATTTGGTTTTCCTCTCAAAACTACGGATTTTGAAGAAACTTTAGCAAATATGCAATTGTCGTGGTGTTGATTTGTCGCTGCGAATAATGGCGACAAAACAAAAATGTAATACACTCTCTATAGCAGCTTTTGATGAGAGATCGCTCTCGAAAAAAGAATACAAACCTCCTCTAAAGATAACTTTGAAAGAGGCTCTATGTTCCATAAAAACTATGCGTGCATTCAGTGAATCGTGGCCGGAAATAAAAACAGCGACATTTCAAGCAATCATGCAGTTGGAAAATATAATTGATTTCGAAATAAATAGAAATACTCACCAAAAAATTTTGGATAGATATTTTACATAAAGTAGGGTAAGTATACTTGTATTTATTTTTACCAAAACCGATTTTTTATAGGATTTTTGATAACTCGAATTTTCGATATCTCGAATTTTTATACACTTCCCTTTGAGTTCGAGATAGCGAGAGTTGCCTGTATATAGATTTCTAGGAACTTGTCTCGAACGATTTATTTTCTTAGAAAACCTCTCGAAAAATAGCCATTTGCGTGGAACTCTACCCCCCATGGCGTGGGAAACTTCACCAACTCTTGGATATGCATCACTGAATTTCGGTAATCTCCGCCCACACTCGCAACCTCTACGATGAGAAATTCACTTTAATCTAAGAAAGAAAAAAATCTCTGGAAGCCTTTGCACACCTAATGATTACCGAAAATTACGAAAACTTTTTATTTCTTCGAAAAAAAAAAATCTTCTCCCTTTCGATTCAATGGTAGAACCTTTCCTGTTTACATTTCCCAACAAAGATTATAGGTACCGACTGCGAAAAGAAAGAATCTATATTCCGTTTCTTGGAGTTCGCCGACTGCTACCCTGTTATTTTAGTTCTACGCTGAAAGTCCAGAAAATAAGGTCTTGGTCACTTATAGTCCAAAGAAAGACAATTTTGTTTAAAGAAAACACTCCGAAGATAGATTACTGGACAGACTGCCTAATAATAGTGAATTACGGTTGAAGTCAAGCAAAATTGATGTCATTAATGTTTAAGGAACCTTTGGACTTCTGTAAATATACCAGTGGCGGCTCGCCACTGGTATATACAGTCGGGCTACACCTAAATTCATTAGTGTATTTTAAAACTAAAATCAGATATTTTACTACTCCGATAAATAGCAAACATGTTACCGTAATGCACAATTCAGGAGGGAAAAAACTCCATTCAATCAAAATTGCAGCTAAAAAGCGAAACACGAAATCGGCTGCATCGTTGCCATGGTTGCCACCTCTACGTAGTATGGAGATTCCCCCACGCTAATGCACTGCATTTGTGAGAAGGTACAGCCGAAATGGATTTTCTTGTTTTAGCTGCACTTGAGGTTCGATATGCTGATTGGCTCCACGGATTAAACCATAACTTACTAGAATATCTCACAACGGAAATGGTTTTCGTGATACATTTACTGTGTGCTGTTGTTTCAGGACATGGTCCTGCTGTTGTTTCGTTATGTAAGTTAATATTAAAATTGACCGATTTGCAGGTTTAAAAGAAAGCAGGATTGCTTTAATTTTCAAAAAATAAGTAAGTGTTTTCTATTATTTTTCGCATGTTATCATTTCGTAAAAATTGAAAGGAAACTTTGATTTGAGTAGTGAATAATAAAGAATTTCCGTTCATGTATGGTTTTTGGAAAATAGGGGAGGGGGGGATTCACATGATTTCGGCTGCACTAACATTTTCGACCACGGACCGCCACTGAAATATACTACTTTATATAGTAGATAGAAGAGACTCAGATTAATATGAAGCACTATTTTTTAACCAACTGAACAGCGCCCCGACCAAAACTTTAAAATAAAACCGCCAGAAACTTTAAATTAAAACTACAAAGAGAGAGGTTATCAATTCGAGTTTTATGTATTTTTCTTATTTCTTATTCTATTTTTTTTCTTTTTAAATTTTATGTATGTTCGCGCAAAATATCTGTTATATTTAAGGTATTTTGATTTTTTTTTTGTTAGATAGGGGATGTTTCACTTGGGCACCTTTTGAAAAAAATACCCGGTTATTTAACTATCCGGATTTCTCAATTAACCGAACCTTTTGAAAAAAAATATAGTCCGATTTTGAAAATTCTTTTTTTGTTCAATAGAGAAAAATCCACTTAAACAAAAACTGCAAAAAATAATTGGTTATCCAGCTGTTACATACCCGTAAATATCGATTAACCGGAGTTTTTTTTAAACAATTTATCCGATTTCAAAATATTTTCATTGTTGAATAAAGATTGTTCAACGACATTTCATTCATCCAGCATTTATTGGCATGGATAAGGATTGTTTTACAATATAGATTGCGCAGACAAAATGTGAGCACAAGTTGTTATTTAAATTTCTTGGTGAATAATAGCAGGGCCCCCTGCTAAATTAAAAACTAAAAAGGGAAAATAATCTTTTTTTAAAAAAAAGGAAACCGACTTTAAGGTAAATACGTTACAAAGTATAAAAAAATTAATTTTACGAACGAGTTGGAAAAAATTGAATTATTTAATATCAATTTTACACTTATTACAACTTTTTGAAGTTGGCGATAATTTACAAAAATTATACCTAAATTTTGACGCCGATTTCAAAACGTTTTATTTACTTAAAATTGATATTAAATAATTCAATTTTTTGAACTCGTTCGTAAAATTAAAAATTATTTTTTACTTTTTTTAAATTTCCCTTAAAGTCTGTTTAAAAATATATATATATATATATATATATTAGCATCAAGTTTCTTTCCAGAGAAGGCTGATGAAATAAAATCTGTCTTTATTCATTTTTTTATACACCTATAAATATATTTTCATGAAAGCTAATAATCTTTTTAGTAATAATTAAATGTCAATTAAAACTAAATACAATGTTTCACAAGAAATGTTGTGAAGAACTGAAGAATATGATGAAAAGTGTATTAAGTTTAATATGAATACACCATTTCAATAACGATTCATTCTTTAAATTTAGAGGCAATTTTATAACTCTATTTTGTTAATATTCTACACTACGCAAATTTTTATTACACCTTTACGCTTATAAAATCTAACTGACCAGTTTTAAACTTATATTACTCAAAATAATGTGTAGAAAGGTTGGTTGTTTTCTTTTACAATTAGAGGGCACTCTCATTTTCACACGCGTTTTTTTTTTTAAACGTTATAAAATATCTTTGCTGATCTCAATTTCTGTTTAAGCGATCTTAATAAAACCTGCGAACTTGCAACAGCAGTTCAGAAATGGTTTTCCACATTTTTTTATGTCGACTGCTTAAATATAAACTGAGATACTTATAATCCCACTATATTACTTCTCATTCTTTTGCCACGTCTGTTTAACATTACTTCTGTTTATAACGATTATTTTTACAATTTTAAATAGATTTTTTTTTTAATTTAATGTTTAAATGGCCGAGAAAACTGAAAATCACTAAACGTAATATTAGCAAAGAAGATTAAACAAATAAGAAGTTTAAGGCAAACTGATGCCGTAGTCCCAGAAAAAACAGCGCACAATTTAAAAGTAATGCTGTTGCTCTATATTGAGCTTTTTGCTTAGGTTTATGACGAAGAAAGTTGAAAAGCGTTCCAAATCAGATTTTTCAAAACTTTCTTTTACGTATAAATTATATCCTAGAATATTTATTAAGAATAGAATATAGAAATAGACAAGACCTTAGAATATTTAAAATTAGATAAGCTTCTATATGTTATTCTAGGCCAGGGGTCGGCAACCTTTTGAAACGGAAGAGACAAAAGTTACAATTTACAAAATTTCCCAGTTTTTAAAGAGCCACTAATAATTTCCGTTTCAATATTATAGTATTTGCTTATATATATTTGATTTAAAATTAAAGGCTTTAAATACGGAATAATATTTATTCATATAAAAACACAAATATAGATAGTTACATCATGGATAGATAGTTAGCATTAGCTTTGCATGCCTTTTGAAAGTTTGATTAAATCTGGCTTATACCTTGTTGTTTTAAGTTTCAAGCACGATTCTAGATTTTTATTTGTTAGTTGACTTCTAACTTTACTTTTCATTATATTCATTCAAGAGAACGCTTGCTCGCACGAATATGTCGACCCGAAGGTCGTCAGCACTCCATATGCCAACTTCTTCACCTCACTCATAGCATTCTGGAAGACTATTCCATGCAGTGGCGGCGATTGGGTGGTAAAAGTGGGGGGGGCAAGATCAAGACGAACCAAGCGCGGGGGGGGGGGGGGGGTATAAAAATGTTGACCGCCAAAACAATAAATATTGCATATTTATATATTTACTCTCTATTTTGAGTTATTTGAAGGAAAGGATACTAACTTAAAATAAGTGCGAGACGCCCATGTCGATTCCCCCTCGCCTAGAGGGGGAATCCTTAACCCCCACAAAAATCAACAAACATCTCTCCCAACCCACCACCACTTTTTTTTCTTAAAAAAATATTAATTTTCGTTCAAGTAAACAGGAATACGTTGGCAGATAAACAACATCATCAGTTATCATTGTCAATAACTATTTTTAAAATTAATAAATCACTCCCTAATTATGAAATAAATTTAAAGAACAAATTTAAAGTTTGAGATTCCTTGTAATATCTGTTTGGTAACGATTAAGAAATTTCCCAACTTAACGATTCAAAATTTCCGGCTTAACGCCGCCGGATGCCCAGCTCAGGTGTTGTTCTCGTTATCTGACTATTGTTCAAAAATATGAAGCATTGTTCCTGGGTTTTTCCTTCGAGATGGGCCCCGAACCCGAATCGTCGGCAAAGCCCAATATGCAGCTCTAGTGCGACGTTATTTAACCAAATCAAACTTAACGATAGAAATTCCCAACTCAACAGCGCTAAAAATTCCCAGTTCCAGCTTATCGACATTTTCAACTTTTTTATAAATTAGGTAATATTAAACAGTTCTCTCAAAAGTATTGGTTTATTGCAAGCATGTTACAATGCAGTGTCCGTTCAGAGGTCTGATATAAATTTAATCTTACAAGTTGGACAATTTATAATCTTCCCTATCATTTGCTAATAATATAAATTATCTTTGGGCATAAATTTTTCCAACTCGGGTTTGTAAAAATCTAAACCAAAATCATAATAGCAAAATCATATAACAAGATCTCATTGTCGAATTATTATTACTATTATTTTTAAATGGATATTTTGGGAAAAGCAAAAACATATCATCTGTGTATGAATAATCAATCTTTAAACAAAAGTTTTTTAAATATATCTATTCACGGTTAAATTAAACTGTACCCTCGTTACGCATTTGATGAAGTGCAATAATAGTCGAAATTTACGAATATCAATGATTACTGAAATTTGAATTAATTTTCCAATAATAATTTGAAATTAAATTATAAATTGAACAATTATGCTAAATTAAATTAAAGTACAATCGCATAATATGAATTATGTAAAAGATTTCGAAATATGATATATAAATGTTACAAATCAAGATAATGGTATCTTTAAACGTATACTTGCGCGATTTTGAAAATTCCGTGGCGTAGATTGCAAACAGACAAGCTTTCTTGAATGGAAACGGTAGTGCTTGTGTTACTGCTGCTGTCATGTTCAACTTCACATTTGTTCTTTTTATTAAAGTAATTTAAAACTGAATTTTGCACAATTCGCTTCATTTCGCTAAAAAGCAGAGCAGACGAAGATCAAAACAAAGACATTAATGGCAAACTCAAGACAACCCCTACCCACCTATCTACAGGCATATAGATTACGCAATTGTTCGGCGCCAATATTACACAATAAACATCTCATTTAACGCATTTTATTAAGACCGAATACTATTTTAATGTATCAGATAGACATAAATAAAAGCTGGATTTGATCTATTTTTTTAATTGAAGGTCAAACAGTTGCATTTTCTATGTAAAGATATTCTATTTCTTTTTCCGAAAAAAAACCAGAATGAGTAAATGTGAGGCGCCAATCAATGAATTATTGGAATACTGTCTGGAAATCTGAAAACGACGCTGCTCAATTTAGATAAAGAATTTATTAGAGTTTTAAAATGAGGAATTATTTTTAAAGAATAACGATACCACATTCGTTCAAATTTTTTTTTTCTCTTGACTTTCAATGAAATGGGTTTGAAACACCTGACCCCCCCCCCCCCCCCCCTTCTTAATGCCTGTGGTGGTGGTGGGAGGATTGGCTTCAAAAATTTTCCTTGGTTAGGCAATGCCGTAAAACAATTGACTTGTTATTTAGTTTTAAAATGTGCAATATTAAAAAAGTGCGGGGGCAACATCCGAAAAAAGTGCGGGGGCAACCGCCCCCCCTTGCCCCCCCGAATCGCCGCCACTGATTCCATGCGCCGAATATGAGGGCCTCAACTCGCGGAATTTTTTTTTAGAGCTGTCCACTTGTGCTGCGCGATGTGCATGCATTTCTAGACCTCCAACTCTTCCAATTTGCTCTTGAGTTCTGTGAACTTGACACTCCACAAGTCTTTGGTTTTAAAATCTAGCAATTGCATTTGGAGCGATCCAGCATCAATTCCAAATGGCTCAATGTTGATCTCATTTGTATTTGTGTTGTGAGGATTTACTATGAACGCGAGAGTGTACTTTTGTTTGTCTTGAATTGCTCGAATCTCTCAGCGAATCCATCCTTCATGTTTTTTAAAGCTATGCTAAAGTAATTTGTGTCAATAGTTGCATTGGTCTCATCGCGATATTGCTTCAGATTTTTAAAATGAAGTAATTTACTGCTCTCCATGTCATCAACAAAAATAAGTAATTTTTTTTCGAAACTAGCTATTGCTTCAAGCAAGGCGTAGGCTGGGTTGCCCTTTCCTTGCAGTTTTAGATTTAGTTCATTTAGTTTCCTTGTGGTATCTACCATGAAGTTGAATTTTTGCAGCCATTTCTCTCATCTCTAAGAACAAAACAATAGTTCAAATTTATCTCATTACGGTCATGTTAAGCGTAGCAATTTGTAAATTCACGATTATGAAAATAGAAGCAATTGAGAAATTAGGTACTTAAAAATATGTTTTCTTATTTTTTAAGGATTTTGATAATAAATTATTAATTTTTTCGTATGGAACTGGAGAGCCGCAACTTTACATCAAAAGAGCCGCATGCGGCTCGCGAGCCGCAGGTTGCCGACCCCTGCTCTAAGGTATAAATTTTAGAACTTTGGAACTGGTATTCTCTAGTATTGTAACTGTAAAATTATTGAAATTTATATGACGGAATATAATTTATTTTATGAAATTATTGGTTTAAATAGACAGATTTAAATAAAAAAATCAAATTTTGCAAGATTTAAGGACTTATCTAATGGAATATTTGAAAAGAAAAAAAATTATTGGGTCTTACCAACACAATATATAAAATTTAATTAGTAAGTACTTTTAATTAATTAATTACTTTTTAGCGCATTTTCCTTAAAGTCGGTTTTTCTTTTTTCTAGAAAGATTATTTTATTTCTACAACCAATAAAATGAATTAAAAGACAATTTGGTGTTCATTACGACTGCATTTTGTGAACCTTAAAATACTTCAAAACGCTATACAACCTTTAAACATTTTTAGTTAATATAAAAAGATTTGTAAACAATTAAAAAAAAAAGATTTTGTAAAGAGAAATAAAAAATGTTTTGTGCTTTTAGTTTAATATTATTTTAATAGTCAGTGGCGGCGATTGGGTGCTGAAAGTGGGGGGGGGGGGTGAACCTTAAAATACTTCAAAACGCTATACAACCTTTAAACATTTTTAGTTAATATAAAAAGATTTGTAAACAATTAAAAAAAAAAGATTTTGTAAAGAGAAATAAAAAATGTTTTGTGTTTTTAGTTTAATATTATTTTAATAGTCAGTGGCGGCGATTGGGTGCTGAAAGTGGGGGGGGGGGGGGGAGCAAGATAAAGGGGAAACAAGAAGTCCCCCAAATGGGAAGGGGGTGGGGGGGTATTTTGTGTTATTTGAAGTATACCAACTTAAAATACACAGTAAAAAAACTTAGGTTAATAACATAAATTTAAGAAAATAAGTTTTCATACCATAAAGCTGATTTGAGACAAGTTAAAAGCTTTCTATTTTCGTTATTCTGACTTAAAAAGGCAAAACAAAGCACGATAACTTTCAGAAATACTATATAAAAGGGCCACAAAAACTAAAGTCCAATTTTCAGGAGTATAAAAAGTATGAACTGTTCAAAACACCTTTATATCACTTGGCTATTTTAGCTATAGTCGAAGACAATTTAACTAGACCCTTAAGCGAAAGGCTACGATGTGTAAAAAGACTGAGGTATGGCCCTGATTGAATAAAAAAAATCAAAGGCTGATTTAAAAACAAATAAATATCTATGGGAATAGTCATAAGTCATATACAGTTTGCTCTGTAACAGTGGCGGCTCGCCCACTACAGCAAGTACAGCCGGGCTGCACATAAATTCATTAGTGTATTTTAAAACTAAAATCAGATATTTTACTAATGTTATGGTTTGTGGAAAATAGGAGGGGGGGGGGGGGGGGGATTCACATGATTTCGGCTGCACTAACATTTTCGACCACGGGCCGCCACTGCTCTGTAAACTCCAAAATGACTGTACAAACGAGAGTCATAAGTCATATTCGACGCCGTTTCGCCTTTTTACCCTACTTCTTATACTGCTTATATGTAAAACTGAGAAAACTTGGGAATGAGTCATTCTGCTAGATTCTGGGTATTTTGTAGATTTAATACGTAGTTACAATAAACTATTTTCTTGTAGTTTCCGAAATCAAAGCATTGAGAATTAAAAAAAAAAGCTATTAAATCTTTTTTGCCATCATCTTTGAGAACATTCGCTGATAAGTAAAGTAAACAAATATACCTTTGTGGATTGTGTTTTAAAAATGTTAAAATCGGAGATTTTCTGACTAAAATAAACTATTTCATAACCAAACCATTTAATAAGTAATCATAAGTAAAGTTATTATAAACTATTTCTTTCAGAAAAACTATAGAAATGACATGGTTGGTTAAAAAAGTTAATCGCTTTGATTAGACTTTGCAAATGTATGTTTTGTTTTGATTTAAGTTAACAATTACTGGTACTTTAGAACATAGGCGTAGGAAGTAGGGGGGCTGGGGGTGCTCGAGCCCCCCCAGGAATTATTTTGAAGGGGCTCAGCCCCCCCTAATAATATACTATTTTTTTTAAAAAAAATACTGAAAAAACCAATCGTAGAAAGAGAGAATTCCTACAAAGAGGCATTCGAAAGGAAGCGCCTCTTATTTATTCTAAACGTGTTTTAAAGTGGAAGGAATTTGCTTTGAAAGGTACAGGAGGACAATGAGCTTTTTTCTCAACTGTTTCCAATCGAAGACGACTTGTACATATCATTAGTCATATGTCACCTTTTGTGAGAAACACCTGAAAATTACCTGTTTGTCGTCAACAGCTGTACTTCGTTTGCAAAATGCCTACAGCCATGTACCGCCATCTGCGACCAGCCATGTCGGTAGTACGCTCATCTTCAAGACATGTGAATATCGACCAAAGCTGGGAATTGTATAGTTCGTCCCCATTTGTTTGTAATTTACTGGCTCTCACCGCTTATAGTCGATTTTAGCTGATTGATGATCCCCCCATTGTGAATGACCAATGTAGGGTTGTGTAGACAGTTTTCTATATAGGCTTTTCTGAAACTTGCCCCTAGGGGTCGAAGTCATGGAAGGGCTACAGCAACAAAAGAAAATCCCTGGTGAGATCTTACCACCACATTACAGTTTCTTTTTTGAGTGTAAAGACAGCAATCTTAGGGAGCATTTCTTTTTACAAACGAATGGTAGTAGATTTCATCTGTCAGCATATTCCTCTGTTTTGTCAGTTAAGTAATTTTTTTCTATATTCTAAAAGCAATTAAAAGTAATATCATCTTTTCTAACGATAAATGTTTTGTAATTATGCTTATAAATTGGCAGTAACTCTAATTATAATGATGTTTAGTTCTGTTATACACTATTAAGTGAATGACTCTAAGCATATTCTTAGGTTTCAAAACAAGTTGAAGTTCATTTTAATCTTGAATTACATATAATAAATGAAATGTCATTGTAGAATTAGTGTAAGGAAAATGATTTTTTACATAAAGTCTAAATTGCTAATTATTTTATTGCATCAATAGAATACTAGTTATGGTCTATTTCATTTCAGTAATATTTAAAATGACAAATTTATATGTTTTCAGAATAATATCTAATTTTATTTTTTTTGTACTCAGTACTCTGGCTCACATACATTTTTTTTTATATTACGTCCTTTTTAAATGTCAGAAAAGCATAAATATAAAAGTTTAGTTTGAAAACTACTTATAAATTTATCAATTTAAGCATCTAAAATAAACGTAATTTCAAGTATTTATATAAATGTCTACAACGCTAAAGCTTTAAAGAATAATGTAAAAAATATGTTTTTAAATAAAAGAAAATATATTATTTATGGACATTTCATAAATTATAATCGTATTTACAATAATTTATTCCCTTTGAAATAATAAAACCATCAGGTTCATGCACTATTTTCTAAACAGCTTATATAGTTGAAATTTCTTCTTTTAAAAAATTACATTTTGTTAAAAAAAGTTAAATAGAGACGAATTCCTCAAATCTGAAAAAATTCTTATTTTAGAGTACAATACGGACATTTGAAATTACTATGAACTGGTTACTTTATATTCTAAAGCTGTCCAAACAAAAACAGATACAAGTTAAAACATTTAACAAGTTAACACTTGTTTGTAAAAATTTAAAGCATTGATTGTTTTTTAATTGTTTAATAGCTCGCAACTCCGTACTATTTTATATTGTATAACAATATATATATATTGAAAAAAAAATTCAGCCCCCCCTGAAAAAAAGAAGTTCCTACGCCACTGCTTTAGAAGCAAAATTTATTAAAATATACTACTTGATTTAATATTCGGACTCGCAATTTGGCGCTCTTTAAAGCGCCAAGTTCCTTACCGGGAGGTTGCAAGCCCGTTCTCCCATCGTCCAAACTTTTGACGTTTTGAGGCGACTAGTGCACATTAAATCTGTCAATGAGAGGGGTTTGAATCTCCTGAAACCTCCCCCCTCCCTTATTTACGTTCCTATGGTAGTGTGAGGAAGTTGGGGTTCAAAATGTTTCCTTTGTTAGGCAATGTAGCAATACAATTGACTTGTAATTTAGTCTATGAACTGGTGTCAATTTAGTTTTAAAAAGTCCAATATAAAAAAGTTGCGGGGGCAACATACAAAATAGTGCGGGGGCAACATCTGAAAAAAGTGCGGGGGCAACCGCCGCCCCTACCCCTGCCCCCCCGAATCGCCGCCACTGTTAATAGTAAGCTAAATAGGTTTTTATTGTTTGTTGTTTCTGTTGATTTGTAATATTTTTTAAGAGATGTGTGTCATGTCACACTTCTTGTAACCATTCTCCCTCCCCCCTTGTCACAAAGTGTCACAGTTTCTTGAACCCCATCCACCCTGCCGAAGCGTGACATCATTTGTGAACGATCCCTCATTTCCCATTCAAAATACTCTTCGATTTTTATTAACCTAATTCTATTACAATAATACATAAAATGTGCAGCATAAACAATATTTTGTTCATCTATATTTAATTGCATTGAACAAGAATCCCTGTCTTTTTGTTTAAGCCTTTTATAGTGAATTAATATTCAAACGTCGAACATGAAATGATACGATAATGGAGCATTTTTTATTATGTTCCTTTTACAAGCTGGAAGGAAGACACAACATGTTTCAGACCATATCCCCAGATGAAAGGATAAAATCTAAAAATATATAATTATTTTTAACTTATCTATGTCCTGTGTTTTTCAATACGTTTTTCTAACTTTTGTTAATCCTTTATGTGTCATGTTCTTTTCATAAGGAGGTCCTGGAATAAAATAAGCCTTAAGAGAACATATTTTTAACGAATTCGATTCTCGCGTTTACTCATATCTATGACATCAAAAAAGAAAACATATATCTTTCAACAAAATATAATTAAATATAATTTCAGTTACTCGCTGTAACAATTGAAGCAAATGTGTGAAGGTATAAAATTTCCAATGCATAAAATTGTACATTCAATAGCAGATAAATTAGAATTTTTAAAAGTGCGTTGTTGGTTATAAAAGGAATGCATTTCAAAAACAATGGCCGGTCGATTTTTTTTAAATAGACAATAGCAAATCAGACGATTTAGGTGCTCTCCGGAATCATTAATAGTTCTCGGATCGTGAGTTTGAAAAAACTTATTTATATTTTATTGAAAATGATCGAATTCATGATAAATTGTTGCACTGCACACGTTCAATAAATCGCAATATATGTTGTAATATAGTTTTATTGTGTTTATTGGCCAAATTAGTAGATTATTCATTTATTTATTTTTAATTTGTATTTTTTTTTATATTTTATAAATCTTTTGGGGAATAAGAGATGTTGCCATTTTAGAGAGAGACATTTTTAACACATCCATATATATAAAAATAGTATATGAAACTAACAATAAAGATACTGGACATGATATTATGACCCCTCATAAGCCCTCCCATACATCTTTTCTACTTGCGCTACTGGATTGTATAGGCCCATACACTATTAAAAATGCATTCTCATATTTGACGAAACATATAACATATATATTTCGTCACACTGAGGAAAATCATTTTACCGTTTTTTTAACGAAATTTACTTCATCAAACACGAGTTCATCAAACACGAGGCAATATAAAGAACCAATTACGAGTTAGTTCCCATGAAAAGGGTCGTAAAGACTTCGTCAAAATATTTAATAATTCTTGTTACTTACAAAAATAAGTACGTTCAGGTACTAGATTTTAAGTACAATTTTTTTTACAGCGTAGTTTTTAAAAAAAATAATTATTTTTCTATAAAATAATTCATAGTTTTTAAACTTTTCCGCGGAACCTTGTGCGGTGGCACGCGACGCACACTCCTAAAGATGGCCCTGTAAATATTTAAAATTCTCTAATGCAGTAATTTTGGGGCTGGTAAACGCTGATAATCAACGGGTCGCTTTAACATCTCAAAACGCAAAAAAAAAATTGCTTAAAAATGAGTACATGGACGTATTCGTATTTCTTTGAGTACAATTGCATCGTACATGAGCGATGACATTCTCAAATTTAAGTAATCGTATCGTAAAAATGGTCAGTATGGTTTAATATTGCTAATACCAGCTTGTGTTCAAGCCATTTTAACAAAGTGACCTGGCAAACTTAAAATATTTGTTCAGAAGTTGTTTTTCCACAATATTTGATGTCAATTGCTTAAAAGGAAACTGAGTTATTACGACTCAATTATCTTACTACCCATGGGGGTAGTAAGATAATTGAGTACCCATTCTTTTGGCACGCCTTTTTAACATTACTTATGTTTATAACTGCTTCAGGCTCTCTGGTAGTACAACGGATATAACCCTGGACTTCGATGCGGACGGCATCAGGTAGACGGATTAGGTTCGATTCCCGGTAAGTCCTGGTTGTAATTGTTGAAATTTATTGAAGGCGATTTATATAGACAACCCATGTATGCAAGCAACTGCTCTTTTTATTCATTTTTGAGTAAATGACATTTTCAAAAATGAAACTTATGTATTCGGAGCTATGATAAGAATCGAATGTAATCAAATATGAATTCATTTTAATTATTTTTAAGTATCTATTATTAATAGTGTAGAGTGCTGTGAACTTGAGAGTTTTTCGAAATTCCCCAATAAAGTATAACATAGATGAAATACCAGAATTGCGTTATCTTTCATGAGTTCAACATTGTTCACTGCTGTATGCAATGAAATCATTGTGTTTCGAAGAATTGATTAATATCCGCATGTATTACTTGATTCCCGGGTTTTTTGGAAAAGAAAGATCGATTTCATTATTTTTTTTTTAAATTTATTTATGAAAATTAGCGTTGGTACGAATCGCAATTAAACATCTAACTGCAAACTCCAAGAATCAGGTCCATGTATTTCATAAAAGATAGCCGTTAAAATTAGATAAGCTTCTATATGTTATTCTAGGCAATATACTCTCTGGGCAAGATAGCATTTTTTCTAATATTCCTAAACATGCTTATCATATAAATTAAAATTAGGTTTTTTTTCTTTTAAAAATAACAGATATATGCACATTTTTTAAAAATAGATTAAATGGTTTTAAAAATTTAAATTAATTTTTACGATATAATTTTAAAAGTATGCTTAAGAAAAAAGTATGGAAGTGGCTTTTTGGTTTGTTAGTGAAGCAGACTGGAAACTTAATAAGATATTGAACATGCATTGTAGAGGCAGTTCAATTATTACGTCAACTGTTCATAGAGAGTGCGTAACTATCAAATGAATTGGGATGTGACATGGAGGAGGGAGGGGTAAAGCTAACGAGATAGTGCGTAACATGGGAAAAGGGGGTGTACAGGGGGAGAAAAATAGCGTGACGTAATAAATTAGCGCTCCCATAGGAAATTTGTATTTTAATATTAGGCAATTTATTATCTTACTAAGGGGATCGGATATTACAAGATGATAAATGGGGCTACCATTGTCTATTGTACAGAAAGTACATTTAAAGGCAGAAAATTCTTTTTGAAAAACACTTCTTGTTTTTCTATTGGTATAAAACTCACGTTCTTCTAATTTATTTTACCTACTGAGTTATATACACTGAAAATAAATATGCTTAAAAATGAGTACATGGACGTATATTTAAAAAAAATTACAATTGCATTATAAATGATCGATGACGTACTCTAATTGAAGCAACCGTACTTTCGCAAAAATGAATGTGATTTAATATTGCTAATCTCAGCTTCTGTTCAAGCCATTTTAACAAAGCGACCTGACAAACGTAAAATAGTTGTTCAGAAGATAGTTTTCCACATTATTTGATGTCGATTGCTTAAATGGAAACTGAGTCATTACAATTCAATTATCTTACTTCCCATTTTTTTTGCACACCTTTTTAACATTACTTCTGTTTATAACTTATTCGCTTCACCTTGATAGCTTAACGGGTAAGACTGTGGACAGCGGTGCTGCAGACCTGGGTTCGATTCCGAGTAAGTCTAAGTTGTAATTGTCGATATTCATTAAAAATGATTTATGTAGGCAAGCTACTGCTCTCTTTATTCATTTTTGAGTACATGACTTTTTCGAAAATGAAACATGTATTCGGAGCTATGATAAGCATCGAATGTAATCAAAAATGAGTACATTTTACTTATTATTTAATAGTGTAGTTACCCTGCATATTACTACTACTTTATAAGTACTACTACTTTATAAGTACTACTACTTTATAAGTACTACTACTTTATAAGTACTACTACTTTATAACTACTACTTTATAATATTTTTTTTATGTGCACCACTGTCTAAAAATAAAGAATGGGTTTTCTGAAGTGGGAGTTTTGAATTCTCTATATACCTTCGTGCAGTATTTACTCGTGGACTACTGTAGAACGTATAAAACTTTAATTTTTAAAGTTAAAAAATGATCGATGTTACATACACCAGTTTTACTATAAGGACCAAATGTCGCCCACCCTCACACATACATTTGAATAGCATAGTTAATAAAATGTGCTTATTTAGTTTCCAACAATACTACGGTGTTCATTCTAGGCTTTTTTTTGAAGGGCGGTCCGCCCTGCCCGCCCTTTCTTAATCTCGACAGCGCCCTCATGCCCCTTTTTCAAAAATGCCGCCCTCTTTTGAAAACAAATCCGCCCCTCTTGCCTTTTTCAGTCAAGCACAAGCTTCCTTGCTTCCCTAGCTGTCTTTAAAAAAAGGCAACGCTTAAAAAAAAATGTGTGTAAATTTGAATTAAGTTAATTATAATAGTAGAAAAACAAACTCCTTTTTAACTACGCGTGTTGTAAATCGCGATGACTCCGCGGTAATTTCAAGCAAGGGGCATTCCACGAATCCTTATGGTTGCCTGTGCCCGCAAATGAAATGCTAAGTTTTTTTTCTGTGTTTTTTTAAAGAGAAGATTGTTTGGAGCGAAGTTGCAGGACTATGCATTTTATTACCAAATTTTGGTTTTAAGTAGTATTTTTTATCAGTTTTGTAAGGGGTCTGATTAGGGCTACTTACAGATTTGGTTTTAGGGGAAAACATTAATTTTAAATGTCAAATTTTGAATTTTAAGTAATACTTTCATAAAGAGACCAATTTTGTACGGGTCTTTCTTTCGAGGTAGACCCCGAACCGTCAACAATAGCCCAATATGTAGCTCTAATTCAAGATCAACCAGTAAATCGGAACTTTATTTGTTTGGTCACGGGTTAGATGTGCCAATGTGTGGACACGCCCACCTCAAACATTATTTTTAAAGTGCCCTTTTAAAAACAAGAAGTGCCTTTTCAAAAACGGGTTGCCCTTTTCCTGCCAACAGCGCCCTGCCCCTTTTTATTTCTAGAGTGAACACTGATACTATATGTATTTTTATTTGCTCATAATAAAAAAAAACTTTAAGGAATAATGCGCCATGTATGGGAAGCGCATGACAAATTACATTTTCTATTTCGGGAAATTGCCCTGACTTAGGTCTGTAGAACACGTTTCTTTGGATACATTTTAAATAAGTTTTTCCATAAATTAAAGTTTTGCCATAAAAATCTTTTTAACCAACTGAACAGCGCGCCAACCAAAACTCAAAAATAAAACCGCCAGAAACTTTAAATTAAAACCGCCAACGCGCGCCAAGTCAAGAGGTTATCAATACGACCGCTATGTTGTTATTTTTTTTATGTATGTTCGCGCGGGATTTTGGTTCTACTTCAGATATTTGCACATTTTTTGTTGTTGTTGTTGGATAGCGGATGTTTCATTTGGGAGCAATTTGAAAAAATATCCGGTTATCCTTCATTTAACTATCCGGAATTCTCAATTAACAGGAACGTTTGAAAAAAATATATTGTCCGATTGAAAAATTGAATTATTGAATATCAATTTTATACTTAGTACAACTTTTTTAAGTTGGTGCCAATTTACAAAAATCATACCTAAATTTTGGCGCCGATTTCAAAAAGTTGTACTAAGTAGAAATTGATATTCAATAATTCAATTTTTTCCAACTCATTTGTAAAATTAAAAATTATTTTTTACTTTTTAGCACATTTTCCTTAAAGTCGGGTTTCCTTTTTTCCAGAAAGATTATTTTATTATCTTATATTTTACACGAATAACGATTAAAAAAATATAAAGATTTCAATTATAAATTTTCTTCTAACCGAGTCAAACACTCAAAAATCGGTCACAATACTGTTTTAGAAAAGATCATAACTCCGCGAATTCGCAGCATACCAATCAGCACTACCTCCACTTCCATTGAATAAGAAGATTATTTACGATAATATTCAAATTAACGTAAAAGTGAATGACTTGATTCCGGGAATTGCGATTATTCCAGGTCTTCTGAAATGATAACAACAGAAAGATTTTGTCGAATGCAAAACACTTCCTTTTTGCTCAGAAAATTCCGAAAACTTTATATATGAGCTATTTGACCTCGAGATTCGCACCTAGGAATACAAAATTAAATATTATAATTAGTTTTTTAGTTGAATTTGTAGAAGTATATTTTTGAAATATTCCATCACTATCAAGGGCGTAGCAATGAAAAAATTATGGGGTGAGGGAGATCAACTAGTACCAGATAAAACAAACGTTAATTAGCAATTGATAACCTCTTTTTAACCGACTGAACAGAGCGCCAATAAAACTTTAAAATAAAACCGCCAGAAACTTTTAATTAATTTTTCAATATTAAGTTAACAGTTTTATGTATTGTGGCATTGAGTCTTTTATTATTCGTCAATATTTGTATTTGTAGTGAAAAAAATATTTGTGGCAAGATTGATGGCATTTCTTTTATTAAAAAAAAAATATTTTATTTAAAAAAACAAATACTCTCTTTCGATAACATTTCCAAATTAATAACGATACTACTGTTTATGCGCAGTTGGATGACAATTTTATGATTTTGAATTTATTTGATCATAAGTTTGCTATTATTTTTAACCGACTGAACAGCGCGCTAACCAAAACTCCAAAATAAAATCGCCAACGCGCGCTAAGTCGAGAGGTTATCAATTCGACCGCTATGTATTTTTTTTTATGTATGTTCGCGCGGGATTTCGGTTTTACTTCAGATATTTTGCACATTTTTTTTTTGTTGGATAGGGGATGTTTTACTTGGGAGCATATTGAAAAAAAAAATCCGGTTATCCGGCATTTAACTATCCGGAATTCTCAATTAACCGGACCGTTTGAAAAAAAATATTGTCCGATTTCGAAAATTCTTCTTTTGTTGGATAGAGAAAAATCCACTTAGGCAAAATCTACAAAAAAATAATCGGTTACCTGGTTGTTTTATATACGGAAATGTCAATTAACCGGAGTTTTTTTAAACAATTTATCCAATGTCATAATATTTTCATTGTTTTACAGAAGTTGTACAACAATGACATTTCGTTTAACCAGCATTTATTGGCATTGATAGAGTTACGAATCGTCACCGAGTATCGCAAAACGTAAAGTGTACTTTAAAAAACTTTTTACTGTTTTATCGATAAAAGAATTGTTGTAATTTTTTTTAAAAGAAAGGGTTATGTCTAGTTAGAACTTTAACTCTAAGATATTATTCATTTTCTAAAGTGTCTATTTTTAAAGATTCAGATATGCTATTTGACGGCCTATTGTATGTTTTATATTAGATTTGAACAGTGGCGTAGCCAGCATTGGGTTACTTTGGGTTAGAACCCCCTCCCCCCATAGCCAGTTTAAAATCAATTTTTTTTTTTTAAATAATAAGGAAGAAAAAAAAAGATTTTTTTTTTATTTCTATTGAGAAAACACTCGTCTCATTTCTTGGTCTACCCCACATGCAGGGGGGGGGGGGGGGGGTCCGACGCGCCCCCCCCCCCCCCCCCAATAATTTGGAAAACCTAAAAGTTGTGAATTTTAAGGTTTGAAAATAAACGAGTTGGGAAAATTTATGTCTGAAGAAAATTAATATTTTTAACAAATGAAAGCAAAAACACCAAGGTTATTAAGGGAAAATTAGAAATTGTCCCAACTTGTAAAATTAAACTTAAATTCGTGTGTTTGGTTTCAGAGTTTACTGCACACTTTATACCGATATGACGCAAAGGTTCCCAAGGCTACAGATGGAGTTGACTAATGCAGTCAACAACCGACACAACACCAGTGGCGGAACTGTTTTATAAATTTCATTGTAATTTTTTCTTGCGTTAAGCGAAAAAAAAATTGTAACCGTGGCATAGTTTTCTTAAAAAAAATAATCCCACATTTTAAATCTATAATAAATTCTTTAAATTAAGGAGCAATGTTTTCAGATTTCCAGACAGGTAGGCGCCTAAAAAAATTCTCGCATCTGCTCATTCTGTTGTTCTTTATTGTCAAAGTTATATTATATGTTTTAACGTTCAGCTTATCATTTAAAGAATTTTAAAATATATGGCGTTGCTCTTTACGCGAACGTCACACAGTGTTATTTTTATTAAAATAACTTCAATTTTAATTGTGTTAGGTGTGATTGTCTAAATCAAAATCCACTCATTTTATTCGAAAATCATATTTGTTTCATGTAACTCTATTGGTTTTGCCTTCCACAATGTAAAATTTCTTCGAGGTAATATTCGAAGCGCCATGGCGCTTTGAATATATGGGACTGGCGCGCCAGTCCCTTATAAATTTATCGTCTCGTGTCTAGGATTTTTTTTTTGTTTCGTTTTGTGATTGGTTAGTTGAACCTTCCTATATTGTGTCCTGATATTGTGTAATATTGACGCAGTGCGTTTTCCTTTCTGTTTTTCTCTCTATTTTTTTTTTTTTTACCGGTTTCTAATAGAAACTTTCAGAACTTTTCATGGGTTCTTTTATTTAATTCACCCCTTGGTTCGGTTAAAAAAAAATCATTCAGAGTCCCCAAAAATTTTATGCGCGGAGGACGGCATCTTTCAGTACCTATTCTCTTTACCTAATTTTATGTGATATGTGTTTCTTTTTAACATTAACTTCGGAGGACTCTCTCTTTGAATACTTTTAAGTTTATTGAATTTATTTATAATAATTTAAATTCCAGTTTTCCTGCATTGATTAATTTAGAATTAAAATGGTTATTAATTTAAAAAATTTTAGAATTTAATTACTAATTGATAAATATGGTCATATTGGTATGTAGGTACTTTTTGTTTTTGAATATTATTTTATTCATGTTAAGATTAGCAATGGCTATTGGGTTAGCACAGCTGTCGAGTTCCTTTGACTCCTACTATTTACAGATCACGTTACCATTTTCAGAAAATAGCTGTATTTGTCACAATGCATCAATTCAGAAATTGCTTACTTAGAAGTAAGGTATTTTAAATGAAAAGACCCATTCATACCTTACGTGCTTTAAGAAAAGTTTGTAAATGACTCCCGTCAAAAAATAAGGCCCCTAATTGTGATCCTCTTCGCTCCCTCACAAAGCCGGTGGAATTTTTTCCCCTTCTCAAAAATCAGTTTTCTGAGAGGTTGTATGTCTCTCATTTGAATTTGAAAATCACTCCAGTACTGCATGTGCTTGCTAAGGTTATCTGAATTACCATTTTCACGGTATGCCGTCGTCAAAACATAAACTTTTGAAAGATTCAAGACAAAAGAAAGGAGCATCGTGCCAAAAATATGTGCTGATATGTTTAAAGTATGTACTCCTTTTCTTATTCAAATATTTTTTGTTTATTGAGATTATCGTTGAAAATACAAAAACCAAAACCAACTAATTTTTTATTCAATTACATTTACAAATTAGTTTTCTGTCACTCAGACGTGTTACTTTTAACGCGGAAACGCGGTTTTCCGCTTTTTTAAAAAAATTGTGTTTTGTTCATTCTCAAGGTTGATGCACATTCGTTTGAAAAAATTTATGGGGGATTATTAAAAAGTTATATTCAACTATTATAAATACGAAGGGCACATAATGGAAAAGTTGGCTCCATTTACGAAGGGTGGGGTCAACAGATTCTCGTTTAAATCTGTGTTCATAACCTTTTTCTGAATTTTTTCTGCGGCGCTGCATCTCGTGCCGATGATTAGGCAAGCATTTTTCCATTGTCTAGCTTCACAGATTCTACAAATTAATGTTTTTTTACGAGCAACGCCAATTTCCGTTATGATTTTGCCGCAATGCTCCATTTTGCTGCGTCACGCAACCAATGAAACCTCCTCCCCCATGCCACAGTCATGCATGATAAAATTTAACGGAAAATAATTATTATTATTCTGTTATTTTTAATTATATATTAAAGAATTATTTACTAATTTAAAATTGCTTCAATTCGTACCCCTCATCAATATTTAGCTTAAATCCCAGTAAAATGTCAGCCAGGTTTGTTAGTAATTTAAATTAGGAAATGACTAAAGATTAACCTGCAAAAATTAAGCTTTTAATTTACATCTTATTTATAATTTATATATATTTAATTAATTAAACTTATTAATTAGAATTTTAATTTAAAACTACTGCATAAATTAAATTTACTAATTTAAAATTACTACTTAAAAAATATTTTGATTAATTAAAATTACTAATTTAAAATGATTAATTAAAATTGCTAATTTAAAATTATTAATTCCAATTAATAATTTAAAATTATTAATTAAATTCTATTCAAATTATTAATTACATTTTATTCAAATTATTAATTAAAATTATTAGTTAAAAATTGTTCAAATCAATTTTTAATAAAAAAAAATTTGGTTTTGGTCAGACCAAAAAAAATTTATGAACCTCCCCCTCATCGAACAATCCTGGCTACGCCACTGGATTTGAATATTGAAAAATGTTGATGCTGTAATTTTTATATAATGCAAATGTGAAAAACGAACGAATAATAATAAAATATACGCTATTTAAATAGACTGCACAATTTTTTTTAAATATAAAATTGATACTAATAGACTACCGTCAACAATATATAGGTGAAAAGATAATTCCTTTTAAAAGAATAAAATAATCTTTCTAGAATACTTGGTAGTGCCAATGCGCCCTTTAGAGAATGTTAAAAAATTTAAACGCAACTGGCTCACTTGAGGAGCATCCATGCAAAAACAAACCATGTCATAAATTTGTAAATCGAGAAAACCGCAAAAATGTTTGGTAGATGCATATACTTCTATGGACCTTCGGTTTGGTTTGGTTTTTGTTAATTAACGTCGCACTAGAGCTGCACAGTGGGCTATTGGCGACGGTTCGGGGTCAATCTCGAAGGAAAGACCCGGGAACACATACACATTCACACACACATTCATACATGCACCTCGTTATTTTAGAACCATGGTCAGATGACGAGGAAACACCTGAACTGGCACCCAACGCCTTCAATAGACGTCGGGACTTTTCTATGGACCTTCGGATTTTCAAGTTTTAAAATAAAAAGAATATTTTTTTGGATTTATTATTATTATTTTTGCAAAAACAGAAAAATGTTTAGCTATTGAGGAAAAGTTATTTTATGATGGTTTCGCGGCTTTGTCAGCGAGCCAGTCCGGCCCTGCATGAGGACATTTAAAACACAGAAGATTTTGCGTTCACCAGCCTCCTTTAGATGGAAATTTTTTGGGAGACACTGAAATTCAAACTCTAGACAGATAGTTCTTGAGTCTGATTCCGTGACCACTAGCGTAACTTGCATGCCGAGTTTAGGAAGTCATAACAATACAAGACCTCGCATCCCACTTCTTAAACTCCGACACTATCTAACATTAAGACAATTATACTAAGAAACCTCAGTGCTCTAACAAAGAAAATATTTGTCACGAAGTCTCGTTTCGAACTCTCTAACGTTTATTTACGGATCGTTATTAATGTCGTATTATTATTACGCGGTCACTACCAAGGGCTAGATTGTGACCAGTCCGTGGCGTTCACTACAGAATGGATATCTTCCTTCACTATAACTGTACCACCGTGAAAAGGCCTAAATAGAAGTATGCGGCCGTCTATCTCGTAGAGAAGTAAAAGACGGAACCACCGGAACGCGTCATTCAGTTTTGTAATTAATATCGCTTGTGGAATTGAAATCGTATTTCAAATATGTGGCCAGAATTTTCTACTTTTGTTGCTGATGATTTGCCATCAAAAGACAAATTATCATATCTTAATTTTATCCGACAAAATCCCCATCTTGAATTGCAGGTGAGTCCATTTTAAACACATGTCAAAATAAATTACTTTGTATAAATTGCTTCTCAAAATAAATGATTGTGTCTATTGAATTCACAATTCTTTAGAAAATTTTGTATATTTCAATACTATATACAAAGAAAAATAGTTCCCTACAATCGCATATATATCAATATATTAACAAGACCGATTGTTGTACAATTTCACATTAAATTTTTTCCTAAATGATTTATTTTATTCACCATTTTAAAACCCTTTCTACTTATGAACATGTTTTACTCAAGCAATTAGTTTATAGAAATTATAATTTGCAAATTGAAATACTTTGATATTGATTGCCGGTATATATTTAATTTTGAATTTGTACGAACATGTGTAAAATTGATTTTGCTAATGTTAACGCGTTTTTCTAGAAAAAAAATCGTAATTTTTGTAAATTTAATGATGTTTAAATTGTTTATGTTCCGCGAAATTTGGAAAACGAAAGTAACATCTTGGAAGTAACAAGATTCGGAGTAAAATTTCCCTATATGAATTACTATTTGTATACGGTCTTGTGTTAAGATCATAAAAATTATTGCATAAGATCATGAAAATTGTTGCATATAATAAGAAATGGTTAAAAAAAAAATTATTCACATATGGTCAATGCTGTTGCAGACTAGATGCTAAATTCTATGTTTACATTGAAATCTATGGTTTTTTTCATATGTGTTACAATTTTATGTGTTTTTTTTATTGTCTTTTAATAAATCAAGGTGACCCAATATGACAGATTAACCATCTTGCTTAATCTGTTTTATTGGGTCACCTTGGCGACTTTTCTGAAAATCCTGTATTTGCTAGGCGACAAGGCAGTTTGGTTGCTAATCAAAGAACTATTTTCCCCCTGCATCAGCATTTGGTGCATGTTGCCAGATTTAGTAAAAAATCAGGGCAATCGTAAAAGACATTAATCATATCTTGCATGAATTTACTAGTATTGCAATGAATACCAAATAAGGAATATTCGGTTAAATTAAAACTTGTTATGTTTTTGCTCATTTTGATGAATTCTCATGTGCTGAAATCATAAATTTGCTTAAAGTAAAAATTTAATAAACAGGTTATTGAATTATTTTATACTTTGACAATATTCCCATTAATATTGATAAATTATTTAGAAATTATTTCAAAAATTGTGTTGGTTATTTATCAATATTACCCTGTACCCAAGTATGGAAGCTTCAAGGGAAAATTCCATACATACAAAATAACTTTTTATGAAAATTCTCCTTACTAACCTAAGTTTTATAATTTTCTTCAAAGTTAGAGAATACTTCGGCAATTGTATCGACATATAAACTTACTAAAATCGCATGCCACCTCTATAATGTGTGCCCAAAAGTGTGGAAGACGAAGATATGATACTGATGCTCTTGGGAAAAAAATTTCATCACTGTCAGCAAAATAATTATTGCCTTTGTTTGTTAGAAATGTCATTGAATATCTAATCATTTTTAAGACTAGAAAATGTTCATGATAGGAAACTTAAGACTACAACCCAAAATCCAAATTGCTTGCTATTAAACTTGTATTACAATTAAGAATTAAAAGAATGTTAAATTTATATGTCTTATTGTGTGATAACAGAAATTAAAAGACAGTTATATTTAGTAATTGCATTCTTCAATAAATTTTTTTTATGTAAATAAATTTTGCTCTTATTTATTACAACAGAAATTTGTTTTAAAAACTTCTGTATGCAATAAAAACAGCTTGAATATAGTTTGTCCTTTGGCATTCGGCTACAAAAATCGCCACCAAAGATAATGCAGTGTTCACTCTAGAAATAAAAAAGGGCAGGGCGCTGTTGGCTGTAAAAGGGCACCTCGTTTTTTTTAAAAAGGCACTTCTTGTTTTTAAAAGGGCACTTTTTAAAAAAAAAAATTGAGATGGGCGTGACCACCCGTTGGTATATCAAATCGGACCCGTGACCCCCCCCCCCCCCCAAAAAAAAATTCCAATTTGTTAATTGATATTGCGCAAGAGCTGCATATTGGTGACGATTCGGGGCTTATTTTGAAGGAAAGACCCATACAAAATTGATGTAACTTTATGAAGATAGTACTTAAAATCCAAAATTTGACACTTAAAAATTAATGTTTTCCCTAAAAACCAAATCTGTAAGTAGCCCTAATCAGAACCCATATAAAACTTATGAAAAGGCTACTTAAATCTAAAATTTGGTAATAAAAGTCCTAATATTGTAACCAAACCATCATCCCATTAAAAAAAATATAGCATTTCATAAGCGTGTACAGGCAACCAATAGGATTCGTGGAATACCCCGTGCTCGAAATAATTGCGGAATCATCGCGATTATACAACACGCGTAGTTAAAAGAAGTTTGTTCTTCTACTGTCAAAATTCACTTAATTCCAATTTACACACACATTTTTTTAATCGATGCCTTTTTTAAAGACGGCTAGGAAAGCAAGGACGCTTGTACGTTACTGAAAAGGGCAAGAGGGGCGGAATTTTTTCAAAAGAGGGCGGCATTTTTGAAAAAAGGGGCATGAGGGTGCTATCGAGATGAAAAAAGGGTGGGCAGGGCGAACCGCCCTTCAAAAAACGCCTAGAGTGAACACTGGATAATGTAATACATTTTTAACTCGGGAGTTGTTGCATCGATTCTTGGAAATAAAAACCGTTATTGTTTGTTTGCTTGAGTAATATTGCTTTAAAACTACATGATGTGCAACTGGTGATGGTCAGTTTTGGGAATAGTATTTTTTATTTTGATAGCTAATAAATTAAGTTTTTATTTGGTGGGTGTTTTGACTACTTATTTATGTTTAAATTATGTACTATAGTATGGCTACATTGGGCTAATGGCAACAAATTACAGTGAAGGAAAATTGGTTGTAAATGGATGTTTTTTATTCTATGAGACAAAAACTGCAAACTAGGCAATCGTAGCCAATGAATGATAATGTGAAACTCGGATATGTATTCCTTCGAAATATTGTTTTGGGCACTGGTCAATGGTATACTGCCCGCCAAGTAGTTAAAAAATCAGCTGGAACTGTCGATTATGGAATCTTGCACTTGAATACATTTCCATGTGAAGAACAATGTTTTACTGTGTTCTAAAGGTGAAAATTCACAGTCGCCACGTGGCGACTAACTTTTTAAAAGTGGCGATCGAAATTTTTTTATCTAGTCGCCACCGTGGATTTCGACTTCTTTTTAATCAGAAATTTAACAATTTCGGAAATCGATGGCATGAATTTAGCTCTTTATGCCTCCTTACTATTATAAACTATAAAATTGTCTAAAATATAAAGGTAGGGTAGTGTAGGTCGGATTCGAGCAACTAAATCGCGGCGATCGCAGATGTTTCGCATCCGATGTCGCCGCAAAGCTTGCTACGCATCGCGTAGCAACGCAACCTAAATTGACGTTATTTCCCAAACATAAAAATAACTTAAAAAAATTTAGGTTTTTTAATAAATAATTAATTGATTTGCACATTACTTAAAAAAATTTTTGGATGAAAGACTTGAATTTTTTAATAAACATATGAATGAAAAAAAAACTCAATGCAACTGAAGTTTTTTTTTAAATAGTATGAATTTTAATTTGGTTTTTAATTTTCCGGATTTTTTTTTTAATATTTAATTATTTTATATGCAATTTAATTATTTTGAATAATAGCTTTATTCACACAATCATCAGCTTCTTAACATAATGTAAATTAATACAGTTTAAGGTTAATTTTTTTAGTACTGCATGAACTTGGTAATGTCGCTACATAACGTAAAGTGGCCACTGCATTTTTTAAGTCTAGTGGCCACTGGCCACCATCAAATTTTGTTAATTTTCACCTTTACTGTGTTCAGTGTTCACATGAGTGAGCTTTATCATCTGACCAAATTGGTGCATGCAAAATATGTCGTATAAATTAATGTTCTTTCTTTTTTTGTTCTATTTGTTTCCATCTTTTCCAAATGTCTTTGTATTATTTTTAGTTTGAGAGTAGGGTACCAGCTCGGGTGTTGTTCCTGGCAACTGACCATTGTTCAGAATTGCATGACTTTGTTCTGGGTCTTTCCTTCGAATAGATCCTGAGTTCCTACAAGTTCAAACTTCTGAACATATTCGTACATAAACTTCGTACATATTATACTTGAGCTGTACCTAAATTATTCGACCGTACCAAATTTATGGTTTGGCTGCAGTATACAAAATACTAACCTAATATTCAGTGTAACCCTAATTATCTTTATTTTTTAAAGAAACATTGTTATAATGGAAAATGAGATGTCTTAATAAATTATTATATGTTCTATTTATCTTTCCAAATGTCCACCTTAGTATTGCATGCAATGAAATTTTGAGCTGGTACTCTTATTTCGAAATGCTGGTTTGTAAAAGAAGTTTCTTAAAATGGTGGAAAAATCCACAAAGTGATTTTACAAGAGTCAATGATTGTATTCGGTTGATGTTCAGATATCTACAAATAAAGTGGAATTCCACAATAAACAGTTTTTTAAGCGAGAATGCATTAGCTTTCAGATGGTGTGTGTTTGATTTTAACAGGTGTTTAATTCTGGCCACCCACCATGTAAAGATTAATAGTGTTGTGATTAGCTTTTCTTATTTTAATTTTTTTTTGTAGGATGAAAATGATAGAAGACTTGTTTCTGCTACAATAGAAACATGGATAAGTTCACCTTTAACAAGGTAATGTATTTTTTAATTTCTACAGAATTCATTTAATATAAATTTATTTTTACACTTTCTTTGAACATTCGTATGTTTTCGGAATGACTTTTCATTTTTAAATAGTCAGCAAAAGTGAAACTGTTTTTGTGCGGTATATGAAAATTTCAATCAAATTGTAACATAATTGAATATCTGGCTACTGAGACATATACAAGGGTCTAGTGAAACAACAGTCGTCGCAATATCTGATCACCGACTATATGGTAACTGAAAAAAGGTCAACTCTAAACAAGTGCGAGGTAGTATCTTCAAGTGACGAAAGCGATTTTGAACCAGTCAGACTACAAAGGATAAGGGTTACCGTATATGCTCGCGTATAAGCCGACCCCTTAATTTTAGAACAATTTTTTGTCCAAAATTGGAAACTCGCGTATAAGCCGAGTTGTATTTTCGCACATGATAAATTCCGATTAAAATCGGCAAATCCTCAAAAAAAAAGAGTGAAATTTTAATTAGAAAAAAAAATATTTAAGCCTAGAAATTAAAAGTTTAAAGGAAGTGGCTGGAGAAAAGAAACGGCCTTTCTCAAAGTTCGTGACGATTCATTGGGCTTAAAAGTATGTACCACTTGCGATGTTCTGGTGTCTTTCAAACCTCCATCGGACTTCTTAAATTAAATCTCCCTTATTATCAAATAAAATATTTTAAACCACAAACTTAAATACCAAAATGTGCAATTTCTAATCCTTAACATCGTTTTGTAAAGATTTAAAAACTTAGAAAACATCAACAATTCACACAGGTGGTGGTGTATAGAGTGCATAGCTACATCTCTGTTCGTTGTACATTAGAAATTATTTTATTCTCCAGTCTAAAAGCTAAAGCTAGTTTTAGCATTCAAATGTGGCACAATTTAGATCAGCAATTTGGAAGTATTTCAAAATTATATTTTCAAACGCATTGTACAGTACATATCTGACCGTTTCAAAGTCAGTATAAATAAGAACAGTTTATTAAAGGACTGTTAAGGTGTATGTACACACTTGAAATTTTTTTCTTAATTATAAATTTAAAACTTTTGTTTTTCCATGTATGAAAACACTTTAGAAACATAGTAGCAAACAAACACTTTAGATTCATTATAAAAAAAAAACCTGAATAAAGTCAAATGCTAATTAGCCAATTATGTTTTTTAAACATGATTATACAAGTTGTAATTCATCTAGAAGCATAATTTTTTTGGTAATTACTCGAAGTATCTTTCTTAATGTTATGACCCTCCTAAAAGTTTATAGCATTAAAAATTTTTAAATGTAATTTTTTACCTCAAAAGTCTTTAACAAACGCACTTTTTTTCACATTTTTAACTTTTTCATAAAAAAAGTTCCAGTTTGGATATCCGGTTTCTAATGTGCGCCGGATATCCGGTATCCGGCAAAACCACTATCTGGTTCATTCCTAATAATTTAGCATATTACATTTTTATAGTCTAATTAAACTTACTAAAGGTCATCTGTAGGAAATATGCATTTATTGTGTTTTACGATGTTGTAACTTGAATCTCTTAAAGAAAATCAGTCTCTACCACTAGTGTAAGAAACCTATTTCTTCGGGCCAGTTTTTTCGCTGTAAATATATGTTTTGTAATGGGAAACAATTTTAACCCTTTGAGTACTGAATTATTTGAAGATTTTTATGCCCATGGGACGGATTTGGTGAGGTTCAATTGATTCCATTCTTGACCGACCATACAGCAAATTGTTTGGTATCAACGTCCACTGGCGGGGGGTGCCGCAAACATCAACGCCTGCTTAAATTCAGATGACGAGTCCACGTAACTTTGCCCAAGTAAGCAGATGATGAGTCTCACTCGTCAAATGTACCCAAAGGGTTAAAGACAAAATTTTATTTTCTACAAGAATGTATTTTGGTTGCGGATTCTGCAAAAATCTTCAACTTGCATGATTTTTTAGCTATCTAAATATATTGAAAAATACTAGACTAATAATATTATTGACTTGTACAAGCAAAGAAGGATGTCCTCCAAGGCTTATTAAACTAAATATATAGATAGATAAAAAAAACAACTCTACCATGTCATATTGAGGGTTTTGCAAAACATTCAAATTTCCTGAATTTAGTCATTTTTTCTTAAATTAATCCTGAATCTTTTCAGAGTAATTCGAATTAATGGGAAATTCTGATGAAATTTGGTGAACTTGTTATACCGATTAAGAATGTAATAAATACAAAATTTTAACCTCCTAGGCATTTTAGTTATTTGCATTTAAAAATGGCTAAAAACGTAAAATCTGCCTCCGATGGCTGCATTTAAATTACCATAATTCCTGTTCTAATTAACATATAGAAATAAAATTGGTATCGTTTTAAAGCTCTTTAAGTGACTTTTCAAATGATGTGAAACACATGAAAGTTTTGTGAAAAACATTTCAAGATCATATTATTTGACCTTTGACCTTGAATTCCCAAAAAACGAATTTCTCAATTTTCACTATATTATTTCCCTGAATACTACAGCATTTGAACTACATGTATACCAAATTTCAGAGTGGAATCACACACTAATTTTTTTTCAAAAATCAGCCATTTTGAAATTCAAATAACTAAAAAACTAATAAGCCTAGGAGCAAATTTAAGTCTTATAATAATTTGTAAAACGGAATGTATGTGTATTTGGTTTCTTCCTTTTTCTCTTAATATTGATTTCAGTCTATTAGTTATTTGTCCTGTTGTCTTAAAAGTATATTGCATGCTTTCTGTAAATTTGAGAATTGTGTTTACAAGTATTCAATGCATTGGAAAATGTGGTGCAATTATATATTTTCTGTACAAAAATCAGGTTCCCAACCACCTGAAATTGTCAGGGAAAATGAAAATGACCTAAAAAGTCAGGGAAAATTAACAACTTTTCTGGAAAAGTCATGTAATTTAAAAAAAAAAAAAATTTAGATGAGATACTTTGCCAAATTCTTTTGCTGTTGATGAAATTTATCTTTCATTACAAAAATATAAATTTGTAAAAATGAAAAATTCTCTTTTTTTTTTTAATGCTTTGACAGGTTATTATTTGCAAGCACTTCCTTTTTACATTCTTAAAATTTATTTTTAAAAAGAATCATAAATTTTTCATATTTTTTCTCCTGGAATTTTTTTTTAACTTTCTGGAAAAGTCAGGGAATTCTAATCTTAGTTTTGAGTGGCAACCCTGTGAAATTTACTTTAAATTTGAATATAAATATTTTTTTTATGTTACATGCATATTAAGAGTATATGTCATGTGTCAAATTTTAAAATTGGTTATTATAAAATGTTCCTATACTGTTTATTATACTTCTTCATATTAATATTTACTTTCGTTTATTTGTATTTTTAAAAAATTTGAGTATACTAAAACTGAATATTTGGTGCATCCTTAATATATTTTATTTTATTAGGTATGATGGCTTAGTGCTGTGGCAGGTTTCACTGGAGAATTCTCAACTCTACATAAATAGTTGGGGCATATTACTGAGAGCTAGCTTAGGGGTAATATTTTAATTAATTCATGTATTGTAAAACATGTAAAGTGTTCAGGAATTCTTTGTACTCGCATCATGTAGCTAAATAACCTTAAAACCGGCATTGTAGAAAGTATTATTAAGTTAAATATCGTTTTAAACTAAAAAAAAGTTCTTCTTGTACAATTTGCCGCTTTTGGTTACTGTAATGATGGATGTGATATAAGTGTGTAGTATAGTGAAGCTCTCACTAAATAGCATCTATGAGGTTACAGGTTTGTAGATAAACCAATTTTGGTTAATTCTCCTGATTTGCTGAAACCAATTTTGGAAGGTGACATTTCACCTTAAACATACTAAATAACACTTATATCCACAATTTACTAATTAAATACATTCTCTGCGAATTTGTTTTTTATTATGTACATAGTACAAAATAGTTTTTTAATTTGAAAGTACTGTAAAGCTTAATTTTAATTATGCTGTCTATTAAATATTTTCGTATTTTTCTTTTTATAATTAATTTAAAATTATGATGTTTATTTTTTTTATAGATAATATGCTGTTGAATTGTCTAATGAAGTATTAAAATAAACAACATCAATAAAATGTATCACAATTTTGATACATAAAATTTAAGTAAAGAAAAATGCAACTAATAATTTAATTTTAAAAGTAGAAAAACAGCGAAAAATTAGGGCTCTATGTTAACTATTGTTTATTTTCTGATTAATTCTTTAATTTTTCTGTCTCTTTTTTTTTTTATCCATTGACGCTACATATCTCTGCTTTCTTCACCATATGATCACATGTTATATTAAAGTATTCTTATGCATTGTCACTTTACACAGTAAAATATAGAAGCAGCACAGAATGATAGCCCAAATATAAGTCTGCTTTTCTGGTGACCTATGACCCACTTGGCACCTCTGAAGTGTCTTTAGCAACAGCCTTATCAATCACAAAATTTTTATAAATTGCGGCGGCCGGAGTTGGATTGGTGCGGCCACGCAATTGTTGACTCCATTGATCAGAAGGTTAAATTTAAATGTGATGGACAAATTGATTATAGCCATAGCAGTTAGAAAACAAATGATATTTAATTATGCAAGTTTAACAATTAAGGAATTACATTTAAAGGTTAAATGGGTGATATTGCATTTACATGATGAGCACACAAGATATGCGTGTTGGAACTATGGCTGTCTAGCTGGGAATGTCTTTCTCTTCGATAGTGTTTATCGCACTCGGCACGCCCCCTGCGCGGGCCTCGTGCGTTGGAGCTGTGCTATTGGCTCTTGGTTATAAACACCATCCAAGGGTACATTCTTTCGGGGAATTACTTGGAAGAGAAAGATAGGTTGAATGAACTCCAGGACCGCTGCAAAATCAATTAACTTGCTTAATCAACATAGGGCCCTAATTTTTCGCTGCTTTCCTACATTTAAAACTAATTGCTTTTTTACATTTATTTCTTTATTTTTATTATTTATTTTTTTAAATTGCTACATAGTAATAAAATAATTTTATTTTAGTTGTCAGCTTCTATTAGAAAAATAGCTCTGAAAATACTGAACCAAATGGTTTTGGTTTTTGGGGCGACAGATGCATATAAACCAGCATTTGAGAGAAGTATCCCCGAAATAATGCCTAGCCTTCTTCAAGATCTAGAAGATAATGAAGTACGTTTTTTTTTTATGAATTTTAAATATTCAAAATTATCTTTTGTGTGTATATATATAAATGCATGGTTCACACGCACATTAAAATTTGTGTAATTGTAAAAGAATAATTTTCCTTTAAATTTATGACTAAGTATATTTTTAATTTTGAACAAATGTACTATCACAGGGCACTGAATTTTCAACAAAATTATGTCAGCAATTCTGTGATGTGATTGTTAATAATGCCAAACAAGGTGGTAATCCTTGATTATTGCTGCCGTAGTGGAATGGAACGATGTTAAAAATTGTATTTATAAATGTTATACTTCATTTATTGTTATTTTTTCGTAATTTCTAATATTTTTGTCAAGTTGTTCTAATAGGAGTAGATTATCTGTTTTCAAAAATGATTGCAACATAAAATTTAATTTGTTGCTTTTCCGGTGAACTAGAGCTGAACATCGCGTTATTGGCAACTGTTAGTCTATTTCGAAAGAAAGACCCAGGAACACTGCGTCATATTTTTTAACCATGATCAGTTCACGAAAAAATTGCTTTTCCTAATAAGAATTTACTGTTCGAGGACTATGTAAAAGGGAAGACCCAAGAATACTGCCCCATTATTTAAAACCATAGTCGGGTATTATATTAAATATGCGAATTTTGAAAATAAACAAAGAATTGAGATTGTGTAAATGTTAAAACTATTGTTGCAATTAGAGCTTGTGATCAATATATTTGCTGTTGCATGTGGCCATCATCATGGCAAATTGAGGTCATGTGCAGCATCTTGCCAACATTTTTAAGGTGTGTTCTGTGTGCTAATGTAACAGACTCCTAACATTGACTTATGACCCCAGGCAATAGTAGCCTACGCCTCGGACTACTCGGGATCACAACTTGTACCCCTTCTTCAAGCAGTCGTCAATTTTGACAATCTCGCGTCCCAATACATTTGTAGGTTTAACGTTGCCAACAGTTTTAAGTGCTTGGCTAATGTTACAAACTTCTATGTCGATTTAGGTAAAATGGTAGACAAGGGCGGCCATTCTTCAAAAAACACCTAGAAGTGAGCACAGGACATTACTATTTCTAAATTCATGTAAATCCATGTTTTCAAAATAAAATTTCAATCTAATTTTGATGCTTGTTTATTTTTAAAATTTATTTGATAATCGAAATCATTTGACTTTCATAATGTCTGTTAGGAAATTTAATTAAGGTTTTTTTTAGATAGAAAACTCATTTTCCAATTTAAATTCTAATTCAAACTTTTATCTGTTCTTTAATGTTGAATTAATTTTAATGTGCTCAATTAAACTAGCTTACAAGCTTATAACTTTTTGATCTTTTGGCAATCGAGCTATACCGAAGCTACAATTAACGTAAATCGTTTAGTTTTGGCCTTGTACACAACCCGAAAGAAAAATAAGCAAGTTACTTCTAATTTTTACCTTTAGCAAACATTCACCAATGAAAATAGATGCGGAAAGTTGTGTTTATAGCCGTTATGTAAATTAAAAAAAAAAAATCCAATCCCATATTTCTTAAGTAATGCTTTCCTTTTGTAGTAAAGCTACTGTGTTAAAATTTTAAAAAGGTTTGGATGCAAGAGAAATGATAACGATGGTTCAAAAAAAAAATATTTTCCATTTAATTAGTAATTTAAAATATTTATGTTTTTGTATGTGTGCAATGGTTAAAGTGCATCTTATGAACTATAATTAGTTTATACATTTTACAAATATCAATTATTTATTAATATTTTAGGTTTTAAGCATTGTTTGTTTTAGTTCTTGAATTTTATTTAGAGTTTTGTAAACTTATTTGTGTTTTTTTTTTTTTAAATATTTAGAGATTTGTTCTTTCATGCGAAACTCTGGCTGTCTGCATGAAGTTCTTACCTGACATGTTAGGTACTCATTCGGTAAGAATGGTATTTTATGCTTATTAAAGATGGAACATTTGTATGTTTAGAGGCAAGATTTTTGTTAATGGTGTTTTTCAAAAAGGAATCTCAATAAAACTGAGCAAAAATGTTACTTTTGCAGATTGGTGTATTTTACAAAAATCATTTTTAATACAAAACTTTTTCTAATGGTAAAATAAAGTAATCAATTTCAATATTTTTTCTACTAAGTTTCCATTTGTAACTACATATAAGTTTGGCAGTGTATTTAAAAAAGAAGGTAGTTACTGTTCATGTAGTGTGGTTACATGTACCACAGGGTACATTAATTTTGACATGTATTGTATTATTATTCTACTAGGGATCTTCTCACTAATGTTTTCTGTCTTATTTTTTAATGTATTTTATTTGCTGCAAAAAAAAAAAAAATTGGGAGCATATTTAAGAATATTGTCATTTTTTAAAAATTTTATAATATTTATAGGTGGTAATAGAAGCATTTCTGGTGAAGCACCTTGATAATGAATCAGTTCAAGTCATTGAGGTAAATTGAATATATACTTGTATACATTTTTATTGTTTAAAATTTATAGGGTAGTGACTGCACATGTAAGCAATTTTCAAATTATTTAATTTTTCTTAATGTTCTTGTGAATTAACCAAACAAAAATCACTTCATATAATAATTCACAACTATACGATTTTTAACCGACTGTCCAGCGTGTCCACCAAAACTCAAAATAAAGCTGCCAGAAACTTTAAATTAAAACCGCCAACGTGAGCCAAGTCGAGAAGTTATCAATTCGTCTGTTATGTATTTTTTTTATGTATATTCGTGCGGGATTTCGGTTTCACTTAGGAGCAATTTGAAAAAAATATCCGGTTACCCGGTATTTAACTATCCGGAATTCTTAATTAACCAGACCGTTTGAAGAAATATGTTGTGCGATTTCGAAAATGATGGAGAAAAATCCACTTAAGCAAAATCTGCCAAAAAATAATCGGTTATGCGGTTATATACCCGGAAATGTCGATTAACCGGAGTTTTTTTAAACAATTTATCCGGTTTCATAATATTTTAATTGTTTAACAGAAGTTGTACAACAATGACATTTCGTTTACCCAGCATTTATAGGGATTGTTTTACAATATACATTGTTGAGACAAAATGTTGTTACTTGAATTTCTTGGTGAATAATAGCAGGGGTGAAGCCTCCTGCTAAATTAAAAACTAAAAAGGGGGAAATAAAATAATCTTTCTAAAAAGAAGGAAAACCGACTTTAAGAAAATATGCTAAAAAGTAACAAATAATTTTTAATTTTACGAACGAGTTGAAAAAATTGAATATTCAATTTTATACTTATTAGAACTATTTGAAGTTGGTGCCAATTTACAAAACTCGTACCTACATTTTGGCACTGATTTCAAAAAGTTTTAATGAGTATAAAATTGAATTAAATAATTCAATTAACTCGTTCGTAAAATTAAAAATTATTTTTTACTTTTTAGCGCATTTTCTTAAAGTCTGTTTTACTTTTTTTTTAGAAAGATTATTTTTCTTATTTAAATACTCATTTTAAACACCACTGAGGAGGATAGTCATGAACATTCCTAGGGCACATGTGAACAAAGCATAAATTTATATTAGAAAAAAAGAGGTATAATAATAAATATTATATTGAAAGATTTATAATCCTTTTGCATCCAATAAATAAATCCTTATAATTCACTATTTCATCATGATTTAATATACGCTACTTAACAAAATTGCAATGAATTTTTTCGAAAATGTATATCATAATAATGAATTATTTAGTTACCTTATGACCTGTTGCCATTTCTGCAATTCTTTAATTGATATTATATATTGAACTTTTACAACACTGTTTATTGTTATCGTTAAAACAAATGCTCCAACTTTCTTTGTTAATTCCCAGAGCTCTGTTTTCTGGTATATTTAGGTTGTCTCAATAATCTTAATTTATGCCTTTTCGTGAAACTTTTAATCCAGTCAATTCTATAAAAAAAATATTTCCACTTCTTATGACACAGGGGTGCGCAAGCTTAATTGTGAGCTATTTTCCTCGAATCTTTACAAGTCAGTCTATTTTGGCTTTTGGTAACATACTTAAAAAAGATTTAGAGTTTCGATTGATTGATTAATGCTTACTGAATAAGGTATCTTTAACAAACTAATTTAAAATTGTAATGAAGGTTTGAACTGTTTACATCTGTCCCATATTTTTCTTTACAAGTGTTCCATTCACCTAGGCGTAGAAAAATTCTTACAAAGTTTTCATTTGTTACTATTATTAGACTTTTCAATTAAATTTTTTAATTTCTTTTTCTAGGCAATAGCAGACTGTTTTGCCATCTTACCAAAATGCTTGATGCATTATCATAGACCTAAATCCACATATTCTATCGCATTTGCAGACTTGTATGAAAAGGCGGTAAATACACTTCAGTCTCTATTGGAGGGAATTCTGTTAGCCCTCACTGGTAAGTATATTTATTGTATTAAAACAAGTTATAATTAATCTGAGTAGTTTTAAACAATTGGTGTTCCTTTAGAGATAAAATATCTTGCTTGTTATTAAAAAAAAATACATCATATGCATTCCAATAGCACATAGTTCAATTTAGATTAGTGGGAATTAACAATTTTCAGTCTTTCACACTTACAAAATGGGTTGTTTTGAGTGTTCTGCAAAATAGTATTTATATTGTTGCATATTGTTGTAATAAAGTTACACACTTCTTATTTCTAACCATTCTATATATGACATTTGCCAACTGAGCAAAATTACTTTTTTTCCCTCTGTCTACTATAGTACAGTTTTTTTTTTAAATTGCGACCTGTGTATCGCAATTATAAAATAAACTACCTTACAGGGAATTTAAAATCTATATATAATTCTCTTGCGCTGTGATAAAAAAAAATTGTATATCTCTCCTTGGAATGGAAACAGCAGTATGTTTACAAAAAATCTGTTGTGTCTGCATTATTGTTTTGCCATTTTGAGATTAACTCCTTCAATTCATTGGTGAATAATTATTTTCACGTCGGCTTAAATTAGGAAGAATATAGGCTTCTTTTATATTATTTTTTTAATTGTAAAACAGATCCAAACTGAAAAAAATGGGAAAAATTAGGGTGGTGCCAGTTTTGCAAACTACATTCCCATAAATTCAATCGGTAAGACATCACTACATAGAAAATTAAACAATTCTGGTAGGCAAGATTATTGTAAGCTTAACATCAATTATAACCGAAACAAAATGCCAATAATAAAAATTGAGCTAAAATGTCACCTTTGAATGATAAACCCAGAAATATAACACAATGGCCCTTAGTCTTGTGAGATATAATATAATAAACATAACTAGTAATAATCGAATCTCACCTGACAGAGTTTTAAAAGATTTTTCGTATCCTATTTTACTCCTAATTAGGGTGTATTGAACAAAACAAATAATTTGTGCATAATTATTTTTTTAAGGTACAATTGGACCTGTGTCCAATGACAATAAGCCCATGCTTATAATACCTTGTGATGCTGCAGCGGGATTATCATATCTCTGTCACAAAGTGCGAGTTTTCTCTTCCCTCGGCCGATGCTTGGCAAAGCTGATATGGTATTTATCGGAGTTACATATTCTAATATTAAGTAATAAATATAAAGCTTTAAAATAATTTTCAAATTGTGCAATAATAGTTGACCAATTTTTTTTTTTTTTTTTTTAATTCATTGATAATGCAAATCAGAAAAATCAAAAGGAACTTGATACTTATCTTTTTTTTAATGTTTATTTGTCTTTTTTAACTAAAGAAATGCCGAGACAGCAGTCAACATTGTAACTAAACTTTCGTGGTTGTAGTTTTAATATTAGTACAAATAATTATAGGGACTGCATTAAAACATAAAAATTACCTGATTGAATCTCGTATTATTTTTGGTTACATTTTTATTTTATATACGAACATTATTGCTGAATGTCGTGATATCATTAAATGTAAAACAAATCTGTACTTTTTCATTTGCCTTGTGTAAATATTTATGTATTGCTTTATTAAACACTATTCAGGTATTGATAAAACAGGTTAGGTAATTGGTCATAATGTAAAATGGCCTTGTAGTTCATTTAAACTACCGTGTATACTCGCGTATAAGCCGAGAAATTTAAGTCAAAAATTTCATAAAAAAGTAGGGGGATCGGCTTATACGCGGGTCATTAAAATTTCTAATATAATTTGCCTAAAATGGGAAAAGGAGAGAAGTTGAAATTAGCGGATTCTTCTGAAATGCCCCGACACATTTCCGAGATCGAGAATTGCGTCACATGCTGACTGAAGACCGTTCTGCGCATCGCAGCGTAATCGTAACGCAAAATTTAACTACTCACATAAATAATCAGTTTAAACTTAATAAAAGTATATATTTTGATAAATATTTAATTGGTTTGTAGAATTTATGAAGCTAGTAAACGTTACTTTAATAAAATTTTGGATGGAATACTAAGAAATTGACATCGTGCGTAGCGAATGACACCACTTTAAAGTCAATGTCTTTCTTGCTCGATTGCAATAATTAAACAAAATTTATTTCCCAATACTGATTTTATTCCTTGATAATATTACGTACAGATATTAATAGTTGTTTCATTAGTATTTTGGATGGAATTGGCTTTAGAGCGGTAAAATCGGGGTTGCTAATCGACGAATTCAAGTTCTATTTTCCAAGTCCTTTATCTCGTAATTAAAAACTAAATATTTTAATAAGAAGTATATATTCGTCCATAAAGTAGTAGCGTTTCCTTCCGAGATGGATAAAAAAATGCTCATCCGTTTTTAATAGCGACAGTAGTCAACGACGTTGACAGAAAATAGTTGAAGTTTTCTAAGTTTTTAAATCTTTACAAAACGATGTTAAGGATTAGAAATTGCACATTTTGATATTTAAGTTTGTGGTTTGAAATATTTTATTTGATAATAAAAGAGATTTAATTTAAGAAGTCCGATGGAGGTTTGAAAGACACCAGAACATCGCGAGTGGTACATACTTTAAGCCCGATGAATGATCACAAACTTCGAGGAAGGCCGTTTCTCCAGCCACTTTCTTTAAACTTTTAATTTCTAGGCTTAAATATTTATTTTTCTATTAAAATTTCACTTATTTGTCGAGGATTTGCCGATTTTAATCGGAATTTTTCATGTACGAAAATACAACTCGGCTTATACGCGAGTTTCCGATTTTGGACAAAAAATCGGTCTAAAATTAAGGGGTCGGCTTATACGCGAGTATATACGGTAATTATTTTAATAGGCTAAACAAGTTAACCCATTCTATACATTGGTCTATATTTCACTTGTCTTAAAACCTTTCACATGCAATAAAGGATGTATTTAATTGTTTTTTAGTGGGATTTGATTTGCTGCAATTTAAATAGTTTATATGCTTATTAGTTTCACTTTTAGCTTCTAATATATGCATATATATATTTTCTCAACAGCACAGAAACTCAAAAAGTTCAAGTTTACATTGAGGATATTTTATTGTTAATAAGAAGAGTGATTACCTTTCCTGAAGAGGTATTGATTATTTTTGCAAATATGTATCCATGGAGTCCTGATTAGAAAATACTAAAACACAAAATGAAAAAAAATGAATTTTTTTATTGTGAATAGTGTTTAAACTGTCTATGATTTATATAAAAGTCCCATATACCTGTGTACCAGCTGAAAATAGTGTCCAGTATGTTTTTCTACAATGTCTAACGTCGCTTTAAATAAATTTATTCTTGTCATTTCTCTCGTAACCATAATGAAGGATGCTTGAGATCATGGAAGTGCCTAGTGTTATAATATTAATTTCTAAATGCTTTCTAATTATATTAGCTTCAAATGTAACTCTTTATAATTTACATTTTGCTGGATATTCATGACATTGGAATAACCCTTTCCCTATGGACACCCTGAATTATCATCTGTTATGCCGTCTATTCTGGGTAATTTAGTTCTCAATATTCCCTTTTAGTTCTGAAAGGGAATTTTAAAATAAGCATGGTTAAGAGATTTTCAGTTTTATTTTTGTGAAAACGTGAACTAATCACTGTAAGAAGCAAAGTGCATTGGGCCTTGAATTCTAAGCAACGTGAGGAATATGGGATTAATTGGAATAGGAAATAGGAAGCATATAAATATTTAAAATTATCTGCAAAAGAAATAATTTTTAAAAAAAATTGCTTTTTTTGTATTATCTGCTTCCAGAGAACATGTTTAATGACTATTATACGTGTCGCAATTACATAATTTGTGTTGTATCCATAAATTATTATTTTAACTGTCAATAAGTATTGCTTACAATTTTCCATTTATAAGGCAATATATTTATAGTATTATTATAACGTGGATACTTTGTTTGAAACCATATATCGCAACATTTCTTAATGAAATTGTAAAATCAGGGGAATTTTTGGTACACCATCGGGGAGCTTTTTTCCAGAACGTTGTTGCCACCCTGGAAAGGGTTACAAAGTTTGTGTAGCAAAGCAACTGCTGAACAAAACATATGATGCAATTGCAGTTTTTTAACGACTTAGTAGAACTTCCTTTAACTTTAAAGAGTAATTTTCTTAGTTAATTATTAAAGAAGAAAGTTGTAAGAAAACGTGTACATGAATAACTTGGCATTTTCTTACCAGCATCTAGATAAAATAAATGTGTTTTAGAATTGAACATTGAAGAGCTTGTTGAAAAATCTTATTATAAATCTTTAAAAAGGAGCATTACTTTATTACTTGAAGCTATTTTTGGTGTTATTATGGTTTAAAATTAAAGAATTTTGAATTCATTTTTTTATTAAATTAATTTGTAATTAAATTTTTTCTTCTTATTTGCTTGTCCCTTGTTTTTACTATAATGTTATCTTTTTATTTTATGTTTCAGACTGAATTTCAGCAAAGAGAGGCCTCTTTTACTGCGCTTACTTATCCAAAACTAAGCAATGTTGCTTTTATGCTTATGGAAGCAATTGTTCTGAAGTTAGTTATAAAAATGCTTATTAAATATGAATATTTCTGATTATATTTATAATAAGTAAATATTTAATTTTTATGCTGAATTATATTCACTAGAAATGTTTTTCTTGCTATAGCTGATTTTCATTTTATATGTAGTTAAATAACTATAGAACTAAATTAAAACTAAAGAAAATACTCTCGCAACGTGAAAATTAGTTATAGATTTCCATCTTTTCAAAATAAGAAAAATCGTTGAGCTGCTGATTTTCACTAAAACCGGCAACTCTAGTTAGGTGATGGTAACTAAGTATCTAATAAATGCAATTAAAACTGGCAGCTCTAGAAAAACGACAATAAATGAACAAAAAAATTAATTTTACACCATCAAATTGCTTTTTTTTAAAAAACTTTCCATCATTGATTATCGGTAGCTTATCAAATACCTAACGAATGTCTTCAGTACAAAACAGCTAGTAAAATTAGTAAATCCTAAAGAAAGCTTTTTCATCTTAGTGTCAAAAAATCATGGTTTCAATTTATGCAAATTCTATTCTCAAAAGAAGAAAATACTTTTTTTGCTACTGGCAACTAAGACAAAGTTATTTTATTACATAGTTTTCTAATTTTGAAAGGCATTTCATTAGTTTTAATTTATTTTTTTAGTATTAACGGCCAATTAGGTATGCTAAGTTTTATCAAAAATTGGTACTTTGAGAATTTCTCCATCTTTATAAATTGGAATATATTTAAATATTTTTCTAATGATTTTGTGTGAATTATGGTATTTTAAAATAAACTTATATATACCTAATTATTGTTTATGTTTTGATTTTATTGATTGAAATTTGTTTTTTTAATTTATGTCGCATGTTTTTTTTATTTATTTAAAGTTGCAGTTTGTATTTTAGCATAAAAATTTCACTCGCTATGAGTTATAAATCAGTGGCACCCTGCTTTCATTCTTCGTGAATTTTTCTTTTTATCATAGATGTATAAACTGAGTTTAACTTTTGTATTCTCCAAACTTTTACGAATTAATATTATATTTTACACATGTTTATTTATTTGTTATTTTTTAATTGTATGTCGGAATTTACTCTGTATTTTCAGTGACAACTCTATTTATTTAAACATTAAAAAAAAAGTCAAATACAGTCTCGGAGCCATAATAAAATTTAATATGTATAGGGTAAAGCATAACCATTAAAATATATATTTCTATTATTTCAGATTCACTGTTGTTGAGTTTTATGGTAACATTATGGCGCTTACTTTAAAAGCAATTGGAAATGCACAAAAAGCTTCACAAAATCCTTTATATCATAGGTAAAATTATTTTATAATTATTTATGTATTTTTTTCTAATATAAACTTGGTATTTTAGTTCCAACAGATTACTTTTCATAGATGTTTGTTTAAATCTGTCGTTTTCAAACTGCTAAAACCAATAGAATTTCCTTTAATTATAGCTATTTCAACTATTTTTACTTATTATAACTAATTGCACAAGAATACCACACCTTCCGACGAGGAGCAGTGTCTATACCCGTTTCGAAAATAAATGTTCATGATGCTCTATTAAATTGCCTCTTTCCTTCTTCAACACTACTCCATTCTGCTACTCACATCTCGAAAATGCTGTACTAATTCTTGAACTCCAACACATTTACCATAAAAGTTGTTTGGATGCTAAATGGTGACGACCATTTTATCTAGTTTTAAAAGTTATTACCAAGGGTAATTTGTATTAAAATTTTATTGCAAAATACAATTCTAAATATCATTACAAACACAAAGTTTGAAACTATATAAAAATAACATTAAATCCTCAAATGAATGAAATTGAAAACAGATCAATCTTTATACACAATTTAAAGAAATTTTATTCAAATGAACCATTCTCTAATTTCTTACACCACAATATATAAAACTGAAGAAAAAATTATCTAAGTCGGCATTTTATTTCTCAACCTATCACATTGTATTTGTATCATGGACCTGTGCATAAACAGGATTTCACATAATTTGCCTGGTGGTTACACAATTTAAACGGTGCCACTAGTAATCCCAATCTTTTAAGAAAATTTTAAATGGTTTTTGGTACGTTCAAGCATTTTAAAAGGTTAGCAGAGTGAATAATCCGTAGAACAGAATCATATTTGTATGGATTTAATTATTATTTATAATACAGGCAACTCTTGCTATCTCGAACTCGAAGGAAAGTGTATAAAAATTCGAGATATCAAAAATTCGAGTTATCGAAAATCCTATAAAAAACTGTTTTGGTAAAAATAAAAACAAGTATACTTACCCTACTTTATTTAAAATATCTATCCAAAAATTTTTGGTGAGTATTTCTCTTTATTTCGGAATCAATTATATTTTCCAAATGCATGATTGCTTGAAATGTCGCTGTGTTTATTTCTGGCCACAATTCACTGAATGCACGCATAATTTTTATGGAAGATAGAGCCTCTTTCAAAATTATCTTTAGAGAAGGTTCGTATTCTTTTTCCGAGAGCGATCTCTCATCAAAAGCTGCTATAGAGAGTGTATTACATTTTTGTTTTGTCGTCATTATTCGCAGCGACAAATCCACACCACGACAATTGCATATTTGCTAACGTTTCTTCAAAATCCGTAGTTTTGAGAGGAAAACCAAATTTTGAGTTGTGTGGAAACTTCGAATTATCGAAAATAAGGAAGAAAAACTTCGAATTAACGAGATAAAATTACATTAAATAAGTAATGAAGGTGCAGGGAAATCGATTTTTTTCGAGATATCGAAAAATTCGAGTTATCGAGAGTCTACTGTAATTTATAAAAAAAATTACAAAATGTGTATTTATGATGCCAAAATGGCAACATAAAAATCCAAAGTCGGTGATTACTAATGTAAAAATCCAATTTGTGCAATGAATTGTTGTCCAATAGCCGGTCATGCAAGGTCCAGTTTGTGTATAGATCAGTGTATAGTAGGTTTGTATATAAAAAAGTAAAATAACTTCAAGCAAGTGGCAATATTTTTCAAAAATCATTTTAAGTAATTATTTTGATATATAAAAAGTATCCAAACAATATTTAAACGTTTATAACTTAAAACTAATAACTCTTTTCAAAAACTGAAAGTGATGTGCATTAGATTGGATATATAGCTATTATTCTACCAAAAATTATAATGTAAATTTCATTCTATACGTTTTGCTTGACACAATGCAAATTCTTACAGTTTCCAACTTTAACATAAAATATCGTCTAACATTCTCTCCAAACATTACTAAACAAACCCTGTAAACTTCATAATTATCTGCTAGTTACTTCTTGACTCAAAATTTAGAAGAGGAAAGAGGGCCACTGTTTGTCAGCAGCAGCTACTTTTTTTTTAGAGTAGAGTATCATTTAAATCGAATTAAAAAATTGTTGTAGTTGCTGTTTAAAACAAGTAACATTTAAATATGGGAAAAGCAAGGGTAAGCTAATTTTTTTAAAATCTTGATCATGTTTTAAATATTAATTAAGTGTGTGTGACTATGGGTGACAGTTTTCTGTCTCTTTGATTTTTTCTTAATACGGAATAAAAACTACACAACTGTCTTGTTAATTGTTAGACAGCGATGTTACACTAGTAAGAATTAATATTTTTCACCACACTATCCAATTAAATTTTAATCATGATTGCAATACAAAGAGAGTAGATGCATTTTTAAGGGAAGCAATCGTATTGTTATGTCCTTTTTTGGCATAGAGTTTAAATTTTTTAATTTTAGACAAACTAGCTTTCAGTTATTACTTTTAGTTTACATAAAGTGTATCTTAATTTGAATTTTCGAATAAGTATAATAATCAATGTACCGTATTTTCATGCCTAAATGTTAGCAATTAGCCAAAATTGTAAAATCTGAATAAGAAATTACAGTAATTGTTTATAAAGTGAAAGTAAATATTTACAGTTGAGATCAAAAGTTTTCAATGCTAATACCGCCTTTTCCGATTTAAAAATATGTGTGTTTGTGATAATAACTCGCGTTTTGAATTTCTGTCCTGCGATGTGTACTAACTGTCACCCATGTTGTTATTGGTCTATGGCAGAGAGTTGTAATATTAAATAGAGAGCGTCTTCAATGCCAGACTCTCGTAAGACCGCAGTGTCAACATTGAAAAGAAAAACGTGGTTTTAGCGCTGCCACATATTTGGCGTTCACACATCTGCAGGAGTTCCAAATTAGGCGCACTTTCTTCTTTTTTGGTGATAAGGCGTTCTGTCCGTATTCAACTTCTTAACATATCTAGAGGTATTTACTTATTTTCAAACAATTTGCGCCAAATATTTCCTCTTCATTAACGAAACGAAAATATAATTTTCTTTGTGTTCAATACTCGAAAAAAACGAAACTCTTTATATTTCACCGGTTTTATTGTTCATATTTTCTTATTGAACTATACAAAATAACAATTAAAAGAACTTCGCTTATGGTAATTTTTTTACATAAAAACGTAACGCAATTATTTCAAAAGTACAAAGTAAGAAAAATATCTTTAATATATCTGTTAAACTCCCTTAAATTGTGCCACTCGATAAAAAAAAACTATATTTAAATACAAAATTAAACACAAAACCATATTACAATACTTCGATCTCGCTCAGTTCTGAAAGTCGCCAAGGCCTGCCAAGTAAAATTGGCGCATGTGTGAATTGGCATTTCCACAAATCACGTGGTTTCAATGATGCACACACGGAAATCAGCATTTTTATTCCTCTATTTGTATCATTACTCTATGGTCTATGGGGAGTACAAATGTTAACCAGTATGTTCTTGTATTTTATCAACAGTTTCAGCCTAAACCTATTTGGTAGTCTTTTTTTTCCATGTGTACAACCATTTTTTATGTCGATTAAATAAATGACATTGCATAATTTTTATCCTGTTTAAGTGTATGAAATAATGGAATTATTTTAGTTTTCTAAAAAGTTATACTTGGGCAATTCAAGTATATAAAAAAACTAAAGTAACATACTTGAATGAGTACAATAAAATATTTTTATAAATAATTCTTTTTTAGTTGTAGTGAGGTGCGATTGTCAATTTACAAATTTTTAAATGCCTGGATAAAACAGAGTGGCTGTACAGTGTCTAAGAAGGTTGTTTCGGATAACATCATTGGCTATTTACTTAATGATATTGCAGTTCCTCCACAAGCAGTAAGGATTTTTTTATTATTTAAAAATTCTTTTAAATAAAAATATTTTACTCCACTTCTTGTATTTTCTACACAATTGACTTAGCACATTAATACAAAATTAATCGTAAATGTACTAAATATTCAACTTTTTTTTTGTCAAATTAAAAAGTTGACAACCAAATATGTCAATAGAAATTAGAAGTAATAATTAAAAAAAAATACACCTACAAAAAAAATATTAAAATGCCTTTTTGTTAAAAAAAAAAACTTTTAAGCCATATAATTTTAAATTTTAAAATATAATTTTAATTATTTGTATAATTGTGCAGTGGTAGATCATGTTTTGTGATAATAATCAACTGAATGGAACTAAGGCAAAAATATAGGACTTGTATTTGGTTCATTAAATCATAAGATGGCCAAAAGAAGGAATTTAATATATCCATATATATATATTAAAGAACTTGGTTGTTTATTACAGTCATGTCTTTTATAGAATTTGTTTTAGATTACAAGCTATTTCAATTTTGCCTCTATAAACTTAATTTGAATTTATTTGTTATAGTCTACTGACATAGTGTTGCGAAAACAAACTACTATTGAAGCTTTGAAAGGTAATAAACTCTATTTTATTGTAATTATTCATACAATCATCATTTTCGTATATTTCATAATTTTCAATTATAGTATAGTTGATCTCCCTCAACACAAATCTAAAGTTAGTCAGTTGCATATCCACTTTGGTAAATCACATATATTTTTTTTTTTCGTATTAAAAATTTATTTCTACACCTGGAAGTAACAAAGTATGTTGTTTAATGTGTAAAAATACACTGCTTAATTTCGCGTGTACTAATAAGATTTCATTTGACAAAAGTTTTATTTATTCCAAGTTTTACAATGTGGATAAATGACGCTTTGAAATTCAGCGACTCGAGTAACGGTTGATACTCGTGCAGATCGAATTCTAATGATCCATAATAAAGTGAAAGTTAGTTTTTTTGTATGTATGAATTTCATGGGAATTTTTCCCTTTACAAAAATGCGCTAATTTGATAGGCAAAGAAACCAAACAACAAATATGTAAAAAAATTTGTTGCTTAGTTTACTTTCTCTTATTTAATATTGTTTTCTTAAAATATTTTTTAATTAATGTATCTATGCATTTGCAGAAACAAAGTTTGTATATATATATATATATATATATATATATACATATACACAGTGTTCACTCTAGAAATATAAAGGGGCAGGGCGCTGTTGGCAGTAAAAGGGCACCCCATTTTTGAAAAGGCATTTCTTGTTTTAAAAGGGCACTTTTAAAAAAAATGTTTTGTGTGGGCGTGGCCACACATTGACACATCGGACCCGTGACCAAACAAAAAAAAGTTCCGATTTGTTGGTTGATATTGCGCCAGAGCTGATTATTGGTCTATTGTTAACGGTTCGGGCCTATCTCGAAGGAAAGACCCGTACAAAATTGATGTCTCTTTATGAAAATATTATTTGAAATCTAAAATTTGACATTTTAAAAGTATTGTTGACCATAAACAGCAAGTAAGTTGGAATCGGATCCCTTACAAAACTGATAAAAAGGCTACTTAAATCCAAAATTTGGTAATAAAATACCCAGTCTTGCAAATTAATCCTACCTATCCCAAAACCATATTCTCTTTAAAAAAACTTAGAATTTCATATGCAGGCACAGACAACCAATAGGATTTGTGGAATGCCCCATGCTCAAAATTACCACGGAATCATCGGGATTTCACAACACGCGTAGTTATAAAGGAGTTTGTTTTGGGTTTTTTCGTTTGTTTTCACGCGTAGTTATAAAGGAGTACTGTCACAATTCACTTAATTCCAATTTACATACAATTTTTTTTAATCGATGCCTTTTTTAAAGACAACTAGGGAAGCAACGATGTTTGTGCTTGACCGAAAAGGGCAAGAAGGGCGGAATTTTTTCAAAAGAGGGCGGCATTTTTGAAAAAAGGGACATGAGGGCGCTATCGAGATGAAATAAGGGCGGGCAGGGCGGACCGCCCTTCAAAAAACACCTAGAGTGAACACTGTATATATATATATATATACACACATGTATGTATGTATATATGAAATGTTTAGTGAATAATTTTTGATGTATAAGGTTGTGAGTAGAATAGATTTGATTTTTGAAATATTAGCAAATATGCATGCAACAGAAAAAGTGGGAAAACAAAAAGACGTAAATAGTATAAAATTCAAAGCCTGAGTAAATGGAATCAAATGTCATGATTTCTGACATATAAAATGTTACTAATTATGATGGCCCTGTGTTTATCAAGTGACCCGGTTAGGTTCGCAACGCTAAGCCAAAAAGGAAGAAATAACGCCACTTCGCCAAAGCAGTCAACAAGAAACGAACACCCGACTGGAATTAAGCTTAATGTACTCTGCACAACTCCTTATGTTAATCTGTGTCCGTAATTTCGTGTTGTTTTTTTCGCGCATTTTCTACTTTTCTAAAAAAAATTTGGGTTGGATATTAGTATTATACATTTCCATCTTCTGAGCTTTATTATTCATCAAATCAACTAATTTAATACTTTGAAATCAAACTGTATCAACATTCACAATTTGTTAATCAATGTAATTAAAATTTTTAACTGAAAATAAGTTACAAATATCCAAGATTTCTGTGATTGTTCGTAATCTGTTTTACAGTTATTTAAATATATATATTTTACTATGTTTTGATGAAGGAATTTGCCTAAAACATGGAATTAATTTAAATTTAGGCTATTTGGCATTATTAAATCGAAGTTCTTTTTCAACGAACTTTTACTACAATTACATATGCAGGTGAATATGATTTCTTAATTCTACAAAATCCAACACCACACAGCAGATTGTATAAGATATGTTCAAGCGAAGCTTGAAAAATTATTTCATCCGCATCTTCGAATTTAATCCTCTTCTCCTCAAAGTCCTGGGTGGTAACTTTGTTCCTTGTAAAAGTCTAAGCTAAAACATGGTTTTCTAAACTAAAGTCTTTGCGATTTTAGAACTAACTTTTTGTAACAAACATATACGCTTTTTTCGCATTAAAAATAAGATCCTTATAAATTGTTTTTAATATACTGGAAAAGTTCTTAGAAACACCTTTTATTTTGTAAAATGCGTACGAAACCTGTTAAATATATGTAATATCTCAACTTGCTTTGGTATTTTAGCCTACAATAGCACATAGTAAATTAAAATTTCTTTCAAAACTTATGTGCTTTACATATGCAGAATTAAAAATATTTAAAAAAATTATAATGTTTGTTGTCTGTACACATATATATCTTAGCTGCTTTTAGTATCTATTTGGTATATAACAAAATGTTAATGAAGAAAAAATTAATGTGATCAAAGTTATAATGTGTTTTTGTTTTCAGTTTTAAATAATATCGTGAAATCTGCGAGTACTTTCTTTGAGAAAAAACACATTGAAGTAAGTTATTCATGCAATTTCTTTAGTTCGATTCATGTTTATGTATTGTACTTTATTATTGTTATTGGACCTTATTAATTTAAATATATCCTAGTTCGGTATTACGCTAATGAAAATTCTTCGACAAAAATATTTTGTAAGGTGTCTTTTAAGACAATAAATGGGCCATGTTACACTACATAAAAGATTTATAAAATAATTTGGGTCAGTTTAAATTTATTTGTGTTGTTACTGGTAGTAGCTATGGATATAAAATATTTTACCCAATTGCTGTAGTGAATTTATCATTTGCATTTATTGTAATTGCTTCGATTTTAAAATGTATTGCTTAACAATCTTATAAAAGTATAATAATTTGTACTTGTGCTTACTTTTAACTTTTACCTCAAGGTAGTTTTCAGCCCATTATATAATTAATGTTACATGTGGATGACAATTTATCAAAGGCAATAAGATAAAATAGCAAAGAACTACAAAAATCATTGTTTTATTAAATTTTACGCAGTGATATTATACAATTACGAATTTTCACCACTATCCGAACATGTTGGTATCAGGATTGCAATACAAACAGTGGCATTGTTAAATGAGGTTATTGTCATCTCTCAAAAATGCTTTGGCATAGGTTTTCAAGAATTGAAATGTTTGTGTAAAAATTAAACTGGTTTAAAAAAAAAATTTATTTAGTTTCTATAAGTCAGGTTCCATTAGTTTTTATAACTCTAAATTTGAAGAACTTCGAATAAGTATGATAATATGGAATATTTTCGTGCATGAATTTTAACAATAAAATGTTAAGCAATTAGTAAAAAAGTACACTAATTGTTTATAAAGTGAAAGTAAGTATTTTCAGTTCTGGAACACTGACATGTCAAAAGCTTGCGATGCTAATACCACCTTTTCCAATTTAACAAAAAAATGTAACACAAATTTTCCGTTTGTCAACAAGTTATATCTCCAAAAATAATTCATTTAACATCTGGTCTTTTGATTTTATATATAAAAGATGACATTATATTTTTAAAAAAATGTATCTTGCATTAACAAGCTTGTATTTTAATAGAAATTTTATTTTACAGTATGTTAATACTTCTATCTTGAAAACTGTAAGTGCAATACAGTATTATTTGCACCCATTAAGACCATTACCTCTACCCTATTCCGATGATAACTGCCGTGTGGAGCTGTATAATCTCCTACTTACATGTTGTGTGAGTGAACATCCATTGCAAAAGAATTGCATTGCAAGAAGTGTCAACCGTTACAAATTAGCTTTATCAAGGGATCCTAGCCCTAAAGTAAGTGGTCTTGAATTATTTATTAGTTTTAGACATTTAAATTTCATTATGTTCTCATAAAGGCTTTTTTTTATGAAATACTTTTTCTTCCTTTTTAAAATTCAATGTCCCTGTTACTTTTTAGAATACATAGATACGATGAATGTCTTTCTTTATTAAACAAAAAAAATTAGTTTCCTAGCTTTTATTTATCAGTCGTGCTCCATAAAAACTGCTAGTAAATTTCTTGCTTCTTGTTGTTCTAAAGGTGTTCAGCAAAAACAAATACACGTAAATTAATTTTTTGATGGATCAACTCCATACTATTTTAACTAAAAAAAAAATTACATCTTTTACGTAAAGAAAATGTTTATTCATGCAATTAAAAAGCACATTGGAAGCAGTGCTTTCATACACTGTTTCACCTCGTACATGCAATGTGTGTAACAAATAATTTACTTAAAAAGAGTACCTTTTTAGGCAAAACCTTTTCCACATTGTTTTTAAAAAGCAATCCTTTAAATTTCGGAAATATCTTGTTTTAAGTGTACTTTTCTTATCCACATTATTTTTAAAAAAAGCAATCCTCCTAAATTTCGGAAATATCTTTTTTTAGTATTTGAATTCGAAACTTCACATTGTAGAAAAACCTCATACATGCAAAGTGTGCAACAAACAATTTATGGAAAAGAACCCTTAAGCACTGCCTTATCCCTATGTTTTAAAAAAGCAATCCTACTAAATTTCGGGAATCCACATTGCTTTTAAAAAATCCCCCTACATTTCGGAAATATCTTGTTTTATTAGTATTTGAATTCGAAACTCACACTGGTATGCAACAAACAATTTACTGGAAAAAAAAAGCTTTTTAAGCACTTTCCTCACATTGCTTTTATAAAGCAAATCCCATTTAACGTATTTTAATAACTTTCGTCCAATAACTATCCAATTGCTTTTTAAAACTACCTATTTCTGAAAATTTTACATATCAGTTTATACATACAGTTATCTAAACACTGAATACAGCCGCCATTATTGAAATCTCGTGCAGTCAGATTGCAAAGGGTCTCCTAGTCAAGAAGGGGAGCAAAATTTACACTAGCAATTTTCCCCAAGGAAGGAAGATTTCGGAGAATTGCCGGGTTTCCCCGGCTTTTTAAGCATGTGTAAACGGGGCTAGGGTAGCAGCGCAGTGGAAAAGGATCTTTAAAACCGTTTTTTTTTTTTTTTTTCACTTTGAAAGTCCTTATTTCCAAAAATGAGTGGGAACCCTGTTTAATTTAAATTGTTACAAAAACCATTGACGGCTGTGGTGCCACAATTTTTACAAGTCAATTAATCAATTTGCACTTGTTTGTGGCACACCAACTTCCAACACACATCATCTGCCATCAATTTGTCCGAGTCCCATAATTGAGTAGACTATTATTAACTACTGCTTGCATTGCCATTCTGTAGCTTTTTTTTCTCAAGATTAAACAATGTTCATTGTAGATCTAGATATTATGTTTATATTTATAAATCAATTAAGCTATTTACATTATAGGTAACGAGCTTGTGCCGAAAATCTCTCACCTTATTTGGGTACTTCCTTAATCCAAAGAAACCCCCGCCAGATTACATGCTTCCTACCAGGATAGTGGAAGAAAACCCTATTGATCAATGGGAATGTACAAACTCCAATGGAGTCAACTGGCAAGGGCAACAGCAGCACGTGAATGGTCAGGTCATCCCCGAAAACATTTTACCTGCTCCACCTTTATATCCAGCAGATGGCACATTCCGACCAGAATTCCAAGATGTAATAGACAATGAAAATAATGTAGAGAGAGCGAACGAGCAAGTTAATACACAACCACAACCTGTTTATCACCTTTTAGGTACGGCAAGTCAATGCAATGGCGACTTTAGGTCGTGCCATTCTAGTCACTCAAATGGCCATGAAACCGTGTCAGCAGAGATGGCTGACGAGCCCATTGATGATGATATAGACAGTTCCCTTGAGGGGCCCCATGCCCAAGTTGCATCAAATTCCAAAGGTACCAGCATTCCACGGGCAAACAAATCCAAAATTCAGATCTTGGAGACGCACAGCACTACAGAAGTAAACGCTGCGAGAAACGACGAGGACTCCTCGGAAGCGAATGTGGTCAGGGACACGCAATCAGAGCAGAGTTCCAACGAGGATGTTACCCCCACGCAATCCCCAAAAAGGGTCGCCTACGATAATGCCGCTATGGAGGAGTCTGAGGAAGAGGAAGAAGGCTCTGAGGAGGATGACGAGGAGTATGCAGAGTCGGAAGGGAGATACTCCCCCGAGCCAAGGATGGTCAAGAGACAGAAATTCAGGGTCGAAGTTGTGTCCTCTGAGGAAGAGTACAACAGGCCTTCTGCTGAGTGCGATGAAGAGATGGGCAGTAATGAAGAATATAAAGATGAAGAAGAGGCAGTCACTCCAGAAGTGAATGGGGAAGAGGAGGTAATTATTTGATTGTATTTGTGGGATTGTTTCTGGTAATTACAGGCAGGGAAGTGGGTTTGCATACCAATTGGCAAAAACTGCCCTGCCCAGATGTTGGGCCCATATATTGCAATTCAATTCTTACAGAATGTTTTAAAAAATCATGATGTATGATTTTCATACCTGCCATTTTTTTTCCAAAACAAATCTGCATAACTACTTGGTATAGTATAACAGAAATGAGTTTTGTTGGCATTAAAAATATATTATTTTTACACTTGAATAGCCTTATAAATTGCAATTACAGGTAGATAATTTATCATCAAATTTATATATTTTTTTTTCCAAAGTTTTTATTGTTTTGAGGGGCTTTTTGTTGTTAAAGTACCACATTTTCATGACAAAAAAGTAACATCCTTTTTAAATATTCTACAAATTAGCAGATACTGATCACATTTTTCTAATCAGTCTGTAAATAAAAGTTTCCACAGAGGTTCATTCTCGTTCAAGGTTCCATGCACAGATTTCAATGCTTAGTTACTAATTTGACTAAACAGTTTGTGTTAATAATAACATACACAAAAGTTCCACGAGTAAACTATTTTTTTCTCTTGTAATCGAAGAAGAATTGAAATGAAAACAATTATTAAAAATATTTACAAACCTCAAAATAAAATATCAAAAAATTGTGTTTCTATGAAAAAAAAGAAAACTTTTATAAAGCTTATGTAATTTTTAACTTTACTCAATGAAATCGGTACGAGGTCCTACCAAATCTTTCAAATTGTGTAAACTTGCACCATTGCCATACAAAGTCTGGTTAGTTTAGGTTGTCTGGTTATTTATAACAAAAAAGTTCTTAATTTTAGAATAATAAAATTATCTTATCAAATAAAATGCTGAATAAAGTTACTGCCGTATAACCTATAACATTCGTACACAATGAATAAATTTCAATGGAAAGAATGACATGGAACTTTTAATTTGCTTTTTTTCATACCCTAAATGGTATTTTTCGAGGATGAAACCTATCCCATCGTATTTTCACACTAAAAAATTGTAATTGATCAATTTTCAGGTAAATCGTTAAAACTGATTTCGAGATAATTTTTATAAATATACAAACGTTCGTATTATATAAAGTTTGTTAGTCGATACTTGCCTAACTATAAACTCGATTTTTTTTCAATACAATAAGTCACATTATCCAGCATAATTTTGTATGACCAACATATATATTTATGCCCTTTGTTATATTTTGTCATAAATATGCTACAATATTATTTAATTAGCTTAAATCCCTTGTCTATTTTGAGTTTAGCAGCACATTTTGTCGCCAAATTCTTGAAGATGTTTTTGATAAATTATTAAATTTAATGCTGAATACAATTCTTTTATCATAAAATTAATAATTTCAAAGATTTTTTTAATAAAATGCATGCAATTTTGTAAATACTTTTAAAATCAATAAACATTTGGGCCAATTCCGTTTATTAACAACTATTTTCATGAAACATTGTGTGTGTGTGTTTTTTTTATTAATATTTGTAAATGTTTGTTATCTAAAAGCACTAATTGAAGAACTAGTTTTCTTAATTTTTGAACACACATTTTAATATCCTTTATTTTTCTAGATAACTTTTTTTCTTTATTAAAAACATTTTTTTTCATTATTAATGTATGGCTTAATAATATTCAAACTGGATGCCAAGTGAAATTATCTTCAAAATATTATGTATAGAAACAAATTGTTGAATTGAATATTTTTCAAACAAAATTAAAGAAATTCTATACTGGAAGCACTAAATTAAGATATCAAATTGGGAAAAATATTAGTCTAAAAAACACATACAAACTTCACAAAATAGTGTCAAGTTCAAATTATTAGTTGTAGGAAATAAGCAGCCTAGCCAAATCCGAACATGTCAAAAATGTGGCCAAATCTAAAACCTGTGCTACTGCATTTGGGTGGTTAACGTCGGAACACGGTTGAGAAAGAAAAAGTATCTTGCCCTCTCCATTTTCCCTATACCTACTCTAAGGTTCTATGTCAATAATAAAAATTACAAAATCTTATTTTCTGCAAGACACATTTTTTTTAATGAATACCCTACATAACTTATATTTTGTTAAATAACTAGGTTACAGGAATCAACTCATTTCCTTTATAGTTAACTTTAGTCTCTTAAGGTATTCATGATATAATCAGCTTGGTTTTAAAAAGTAATTCGTTAACATTAAAATAGGAATCTGTGTTTACACCTACCCCTTGAAAAAGTTTTTAAACTATGAGAGTTACTACAAAATTAACAACATAATTTACATACAACAACTATCCAACTTTAAAAAAATTTAATGCATATTACTGGAGTTATTTTGTACATGTCTTCCTTCAATTCTGTATAGGTATTTAAATTTTACTGCTATATTTTCAAATATTTTAAATTGTAAATTATAACAAGTCGGGACAATTCCTTAAAAAAAAATAAAGGTTTTAGAATTTTAAGTAATTTTGAAGGTCAAATTAGATTATACAATATTATAATGGAAAATTTAAAAATTGTCTGGGTTGCAAATAAATTAACATTTTCATAATGTGGGAAACAAAAGGATAGTGACTTTAAAAAAGTTTTAATGTAAAATAATTGTAACTGTAAATAGACAATAGATGGCGCTACTTTTTTAAAATTTGTAACAACTTTTTTTTTTTATGATTCAGATCAATGTTTTGAATTCTTTTAGGGTGAATGTGCAAGATCGCCGCAAGTGCAAATTCCTTCTGTTGAAGAGATGGTCATGGACTTTGTATTGGCAGAAGCTGTTGAAAGTTGAACATATATATATTGGCATTGTTTTCATTTACATTTTCAATTGTCATGCTTTTTGGTGTTTTGTCGTGGATGGATCATTGTTTCATTGAATCTTCTTTAAAAGAAAAATTCAACAAAAAAAAAAACTTGCAATAGCAAGTTGGTGTAAGTACATTAGTGGAAGTGTACATAAATAAAACTTTTAACTTGTGGCTTTTTTTGTCATGTGTAAATTCGATTGCTCCGATTCTTCGTGCTCTAATTGTCATGTATAGCAACCCCCTCATAAATAAAATACCCATTCAAAATAAGAATGTTACAAATAAAAAGATTTTTTTCTTCTTGCTTTTGACATGAAACGTCTTAAAAATCAGCTACATAAAATATCATGTCCTTCAGTGTTCAATCTAGAAATAAAAAGGGGCAGGGCGTTGTTGGCAGTGAGAAGGCACTAAGTTTTTGAAAAGGCACTTCTTGTTTTTAAATGGGCACTTTAAAAAAAAAAAAAATGGAGTGGGCGTGGAGACCCGTTGATACATCGGACCATTGGCCAAACAAAAAAAGTTTTTATTTGTTGATTAATATTGCGCTAGAACTGCATATTGGGCTATTGGTGATGGTTCGGGCTTATTTTGAGAGAAATGCCCGTACAAAATTGATGTCTCTTTATGAAGATACTACTTGAAATCAAAAATTTGACATTTAAAAATTAATGTCTTCGGTTAAAAACAAATCTTTAAGTAGCCCTAATCAGATCATTTACAAAACTGATACAAAGACTACTAAAATTTGGTAATAAGAGCCCTAATATTGTAACCTCGCTCCAAACAATCTTCTGTTTAAAAAAAAAAACATCATTTCGCATATGGGTACAGGCAACCAATAGAATCGAAATTACTGCGGAATCATCGCTATTATACAACACGCATAGTTAAAAAGTAGTTTGTTTTTTTACTGTCATAACTCAAATTTTTTTTTTTAAATCAATGCATTTTTTAAAGACAGCAAGGGTGCTTGTGCTTGAGTGAAAAAGGCAAGAGGGGCGGAATTTTTTTAAAAGAGGGAGGGATTTTTGAAAAAGGAGCAAGAGGGCGCTAACGTGATAAAAAAGGGCGGGCAGGGCGGACCGCCCTTCAAATAGTACTGCAGGTAGGATTCATGTTTAAGGTCATATAGAAGTTTTTTCTTCCCTCTGACAGGACAGCTGTTACTACCACAAGCAGTTTCAGAAAGCTCAGAGTTGGCGGGAAAAAAATCAGTTTAAAAATTCCAACTTTAACAGTTTTTATGTACAATAATGCTTACAGAAGAACTTTGGCCCTGTACCTTCTATCATTAATCTGTTGGAGGGATCCATTCCGTGACTGACATAAATTCGGTCTTGTTCAATAGAGAATTAGGCTTATATACATAAAAATCAAAATAAGACTATGTAAGACTAAGTTTTCGAATAAATATTCCATTCAAATTATATGTAGTCAAATATTTGTAGTTAATAAAAAAAAATCTGATTTGCTTTTAAAAAATCTGAAAACTTATTCATAAATTTGTATGGATTTTCAAAAGTACCCTTTACTAAGTTCGCACTGGGCCACTTATCTGCTAAGGGCGGGCTTATCTTTTTCTTTGGGATTGAATTGAGAAATAAAACAAAACGAGTTGTTTTTATTGAAATAGTTGGCTGTGTTAACTATTGTGAATTGAAGTATCATATGGGTGCAAGAAACAGACCGCTCCTCTTTTTTTCTGATTTACACTTATCTTATTCCTATTTTTTTTTTTTTAATTCTGCTCGGTGCAAGAACCAGACGGTTTTAAGGTACTCAGATGGGTACTGGTATCTCCAACACTGCAAGAAACAGTGCTTTTGGTTGGCCTAAAAATTGGAGCTGCCTGGCTCTTTCACCCATGTCTTCAATTGTAATTTGCAAATTAAAAAATGGAACAAATTCCTCATTCATAAAACTTCTGTTCTATATAATGATGGAGGGAAATGAGAAACACTAAATATAACGTAACTATTTTAATTAAAATAACTATTTAACAGATTTATTTGTTTTATCAGAAAAATCTCCGGCTGAAACTTCATAGTCCTTTAATTTTGGAAAGCCTATAATAGAAATAACAAAATTTGGTATACAGACATTTTGTTATAAGTCAATAACAATATTTTATTTTAGAAAGTTTTACTAATGCTGAAAAAAGTTATGCATTTATAAACAATAGAATGAGTTTTAATGTAAAAAGTAAGACCCTAATTATAAGTAAAAAAATAAAGTACCACTGTGTATTATAATGAATGTTTATTTGCCACACAAATGCATGCAGGATTTCGCAAGCATTGTTCACTAAGAAATATGTACTTGTTACGATTCAAACCAATTTATTGAGGATTTTACAAGGTCTACCAGAATTCAATTTCACTATGTATTTGTGTAATAATGTATAGTGTGCCTATAATTAATTAGCACTCAAAACTAGTTTCAGCAAATAAATAAACGAGTTGACCAATCGGCTTATGTAAACAATGTGACATCATAAACTATACTATGGTAGTTAACATGCTAAGGAGACATGACTGAACAACGGTAAAATTTCATGGTTAATATGGTGAAACTAGCTGATTAATGCAAGCCATTCAAACCCTTCATTTCATATTAAAATTATTCATCAGTTTACAATGTAAACTGGTATTAATGGGCAATAAGCATTTCAGGATGGCAATATAACCTGGAAATCAGGGAATTATCAAGGAAATTTTTAATTCAAGAAATATCGGGGAAATTTTCCAAATATCATAAAAAATCAGGGAAATTTTCACATTTGGATCATTAAAAAAGCAATTATCGTCTGTAATACCCTTCATTCTGGGTAATTTAATTGTCAATATTTCCTTTTAGTTCTGAATAAGAATTAAAAAAAAAAAAGCATGCTTATGCGCATTTTCAGTTTTATTTTTGTAAATACGTGAACCACTGCTGGAGGGAGAAGCAAAGTACGTTGGACCTTGAATTGTAAGCAACATGTGAGTGACTGTGATTTAGAATTATTGAAGATTGGAATAGGAAGCATATAAAATATTTAAAATTATCTACATTTTTGGAATATGTTTCCAGAGAACATGTTGAATTACTATTATGCCTGTTTCAATTGCATAATTTGGGTTGTATCCATAAATTATTATTTTAACTGTCAATAAGTATTGCTTATAATTTTTCATTTATAATGCAATATATTTATAGTATTATTGTAGCGTGGATACTTTGTTTCAATATAAAGTATGTATTGCAACATTTCTTAATATAATTGTAAAATCAGGGAATTTTTTGTGACACCATCAGGGAACTTTTTTTCCAGAATGTTGTTGCCACCCTGCATTTCGTTTTTAGTCTTTTGGATAGAGAACTAAAGAAACTAACAGCGAAAAAATTTTCCTACTATTCTAAAATACAAGTTCAATATGCTAAAAAAAACTTATTTCCCCCTTTTGTGCTTGTAAATTAACACTTTGAAGAAAATTAGTTATGAAAAATTTGTTTTTTCCTTAATATTTTGAACTACAGTTGTGCATATCAAACAGTTCTAAATTTTATTTTTTAAATCAGAATTTTAATTTAAAAAATTAAGAAACTTATTTTTTATAGTACATACCTGCAGCATTCTTTTCGAAACCAGAATCTTGTTCCTTCTAAAATACAAACAATTAACTATATTTTTCATAAACTACACAAATCAAGCCTTTCTGTATTAAAAGTACATAATATATTGACATAATTTCTTTTATTTAATCATAATTTTACATGACAATTTAAATATAGATTGAAAAAAGTGTAAAAAATACTTTTTAAAAATGTTAAAAAAAATTAACTTATTATAAAAGTTATTTCCATTTTCAAATATTGTATTAAACATACTGATGTTTCAACAGTTTAAAAATAAGTGGTTGTAGAAATTATTTATAGTTACACTTTAAAAGTTATTAAATCATAATATACATCTGCCATGATTTTGTTTTAGTCAATTCGAATAACAATATTTTAAATTAGATTAAGATTATTTTTTTATCTTAATATACACAGGGCACAAAATTAAGAAAAATGGTACACTAGACTTTTATTCTAGTTCAAATTGGGGGGGAATTACATCTTGATACAGAAAATAAATATTTAAGCTGATAAAACAAAATTTAAAAAAACATGGCACAGAAACGTCATTCACCAAAAAATTTCAACAATTCCTCATGCCTAAAAATATGCACCACTCGCTCTGGTCGTGTGCCTTTCAATCCTTCATCAGATTTCTTAAATTAAATCTTGCTTATTATCATAATAAAATCTTATAAATCAAATACTTATATCGCAAAATGTGAAATTTATCCAACCTCCCCTTCCTTCCATTTTAGACAAATTATATTATTTTGACTGACCTGCGTATACGCCGAGCACATTATTTCTGATAAATACATTTTAAATAAAATATTAGCTATCTTTAAAAAATATTCTCAAACTATAACTTTAAATGCATTCTTTTGTTTAAAAACCTAAAATGGTTCTCAAAGTATATTTCCTATTTTTCATTAAAAAATATTCAATTTTTTTTATCATAAAATTAAGAAAAATTCTCATTTGGGCAAAATAAAAACTTTTCAGTAAAGTAATTGGTCATTTCTAGCTTTGGAAAATAAAACTTTTGTGACATACAATTTCATATTCCACAAAACATTCAAAAAATTATATACTCAATTATACATATCATTATATATTGGCTTATTATTATTTACCTTATATTTAGCCTCAATTTCATCACCTTTAATTTTTTTCATTTCAGCAACTGCTAAATTTCCCATTACTTCCTGTTGAAAATTTGATTGTTAAAAAAGTTCATTTAAATTCATGCATTCATTCAAAGTCACAAAAATATAAAATACAGGTACATTTTTGCACAAAATCAAAGAAATCCTAAAAAAATATCTACAAAATACTAAGGAAAAGTACAAGGAATACCACATTCATACATAGAACTATAACTGTTTAATTGTCAAAGGTTGTACTATACTCACATTCAGGAAACGTGTTAAAAGCTAAATTTTGTATATAACTGCATAGAATAAACATTTTTGAAAACTAAAAATTGTATAAGGCTGACAGTTCATAGAGCAAAATTTTGATTTAACATTTGCTACCAAAGAAGTAAAATGTATAACTTCCAACTATAAACAAATTCCTTTTCTTAATTTGGGAGGTCTAATTTTCAGCACTGTTGAGTTGGGAATTTCGAATTATTAAGTTGCGAAATATCTTGTTTCTCCCTAATATGCAGTATTATATTTTAGTGTTACACGTTCTGCTATGGATCAAAAGATTCCACATTCAAATCCGCAGGTCAGCGTTATTCTATATATACTTTAAAATATATCTTCACAAAACTATTTTTTAATATATGTTTTGTCACTTTGATATGAAATTGGTAACAATAAAAAAAATTCAATGACTTACTTCTTCTGTTGGAGGATCTTTACGCCTTCCTCGTAACCAAGCTAAAGAAATAAATTTGGAAAATGTGTAATAGTTAAGAAAAAACCTTATGTTGAGTGTCAATTTTAATCATGCTTGAACAAAAAAAAATTTAAGTTAACCAAAAAAAAAATGAATTAAAACAAGAGTAAATCTCTGCTTTTTGTTTTTCACACATAAATACTTTTTTAATTTAAAATTAAAGAAAATATTATAATTATTAATTTTTATCCAATATGCTATAAAGATGTCAATACTACACTACAAATTCTTCATAAGTACAAATATTATAGTGTGAATAGAGTATACAAATATATATATCTGTACATTTTTATTAGACAAAAAGCATGTAAATGTGTATTTAAACTTTATGACCACACATATTTTTTAAGGGGTTGTTTTATTCTCATAAACATTATATTAAAATAATTATTTATTTATTTTTAAATTATTTTAAATGGTATCAATGTTTAAGTGATATTTTTAACATTAAAAAAATTCTTTAAACTTTCACCTCTGAAGGATAAATTATAAGTTAATGATATAATAAGTAAAAGAAAGTCATTATTATTATCCAATTTTATACAAAAGATGAAATAGAGCTTTCACCCAGCACTGCCAATCAACATTAAAACAAATATACGACAATTATATGAGTTTTTGGTTTGGGCAGATTGCACTATTTTCTATCTTCGAAACATGATATTGAATGTTTAGGTTAGTAAAGACTATTAAGCCACTACCATTAACTTTCAAATTTGTTTTTGCTAACTGGAACCTCACATTAACTTTGACGACACTCACTCAACCTTTATAGTTAAAAGACAATTATCTCAAAAGAAATATGCATACTCATAGTAACATGAACAATTGCAAAATATAAATGAAAAAGTTTAGAATTTCGGTATATTGAAAACCATTTAAATGAATTGAATAAATTTAATCTTGTAGTAAAGTTTATTTCTTTATAATGCAGAGACAGTTTGTTGATTGCAAATACTAAAACCATGGCATAGCCCTACTTTTTACTATTAGATCTTAGGCAAGTATGAGTTTTATTTAGTTTAATACATAAATATATAGGAGAGGAATTTTAAATAAAACTGTTTTTATAATCAGTTTTAAATGTTTATTTTTAATAATTGGACGATCACAATATTTGAATGAACTTTTAAGATGTAAAAGCAATATGAACTAATAATTTTAAGTTAACGTTTGTTTATACTAATTATTAAGTCCAAATTATTTTTAAATAATGTTATCCATTTACCTTCTATGCAATATTTACAAATATTAAATCATTAATGCTTTTTAATTCCTTAAAGGTGTACGAGAAGTATTCAAATGGGCGAATCGGGGTCAGTTAAAGTTTATTTTAATACGTAATAGGGATAATTTGTTTTTTATGAGTAATGTGAATAATAAAAAAAATTGGAAGTTAATTGTAGTTAACAAATAATTATAAAAATTACCTTCCCACTCAGCAGGCAAATTTTGCTGCCAATCGTCTTCTATTTGAGGTTTAAACCACCGACTTTTTGACTTTCTCTGTGAATGAACATCTGCGTATGAAAAATTAATGAAATATGACTTATTACTAAGAAATTGAAAACAGAAATTCATTTATTATGGATATTTATGATACAAACAGCACTAAAGATCTGTATATTCATAAAAATTAACTGTATGCTATACTACTCAAAAATTCTACACAGGATATGTATTTTTCTCATAGAAGTTTGAGTACTGTCGCTGAAAAGTACTACTCTTTTCTCAAATTAAAATAATTAACAAATTATTACTATTTTTTTTTCTTTATTCATAACTTTGACCTATCTGTACTTCTATTATTTAACTTTGAAGTTAACAAACATACAATAGCTGTAAATTAATAATTTACTATTTGACTTTATCTAAATGTAATTTGTACTTTCACAAAATTATGCTACCAAAGAAAATACAAACTATGTGCCACATATATAGCACATCTACTACTAAAAGAATATATACATTTCTTCACATAATATATACTAAAATATCCTATTTAATAAAAAAAAATATTTCTTACTATATATTTTTTCTATGATATTCTATCTTTCAAAATAAAGTAGTCAACCTATTTTATTAAATAAATGTGGTGTGCTAATTGATATCAATAGGGTAAATCAATCCAACAGTTACTGGGAAGGACCAAATAACATGGTCTTGAACAGTACTCTTTACACACCTTTCACAGTCCAGAAGAAGGAACTACTCAAAGGGAAAAGGGGCTGCCGTAGCTAAAAGGAAGCACATTAATCATTCAAAGTGTGTTAATTAGTATATTTTCAGTAATAAAAAAATGGCAAACCCAAAGCAAGAAAGTTTGTCTACATTCAGTATTAAGGAAGAAAAAAATCCACCACTGCTTATTCAAATATTAACTTGTATTACAGGCAACTTTTGCTATCTCGAACTCGAAGGGAAGTGCATAAAAATTCGAGATATCGAAAATCCTATAAAAAAGCTGTTTTGGTAAAAATAAATAGAAGTATACTTACACTACTTTATTTAAAATACTTTGGGGAGTATTTCTATTTTTTTCGGAATCAATTATATTTTCCAAATGCACGATTGCTTCTTTTACAACTGGGTGCCCAAGGTTGATAGAAGAGAGGTTGCACCAAGAGTAAAACAAAATGGAATTTCTTTCACTGGCTTTTCATGTCAGCTTTTTTGAATGCATTGACATCTGACCAGATATTCCCTGTTACAACAAATTTTCTTTCTCAACGCATTTACTGCATTCCGGACTCTAAATTGAAATCAGGGTTAATCTGTCTTATACGGTCACCCTTGGCGACTTTTCTGAAAATCCTATAGTCACAACGATAAAACATTGCTTGGCGACAAAAACTGGTTTGATTGCCAACCAAAGAATTCCTCCATTTTCTCCCTGCATCGTGTTTGGCGCCAGGTTGCCAGATTTGGTGAAAAATCAGGGCGACCGTGAAAGACAGATTAACCGAAATCAGAACTGTCCGGACGTATAGTAACCATAACTATACATAGTTAGAACAATGTACATACTTTTAGGAAATAACGGTAAATTCCTAGTGTACAATGCCCCGTTGTCGCCAAGTCCGAAAATTGGAGCCAAGGCAAAAATGAAGTTTTTTTCTTTGTCGCCAAATCAAAATGGCGGTTTGGTTTGGTTAATTAACGTCACACTAGAGCCGCACAGTGGGCTATTGGCGACGGTTCGGGGCCTATCTCGAAGGAAAGACCCGGGAACGATGCCTCGTATTTTTTAACCATGGTCAGATGACGCAAAATGGCGGACATTGCGTTGGTCCGGGCAGTCGATCATGGTGTTTACAGGCGATCCTTCAGGCAGTTGTTTGGGGAATTTCGATGGCACTCTTAAGTGCACAAGCGTTCCGCGCGCTTAAAGTCACAGACTCCTGCCGTCGATTTTGTGGTCTCTGGCCTTCGGCCTCCGACTACTCATTATTACATCCATGATCCCCTCCGGGGCGTCGATCATGGTGCTTACAGGCAATCCTTCGGGCAGTCGGTGATCGTTAAATCGACATTTTATATGAAAATCGGAAACAATAACGGATCCAGGAAAAACGAACTGCAGCAAAACGTTGAGTAAAGTTTCCGATTTCTGGTCGTCCATGGCAACCATGAAGCACTTGTTGGTACCGGATTCAATCCCTCCAAACACCCACTGGCCTTCCACACGCTTGCTCCGGTTGTACTTGCATTTGCCGAACTTCGACTCGTCCATCTCAACAACGACTTGCTCTCCACCGATAGGAACAGGATTATGAATGAACCACTCCGTACATACCTCCCGACAGAATATCATCCAGTCAGTGACTGTCTGTTTCGCTAGACGCATTTGCTGCATAACAATCCGGCATCCATGCACCTCTCAATCACGGCACGTTTGCCTTTCAATTTCCAAAAATACTTGCTATTCACACTATATACTTGCTATAAACATCGTCAACACCGCGTATACATCGTCAGCTCAGAAAAATGAAAATCAATTTGTAGCCGCCGAAAGTCCATTAAAAAATGGCAGAAATGCGTGAAACCAAGGCTAAACTGATGCGCTCGCGCATCTAGTTTAGCGTCATGTAAATAGATTCATATTCGCATCATCAAGCGAGCTACGTGGGTAAAAAATTTAGGGTTACCATAGAACATGATATTTTCTCATGCGTCAAGTAGGGTTGCCAAAATATAAACTTCATCGCCCAATCATTTGTCGCCAAATCCCATTTGGCGAGGGCACCGGACACTAGGAATTAACCGAAATAACGTTAAATTATAAAAAGACTGTTGTTATTTTTTAAGGAAATCATACATATTGTTTTTTAAAATTATTGAATTACAAAACGAAAGAAATTAATTATATATTTTACTAACTAAGAGGGGCTTCGTAATATTCATTTCCAAGTTGATCTTTACCAATCAGTCTACCTTTCGGAGGCATTATCTTCAATGAATTTCTAATATTATTAAAGAGCAAACGCCACACACTCCTTCCCTCTGCCATTTAAAATATATAGCTAATATACACGATGGATAGTTAAATACATTTATGTTTTCAAGTGACACAAAATATAATAACGAAAGTCTGTACGAAATTTATATTGTTTACTAATAATAGAAAGTAGAAGTTAAAGTAAGTAAAAGCCGGTACAGTTGGTGTCTGGTTGAAAAATATTACGCTAAAACCACCACTAAGTTAAAATAATATGGATTGAAAACTAAGCATGCGCAACCACTTTACACCTTTTTGAGCTAAGGTAGAAAAAAATAGTTCCATTGAATGGGTTTGTGAAAAGTAGATTTAAAAACACATGTCAGGATTTCGAAAATACGTTAAATGTTTTAACATACTTACTTCTTTACTGACAAGAAAAATAAGACAAACATATTAATTATTCAAATACTCAAAACCGTAAATAAAGTACAATGTCGTCAATGGAAGTCCTCACTCCAGCGCTTATGTTATTTAGCTTCCAGTACTTATGTACCTTACTTATGTTCTTATACTTATGTTCGCAATGCATCGACCAATCACAACTTAAAATTATTGCGGTTGTTACTTGTATTTTTTTCTCCATGAAAAAGTTTCAGCGTGGAGGAAGGGAGGTGGGGGAAGGCGATGCAACTGCCCTATAGAAATCGGAAGGCTCCGATATCGAGCCTATTTTGTTATCTCTTATATAGATAAATGAATCCTTTTTATAATGTAAAATTGGTACGTATAAGTGGCCTTTGCGATAAAACGCCAATAATTCTCGGCAAACGATCGGGAGTGAAAAGAATCGACACAAAAATATGCCTAAGACTTACAAAGTTAACAACACCCTCTCGATCTTTTGGGCTATATTATAAAAATAAGTTTCGAATGTTAAAGGAGACCCGAGCCCAAAATCTCAATAATTTTATTAATGAATTCAGAAATGCCGTTGGTTTTTTTACATTATTAGAAGATATCTTTCTGAACCAAAAGAAAAATAAAACCAAAGAAAAATATATTTAAAAAATTTATTTATGTTTCTTAGCTAATTTTAAGCTTAAATATGCTTTTCTTAAAAACACTGCTCCTCTTTCAATTTTTAATATTAAAAAACAAATTGATTAAATAACGTCAAAGTATATACTACAAACGAATGAACAGATTTGTACAAATTTCTACTTTAATTGTTTGCAAAAACTTTTTTTAAGTTCATAATCTAACATTTTTATTTATAACACATTTTTATTTTCGTTAAAAAAAATATGCTTATACGTATATTAAAGTTTCAAAAACTATTAACAGTTTAGTTTTAAGTAAATTTTTACAAAGTTTTAGCAGTTTAAACATGACCAATTTTTTTTTAAAATTATTTCGAGTAAAGGACGAATATAGCAGGCGAAGAGTAGGTACAGGCAGTTGATATAAACATATGTTTTCTTTCTTCTACTGCTTTTAAAATTTTGTACACACCTTCTTAAACATGTATAGCATCGTTACAATTTTTAGAATTTTTTCGGAATTTGGATCTCGGATCTCTCTTAAGGGTTAAATATAAATGATATATTAAATGAGATATATATTTTGTGATAATAAATTATTAATTAAAAAGAATTTACCTTATGTAGTAAACCATAAATTATTTTATTTACTAAAGATAGTTTTCGCTTTAAAGTGTAGTTGGAATAATTTCACTTTAAATTATAAGCTGAATGACAAATGGCACCATTCAAAAGAAAACGAAACAAAATACAAAAAAATCTACATATCAGTGGCGGCCCGTGGTCAAAAATGTTAGTGCAGCCGAAAACATGTAACTCCCCCCGCCCGACTCGCCTTTTTCCACAACCATACATGAACGGACATTCTTTACAATTTATTACTCAAACTCCTTTCAACTTTTATGAAAGATAACATGTAAAAATAATAGAAAACACTTACTTATTTTTTGAAAATTAAATCAATCCTCCTATCAAACTTGCGAATCGGTCACTTTTAATATTAATTTAAGTAAAGAAACAACAACACACGTGCAAGCTTATCGGAAACCATTTCCGTTTGGAGTGATTCTTCGAAATTATCGTTTTCCTCCACCCCGCCTCTCCGATTCAGCAATGAACCAATCATTTAATTCAAATCCCTAGTACAGCTAATTTGAAAAAATCCTTTTGCGCTACGTTTGTGTCGTCACATCCTCCATTTTAGCGTGTTGGGGAAGTCATACTATGTACGGTTGCCATGGCAACGATGCAGCCAATTTCGAACTTCGCTTTTTGGCTGCAATTTTGATTGAATGGAGTTTTTTCCTCTCCTGAATTTGTGCATTACGGAAACTGGTTTGCTATTTATCGGAGATTTTTTTTACTTATTGTTGAAATTTTATCTTCATTTCCAATTCTAATCTTCATTTAAAAAAATTAGTAAAATATATAATTTTAGTTTTAAAATACACTAATAAAATTAGGTGCAGCCCGGCTGTACTTGCTGTAGTGCACGAGCCGCCACTGCTACATATCGTCTGTATTTTCAATTAATTGGTATTGTAAAAAAAAAAATGTGAAAATGCATATGAATGGTTTCAATCAGTGGCGGCTCGTCCACTACAGCAAGTACAGTCGGGCTGCACCTAAATTCAGTATTTTAAAACTAAAATCAGATATTCTACTAATTTTCTTAAATGAAGATTAGAATTGAAAAGGAAATTTCTACGGTAGTAAACAAAACCTCCGATAAATAGCAAGCCTGTTACCGTATTGTACAATTAAGGAAGGAAAAAACTCCATTCAATCAAAACTGTAGCCAAAAAGCGAAATCGGCTGCATCGTTGCCATGGCAACCTCTACGTATAGTATGGAGATTTCTCCCCAGGCTAATGCACTGCATTTGTGAGAAGGTACAGCCGAAATAAATTTTCTTGTTTTGGCTGCACTTGATATTCGATATGCTGGTTGGCTCGTCCATGAAACGCTGGGATGGGTGGGTGAAATGATAACTTACGAGAATATATCTCCAAACGGAAATGGTTTTCGTGATAAATTTACTGTGTGCTGTTGTTTCAGCACCATTATGGTCCTGCTGTTGTTTTGTTATTTAAGTTAATATTAAAATTGACCGATTCGCATGTTTAAAAGATAGGAGGATTGCTTTAATTTTAAAAAAAAATAAGTAAGTGTTTTCTATTTTTTTCGCATGTTATCATTTCGTAAAAATTGAAAGGAAACTTTGATTTGAGTAGTAAATAATAAAGAATTTCCGTTCATGTACGGGTTATGGGAAATAAGGGGGTGGGGGGGGGGGGGAGGGGGGATTCATATGATTTCGGCTGCACTAACATTTTCGACCACGGGCCGCCAATTGGTTTCAATACGCAAAAAAAAAAATGTTTTATAGAAAATAAGTAGTACTTTACTATTTAAAATATATATATATAAAAAAAAACTTCTCAATGTTTTATATTTTCGAAAAAGCAAATTTAAAATATATTGATTATACAATAACTCCACTGACCACTTTGAATCATTTTGCGGACCACCAGTCGTCTCCGACTTGAGAACCACTGCATTCGACAACCCAATATCGTCATTCGGAAGACACACCCACACATTTTTTTTGAGACGGTACACCTTTCCTTTTCTAACCGAAGGCCCTTTTCTGTAGGTAAATGAAGAGATGATATCTTGTGATCAAAAACCTTATAATTATATTATTATTACCAAATTATATTAAAATATTTATTTAATTAATTAAATTATATTAAAATATTTATTTAATTAATGTGGGAGTTTCACGTGACGTAGTAACATGAATTCCCTACTTGTAGTTTCGATTTCTTCTCTTTAGCAGACAAGCCTGTGGTTTGGTCGCTCCGCTCGCTCGCTTATTCCACTCAACTTTGTAATGTATTTTAACGAGATAATTTAGCTGTGTATTTTCATCGTTTATTTTTAAAAATGAAAAGTTTAAGTAAAAGACCCTTTGTTAGTAAATTTCGGCTTATTGCATATTTATTCATATGCAGAAAAACTAAGTGAAATTGTCTTTTTCTATATATCGTTTGATATTTCCTCCTGTTTGAAAAAATCATTTTGGATCAAAATGATCGGAGCACAACTTTGAATATTTCATAGGAACGAAGTTTTCTCGTTTTATCCTAGCTAGCCATGCTTTCATCAGATTAGAATCAGAATGAGGGAAACTGTGAAAAGAAACTCTTCTTGCAATACAATCCGCGTTCGAAACAGTGTTAGAGCAACCGAATGAACTACACGAAATCACCATGTTAGTATTTTAAAAAGAAAAATCTTAAAAACTATATTATTGCAGCAGCTGTACTTCCATACTAATTCTACGGAACTTTTTCGGCGTCTAGAATACGTCTCCATGTTCCGTTGGAACAGCGGTCTTCTTCTTCTTGGCGTGAAACTCCCCCATTATTAATTAAATTATATTAAAATATTTATTTAATTAATTATTAATTAAATTATATTAAACTATTTATTTAATTAATTATTAATTAAATTATATTAAAATATGTATTTAATTAATTATTAATTAAATTATACTAAAATATTTATTTAATTAATTATTAATTAAATTATATTAAACTATTTATTTAATTAATTATTAATTAAATTATATTAAACTATTTATTTAATTAATTATTAATTAAATTATATTAAACTATTTATTTAATTAATTATTAATTAAATTATATTAAACTATTTATTTAATTAATTATTAATTAAATTATATTAAACTATTTATTTAATTAATTATTAATTAAATTATATTAAACTATTTATTTAATTAATTATTAATTAAATTATATTAAACTATTTATTTAATTAATTATTAATTAAATTATATTAAACTATTTATTTAATTAATTATTAATTAAATTATATTAAACTATTTATTTAATTAATTATTAATTAAATTATATTAAACTATTTATTTAATTAATTATTAATTAAATTATATTAAACTATTTATTTAATGGGGGAGTTTCACGCCGAGAAGAAGACCGCTGTTCCAACGGAACATGGAGAAAGTTCCGCTACGCCGAATAAGTTCCGTAGGGTTAGCATGGAGCTTTAGTTCCTGTACTATAATTTTAAGTTTTAGTCTTTAAATAATACCTCAATATAGAAATATTTACTACATACACTGAGATAGATTGTAGTCATCGTTTATCAAGTATTTTTGTGTTGAAATAAAAGTATTTTTCCGTATTTTGTTGTAATTCTAATTATATACAAATATAATATAAGTATTTCTGTACTTAAATTTATTCAAATATGGAATAAAAATATTACTTATTTGGAAAAAACAAATATTATGAACAAACTCTCCCATAATTGCAAGCGTAGCGACTAAACAAACAAATGCAAAGTTGTCTGCTGTAGGGAAGAAATCGAAACTACTAGTAAGTTACCATGTTAATACGTGACGTGAAACTCTCCCATTAATTATTAAATAAATTATTTATTTTAATTAATTATTAAATAAATTATTTATTTTAATTAATTATTATATAAATTATTTATTTTAATTAATTATTAAATAAATTATTTATTTTAATTAATTATTAAATAAATTATTTATTTTAATTAATTATTAAATAAATTATTTATTTTAATTAATTATTAAATAAATTATTTATTTTAATTAATTATTAAATAAATTATTTATTTTAATTAAGGGGAGATAGTAGTTTTGAACTTTCAAAAAAACGATTTTTTAAAATTATTTTTAAAAAATAATAAGATTTATTATGATTTATTTAAGCCAAACAGCATTAAAATTGGACAAAAATTAAACACACAGCGATGAAAAACACATTAGTTACATTTGTAAAGAAATATGGGTAATTCTATCTTTAAACCTCTTTTTCTCAGTTTCACATTTTTATGTCGATCCGCATGATTACAAAAAAAATTTTCTTTCAATTCACTTTAAATTTTTTATACATGTTCAACTATCAAATATGCATGCACTAAACCTAAAAAAAGGTTTTTTAACACACTATTTTTTAATAAAAAAATATTTTTATATCATTAAAAAACAAATTTTCAAAAATAATAATTTTGATTTTTTTTAAAAAATACTTTTCATTAAATACTTAATTTTTTTTTTGGTTTGGAGTATAGAAGCATTATATAGCTTCACTTTTTAAAAATAAATTTGTTTCTAGTGTGTTTAATTATTAAGTAATCTTGCGGACGGTGAACTCTATTTTAAATTTTTTTAGCAATGACTTGTATTTCAAAATAATTTTTTAAAAACAACGAAGCAATAGATTTAATTTATAATAATATATTAATAAAGCCAACATTCGATAGTTTAAGTTCCAAAAATTGTAATTATAAATATGCAAAACCTATTATTTTATTCAAGTTCGAAATAAATGTCAAATACTAGCCAATTTCACCTTTGAAAACTACTATCTCCCCTTACTTATTAAATAAAGTATTTATTTTAATTAATTATTAAATAAATAATTTATTTTAATTAATTATTAAATAAATAATTTATTTTAATTAATTATTAAATAAATAATTTATTTTAATTAATTATTAAATAAATAATTTATTTTAATTAATTATTAAATAAATAATTTATTTTAATTAATTATTAAATAAATAATTTATTTTAATTAATTATTAAATAAATAATTTATTTTAATTAATTATTAAATAAATAATTTATTTTAATTAATTATTAAATAAATAATTTATTTTAATTAATTATTAAATAAATAATTTATTTTAATTAATTATTAAATAAATAATTTATTTTAATTAATTATTAAATAAATAATTTATTTTAATTAATTATTAAATAAATAATTTATTTTAATTAATTATTAAATAAATAATTTATTTTAATTAATTATTAAATAAATAATTTATTTTAATTAATTATTAAATAAATAATTTATTTTAATTAATTATTAAATAAATTATTTATTTTAATTAATTATTAAATAAATTATTTATTTTAATTAATTATTAAATAAATTATTTATTTTAATTAATTATTAAATAAATTATTTATTTTAATTAATTTAAAATTCATGGTTTGGTTTGGTTAATAAAAGTCGCACTAGAGCTGCACAGTGGGCTATTGGCGACGGTTCGGGGTCAATCTCGAAGGAAAGACCCGGGAACACATACACATTCACACACACATTCATACACACATTCATACATGCACCTCGTTATTTTAGAACCATGGTCAGATGACGAGGAAACACCTGAACTCTTTAAAATTCATGATATTTTATAGTATAATTTAATGACAACTGCAACTATTTGTTTTTACAATAGATAAGCATTTTTGTAAGTCTTATTAAAAGTTTATTGAATGTCGATGGATAAACATATTTTAAAATTAAAAGAAAGTTAAAAGGATTGTTTAGGAATTAAAAACACAGATAACTAAATTTTTTAAAATTATTATATTTTGCACACCACTTCCGCTCTTGCGTTTATGTATAGATAAAGATGAAAAAGCATTATGAATTCTCTCTTTTTTATATATAAATTCCACCCGATCCTGCAGATAGCCATTAACCGGTGTATGCAAGACTAATCTAGATCCTTTAATCTAGATATGTGAATTCAACTGAAAGTCGTTAATAGATTATGTGAATTCCGCTTTAAAAAATATTTTATGTTTGTGACCTTGACGAGCTAAATGTCGATAAAGCGGGTTGTAGCAACCTACAAGATTTTACTATATAAAAAAATGGTTAAAATAATAAAATAAATAAGATAATTCTACTAAATAAGAAAATTTTGGCAATGGCACATTATAATCATTACACGCTGCTCTTCAGCAGCTGTTTTCCCCTTGGAATCGTCATTTCGGATATTTTATCTCATTGAGCAGTTGATTTTAGTTCTGGGCAACGGCAAATTGTTGTTCAAAAATAGCTAGTATCCCCTTGGATCAGCCGTTTGGGTTTATCCCTCCCTTTGAGCTGTTCTAAAACAGCTGGTACTACTTTGGATGGCCGTTTGGGACTTCTCAAAATCCCTTCGAAGTTTTGATACCTCAACCCTCTTTCGGAAAGAACGTTGGCCGGGGCTTAAGAAGTTTGTAAAGTGGGGTGCGAGATCACGTGCACAAAAATGCTTTTGACAAGCGATTTATTTACATTGTCTTACGTTGCAGAGGTAACTTGTCAGCAAAATGTTTGAGGTTGTGAATGTTCTCTTTTAATTCACATATATATTTGTGGTAGACTCGGGTGTTTTGGAATTGATTAAGAATCGTTGTGTGTCACCCTTTGTGTAACCTTAATATAAAGTTAATTAAAAAAAATAAAGCTGTATATGATAAATATCAATTTATTTAATATTTTTTATGATAATAACATGATAGGCAATTTTGTTTGCGTTTTTTGCTCTTTTGTTACTTTTCTATGTAAAAAAAATTATGTTTTCCAATTCGGCGAAGGTATTTGATTCTGTTCTTAATTAAATTTTTAAACTAGATTAGTTTAACATTTAATTGGATTTAAATTAGAATTTCTCAACTTTACACTGAAAAGGGATATTGCCACCCTGATTAAGGAAAATTATAAAAATAAATTATTGTATGAAAGTGATGTGTTGACATGTTTTATGACAGTATTAAATGAATCTCAGAAATCTCCTGAGGCTCGTTTAGATAAAAATTGCGTAAGTAACTTAGGCAAAATGTCAAGAAGATTGCTCGTTTGAGGAACGGTAGTGACATCTAGCACCACATTTATTTGTCGGCTGTCAACTGGCTTCCTGTCGTAATGGAGTTGCGTATTAGGGAGAAAATCACACATGGTCGCCATTTTCGAGCTGAAAATCGGTGATTTTGTTTGTTGATGCTCCGAATCGCATTTATTTTAATAATTGAATACATTTTAATTCTGTGATCTCATTATGATCAACTACATATGTTGCTTCACGAAAATTATATTCTTTTTTTTGTGAATCTAAAAGTGGTGGTGGAATTCCACTGTAAAGTGAAGTGTACAAATTGCATACTTTACGTGAAGTGCGTTTCTGCCATGGCTGAAAGTGACAAGAAGTTAATTGAGGATGGTAAATTTAGCAATAATAATCGAAACAATAGTGTTCCAAGCATCGTTCCCCTGTCATCGGGAACTATGCCTCCAGATACACACCCTACACATCACGCTGCAGTTAGTGAACCTTCGACGTTAAAACGAAAACAAACTTCTTTTCAAATTACTAGTGTTACTGTGAAAGGTTCGCGTCTTAGTACTGATGGTGGCGAAGATAGTGCCGACGATTTAGATGAGAGTCACACGGAAGATGTAAGTTCCGATATTTTGGACTGCTCAAGAACCACCGATGGTGACAACGATCAGTTGTCAGAGGACAACAGCAACAACATCGCCGCCACCAACGACGACACGTCAAACCCTGATCCATCCATTCCAGGCAAGAGAGAACACTCTGTAATACAAGATCAGCAAAACGAGGCTGAAGTAAAAGTTCCATCCGAATCTTCCAATGTTGACAAACCCAGTTTATCGTGTGAAAATTCCGAAAATGATTTTGTTAAGTCATCTGCTCTTCCAGATCAATGGCAACACCGATTTAGAGTGGTGAAAATTGTCAGTAGTGAGCCGTTTAAGCGAGGTCGCTGGTTGTGCATGGATTTTATGGATCCCCCAGCACCTATTACTGAAGCGAAAGCTGAAATTATAGAGACCGCTGTTAGTTCCAACATACAGCTGTTATCTGGTTCTATAACGGAAAATATACCTGCTGATAAGATTGCACATATTTATGAAATTTCCCCACATAATGCTTATCCGGGTAGCATATCAGTATCCTCTGGTTCTGACCAAATTCAGCAACCTATGTATGGTATATTTCTACCACTTAACAATGGTCAGTACCCACTTATTACAGGGATGCATTCAAGAGCTATACGGCCAATTGATCGAGAAGTAAAAGTGCAGCAGGACGCTGTGCAACCAGCTTCCAATAATGATTCTGGGATTCAAAGGACGACGACTACCACCCAACAACTGAACATTCCAACTAATTCGCAACAAACGCAGAATGTTACTTCTAGTGTGCAGCAATTGAATACTACTGCTATACAACACATCAATGCTTCTGCTGCTTTGCAGCAAACGAATATTTCTACTGGTATGCAACAAGTGAATGCTCCTGCTGGTAATCAGCCAGCAACTTCAAGTATGCAGCAAATGAATACTTCTGGTATGCAGCAAGTGCAGACTACTGCAAGTATGCAACAAGCAAATATTTCTGCTGCTATGCAACAAGCAAATACTTCAGCTGTTATGCAACAAGCAAGTACTGCTGGTATGCAACAAGCAACTTCTGCTGGTATGCAACAAGCAACTTCTGCTGGTATGCAACAAGCAACTTCTGCTGGTATGCAACAAGCAACTTCTGCTGGTATGCAACAAGCAAACACTTCTGATAGTATGCAACAAGCAAACATTTCTGCTGGTATGCAACAAGCTAGTATTTCTGCTGGTATGCAACAAACACCAAATTCTATTGCTAGTATACAACAAATGCAGAATGTTGTTATGCAACAAGCACCAAATGTTACTATTGGTATACACCAAATAGAGAATAATGCTGTAAATATGCAACAAGCCCATAACGTTAAAGTTGGAATAGATCAATCACAGAATGTCGCTGCTGGTGTACTACAATCTCAAAATGATAATATAGCACAGAATGTTTCCGCTAGTGTACAACATTCACAGAATATTCCTAACAATAATCAGCAATCTCATAATATTGTTTCTAACATACAACAACAAAGTGTTGGAATGCCACAGCATGTTTCTTCTGGTCTTCAGAAATTAGGTAATGATTCTTTACATCAATTGCAGAATTCTTCTGTAGGATTCCAACAACCTTTAGTTAGCCTTCAACAATCGGAACAATTTACTGCTATGCAGCCCTTGCAGAATGTCAACACTAGCTTAAAACAACCCCAGCAGGTTTATACTACCTTTCAGCAACCACAGCAAAGTGCTGTTAGCCTACAGAATTCACAACAGATTGATGTAAGTCTCCAACACCCTCAGCAAGTCAGTAGCATGCAACAACAACAGCAAGTCAGTAGCATGCAACAGCAGCAGCAAGTCAGTAGCGTGCAACAACAGCAGCAAGTCGGTAATATGCCACAGCAGCAAGTCGGTAATGTGCCACAACAACAGCCTGTCGGTAGTGTGCAACAACAACCAGTCAGTAGTTTGCAACAACAGCCACAGCTGGTCAATAACTTGCAACATCAGCAAGTCAGTAGCTTACAACATCAGCAGCAAGTCAGTAGCTTGCAACACCAGCAGCAAGTCAGTAGCTTGCAACACCAGCAGCAAGTCAGTAGCTTGCAACATCAGCAGCAAGTCAGTAATTTGCAACAGCAGCCTATCGGTATACAACAACATCAACAGCCCATCAATAATTTACAACAACCACCAGTATGTAGCTTGCAGCAGCAGTCGGTAAGTAGCCTGCAACAACAGCAGCCATCCAGTAGCTTGCAACAACAGCAAGTCAGTAGTCTGCAACACCAGCAGCAAGTCGGTAATCTGCAACAACAGCAGCAAGTCGGTAATCTGCAACAACAGCAGCAAGTCAGTAATCTACAACAGCAGCAGCAGCATCAAGTCAGTAATCTACAGCAGCAGCATCAAGTCAGTAATCTACAACAACAGCAGCAGCAAGTCAGTAATCTACAGCAGCAGCAAGCCAGTAGTCTGCAACAACAACAGCAAGTCAGTAATTTGCAACAACAGCAGCAGCAGCAAGTCAGTAATTTGCAACAACAGCAGCAAGTCAGTAATTTGCAACAACAGCCACAAGTCAGTAATTTGCAACAACAGCCGCAAGTCAGTAATTTGCAACAACAGCAGCAAGTCAGTAATTTGCAACAACAGCAGCAAGTCAGTAATGGGCAACAACAGCAGATTCATTCTAGCTTGCAGCATCCACAACAAGTTTTTTCAAACTTGCAACAACAAGTTCATACCAGCCTGCCCCAATCCCAAGTTATTGTTTCAAACGTGCAACAGCCACAATCTTCAAGTCTACAACTGCAAAGTATCCCAGTTAGCCTTCCACAAACACAGAGTCAGTCAATATCTGAAAATCAGATGAATGTTTCCAGCCAAGGAATGCAATCTGCTCCAACTCAGAATATGCAAGCCGCTCTTCCAACTTCAAATATGCAAAATGTTCCAATTGATCCAACACAACATCAATTAATTGCAGGCGACTGCGGTGGGTTCGCTAAGGCCGCGGTGGATTCGGTGCAAGCTCGTTTAGCTAGCCCGCCCCAATCACAGTTAACGCCGACTCATGAATCTCAACAAACCATGCAGAAAAATGAACAAGATCCGTTAGCAATTCCAAGCCAGGTAGTTTCCACTACACCTCCCCAGAGTTTTGGTGACTCAGTCTGCACATCAACTGTCGAAGTACCCTCTATGGTGGGTGAAGTCCCGTTTAATTCGGCTGGTCAACCGCAAATTTCCCAAGAGCAAACATCGATGGTGGGCACTCAGGCAGCTCCAACAGTAAACATTCCAGAGGGGACGACCACTTCAAGCATTATCCAAGCAGATACTGTAGTTCCTAGTCAAGTTACCCCAAACCACGTGGAAACAAAGGAGATTGGGACACCTCCTTCAACTAATCTCCAAGTTTCGCAAGAAATTCTGCCGGAAGGTGCGACTACGAAAAATGATGTCAATGGAGAAGAATCGGAAAGGTTAGTAAAAATTATGTTTTATTTGTAAGGTGAAAGTTTATTTGTTCAGTTGTCAAAAATGAACCTTTGAAAGTGAATTATTTTTAGACGACAAGCAACTTTCGGATAACTTTTATTTAAACTTATTGCCCAACAAATGAATTTTCAAGTAGTTAATTTCTAATATTAAGTCCATTGGAAATATTTTAAACTTTGAAAACCTGTATTTAATGAGTTTACAGATTTTTCAGAGGATAGGCAGATTTCAACTCGATTACAAGTCAAAAAGTATCCCTTTAAACTTCCTTTTGTGGTAGTGGCACTTAAGTCGGCCATCTGTTTGACTTGTTTGACCGGAAAACTGTGTGTGTCTTGAGTCTAACGTGACAGGGGGAAAGGGACACAAAAGAATGAAAAATAGTGTGACATAATTAATGAATGCTTTAAGCTATATGTCTTGGCATACTTTCTGTACACATCTTATTAAATACATTACTACCATAAATAAAATTGGGCAAAAATAACTTGTAAATGAGTTTTTAATTAATAACTTTTTTCTGATACAAAACAGATCAAACAAATGAAACAATTAACTCCCCATCCAAAGAGTAGGGGCCTTGTGCGAATTCACCCTTAGCACACACCTAAGTGTGTCCATGGACGTTCTTGTTTCTCCTCAAAGGATGTGTTATTTTTCCTTGTACAAGTTAAAGTATTCATTAAAGTTTCACAAATTATATATATATTTCAGCTTATGAAAAAAACTTGCGATAGTGTGATATTCGTGAAAACTTCTGTACTAGAAAAAGTTTATATTAATAACTTTTAAGTGAAAACTAGCTTTGAATAAAAATTGCACTTTTCCTACCCATTTACCCCTTCTTACCCTATATAATAAATGCAAATGAAATGTAGTATCAACATTTATAACTTGTAGGTCGGTAACAAATATCTGACCAACTTATTCATAAATTTTATTCAAACTTGTTCATAAGTTCCATAATTCAAAAGTTTTATTCAAACTTATTCAAAAGTTTTATTCAAACTTATTCAAAAGTTTTATTCAAACTTATTCAAAAGTTTTATTCAAACTTATTCAAAAGTTTTATTCAAACTTATTCAAAAGTTTTATTCAAACTTATTCAAAAGTTTTATTCAAACTTATTCAAAAGTTTTATTCAAACTTATTCAAAAGTTTTATTCAAACTTATTCAAAAGTTTTATTCAAACTTATTCAAAAGTTTTATTCAAACTTATTCACAAGTTTGTTTAGAGGATTAAAAAGAGTCCGGCTACTAGGTGAACACCGGTCCTCACAGCTGCTAAGGCCGGGCCCTGTTAACAGATGCTCTATAATTATAGTGCATCTGTACTGGTTAATTCAACAGCTAAACTTTTGCATAGCAGGATATAACTTGTAGTAAGACTATAATGACTCATTTCATGAAATTATATCTGAATGCTAATCTGATTTTGTGTTTGTGGAGAAGATTAAATTTTAGATTAAGTGGTCAAATAGCATACATCTAACCCAACTTAATTGCTTAAAAATAAGATAAAACCTGAGATTAGAATATTTTTTATTATCATCCTTTTTACCCTTTCAAGAGACAATAAAATTACTGGCTATTACCTGCACTTTAATCTGCTGATAATCCTGAATTATACAAAAAGTGGTGCCATTTATATGAAAAAAGTTTTGGTTGTTAATTTTAATAATCCTTAGAGATTATTTGCATTAAACAATGAACCTCTAAAATTATAACGAATTTACCATATCTTTAAATTAGGGATGAAACGGATATCCAGTAACTATCCGGTATCCGGCTGCTTTTTAACTATCCGATATCCGGAAGTAAAGTGCCGGATATCCGATTTTCCATGCCGGATGAATAAAACATCGAAGATTTTATTTTGTGGCGATCAATTTTCTCTTGCTTTAAGTATTTTCCTGAAAATTCTACCAATGTATTCACAGTATGCAGATTCTCCCTTTAACCAAAAAAGACTTTAAAAAACCCACTTTTTTCCAAATTTTTTATTGTAAAATTCTATTACATTTTTTTAACAAATCGTTATGGTGGAGGGTCATCACATCTCACAACTAATATAAAGTTAAATTAAAACATAAATTTCTCAAAAATTTAAGCAAACTTGAGTTTTTATGTTTGGAATGAAAGGGCATATGGTAAAATTACAATGATTTAGAAATTAAGTGTAAAATGTACAAAACATACGACCATTGCTAGCAGTACCCTAGAATAACCTTTTGTAAATAAAAAAGTTTTTTGAATGTTTATTCAATTTTGGTATTACTTTAAAGATAAGGAATTGGGAAATATTACAGAATAAAAAAATATTTTTAAATTTTTGACCGATTTCCGTTTTTTCTAGTGTGTATTAGAAGTTATTTTCATAAAATATAAACTGCCGGATATCCGGCAAAAGCCAGTTCGGATATCCGTTATCCGGTGTGTAATGTGCGCCGGATATCCAGTATCCGGCAAAACCACTATCCGGTTCATCCCTACTTTAAATAGAACATCTGTAATCCTGAAAGAAAATGCATTATTCAGTGCTCACTCTAGAAATAAAAAAGGGGCAGGTCGCTGTTGGCAGTAAAAGGCATCCCGTTTTTGAAAAGGCACTTCTTGTTTTTAAAAAGGCACTTTAAAAAAATGTTTGGGGTAGGTATGGCCACACATTGACACAAAGGATCTTCCGATTTATTGGTTGACATTGTGCTAGAGCTGCATATTTGGCTATTGTTGACGGTTCGGAGAATATCTCGATGGAAAGATCCGTACAGAATTGATGTCTCTTAATGAAGATAATGCTTAAAATCCAAAATTTGACATTTAAAAATTAACGTTTTTCCTAAAAACCTAATCTTTAAGTAGTCCTAATCACACCACTTACAAAACTGATAAAAAAGCTACTTAAATCAAAAATTTGGTAATAAAATGCGTAGTCTAGCAACTGTGCCCCAAACCATCTTCTCTTTTAAAAAAACACAGCAAAAAACTTATAATTTCTTATGCGGGCACAGGCAACCAATAGGATTCGTGGAATGCCCCATGCTCGAATATACCGCGAAATCATCCCGATTTCACAACATACATAGTTAAAAAAGAGTTTGTTTTTCTACTGTCATAATTCACGTAATTCCAATTTACACGCAATTTTTTTTTAATTAATGCCTTTTTTATAGACAGTTAGGGAAGCAATGATGCTTGTGCTTGACTGAAAAAGGCAAGTGGGGCGGAATTTTTTCAAAATAGAGCAGCATTTTTGAAAAAGGGCGCTGAATTTTGAAAGTGTAAGCAAATGACATATTTCTTTAGAATGCAGATCATCAGAGAAAAATTCAATCTAACATTCTTTGGCCTGATTGCTACTAGCCTGAGGGTTAGGGACCCATAAGACAATCATGTTACAGCCGCTGGTTCAATGCCTAGCATGTGTGTAGTAATTTGGTAATTGAAGGGTTGTCAAATTTGTTCTTTTCACAACAAAAAATATCCACTGTACGTTTAATCCAATTGTGGTCTAATATCTTGATGGATATTGAGGTTGCATTGGGTGCCAACTCGGGTGTTGCCTGCCTCATCTGACCATGGTTCAAAAATATCTCGCAGCCTTTTCTTCAAGATAGACCCTGAACCGTAATTATTGCCCACTGTTGCAGCTCTAGTGCGACCAAAGTACATAAAAAGTGACAGCCAATGAAGTGAAATTCAAGAGTAACAAAATTTACTTTTTGTGTTAGAAAAAATTGGAATGCTTGGTAAAAGTTGTGGTTGACACAAAATGTATAATAAAAATAATTTGGGGAGAAATTTTCATATATCAGGATTCCTAATAGATGATATTTTATCATGATATCCTTGCTAACCACAACTGACTACTAGTTTATTTTTTATTGTCTAGAGTTACAAAAATTAAATATCATTAATGCATATATACTATTTGTTTTTAGCTTACTTATTATTTCTTTAATCTTATAATGTTATTTAATGACATAAATATAGGTGCACAATTATTTACTATGTTTATTTAACTGAAGTACATATTTGAATATGAACTGAAGTTTTTCTAAAGCAGTAGATAGTGTGTGACGATTCACACAATATCTACTGCTTTGGAAAAAAAAAAGTTTCTAGGCAACTGTCCTAATTTCAGACTCTTAATCTCTACGAAGCGTCTTTCATATCAGTAGACTTTGAACATCCTTAGTTGATGCACACTTTAGAAATGGCTACCGAATACAACAGAATTTACAGACGGTGTTTATTATTTTTTTAAAAATAACTAATTATCTATTATATTTTTGTATTTAAGTTTGTTTAACTTTTTCATTAATGCTTAATTTCATAACTATTTTCCTTTGCAGTGTTCCCAGTGGGACCAGTACTGTTGCGATCGATAATAAAATTGAACAAGCAATGGTAAGCATATGTTTATTGTTTTTGTTAATATTTGTATTAATTTTCAGTTATAAAGGTGTAGTAGTTTTTGACATTGTGCATTTAGGCTTTATTTAATTAAAATACATTTGTTTTTGTTTTTATAATGTTAATTTGAAATGAATATTCACATTAACTCCGCTATATTTTATAACTAATATAATTTTTTTTGAGTATATTCTTCATAAAATCTTCTTGCAACATCAGGTATGCTCTCCAACTTGTACTAATTAAAATTTATTATTATTAAATTACGGATTTGAATTTTTATTTAACCAATAAACAATTTTAATGAATGTCATTAAAATTGTGTCATTAAAGCTGTGCAAAATTGAAAAAAATTCCTTTATACAGATTTTTTTGGACTATCCAAAGTTATGATACAGAAAATGAAATGTTATGCAGATATGTTATATTTTACAAATATAAAAACTATAATATATCTCCAAATTTATATGAATTATTTAATATTTGAAAACTTAAGATAACTTTTTATGTAGCAAAATGAGTTCTTTGTAGTTCTTTCTTTCAAATTCAATGCATAATATTTATATTAAAGTTTTTTGTTTTCCTAATATTATTTAATTTGGCATATATGGCTCATCTACACTTTTGAACAAAAGTGCTCTTTGACCATTAAGCAAACCACCATGTCGTTAAAAGTAACACTGTATTTTTTCATAAATGCAAAATATCCTATTTGATTTTCTTTTATGACTTGCTGATGCCGTAAATGAACATTTTCTATGTCTGCCACATGGGTCACTTACAAATAACCTATTATCTTGTATGAGATTTGTATTTTATGAATCCTTATGATGTATGGTTTCCATAGCATGTTTTGGAGCATCTTTTTTATACGGCCCCATTTGACGATCTTTTCCCCTTGTCGCTGTAATCAATATGCTAGATAATGAAACACTGATGTCGTGTTAGGCTTAGTTTGAGATACAAATGACCTCAAAACATGTTTTTTAAAACTATTTTTCAAGGTAGGATCCCCGAAAAATGTTTTCAAAGGGCTTCAAAAACATGTAACGAGGTCAGGTTTATCTCAAACTAAATCTAACATAACGTCATCTTTCTAACATGATGTTGTCGTGTTTCTGATTTGAGGTAATCGCCATGTCCATGCTTATGTATTCTGTCTCTGCCCCGCCCCCAATGCAATGTTAAGTATATGAAATATATCCCCTTTTTACATCTTTTGATTCAAAAGTCTTGCTTTTTCCTATATACATTTTGTATATATTCAAACACAATGTTTCCTAATATTGAATCCACAATTATTTCTAACACGCAAATTCCTAAATATTGCAACCAATTCAATGACCTCACAATAAAAGTTATTCAAAAACAGTGTTGTGGTCGCTTTTCTCGCAAAACATTAATAAAAAAAATCTGATTTATCAAAAATTCTTACATGTACTTTCGCTAAAACGGAAAAATTAATTTAAAAAAAAAAAAAAACAATTTTTGTAATGATTGTCTAGCTAAGGGATTTCTTTTTGCATCCCGGTTCCCAGAGTACGTTACTGTCACACGCGTAACGTCAGTCCATTCCATAAATGACTCGCAAGCTTTAGCATCCCATTTTCCAGAAGCAGAAAGGGACAGGGACTTCCAAGAACCCTCTTGAAAAGTATAGGTAATGGGAAAACATGCTGTTGTGCTCATGAATGACGTGTGGATGATACATTTTTTTTTTTTGCTTTAGTATTAAAATGGGGTCGAGAGAATGAAAATGTACGATACAGATACAAATATTTCACTGAAAATTCCTAAAACAGACGTTTAAGCAACTTGTTGGAAAACGGTTACGAGTATGTTCATTGTTACTCTTGTGGCCGTCAGAGAAAATTTTCATAAAAACATACATTTTTTACAATGCAATTTTTATGCAGAAATTACAATTTTTAACGTCAGTCCATTCCATAAATGACTCGCAAGCTTTAGCATCCCATTTTCCAGAAGCAGAAAGGGACAGGGACTTCCAAGAACCCTCTTGAAAAGTATAGGTAATGGGAAAACATGCTGTTGTGCTCATGAATGACGTGTGGATGATACATTTTTTTTTTTGCTTTAGTATTAAAATGGGGTCGAGAGAATGAAAATGTACGATACAGATACAAATATTTCACTGAAAATTCCTAAAACAGACGTTTAAGCAACTTTGGAAAACGGTTACGAGTATGTTCATTGTTACTCTTTTGGCCGTCAGAGAAAATTTTCATAAAAACATACATTTTTTACAATATTAAACATATTTAGGATTAAATTAAAAAATTACCATTTAAAAGTTCATGTCATTCCGCTTCATAAAACATATCTAATATGTAATTTAGTATATTTTGGTTGTCTAGGAAATAAATCAAAATTTTGTTACTCTTGTAACCACTGAAAAAGGCAAAATGCAAAAAGTGTTTTTAAGGTAGAATTCCTGTGAATTATATGAGAATACAAAACTCAAATTTATAAATATAATAGAGTAATTATATCTTCAAAAGGGAAAAACTATTGAATCACTTTGACAAAATCTGGATCATGGCATTGTTTTAAGTAAAATGCTCAGCGTTACTCTTGTGACATTTTGTCCACAATTGAATGTCTGCTTAAAAACCTCAAAAAATCATTAATATATGAGCTAATACAAGATTTTTGTAATATACAACAGTTTTAAACATTGATAGGAGTCTAAAACAGCTTAAAAGGGTATAGAATATTATATTAAAAAATAGTTTACTAAAAATATGTTTTACGTATAGGAGAGCAACAAAATTAGCTAAATTTTGGTTTCCTTTATACCAAATAGCATGATCATAAGGTTCAAACTTTTTAATTCCTTTTACTTTTGTGTGTATTAAAGCACCTTATTTGATATTCGTCGTATACTGTTAGAGTTAACGGACCACAACATATATACATATTTTACATTCACCTATTGGCTATATTGCAATTTCTCGGCTCTTTTGCGTTCTGCTACTGAGCAGAATTCGTTTTCATCATCTGTTCCACTTGCAATTTTATTGCTGTTTGCTTTATGAAATATGAACTCTTTGTAGGAATTGTTATTTGTTTTGTTTAATTGTGGATAGTGGCATTTTTGGTAGCTTCGACAAAGTGCGTTTTTGTGTGCCCTTCACTATGCAATTTCTCCAAGAGTAATACGGAATGGGTTCTTTGGTTTTGATTTCTTCATTTGGTACATAAAGTATGTTTACCTTTGTTGTACCATGAACAAGTTCTGCAAAATCAGCAGCTTTTTGTATTATTGCTTTTTTACCATGCACTTCATTTCATAGACATTACTTAAAACAGAAAAACAGCACCGATTCCATCTATAGCACCCGTATCATAGGCCGTTGCAAAAAAATGTCCATGAAAACTGTTAATATTTAAGTTTGACTTAAGTGTTGGCATGTTTGCAAAATTATATTTTTGTTTAAATTGGCCTGTGCAACCATCAGGAAAAACTGGATACGCTTTTGACCGATGCATTTTCTTGGAGATGCTGCATTAAAATGTTGTGCAAACACATTTACAGAAAATCTGTCTTGTATTTTATAATAGTCTTTCTATGATATCTTTCAAAATGCACAAATTTCCCATCTTAATGATTCAAAAATCTCAACTGTGTTGAAAATTCCCTGTTCCAACTTATCTGCATTTTTCATCTTTTTTATATATAATTTAGATAATATTAAACAGTTCTCTCACAAGCATTGATTTGTTGCACCCATATTCCAATGCAGTGTCCGTTCTGAGGTCAATTTAAATGTAATGATACAAGTTAGGCCATTTCTAATCTTCCCTAGCTTTCATTTGCTAATAATATTAATTTTCTTCAGGCATAAATTTTCTCAACTTGGGGATTTTTAGAAGTTGAAATTCCCAACTTTCAGGGTTTAAAGATTATATTGGGGTCGTGCTCCGGTGCGACAGGCCTGGACAAGCACGCTAAATCAATAAATCTTTATGAATGGAGAAAATAAATCTGCAACTGTCCTATGAATTACTTTGAAAGTTTTTATGAAAACCACAAATACACACATTCTGAGGACCTGCTGTCATAATAGTTCTGTAATTTAAAAAAATAAAAAATTAAAATCCTTCATTTTAAAAACATGAATTAATGCGATTTAATTTGCTTTAAATTTATAGAATAAAATTAATTATGGACAAACTACTTAATAACTTATTCTTAAAAAGGGTGAAACCAACTAAACTTAAAACGTTGTTTTTGTTTTGGTCTGAAGACAACCTATTTTATTTACTTGACAGAAATGTTATGCATTACTCTTGTGACACTGTCAATTGTCACTCTTGTGACAACACAACAGAGGATGTTCTATGCATGACACACAAAAAATAAATGATGTAAAATATGTCTTATTCTACCAAATTAGAGATTTAAAGTAAAAATGTTAAGTAGTTTTTACAAATTTGAAACTTTTATAGGTTTTTTGTTACTTTTGTGACAATTAAACATCAATATTAAATACAGTTAAAATTTTATTCAAAAGCTAATCTAAAATATTTCTACTACATATATATAATAAATATGTAAATGGATTATAAATTTGTATATATAATGATTTCAATTAATGAACAAAATTAAGAAAACAATATACTATAATCGAAGTGACATTTTTGGCCCCAATATAAGTGAAGAAATATGTCAACTTTCAGAAAAATTTCACTGCAGACTATTATTTTTATGAAATAATACCTTACAAATTCATATCCACCAACTTTCTAGGATTAAATTGATATACAACACTTAGAGTTTGGTTAAAATTTTAATTTCAGTAAAAAGTTTCAATTTTGGTGGACGTTCCCTTATGTCCTTGCCTCCTTGTTCCCTTATGTGCACAAGTGTGGAATGGCTGGATGGTTAAGCATATAACAACTGTTCAACTTTTTAGCATATTTCTTTTTACAAAAAGCCTTAAATGGTTTTTAGGATTTTAACTAAAATGTTTTCTAAAAAGGTAAAATGCTAAAAGTTTTATGAAACCCAGCTTAAGCATATAAATATGCGGTTTGAATCAAATCTGTGTATATTTGAAATGGAAGTTATCAAAATTCTAAAGAAACTACTGTGAGCATGATTTTTGATGGAGGGAAATAAAATTGTGGGTTATGGTGACATATCAACATTTTTTCATGTATCTTAAATTTTAAAATATACAACAAATCATAGGTAATTAGTTCTTAAGTTTAAGAAAGATATTGGAGAATAAAATAGACATAATTTATTAAACTTGAGTAATAATATGTATATTTACTTATCAATGTGTTGAATTGCCTGGTTATCTTTGTTAATTTGTAATAAAATAAACATTTTTGATAAATCATCTAAAGTTTCAATGTATTATAGTATTTGTTTAATTAAAAATTTATTATTAAATTTTTAATTTTTCAATGAAAGATCATAAAAAAATACATGTGATCATAAAAAAATATTTATATGTTACTGCACACAATAATTTTTTTTAAACAAACATTTGATATTAATGATTTGAACATTCAATTTGTGACTGCTCCAGGAAATTCTCTTTCTTTTCATCCTCACTTGTTAAGATTAGAAAGTGTGTAAGAGGCTTAAAATTAATCTATAATGCAGAAGTAATATGTATGATTTCTACAATCGGGCGGCTTGACTGAGATCTTGAATTTTGGTTAGTAGTGTGGTCCCATTTCAATAAGTTGCTCAATAAAGAATTAAAATGTCATCCCATTTAACATTATAGCCAAGCCGAGTTTCAAATTGTAAACACTCTTATATCAAAACTCATTTTTTAGGCTTGTACTATTTGGCAGCGATGTTGCCTGATTGGTAACTGTTTCACATACAATACTTAAACTCTATTATAATTGGAACCACTGTCTTCTAAAAACATAGGCTTTTGGCTTATTAGATATAAGCACTAAATAATATTGAAGAAATATATTACATAACTGTTACACCAAAAGAAAGCAATTATAATATATGAATTGATATATGGAGTACCACATTCTAAATGGTTAAAGTTTGACTTTATGTGCATTTGGAAGGGGGGGGGGGTTCTATTATTATCATGGGAACTAAATTTTGTAATAAATGTTTTTCATGTTGGTTTTTTATTATTTTAGGACCTGGTAAAGAGCCATTTAATGTTTGCTGTCAGAGAAGAAGTAGACGTATTAAAAGAAAAAATTACAGAATTAATGGACAGAATATCTCAATTGGAATATGAAAATGGTTTTTTGAAAGCAAATGCCAGCCAACAGACTCTTGAGCAATTAAACCAATCACAACTGCTGCAACAACAACAACAACAGCAGCAGCAACAGAATCAGCCTTCTTCAGTTTCTATGAACTCAATACCCCAAGTGTCACAGCAGTCCTTACAGCAGCAACAATTAAATATTCAAAATCAGCAGCCAACTTCATAACAATCAATAAAACACTCTGTATTAGCTAATTAATTACATTGGAAGCATATTTGGTAGTCTTGCATTCTTGGTCAGTTTTAGAAGTAAAAAAGGGATAATTTAAGGTTATTTTATGTATACTGTACAGCAGTTTCTTTTCGTGTGAAATTTATGTTCCTATTATGTAATACTATATGGTGTGGTCATTTAGAAACTTGCGTCAAAATTTTTTATTTAAAAACTTTTTATTTTGTTTTACGTTTAAAATAAACTATTTATGTGTTGTCGTTAATGTAAATATAAAATCTTCAAAAATGAGTGAATTTTTTCCAAGTAATATAATTTTTTCACTACATAATAAAATATTACAATTTATTACACAGTCTAGGACAAAGCTGTAGGTTTGCGTATGAATATAAATTGTTTTTATTACTTTCTATACATGAATTATAGAAATTCATTAACTGCACTATATGCAATGCTACCAGATACCAACTTTTTTTTAGACAACTTTAAAAAACATAGTGTATGCTATAGTGTGTCATTGGTTTAATGATTAAAGTAGGTTATTAAGTTTTCAAATGTGTTCTGAAGCACATGAAAATTTTCTTGCCTACAATATAATATAGGATATATGAACATAAGACTAGGAATATTCAATCTCTTTTATAATGATTTTTGTAAGATAAATTTTTAAAGGCTAAGTAGTATTTTAGACTCTATGAAAATGAAGATTTTTGTTACTTGTATGTTTTAGGAACCTTGTTGCAAATGAATGTGTGTATTTTTTATTTATCATGAAAAGATCTGTTTTGCAATAGCAGCCACTCTTTGCTTTTTTTAGACCTGCTATTTGAATGTTTATTTTTTTGGGATATATTGTAACTTATTTCCATCAGTATTAATTGTTTGGTTTATATTGCTTACAATGCTAGTGTATGCTGGTCTTACACAACCACTTTGTTTGAGAAAACTTCATTCCTCAATGTGAACGAACAATGTGCCACAATTTATGTCTGTGTCATGTCTTTTGGAAGAATGTGCGCGAGAAGGAGCAACGGACCAATGCGAAGTGTACAGGAAACTTTTGTATATCAACTGAAGTACTGCAACAAGCGAACTGTATCGAATTCACACACTCGGAAACGGAGAGCGCAGTTGGATTTGATTCTGTACAGAAACTACCTTTTCTTCAATAAGAAAGACAGTTCTGTCATAATACGCCTTATAGGTTACCAATTGTGATAAAATTAAATACTGTAGAGGTTGTGGTATTGTATATTGTAACCTTTCAAATGCCAAGGGAATTTCTCAAAGAGCAACCACTTTTAAATGTGATAAGTGTATTAAATTTTCAAAGGTATTCTTTTTTCCCCCTTCCCAGTCTTTACTTTTTTTTTTTAATGCTAAGTCACTTTGAAATAGAGCATTCCTTATACCTTGTGTTGGTGCTCAGCCACATGGGTGCACTTATGTTTCTCAACCTGTTAGGTGCTATTGTGATCATCAGTTTTACCGTTCCTAATCACAAGTATTTTGTACTGTGATGAATCGTATGTAGCTCATGCTTTCTGTAGAACTACTGACAATTGAAAGGGCTTATGTATATTAGTATGTAAATTGAAATTGCATTGCGGCAAAGGAGAAGGGCCAGTTAAACCATATGTATAAGGGGACGGGAGGGTATCAATTAACTATAGTTAACTAATAGACATAGCATGACATTCACTCCGAAACTTTTGACTCCTCTGCTTCAATGCTTAAATTTGACACTTTCTTTTGGTTGCAGTGTGTTAATAGTCATCAGCCTGTATAATAAAGTTCTATAAAATTATGACGTGAACACTGCTGCTTTTCAAAATTTATGTGTAGATATAATTATTTTCCGTTGTGTACTATTTTGTGGGGGGTGATTATGATGTGTAAAACTGTAAATTATATGCAATAATACAAAAAATGTCCCACTGTGGGTTTAATTCAGAACTCTACTTGTTAAATAAGAATTGTAAAAGTTCATTTCTCAAAATTTGTTGACATTGAAGTATATTCACTGATTAATTCAACAAACAAAATAATTCCCATTCTATAAACTATGCAATAAATGATGCTTTTTTTTCCAAATGGATTCAATTTTCTTATTTTTTTATAGAGTTTAAGTCACCGATCTCAGTTAAGTTATTAAAGTATACAAACATATTGATACTTTTATTTTAATATCACATAATATAGCAAATCGAAATTTTAGAAGGTATAAAAAACTGAGTTCAACTTTAATTAAGCTCATTCTTTCCAACAAAAAATTGAATAACTTGAGAAATAACTTTTTCGGATATATGGATAGACTTGAAAAGTGTGTCTATTAGAAAAACCACAACAAGTATAATTGGGGACAAATTGTCTATCTTTCTCCAATCAATACATGTATATAATATTTATATAAGAATTGACTGTCTGTGGATTCGGAGAAAACCACTAATTTTGAGATTTTTCCATGTATTGGGACACATTGATTAAGAAAATAACATTATAATGTTTTTTCTATTTTGTTTGTGCCATTTTAACTCAAAAACGACTGAACTTATTTCTATGAAATTTACGTCATTTTATCAATCTTCCAGATTAAATCAGCACTTCGTTTCATGTGTATATCTGCAACTGTTCAAAAGTTATACAACTTTTTCTATTTTCCCATACATTATAGCTTTTTTAACCGACTGAAAAGTGCGCAACCAAACTTTAAAATAAAATCGCTAAAAGGAGAGAGGTTATCAATTCGACTATTATGTTTTACATGCTTTTATTTTTATGTATGTTCACGCAAGATTTCTGTTTTAATTTAGATATTTGAAAATTCTTTTTTGTTGGATAGAAGATGTTTCACTTGGGCACCTTTTGAAACAAGTAATCTAGGAAGGAAAGACCCGTTAACGATGCCTCCTATTTTTGGATCATGGTCAGATGACGAGAACAACACCTGAGTTGGGACCCGATGCAACCTCAGGGGACTAGTGCACGCTAAATCTTCTGATTCAAAGTCCTCATACCCATCTAAGGTGCGTGGTGTGCTAGCTTAAGTGTTGTCCTCGCCACCTGACCATGATTCAAAAATTACTAGGAAGAGTTATCGGGTCTCTCTTTCGAGATATATCAAGTAATGTTTCCACTGAGGTTTGCGACGGTTCGGGGTCTATCCCGAAGTTCCCACTGAGGAAAATTATTTCAGTCAACCAACCAATCAATGAAAATATTCCCATTAAAAACGGCACAAATCAAAAGCAGCACTGCACATGTGCTGATAAATACGATGATATTATTGGCTGACGAAAGTCTTTTTTCGAAATGTGATTCGTTGACGTCCACATCTGGTATAGTGCTTTTTATATATATCCTAAATTATAAATGTCGAAACGAAAATGTCAACATCAACAATCGGCAAGTCTGGTAGCAGTAGAGAATGTAATGTGAAAATAAAGAATAGCTCGACAGAAAGTTACAAATCAAAAATGAAACGGGATAAAACCTATCAAACCAAGGTAAATTAAAAATAAATGTAATGTATTCTTTTGTTTTGTATATATTTTAATAAATTACTCTTTTACCATAGGTCGTTATTCGACGTCTTCCTCCAACTATGACTGAAGAGCAATTTGTTGAACAAATTTCTCCTTTACCTGATCATGATTACATGTATTTTGTTAAAGCAGACATGAGGTGAGGCAGCAGTTTTTTTACTCAGCTAATTCTATATTGGGGAATTATTGAACAAAAAACACCAACCAAAATCAGTATGAGCACTGGGCTCCAAGGCAATTTGATAATAATATAAAAATTATAAATTCATATATTAATGTGATTAAAATGTTGCATTTGTTAATTTTTGCATTGATGTTAATAATTATAAGTGTTTATTGAGGCATGAGTGGCATTTAATTAGTTCAGAGGAGAAAAGGAGGTACAGATGTAGTATAGGACATTTGGCGTGTTTTATAGAGGCGATAAATTTATAGTATGGCAACCCAACCTGACATTGTTGGTATTTTCGATTCTTGTGGCGACTTTCAAACTACGTCATAGCGCTGTTTAACGGCAATTTTTCGTCGCCAAAAACAAAAACGCGCCAAATGTCCTATACTACATCTGTTCCGAAAAGGAAAGGTAAAGAGTTGCATGTGATAATGGGTTGGCATAGTATTTTAAATAAGTGGCCAAATGACCTTATGCCTTCTGCGCATGCGTGTTTTCCCCCACTGACCCTAATGGTTAAAATATTTTTAATGGAGACGAAGGTCGTGGCCCTGCCAACTATGAAAACGTGAAGTTTTGTTACCTGAACGGTTGTAAGTTAGGTTATTTTGATGCAAATTGATAAAAGAAGATTGTTTGATTTTATCGAGAGCATTGAACATGCTAAAAGAGATGTAAACAAAACAATGTTCTGGTTAAATACACAATTACAGTTAACAATTCAAGCATTGTGGTTAACAAATATAATAAACAAAGTTTTCGAACAGTTTCCATGTAGTTTGGTTAACTAACGTCGCATTAGAGCTACACATTGGGTTATTGGCGACAGTTTGGAGTCTTATCGTAAATATATTTTATGTGAATGATATGTTTTGGGGAATAATTGAATTTTAAGGGTCAGTTGAATTAAGACAAACTAGAGCTACACAATGAGGTTATTGCGATGAATTGTAGTAAAAAGGAACTTGTACATTAAGCAGGCACTCATTCTCTCATTTATATATCAGGCAATGGTGCATTTCCCGTCAGGTTGTTTCAAAAGCAGCTGGTACTCCCTTCCCACAAGTTGTTTGGGTCTCATCATCCCCTCTAAGCAAACGTTTTCTGTACCGAGCAATGGCACACTAAAGAACATCTAAGAACATTCAAACTATCAAAATCTGATTAAAAATAATTAGCCTCATTTGCTAGCCATCCCAACAGCAATGAAGGCTACTTATATTACAACAACAATTTCTGTTATGTGCTTTAAAAAGTATAAAAATTTTACTCAAGTGTATACTTTAAGTAATTCTATTTGAAAAGAATAATTCTTATTTTCAATTTATGATGCAAGAATAATATTCGTTCAAAAATATTCTAATGTACAAGCTGGCAAGGAAGTAAATACTACAAACTCAACAAAAATCATTTAATACAATCGCAAAATTAGCAAATTCATATAAATAAAATTAATATCCAAAAATAATTGTTCGAAAATTCAATATCGTCTGCTTTCAATGTTGTTCTATTTTATTCAGATCTCTGAAGTCACGTAGCTCTTTAAACCAGTCTCGGAAATTCCGATTGGTTTAAACTCTAAAACTTTATTAAAAAAATTCGGTGTTATACTGTTAATACTCACAGTTGCACATTATTTTTAGATTTTTTTAAAACATGAAATTAAATATATACAGTGTGTCCCATAAGTTTTAAGACTGTGGCTATAAAAGACGCAAACAAATTAAAAAAACATTTTCAATACATTTTTTGTTCAAAATAGTTTCTATTAAAAGTAGCACACATGTTGGAACGATCTTTCAACCTTTTCATGCTTTTCAAAAACTCCTCTTTTGAAATATTGTTTAACTTCGTTGTCACGGCTTCTTGTATCTCGTGTATCGACGCAAAATGGCCCCTTTCAAGTCTATCTTTAATTTCGGGAACAGGAAGTAGTCAAGGGGACTCAAATCAGGCAAATATGGTGCGTGGCTGTGCACATGAATTATTTTTTTGGCCAAAAATTAAGTGTTAATCGCCTTGGTATACGCTGGCGTGTTATCGGGCAAGAGGAAAAAAAGAACGATCTCTCCAGAACTCAGTTCTAACACGCGCAATTCTTTTACAAAGGCGATCCAGCACTTGTTGGTAGAATGAAGCATTCACACTAGTACCCTGAGGAACAAATTCTTTGTTGACGATGCCTTTGGAGTGTTGCATGGCCGTCCGCTCTTTTCTTTGTCTTCAGCCCACTCTCTACCTTCGCAAAAAGGTTATATCACCGAAAAATAGACAATAACAGATCCACCATAAGTCACTTTTAACATTTCGAAGGTTTCTGTTGCCCTTTTCCCGGCTATAAAGCAAAATTTAATCACAACACGCTGGTCATTATTTTTATTCATCCTGAAATTATGACCACTAGCACTTTGATACTACCACATGAACTGCTACTGAACAGCTGCATGTGATCCGATGGACTTGAAACTTTGTATGGGAGAGAGGAAGGTTGTAGTAACTAGTTCTCAACATTTTATGAAAATGGTTCTAGTAGTACCGATTTTATAATCACAATCTCAGTGTTCACTCTAGGCGTTTTTTGAAGGGCGGTCCGCCCTGCCCGCCCTTTTTTCATCTCGATAGCGCCCTCATGCCCCTTTTTCAAAAATGCCGCCCTCTTTCGAAAAAAATTCCGCCCCTATTGTCCTTTTTAGACGAGCACAAGCATCCTTACTTTCCTAGCTGTCTTTAAAAAAGGCATCGATTAATTTTTTTTTGTCTAAATTGGAATTAAGTGAATTATGACAGTAGAAAAACAAACTTCTTTTTAACTAAGCGTGTTGTGAAATCACGATGATTCTGCGGTAATTTCAAGCACGGGGCATAGCACGAATCCTATTGATTGCCTGTAAGATGGTTTGGGGCAATATTACAAGATTAAACAATTTATTACCAAATTTATAATTTCAGTAGCCTTTTCATCAGTTTTGTAAGGGGCCTAATTCGAGCTGCTTGCCGATTTGGTTTTTAGCGAAAACATTAATTTTAAAATGTCAAATTTTGGATTTCAAGTAGTATTTCCACAAAGTGACATCAATTTTGTACTGTTCTTTTGTTCGAGATAAGCCCCGAGCCGTAACCAATAGCCCAATATGCAGCTCTATAGCAATGTCAACCAATAAATCGGAATTTTTTTTGTTTGGTCAGGGTTCGATGTGTCAACGGGTGGCCACACCACCCCAATTTTTTTTTTTTAAAGTGCCCTTTTAAAAACAAGAAGTTGCCTTTCCAAAAACAGGGTGCCCTTTTTCTGCTAACAGCGCCCTTCCCCTTTTTATTTCTAGAATGAACACTGACAATCTTAAAACTTATAGGACACACTGTGTATGCATGTGGATCCAAACAAACTTTGACTTCACAACTGGCCCTTAAAGGAATACCAATTAAATTGAGCATTAATGGGAATTGAGCTTAAAGAAATGCAATTAAATAGACATTAATGGGACGAGTAGGAAGAGGGTTTAACTCGACTTAAGAGGTTTTGATTGTTACTTTCAGGATTAAGGCTAAAAAATTATATATGTCTAATATTAGTTATAACAAAATAACATTTTAAAATTTGTTTAATTCATTATAAAGTTTTTAAAATTTATTTTTTCAGGTTGAGCACTCATGCTTTTTCTCGAGTATATCTTAATTTCCTCATTCCAGAAGACATCTTTTTGTTTAAAGATAGATTTGATGGTTATGTATTTCTTGATAGTAAAGGTGAGAAAAAAATGGAGATAAAATGCTTATGTAAATAGAATCACATTTGAAATATGGATAAATTTTAAATGCACATATGTCAGTTTGTATAAATATGCTAATTTCCACTAAAAACTTTTGAAAGTACAAGCTGATCCCAAGTTATGAATAATTCATTTATATAAAAAAAAAATACATCTAGTGCCTTAAGAAAAACTCCCAATAAATTTAAAAGAAAATATCAGTGGTTAATTAACCAATTCCCTTCCCTGCGTCCACACTTCTTTAGAGGTGGAAATATTTTGGTATTACTTTTAATGTTAGTCTGCCAATTTTTTTAAAAATAACGATCTTGAAACTTAAATTTCGTCAGGAATTTTTTTTCCAATTTTCTTAAATTCGTCAAGAAATGAATTTATATGAATATATATATATATATATATATATATATATATATATATATATATATATATATATATATATATATATATATATATATATATATATAAATTTTGGTTATGTTGATATTATAATTTATCCTTTGCACAAACCAACGTTGCAGAGAAATTTTGTGTTAATTAGCTCTATGTTTTTTGAATTGTAAAAATATCCTTAATTTAATTCTTTAATTTCTTAGTAATTAATCTACAGAAGTTTCAGTTAATTAGAATCTGATTGGATCCTTAAAGTTTTTAATGTTTGTCACAGATGATATGTATTTTCTTAAGCAATTTTATGTAGTTAATTTATAATATGTCCCTGTTTTTTATATTCTTTTTGAATTAATCCAGTTGAGGCTCTTAAAGTTTTAATTTACTATTCTTTATCATATTTGTATGACTTAAACAGCTAATTTTTTTTATTACCACAATTACATATGTTGTTTGTACTGTTATAGGCAATGAATATCCTGCAATTGTGGAATTTGCACCTTTTCAAAAGATTCCAAAGAAAAGAAATCCTAAGAAACGGGATGCTAAATGTGGAACAATTGTAACCGGTTAGTAATATTATTGGTAATCCAAAAATGCTCTTTAAATATAATTACATTGGAAAAGAAAATTTGCTTTTTTATATACAGGCAACTCTTGAACTCAAGAGGAAGTGTATAAAAATTTGAGATATCAAAACAACTAACACATTTGCAACTAACACATCAATTCAATTAAATTTTTGAAATCAGTAGAAATTGCATATATTAAAGGCACAGAACTGATTACAGAAAAGCAATTTTAGTTCTCAATGTTAATGTTATAAGATCTTACTAGTTATATATATGCTTTTTGAAATGAAAGATACAGCCATGTAAATTTCTGATTATGACTTTATGTGAGAATTCTGTGTTCCTTTTGAATTAAAAATGAAGAACTAAATTTAGTCGAAAATCTTAATTTTGTTATCGGGTAGACATTTTTGTTGTGTTAATAATTTTCACTGTTATACTAATAATAAAGTAACATTTTGCAATGAACTATTATTGTTCTGACTGAAACCAAATTTTGTTCAAGCTGTAGATAATTAAAAAAGTGCAGAAATATGTGATTTATTTATTATATTAGTTAAAATGGTATAATAGTTATATAATGATACTCTCAGTTTTAACTTTATTAAATGTCCTCGTATTTTGTTTGTTTTTATCCCTTTGCTTTTATAAATTATATTTTCTTATTTTAAATATTTTTCTCTGACGATTACTTTTTTTCTTTAACTATTTACCTATTAACCTCTGGTAATCTTATAAAAAAAAAAATGATAATTTTGTTTTGAAACTAGATCCTGACTATCTGAAATTCTTGGAAAGCCTCAAGAATCCAGATGATGTTACGCTTCCATCTGCTGAAGCGTACTTGGAAGAAATTGAGACAAGAGAGAAAGAGTTAAAAGGTATTGATATATATTGTAGGATGTTGAGAATTAAATGTTATTTCATTTTATACATTTTCGAGTAATGAGTTTATTTAAAATTGAGACAATTTTACAATTTATTTGCGTTACTGAGTCAAAAATTGAAGCCACAATGCTATATTTGAAGAATCATTTCCCCCTGACCTGCAACTAATTTAATTACTTACAAATTTGTTTTATTGATTTTAATTGAAACCTAAGGATCTTGAATTGTAGGGATTTGAAGTTTCATAACATTCTATCATGTAATATTTCTAAACTTTGCGATCAATGTTTTATTTGCTTCTAAATTGGGAGTTGTCTCTTCTTTTCTGTTATCTACCGATTGCATTTAATCTTTCTTTACTTCTTAAAATAGCTTGTTCTCATTCAAATTGTTTTAAAATCACAACCTTAATGTATTTTTTTTCTGAATATAGCAAATAATGGTGTTCCTAAAATGACGACCCCATTGATTGAGTTTTTGAAAGCCAGAAAAATTGAGCAACAGGTAATATTGGTATTAGTAATGTTGCAATAGAGATATAATAATACATCTGTGCTAAATTGTAAATTGTCTGCACGAATAATGGCCATTTTTTTTAGCTCACTATTAAAATTATAAGTATTTCAGGGAATATTTTTCTATTATGAAAGAATTTTTATGAAAATAAAAACCAAGTGCAATATTTTTAGGAAAATGACAACAAAGTGCCATAGTTTACATCTTGCTAACTTCCTATCACAAGTCAATACACTCTTATGAATACAGACTTGTCATTCTATTTTTTGTTATATACGATACCATTCTCTATTTTAATTGTTTTACTTTTGTCATGACCAGTGGTGGCGATTCGGGGGGGCAAGGGGGGGCGGTAGCCCCGCAACTTTTTTATATTGGACTTTTTAAAACTAAATTACAAGTCAATTGTTTTACTGCAGTGCCTAACAAAGGAAAAATTTTGAACCCCAACTTCCTCACACTACCATAGGAACGTAAATAAGGGCAGTGGCGGCGAATTGGGGGGGAAGGGGGGGGGGGGGGGCGGTTGCCCCCGCACTTTTTTGTATGTTGCCCCCGCAACTTTTTTATATATTGGACTTTTTAAAACTAAATTACAAGTCAATTGTTTTACTGCATTGCCAAACAAAGGAAAAATTTTGAACCCCAACTTCCTCACACTACCATAGGAACATAAATAAGGGGGGGGGGGAAGGTTTCAGGAGGATCAAACCCCTCTCATTGACAGATTTAATGTGCACTAGTCGCCTCCAAACGTCAAACGTTTGGATGATGGGAGAACGGGCTTGCAACCTCCCGGTAAGGAACTTGGCGCTTTAAAGAGCGCCAAATTGCGAGTTCGAATATTAAATCAAGTAGTATATATTAATAAATTTTGCTTCTAAAGTACCAGTAATTGTTAAATTAAATCAAAACAAAACATACATTTGCAAAGTCTAATCAAAGCGATTCACTTTTTTAACCAACCATATAATTTCTATAGTTTTTCTGAAAGAAATAGTTTATAATAATTTTACTTATGGTTACTTATTAAATAGTTTGGTTATGAAATAGTTTATTTTAGTCAGAAAATCTCCGATTTTAACATTTTTAAAACACAATCCACAAAAGTATATTTGTTTACTTTACTTATCAGCGAATGTTCTCAAAGATGATGGCATAAAAGATTTAATGGCCTTTTTTTTAATTCTCAATGCTTTGATTTCGAAAACATCAAGAAAATAGTTTATTGTAACTACGTATTAAATCTACAAAATACCCAGTCATTTTGGAGTCTACAGAGCAAACTTTATATGATTTATGATTATTCCGATAGATATTTATTTGTTTTTAAATCAGCCGTTGATTTTTTTTTATTCAATCAGGGCCATAGATCAGTCTTTTTACACATCGTAGCCTTCGTTTAAGGGTCTAGTTAAATTTTCTTCGACTATAGCTAAAATAGCCAAGTGATATAAAGGTGTTTTGAACAGTTCATACTTTTTATACTCCTGAAAATTGGACTTTAGTTTTTGTGGCCCTTTTATACAGTATTTCTGAAAGTTATCGTGCTTTTTTTTGCCTTTTTAAGTCAGAATAACGAAAAAAGAAAGCTTTTAACTTGTCTCAAATCAGCTTTATGGTATGAAAACTTCTTTTCTTAAATTTATGTTATTAAGTTTTTTTACTGTGTATTTTAAGTTGGTATACTGCAAATAACACAAAATAGTGAGTAAATACAAGTGTGCAATACCACAGCTTTTTTATAGCAATATAATAGCAAATTTTTTTTTAGTCCCCCCCCCGTTTCCCATTTGGGGGACTTCTTGTTTCCCCTTTATCTTGCCCCCCCACTTTCAGCACCCAATCGCCGCCACTGGTCATGGCGATGGTCCCAACTACAAAGAACCATGCTGCCAGTAACGAAACTAACCATTTCAAAGCATCTGGTCAATATTTCAACTATAATCCTTACATTAAAACAAGATATCTGTTTTAAAAGTTAAGGACATTTCCCATAGCAAGAAATTCTATAGTAATTGCCAATTCATCTGTCATAAATTGACATAATATTTTTTTAATCATCAAACATATCATTGTGTGTTTTCTACATTTATTCAGTGTGTTTTAAGAGTGCATTGTTTACTGAATGCAAGTTTCATTGCTGTAGAAAATCCGGGAAGAAAAACGTGAAGAGCGGAAGCGCAAAGAACTGGAAAAGAAGCGAATCAGAGAAGAGGAGAGACGTCGACGAAAAGCGGAAAAAGACAAAGAGAGAATTAAGGAAAAAACGAAAGAAAGGGAAAGTTTGTCTGAGAAAGAAGCTACTGATGAACTTGAAGAATCTTCTGTGTCTGAAAACCCAAAACAGGCCGAGACTGTTGTTCAGGTAAATATATAAATATACTAGCTAAAATACCTGTCCTACATCAATACTTATATATAAGAATGGAGTGTCTGTCTGTGGAATCGAACAAAACCCCTCATTTTGAGTTTTCTCCACGAATTAGGATACACTGATTCCGAAAATCACATTAAATTTTTTTTTTTCTGTCTGTCTGTTTGTCCGGATTTAACTCAAAAACTACTGCACGGATTTTTATGAAACTTGCACCATGTGAACAAACTTTTCTTAGTTTAAAATCTGCACTTTGTTTCATGTGAATATCTGCAACCATTCAAAAGTTATAGAACTTTTTCCATTTTCCTATACATTATTCCTATGGGAAATTTACATCTAGATCTTTCCTTCGTAACATTATTGTTAAAAATCACCTTAGCAACCAAATATATTTTTCGACAATACTGCGATAAACGATTCATTTTGATTGGCTGATGAGTAAATATCGCCAAATGTTGCCAAATGAATTTAAAAATATCGCCAAATGGATGAAAATGTCGCCAATTGTATAACAATGTTGCCAAATGAGTCAAAATATGGTCCTATATTTAAAAATATCATCAACATGGCAAAATTAGTGTCCAAATAATTAAACTAATGTCAATTGGTGAAATTTGTGGCAAAATGTTAAAATAAATATCAACATGGACAAAATACAATTTAGAAAAAATTATTGCTTATTTTACTAATAATTTTTTAGGTCCCACCACCAATACACATAAAAATAGAGCATATCTGTATATAAAGAAGAGTGTCCGTAAATTTGCCTTTTCGATTAGAGGTTTAGTCAAGAGTACACTCAGAAGTACGGAAGAACTCTGGTCCGGAAAAACACTCAGAATGTCAAAAGTCAACTTCAGAAGAATATCATTAGTTTATCAACAAACGTAAGAATATTAATGCTTTAACAAAAGGGAGAAATAATGGAGTGTCTGTGAATTCGAACAAAATCACTTATTTTGAGTTTTTTGCATGAATTTGGATATACTGATTCATTAAATCACTTAAAAATGGTTTTTGTCTGTCATCTGTTTATTCGTTTTTATCTCAAAAATGAATGAACGACTGGCAATATATTATAGGAATCGGTCGTTAACAAAAAAATATCCAAATGCAAGAGAAATATAAACCGGCTATTTCGAGATAAAATATTATTGTATAATAATAAAGATTAAATATGCGATTTTGCATCAATACTTATATACAATAATAAGAAGTTATAGAACTTTTTCCATTTTCTCTAACATTACACTTATGGGAAATTTACATCTCGATCTTCCCCTCATAACATTATTGTTAAAAATCACCTTGACGACCAAAAATATTTTTCGACAATACTGGGATAAACGATTTATTTTGATTGGCAGATGAGTAAATATTGCCAAATGAATTAAAAATGTCGCCAAATGTTTCCAAATGAATTTAAAAATGTCGCCAAATATTGCCAAATGAATTAAAAATGTCACCAAATGTTGCCAAATAAATTTTTAAATGTCGCCAAAATATTTAAAAATGTTGCAAAATCAATTAAAAATGTCGCCTAACGAATTAAAAATACCGTCAAATATTGCCAAATGAATTAAAAATGTCGCCAAATGAATTTTTTTTTCTCCAAATCAATAAAAATGTTGCCAAATGAGCTAAAATAGATCTTATATTTAACAATATCATCACAATGGCGAAATTAGTGTCCAAAAAACAAAATTAACATTTTACAAAAACATCAGTTTAAATAGTAGTCGCAATAGCATGTAAAGTCGTGAACATAAAAATATATTTAGGTATCTAAAAAAATACTCAAAGTAATTCTGGATAATATTCAAAGTAAATCTGGATTTTGATAAAGTTTAATTTTCACAGTGCACAGAAAGTGATATGCGATGGCTACGCTGACAAGACAAAATCGCGCAGCTCTTACTGTGCAAAGTGACCACGAGCAACGCCGGGTCATATTGCTAGTACATAATAATAATAATTACCATATTTATATAAGCAAAAGAAAAATATTCGTAATTTCTTGCCCCGTCAGAGTGACTCAAAGAAGTAAAAGGTCAAAATGTAATAAAAATTTTATTAGCATTGTTCCGCATAGGAACTGGATAGCTTCGTAATAGGAAGAAGTTGGTAATGGTGTGGACATACTATACTGTACTTCCGTTGATTAACATTTGACTTTTAGACTATGGTATCATTCAATAGATTTAAAGACAAATAACTCTTATAATTATTAATTATTTCTAAATGTTTTTTTTTTTGTAGTAGACATCTATATTAACAAGCCTTTAAACTTCCTAAGTTGTCGAGAGTATAGAATGAAAAAAAAAAAGGATTTTGAACTCTTAATGTGTGCGTTTCATTAGAGGAGGCTTTCGTAAAAAAAATCACAACCAATTTTTAAAGAATCTTTGTAAAAAATTTATATTGTTTCCTTTTTGTGGTAAATCTAATCAATACCTATGCGGAATTTTAAAATAATTTTTCCAGGCCATCAAAATTGTATTACTATGTGCAATACTTAAGATTGCATATTCCATGTATCTTATTAGAGACGTTTCTGTGTCATAAGCGCTGTGATCTTGCATTACAGCTGCAGCTAAACATTCTCAGCGTTATACTCCAGGCAACTGCATGCTTGAAGGGTTATTGTATGCTCACTTTTATATGTAATTGATATTTGAATGTACTCCGCCTTAAGGTGGACACATGCATTAAAGGATTAATATAAATTAGTAATTTCGAAGAGTAAAATACAGGAAAATAACCAGGATAGTTAATCTTACAATGCTATCAGAAATACACTTAAAATATTTAGTAAACTGTTGTTTATACAATAAAAAAATAATCTGTAATTCTGCACTTACTTTACAAATTGTTGTTTTTAAATTTGGACAACTTTAATCATATATATTATTTCAGTAGTAAAGATCCCTTTTGAGGGTTTTATGCACGACAAATTTTAACATGTGATATATAAAAAAACAGGGAAATTTCCCGGAGCAGTGACAAATTGTACTTTTGTATGATTATTAACTTTAAAATTTTTTTTTCAAAATCATTTGTTTCTATGCCGTTTTTAAATGACCCATTGGTAGTGCTGCCATCTATGAGGAGAACTGTTAAACTTTTTTGCTAATATAAATTTAGGGGGGGGGGGGGCAATGTTTTAGTATTATATTATTTCAACTGTGAACGCATTGAAAATTAATTTATTATACAAATAATGTCTTTTTATGTACATTAATAGTCTAAGTAAGGTATCATATCTATTTATAAATATTTTTTTCTATTCTAAATAACTATATATGTTTTTTCCCTCGTCATTTAACCAAATTGACTTTAACTAAAAATACAGTTTTATTATTTACAGTCTTTAGGCGTTTTCGTTTCTAGTAAAGCAATAACACTCCATTTGAAGAAAAATATATTTTGTTTTTTTTCTTGTCATCTGCTTCAGGTACTAAAAAATCCAGAAAGAGAAAAAGATGTGAAGGAGGTTACCACAACTCCCCAGAAGCCTAAGGATTATTTTGTTCCTTCCCGAGCTAACAAGGACAAGGAGAGGGGCAAGAAGGAATGGGAAAGAATTCGCCCTAAAGACAGGCAGAAAGTCCCTGCAAGGGGGTATTACAATGAGAAGGACAGGAGTCGCAGAGATAAAACAGATTACAAGTGAGTATTAAGAATACTGTTTAGTACTATTTGGCAAATAGGAAAATAGAAGGTTCAAACAATTTAGTGTTACTAAAAAGTGTTTATTGATTATTGCCTGTGTCAAATATATGATTTTTCCACAAGTTTATATTGTTGGTTTATTATAGGGAATGATTTTTTTCAGCTTATCCAAATTTGTGTCATTAATCTGCTTTAAAGCTAATTAAATTTGCTGTTTATTACTTAAAATAAAATATAGATTTATGATTAAAATATTAAGACAGTAATTAAAAAAACCTTCAATTATTACATTATCTTTTATATAAAGCTATTTAAATTTAATTTATAAATTTGTATAGTATTTTAATTTAAAAAGAAAAAATGTAACCCAGGAAAGGTAGCGTTTTGTCAACGACTTAGTGCTCGTCTAAACGACGAACTGCTACCTTTCCCGGGTTAATATATTTTGCAGTATAAGTATTTATTTAAAACATTTTCAATTAGCAAACTTCAAATATAAAACAATTGTTCTTTTATTTTAAGATTATATGGTAGCAAAAAGCAGCCGGCCACCGAAAGTGCTTCTATAAAACACAAAAGTAGCGATCCCAAAGATTCGAACGCTTCCACCCAGGAACCCTCCAAAGTCGTTGAGGAGACCAAAGAAGAGTTAAAAGTCGACCTCGATGCATCGGCTTCTTGTAGCCAGTTCTCTTCAAAAGACAAAAGGGACAACAGTTGCCCGGGCAATGTTGAAACTTTGGGCAGCCAGAAAAGTAACACTGAGCACTCCTTCAAGCAATATAAGAATGCTTCTAAGAGTGTTACCAGTGATGATATGACAGAGATGGACATATCCAAAAGTGACAGTGTAGATTATAGAAATAGAGGAAAGGACCCAAGGGTGGAGAGACGCATAAGAAACAAGGTAATGTAATTGTGTATTAGAAAGGTTTTGCAAGTTTCTTCAATGAAATTTGTTGAAGGTAAAGGTTTCTATACTAATACATGGGTCATTCTAAATTTATATGCAGATCTCGTGTCTTTTTTTGTCTTTCCAATTTTACTGACGTGATTATTTTTAGGGATGAACTGGATAATGGTTTTGCTGGATACCGGATATCCGGCAGTATTTTTCCCCCAAAAAGATCTTTTCTTAACAGTTCTTTAATAAGCTGTTCATACTGTTTTTGAAGCGTCCGGTGGTCCTGTACTGTATTGTTATGTTGAAATATTTCCAAATTGCTGATTAAAATTGTGCCATATTTAAATGCTAAAAATAGCTCTTACTGGACTGGAGAGTAAATCAATTTCTAATATATAATGAACAGAGATGTAGTTATGCACCCAACACACACCACCATCCATGTGGATTGTTTAAAACTCGAAGATATTCCAAAATAGCTAGTGGCTGGTTCCGAATGTCTGCAGCATATCTTCCTTACTATCTAATCCAGGGAGAATCTGCCTACTGCAGAATACCTTGGTAGTATTTTCAGGAAAACACTTAAAAGCAAGAACAAAAAATAATTGATCGCCACAAAAAAAATCTGCAGTGTTTTATTAATCCGGATATCCGACACCTTGCTTCAGGATATAATTACCGAATATCCGTTTCATCCATAATTTTTTTTTACATTTCCCGGTTATGATTACAATTGTGTTAAAATATGCCTAACACGATGCAAGTTATTATGATGAAGTGACTTATGCCACTGTTTTGTAACCTCTGTTACTTGTAAATGGTAGTAACACAGGTTTAATTCAGTAAGTAATTTTTTTTTCAGAAACTATTTTCGGATTAAAATTTTCTGCATAGTGCCAGATATTGATATACAATCTACACAAAAGAGATTTGCCATATTACCAAAATCTGTACATAAAAGTAATAAAAAAAAATTGGTAACAAGGGTTACAGAGACTAAAAACACTCGCCTGTAAAATAGTGTTTTAATCCAACGTTTCTGTTGTAAGTAACATATATTCCAAATTGACTACTGTTATTGTTTGTTCCCCCTAAACTTTATTTTTGGCCATTCTTGGGACAATAATAAAAATATGCCCAATTGGCATCATCAGTTAGATAACAGAAATTACAAAAACCTGGGACAATCCTTAAAACAATATATAGGAAATGGATTTCAAGAATTTGTGAAATAATTTGTTCAACAGAGTAACTAAATATTTACAAATGATAAACAAATTGTTATATTACTAAATAAATGATAAATTTCTAAAGAATCTTCAATTGGGACAGTTAAAGTTGAGCAGTGATGTGGAATATATATATATATATATATTTTATAAACTTTTAAACAAATGTAATACATATTCAGATGAGTAAATAAGTTATTTTTAAAAGTAAAAATGACACGAGTCAAAAATAGTTAAGTGCTGACAAGGGAAGAAACAAAATATTTCTAGGACGGAATTTAGAATGATCCACATACCAGCTGATTTGTTCAGATTTTAAGCATTTTTTATGGTTATAAAATTGTATGAATTTCAAGATTTTTTAAAAAAAGTTTATGTACTGCTATTTTTATCACTAAAAGAATCTTAAAAACATAAAAGTAACAAAATCTTTCCAAAATGTATATTGTCGAATTGTCTTATTTTATGGAATTGTTGTTGGTGAGGTGTTTTAAATTTTTTTGTTAAAATGAATCGGAAGATGTAAAAAGGGGATATGTTTCACAGACTTAACACATCACAATCCCATTTTTACATCTTTACACATATGCTGGTCTAATCTGCAATTTCATTGTTTCAAAACATAGAAATTAACTTTGTTTGCCAATGTTAAAGTACAGAGATTGCTAATATTTTTCTTTATATCAGATATTTTTAGTATTTTATATTAAAAAGATTTGACCACTGATTACTCATGTATCAAATTAATTTTACAGGATAGACCTTCATTGGAAATTTATAGACCAGGAATGCGAAGGGTTACCACTCAAAGGAGTAGTCCTCAAAAAGAAATTTCAACCTCAGCTAGTAATTCTTCAAGTCCCAGTCCTACACCTCCTATAACCATTGGATCTGTTAAACCAGAAACGAAAGATGATGATGACGAAGAAGAAGAAGACAATGCCAACCAAGTTAGTCCTTCATAATGTCAATGTGCCAGGTATTTGTCTTCTCAAAACAAATCAGAAAATTCGCTCATGTCCAGAAAGCTCATGGTTTTGTCTTTGTATTATATTATGAAGTTATAAAAATATGTACAGAATAAAAATGATAGCTAACTTTTTACTCCTAATTTTTATTCAGAGTTTTTTTTCTTTCTAACTGTATATATGCAGAGTACTTTACAAACCCAAAATGTCAAATTGCAATAAAACTTGTTCATTTGAAATTTAAAAAAGTTTAATAGGAAAAATGGTAAATAGTATTTTAACAAATATTATATTAGTATTTTTAAGCTGAACTATTTTTAATTTTTTCTATATTATTTTTAATTCACATTTTTTTTAAGGTTAGTGATAGCTTAGAATTTATTTAATATTTGTCTTCATTTGTAATTTTTTTTTATAATACTACTTGCCTTCTTGTGTCGATAAAACCTACACAGTGCCAACTAGGGTGCAAAATATAACAAAGCCAGTTTCCTTATCCTTTCTGCAATTACAACAATTGATAATTTGATTTTTAAAACGTTCAATGTTTTCTTTAAGATATTTTTACTCCGATAGTTCCAGTATGTAAATAACAAAACAAGAAGCTTAGTTAAGAACTTTATTGCACACATTCAGAATAGTACTTAGATTCTTATAAATATGCTTTTAAAATTTATAACTTTAATGCAGTTAAAATTCAAAATCACCATTGTAATAATACATGAGCAGATAAAAGATGAGCAATTCACCGAGATATACACACCTATGCAGTGCTCCTCCTCTTATAAGTAACTGGATGCTCTATTTAAAGCATGTAGTGTTTATGATTGGGTACATTATTTTGTTCTCGGGATTTATTTTTTCAGTCAAGTTAGGTACATACATTCTTTGGACTAATTCCCAATATATGATTATTGACTTGAGTATTTTTAAAAATTGGTTATTCATTTGAATCCAACAAAAGAGGATTATTTGATCATTAGAATATTTGGTCACATTTTACAACAATAGGTTGTACTGTTGCCAGTGGTACACAGTTTTATTTAAAATCTAAACAGAAAAATACTCTAAAGTTTAACCTAGTGACATATACACAAATTGGACCTCATACGACCTGTTTTGTGAAAATGTATGTCTGCATAAATTGAAATTCCGAGCATAAGAAATTTGAATGCTATGATGTGTTGCCATTATAAATTTTAAAATTAAACAAGTTTTTCTAAAATATTATAATTATTATATCCATACAAATCTGGCAATACAATATTCATATAAATTTTGCATTGAAGCTTCATTTTTTTTTCTATGAATAGATCACTTTGATTATCCTTAAGAAGTTTGAGACCAAACAAGAAACATTTCAACTCCCATAAAAATTTGTTTTGGGGCTCACTAATAATGGAGTTTAAATCCAGTAACTGTGTTATAAGTTATACAAGGTCCAGTTGGTGCATAGGTCACTTGTTTAACCTCTTATTGCCTGAAATTATCAGCTATGTTACAATAGGCATAGCAAATTTAATGTTGACAAAATGCCCAACAAAACAATATTTTACAACCATTGGTATAATTCAATATAACAGTTTCCATCAAAAATATATTTACTTTAACAGTTGCAGTAGCTTCCTGAACATTTAGAAAGATTTTTATCACAGTCCAGCTGATGATTGACTCAGATAAACTGTGTTTACAACCAATCCGATACAAAATACATACAGAAATTATGAGAAGTAATGTATTTCCTGAGCTGATATAATTATGTTACATGGCATTAAGAGGTTAAATAAGTTAAATGGTAAATATACTATTTGCTTTAATAGGAAAAAATTGCACTCTACTAGCATCTGCTTTCATAGTCAGTGCTTTTTAATATTTGAAAAATATTTTCAAAAGCAATTGTACTGTTTGTACCACTTTAAATAAATATTCCAGATTGACTTATGCATTATATTTTAGCTATATACAAAATTTTATGATTAATATACACAAGAATGATTATATCTTTCTATTAATGTTAAATATTCCTTTATATAATAACAAAGTATTAATAGTACTTTAGTACAGAAATGGTAGAGTATTTCTTGCATTTTATGCAATAAAGAATTTTTTAAATATTTTTTTACTTTATTTTGTTTAATAGTAAACTTATACATAAGTATTATTGCACTAATACATACAGTAGTTATCAACTTATTAAAAAAAGTTAAATGTTATATACTTAACATATTGATAGCAAAATTAATAAATTTTATTAAAATACCACTAAAAACCTTAACTTTATATACAAATTATTTTTCATTTTAACCTAAAATCTTTAATATATATATATAAATTTTGTTAGTGAAATGTTGATAACTATAATTTCTCTAGTATAGTGAATGAATATAAACGACATGAAGAGTAATGTAACTGATGAATAGAACTAAAGTGTGTTTTGTAATTTAATTATAGGCACACAGATTGATCATTGCATCAAAAGTGAATTTTTTTATTATCAAATTCGAAAGTTATTTCTTGAGTTCAGATAAACAACTTGTAAGAAGTTTCCCTGAATTTGTTGCATGTTCACTATCTTCTATAGTTTTGGGTATTTATAATACAATGTAGTTAGAGAACTACTGCATCTTATACATGACGGTTCATCTTCATTATTGAACATCTAACATAAACCTATAAATCATCAATAAACATAACCGTGTAAGTAATAAATATTTCGTTGACTTGTAATAATTGCTGATAAAATAAGGGGAACATAACATGGATCAAGATATAGGAAGAGTTGATATCTTGCTCTTTCTATAAACTTGTACAAACCTATAAAACTCCCAAGAAACATAGGGTGTAAGTAATAAATATTTTGTTGACTTGTTCATAGTTGCTGATAAAATAAGGGGAACATAACATGGAGTGAGATATAAAAAGAGTTGATATCTTGCTCTTTCTATAAACTTGTACAAACCTATAAAACTCCCAAGAAACATAGGGTGTAAGTAATAAATATTTTGTTGACTTGTTCATAATTGCTAATAAATTACAGAGCATAGACCTGGATATCAATTAAAAAAACAAAATATCAAATAATTGTTATCTCACTCCTCCTAAACAGCTGTGTAAGTAATAAGTTATTCGTTTCTATTTCAAGGACTTGTTCATGATTGCTGATGGTATATGGTACATTGAAGGAGATATCAAAAGGTGATACACAATAAAATCTTTTGATATATATATATTTAAATGCTGGTAGCTTTCTAGTTAATTCTTACTACTGTTTTTAAGAAGGATTGAAAAGTCTCTTTTAGTATAATAATTTTTTGAGTGTATAAATGCCTTTAAATTAAAATTGATCAGATAAAAAAATAATCGTGAGAGAGTCTCCACTATAATCTACTTTGTATTTATGTTAATTATTTAAAAAAAAAAATTGTATTGGTTATATTTGTGATAGTTTTCCATAGTCAATTCCCAAAAGTGAACGGGATTTAAAAACAACTATTTTTTTCTATTTTAATATATCAGCCATCTAATGTGGTTCCAATGCATAGTCGATAAAACCCATTAAGAAAGACCTGAAACCAAATGTTTCTTTTAAAAATGTTAGGCCCATTGCTGTCGATGGGTGACCTGTTTTTCGACGGAAGGCACTGCGATAGATTTTGATTTAAAACACAACTTGCACTTTTACCATCCCATGCATGATTTGAAAGTCTGTACATATTTACAAAGCGGCTTGCAGCAGCAGCAGTCTACCCCCGCACTGCAGAAGGCTGGCAGGTGACTGGATTATTGGGATCATTGGAGGTTCCGCCAGGGCCTTGGGAGGGAGGTCTGTGGGGAGATACAATAGGAAGCTCTTAGACTTACAATAGGAATCTCTTAGATTCTTACCTCCAAAGCAAGTTTGGAGGTAAGAATAGGAGCCAACACACTGTATTTAAAAGGGATTGAAAGTAACTGAGGTCAAGCAGGGTAGCAGGATTGTTTAGACAGAAATTGCATGGTCAATTCGTCGATTTTTCTATTTAAGGTGACTTTGCGTATTGCATAGGCAATATGTTGTGAAGACAAACTAAAACAATGTTTAAGACAATTAGATGACAATTTAAGGCAATAAATGCCCAGAGATAATTAAATTAGCAGATTTTAACTTGTGCATTTATTCATTACAAGAAAGGGCGACAGTTAGGTCGTTAGGTAAAGAACATGGAACTAGAAAAAGAACATAAAGTCGCTACTTTTTCTTGTTTCTAACTTGATTATAAGTTTAATTTGAAAGTAATTTTCCTTTCATTTTGCGTTTAATAAATAGTTGAAAATACATTTTGGGCTTTTTAATGCATTTCTGGACGGATCACTTATATGGAGAAAACACTATTTTGAACTCCGTTTTGTATTATGCGTAATCGATACTTTGTTTCTCGGTTCAGAGGGAGAATTTTTGTAAAGTTAGTAAAAGCATAAATTTCAATTAAGATTCTATTTTCTTCATTCCTGCACATGGCCAATTATAACGACCATTTCAGCATAATGCACAATAACTCTGACTTATCTTTTACACCAAATATTATTCTTATATGGCAATAGGAAGCATTGAATGGTTGAAAAGCATCATTCAAAAATCATGTAACAAACACACTAGCGTCATGTAGTCTGTGTAAGATATTTTATAAGTGCCACAAGAGAAAGAGTTACATACAACCGAAAATGTCTGGTTTATTAGGTATAGTAACTAAAATGAATGATGAATCTAATCGACTTGTTAATGTTCGACATATTTTATTGTATGAGCTATTTGTCTATGCAAAAACAGCTTTGGTAATCCCCTAAGTTAAAGCTTTATAATGAAATTTTTTTTTAAATGTTAAAATTATTTATTATATACTCATTGGTTGACTGTTGTAGAATTTTTGTTGAAAAGGGTGATTTTTAAGGTGTATTCTCATAACTATTCTAATTATTTATAGAGATAGTTGAAAATTCTTTATTGAGAATGTAATAAGTTATTTTAATGAAAACATTTCTTGCATATTTTAGAATTTGTAAGCGTATTCTACATTTATTAACTTGTTTACTTTGATTTATATTATTCAACAGAAAACTGTTATCATATTCATTATTATAAATAAACAACACGTTTAGTTACTCTGCAAGAAGATGAAAAACTGACGAGATTATTCCTTTAAATTTACAGCCACACTTTTTTAATTTGCGATTCAAGTAAATATTTCTTTTATAAATATGGTCTTTTCAAAATAAAATTTCATTTAAATAACATTTTTAGGATTACAAATTCAAAATATAATACATTTATTAATTTTAATTGTCCCTTTTTTTCAATTCTATTCGTATGAAAAAAATTGACAAATGTATTGTGGTTTGCTTTTGAAAAGTTCTTGAACCAAATTCAAGTTGTGTGAAATTACTAAATAGAAATGATGGGTTTTGCTAAAATAATTTGTAAGCATTGAAATTTTATACGTTAAATTACGGTAGTAAGTTTTATTTTCCTATAAGCTGCAATTTTTTCTTATAAACACACATACTATATATATATATATATGTGAACTAAACGAATGAGACAAAAGGGGTGTTTAAGTTTAAACGTGAAAAAGAGCCATAAGTAACCATTAATAAACTTTAATATTTTCAGAGCATCGAGTGACGTGTATTGACACTATCAAGAGATAGTGAATGGTCCCTGGATGGGGAAAATTGATATTCAAAGAAGGGAAAACACAGGGAAATTTTGGGATTATTTCCAGAGAGTGCGAGTTTTTAAGGGAATGGGGAAATTAGAGTATAATTGCTGTGGTCATCAGAAACTGTATGGGAACAGATTGCCTAATGGAATGAAATTGAAAATTGGACAGAGAAAGCTTTTGGTGGTTGGGTGTAATGAGTTTTAAGGGACGAAACACAAATAACTTTATAGGTGTGAATTAATAAGGGATGGATTTTTTTAAGAAGTCAAACTAGATGGTTATAAAAGGTGGTAAAAAGGGGGTTTACAAGGAGGTGGAATATATCTTTCATATGCTGGCTCTGGGAATATATTAATAAATTGAAGTTGTAATGTTATTCGGCCATGTCTCTTTTCACAATCTAAATTAACGACTGCACCCTACTAAAAATAATACATTTCATATATACATATTGTTTCCTGATATAAGTATTAAAAAAAATTCTAGACTTGTTGTTGAAACCTGCTAAAATGAATTACTTGTATAGACCAACAGTAAAGTAATAGAAATTCAAAGACATTAAAACTATTTTAGTTAATATTTGTAGGGAAAATAAAATAAAGTATATAATATTTTAAAACTTTTCCTATAAAACTTGAAATATTGTTAATTTTTTCTGACTCTTATGTAATTTCTGTTAACAATTTCAAGTTATTATTTTTCCAGGTGCATAGAACCCTGTATGTACCTTCAAATCATTACTATATATTTTTTTTATTTAAGTAAACTATTTGAGCAGTAGTCTTGACTATCCTATTCAATATATTGTGTTGTTCAATGTGTTATATAAGTTAATTTTAATGAACTTTTATAGCTTATTAAAAACTTATTAACTATATATAATTTATTAACCTCGTTGAATTTATTGTTAAGAAAAAAAATTGTTTTAACAGTTTTAGTATTAAACTGTGCAAAGCCAAAGATTTTTTAATTAACTAATGGCTACTATTGCATATTTGCCACCATTTGGTAACATCAAATACATTTTCTTTTCAAATTTAAAGAATGAGCATTAATTTTATTTTATGAAACAGTTGGCTAAAGACAAAGTTTAATATAAAACTGTACATTTTTAATTAGCATCACTTATTTAATTTAAGTAAAGCTTCTTAGAATTCAATCCGTATAATATAGTTATTAAAATATATTTGTGCATTTTTATTGCTATTGAGAAAAAATGGCAAAATTATTTTTTAAATTTCCTAACTGGGAAAATTAAAAAAAAAAAGAGCAAAAATAGCAATTAGGCAAAAATTTAGGTTGGTTGGTGATAACATCACACTAGAGCTGCACAGTGGGCTATGCTGAAATTTGTATGTATATGAAGATTATTCTATTAAATTTATAATTTAGGGATGTTTTGTTTTAATGAATTTTTCCTTTTTGCATTTTTAAACTTTAACAAACTACCTTCTAATATAAACTGTCTCTTAACTTATTAAAACAAAAATACCCTTATCAATAATCTTCAAACACTCTCAGTGAGTTTCATAAACTAATAGTTACTTTTTGATATGAAAGTAAAAATACTTAAAAGGAAAGACGATTTGAATTTAAGGACAGCAGCTGTAGTAGCTTTTTCTTACTATGAAAGGTATCTTAAAGCTGTACTACAAGTTATCAAAAGTGTATGCTCTATCAAAAAGTAATGATTAGTATAAAGTAGTAGTTAAAAATAGAAAAGAAGTATCTCATGGGATACCTCAAGAGCTATATGTATTTTTCATATTGAGACTTTTATCTGCAGAGACAATCGGATCTTCATCTAGTTTTGTGTTAAATTGTAAGCTCTTAAGTTTTCTTTAAAACAAAAGTTTCTTTTCAATTACAATCCGCTATTCTAGACCTTTGATATTTCAACAGTTTTTACTATTTTATCGAAATTTGCAAATGAAACCAATATAAGTTGGAGTTGTTTATCTAAACATTTCTGTTCCGAGAATATTTTAAATTATTTCATGCAATTAACATGTTGTATAACAAATGCTTTTCGAAATTAAATTATTTTATGTTTAAAAAATAATTAATTTGAATGATTAAGTTTTGAATTTTTGTTATGAAAATCCAGTGATATTCTATATTTAAAAAAGTGCCTGTTTCTTAAAGTATTTATGAAAAATAACCTAATACAACAATAATTATCTATAAGTTGTTTAACTTCAAAACTATTTTCATGCATTACTTTATATAAGAATTATAAAATACCAAACTAGTACTATTAAATATTTTATAAAGTTAATGCTTACAAAAAACATATTCCAATTATTAAATTAAATCGACCTTAATTTCATGATGCAGAGTACAACATCCCTTGTTTAGAAAAGTTGGAGTTAAGCATTTAATTCGCAATTATAATAATAATACAATTATCTAATTCATTATTCAAAAAGTTAGTTAAATCTGTGTCTCAAAAGGTTTTTAAGTTGCTTATTCTCAATACAAGGATTCAATGCAAGTATTTTACTGTCCGACAGTTGAAAAAAATTCTGCAGAAACAAGTTGTGCATTTACACCAGCGTTATACGACTTGTTTATTTCAAAGTCACAGCTGTCGGATAGTTGCCTACATGATCACGTGCAACAACTGTCAGAAAATAAAGAACTCGTCCACGTATTCAACTGCTTTCTCAAGGCAGTATATGTGTTTTAAAGAAAAATAATCAAAGCAAAGAAAATTCTGAGTGTGCTAACAAGTTGTAGCAACAAGCTCTGAGCTAAATACCTTTTTATGTTTTACAAAATTGAAAAAGAAGCACAATTCCATGTTGAATACCAAATTCCCATAAATGATAAACACTATTTTGTAAGTTGATTACATATACAATGTAATAAATTTTGGATATTGAAACTTTGATGGTTATGTTCTCGATAACCATCTTAAGCAAAAAAACTGATAATCAGGTAGACACTTATTACTTGGCAGGGATTGTGAGTAATAATGAATATCCAAACCTTTCCAGAATTAGAATTGGGGCACCTTTGCCATATGAAACTAACGTAAGATAGACCACACAAATTTTAAATAATCTCATTATTAGTTTTAAAGTTATTGATTTTTGAGAAAATGTTCTCAATGTTTAAAGATGACTGTAGTGTCAATGACTAGTATGCTGTTAGAGACTTTTCCTATGGTAAATCAGACCATGAAAAAACAGTCTCTCGGCCATGAAGTCAGCAAAGTGCAGAAATGACCCATGTCCAAAGATCTGTTAGTCTTTCAGCCATGAGGTCAGCAAAATGTAGAAATGACCCATGTCCAAGGATCTAACAGTCTCTCAACCATGAGGTGAGCAAAATGCAAAAATGACCCATGTCCAAGGATCTAATTATTTTAAACATTATATTGCTCCAGGAAATGTTTACTGTTCAACTCTTTGTAATTTCCCAGGGCAAAAAAATTAGCAACTAGAAATTTTAGCTGCAAGTCCTGATGCAGCATTTAAAAATATTCCCCTCACAGTGAATCCTGCAAGAGGATATTTCAGCAAGTAACTATTTGGTGGATATATGTAATTTTGAAGAACTGTAGTGGTGTTTTTGTGTGTTCAGTTTGAGTTACCACTTCGGCATGAAGCTGATTGTAACTGCTCAGAACAAAACCATGGCCAAGTAACGTGAACCTTTGGCCATCAAGCAAAGCTGTGAGTATTTTGGGGGGAAAGACTCATCACAAGATATTAGAGTTGAGAAAAAAATGCAGATAAAAAGCTATCAAAGGCAAGCATCAAACTTGAAGAAATCTTTTCTGTGGAATAAGTACCTTCAGCCATTGAACATGCATTCATACCAAGTACTCATTGATCAAATAACTAATCAATGAATTTTAATATAAATGCAGAATTACCAAACTCCATTAAAAATATACAGATTGCAATTTAAATATATTAATGCATTCCATATATTTACCACTAGTTGGAAACATAAACAACACAACACTGCAATAACCAGCATCATTGTGCTTGTTTCAGATTCTTTTTTCAAACCTCCATTGTGCCTTGTGGCATGAAAACACTCAGACAAAGCTCTAAAGGAGAAAGACACATTCTAGTGTAAATAATACTTTATTGTTCACAAATATGGCATATCTTAGTGAGACTTATGTATCACAGAACATGTTTGGAAATGAAGTGACTACAAACAAGCACCATGTTAAGGCTGTGTTGATGCAGATGTTCTCTGACTGCGCTCTGCAAGGATGGCAACTTTGATAATTGGACAAATTACTTAAGATGGGGCAAGTTAAGCGTACCTGTAACATTTTCTACATCATTTCTAAGAACTATAATATCAATGCTATTATTAATACATTCAAAAATAATACAGAATTCTAAAAGTATATTGTAAATAAAAATTATGTGTTTGACTTATAAAAAGTATTACTAGTTGAAGAGTCACAGTTTTTTTTCCTTCTCTAAATTTGAACTCATCAGCAAGCTTTATAGATAATCTTGGAGTATCTTACATAAATGCATTGCTATTACTGAATATTATAAAGATACTATATGTAGAATCTAGCCACTGTTAAAAATATATTCTTTACTTACTGCATTAATAATAATCTTATGTCTAAGATTAAAATTCTGATGACAAAACAAATGTTGAGTTGACATGACCATTCAAAATGCCAAATAGAATCTTAAAAACATCAATTTTCTAAACTAATAACAGCGCATGAATGGCGTATGTTTGTTTTTTAAATTTCAAGTAGACACTTGTTCTTGCTACAGTGAAAGTTTTTATAATTTTTTTTTGGTAAAATACCTATTGTACAGGTGAACATGTAAGGCTACTTATTGTATAGATACAATTTTCAGTGTAGTATTCACCATTTCATATGTACTGACTTATCATAATTTGTATTTAAATTACAATTTTGAAGATTTCTATGTCAAATAATAAAATGGACAATTTTTTTATAGCAGTGCAGGTATTCAAAACCGAGGTTTCTATTGAAAACTTTCTGGGAGAATATAGTGCTGATACATGCGTTATATATTCTCTCCATTAGCGATTATTGAAATTTTCCATAACTAAATCATCTTGCAATTGTCTTATTTTTCCAAAAAAGTATCAAACATTGTATGTAGATCCCAATGCACACTTTTCACACAATTGAACATACTAGAAGAATAGCTCAATAGAAGTAAAGCTTGAAATTTATTATTTCTGTGTATGCAGGCACAAAATGTAATGCATTTTGAAAGCTGATAATAGTTGTTTAAATACAATACCTTGAAAATCAAGTGGTAGACTTAGTAATCCAGCATACACTTTTATTGTATTTAATCACAAGCACATAGGTATGTTTTCAGTAGTTGTTTTTAACACTGTTTCTCAACCAACAAGCTCTTTTAACTTGTAGAAAAAATAGTATTTGAATAGCTTTATAAAAATTCATTGTGAGCAGTCAGCATTGTAGCCAGCCATGTATTCCTTATGAAAAAGCCAAATCGAGTACTTTTTCATGTTTCATTTCATTATTGCATATCTTTTTTGATAAATGGTATGAATCTATTGCATATGCTCTTTACCATGATAAAATTTATAAATTGCATTTTAATAACTGTTTAGCTTTTCTGCACTCAAAGAGTCTTAGACATATCTGACTTTCTTGATAAAAATATTAAAATAATAAATCACAATCTCCTTTAAACTAAATTCAGAATTGCAAAATTCATTATTGAGATCATATGTGCATAAAGTTACTCTATATTTGACCATTCATCTAATTTGGCCCAAGATTCTACATACATAGTATCAGAAAATTCATGCAGAAATAATTTTTAACTACACATTTTTTACATGACTTTTTTCATAATATTTCATTGAGAAATGTTTATATATTTACCATATTTTTTCAATTAAAAATATTAAAACTAACTAAACTTTTATTTAAACATTGAGTGGTAAATTTAAGCGCATAAATTTATAAATAGTTTTGGAGTTTTTGTATACATTTATATAAAGCAATGCAAAACCCTTTGACGAGATGAATTCTGCAAAGTTTAAATTTTATACAACCTCATAAAAATAAAATACATAATTCATATAATAATAAATTACTAATTAAAATATAAATATTATTGAACACTAATACAAATATGAATAAACTATGTTAAATAATGTTTAGTTGAAATAAAGGACAATTCATCATGCAGTCAGAAGTAGATATCAGAGGTACATTTATGCAATACTAAATTAGAAAGTAATTGTATTTTTTATTGTAAGAAATATTTTAGCTTCATAGGATTATACACATTCGCTTTATAAAATCAGAAATGAATATTTTTTATAGAATAACATTCCGAGTAAAAATCTCTTAAATGTTATTCAGTTTTGTCTTCAGGTTATCTTAAAAAAATGTACATGAAGTGGAAAATTAGGATTAGAGGAGCAAAAATACTATTTCACAAGATGAAAAGTTGGAATGACAACTTGAGAAACAAGTGGCATTGGGAATTGTTATGGGAATGTGAAGAAAAACTACTTTTCAAGAAGGAAAGGGCTTATATTCAGTTAATTAAATTTTAAAACTATCCAACATACCCACAATTTATTGAGCTCCTGATGTACCTGCAATATAAATTCTATGTGATATCTGAATAATTAGCTCATAACTGTTGAACTGAAACACATGTACATTATTACTAGGCCCATATCAAAATGGGTAAATATTGCACACTTATTGCTACGGGTGTTTCAGTTCAGCGGATTTTGGTACAAGGATGCTAAATTGAAGAAGGAATTACTAAGAAGTCATTGACTCAATAATAGGTAAATACTAAACATTATTAATCAAAACTAGTTTCAATCAAAGGCATCTATCAGGGTTCCCACTCAGGTAGATCAAAATCCCTGACTTTTCCAGGTTTTCCAGAAGATTTTCAAAACATTCCAGATCAAGAATTAAATTATTTTTTCGCATATTTATCTTGAAGCTGGGGAAAAAAGTGCTTGTAAATAATAACTTAGTAAAGTATGCAAAATCAAAAATTTAGCATTTTTAATTTTACATCAATGAAAATTAAAAAAAAGAATGTAATCAACAATTAAGGCTAACATTTTTAGAAAACTTCCCTGTCTTTTCCAGAATTTTTTTTTTAATTGTTCATTTTCCATGACAATTCCCTGGCTTCTTAGGCCAGTTTAATTTTCAATGATAATTCCAGATGCGTGGAAACCCTGATCTATATGGCAAGCATGCTTATCTGGAATACTATCAGTTGCCTAGTCTACCTTGTTACTGAAGAAGCTGTTGCTGTGACGCAATATATGTAGCTAAATAGGATTGATTCATTTAAAGAAAAACTACACAAAGCATAGAATACATGTTATTAAGCCTTACATTGTTTAAATATTACATTAAATGTGAATAGATAAATAAATGAGTTAATTTTCACAAATGAATATATACAAGTTTAATTATTATAATTATTAGAGCTTAATATAGGATTTTAAAGCACTTTTAACATCTTGAACAATGAAACTAAATTACTTAATACGCTTGAATTTTAATGCCGCAAAATAAAGCTTGAACAATATGCACAATTATTTACTAATGTGCAAAAAGAACATAAAATTTAACATAACTCGTAAAAATTCTAATTTTTTATGAATTTCTTACTCGTTATCAAAAGTTGATTTTTTTTTCAATCACTAAATTGTATAATTGATAAATTAACTTAAACATTTAAAAGTATGCACTATGATTTATTATAAAATTAATTTGACTTGTAAAACGCGAAACACCTATTGCTTGTAATAAAAAAAATTCTACATGTGTTATGCAATGTAGTAACTAAGCAAAGGCTAAACATGCATTAATCACAGATGCCAGTTTTGAAGTGGCATCAAAAAGTTATTTTCTAAAATTGGTTAAAATTGTTATTTAGTATTTCAAGAATCTTTGAACTCAAAACTTTATGTAAAAAAACTAATTTACTAGACCAATAGAATTTTTAAGGAAAAATGATTCCAATGGAGCTCTGAAATCATACCCTCTTTTTCGATGATAATCAAATTTCCAAAATCAGCTCCTGCCCCAGGTGTAAAATAGTCTAGTTTTGTCCCTGGTGTCATGTATCTTATTTATAGATAACATAGTACAAAATGTATAAATGAATTTTCTTTAAATGACAATTATTTGGAATTAATGTTCCTTTTTGGCAAACATGTTGTTAATTAAACAACAAAAACATCGTCAGATGTGATAACTAAAGCAAATTTTTCTTACGCAGCTATAGCAAATCTAAAGCCTTCTAACTTAAAACATATCCTTAATATTTTAAATTTACATATATTAAAAGTGATATGCACACATATAGCCAAATGCACATTACACTATTTTATCTAAAACATTTTTTTTTAAAAAGAAAAATGAGTTAATGTTTAGGTATGTGGGTTGTTTAGAGCTCAGAAGCAGAATACAACAATATTTTAAAAATTCATTAAAAATCTATCTGCACAAGAGTTTAAAGAAAATAGTTTTCAACTTTTGTTTGGTTATTTTTTTAGAGCTCAACAAGTAGAATATAATAGAATTTTAAAAATTTCATTCTGTAAACCGGGTGCACAAGAGTTAAATAAACGATTTTCAACCATTTTGTTACAGTTTGAATTTAAACGTGACTAAAGCAAACTTACCAATTATTTAGAAACAAAAAGCAATAACATTGGCATTACAAATATTTAGTGAGATTTGTGCAAATTCAAATCAGTAGATCTTGTAAAGTAAATTTTCATTTTATATTATCACTAGATATTTAAGGGATACAAAACTTTTTTTAATGATTTAAATATATGTAACACTTATGTATGACTACATCTGTATCACTACACTCCTTTTTAAGAGTAGAATGGCTTATTAGCTCTTTTCGCTTTTTTGGGAGTCACGAAAAAAATAATAACAATAGGCTACTAAAAACCCAATAAAATATTTTAATTATATCATTTAAAAACTACAAAATATAATTTTTTTAAAGTTATATTTCTAGGTATCTATAAACATTTGTTTTTAGTGTTTTCCAGTGATTAAAAAAATATTTTATTGGAAAATAAAATGAATAAATAGTTTGTATACTTTTATAAGCTATTCTTAAAACCTTGCAAGATGTTTTTAGTAAAATGGCTTGGGCCCTAAATTGAAGTTAATACTTATTGAATATTGTATATCTAGCACTCTCAAAATGCTCAAATTATGATGAGCCTCCCTTAAAATAAGATATTTAAAACATTGTTCCAAACACAGGTTTTGATCTACAAAAATTATTACAATATTCAACACTTCTTCCATCAAAGAGAAATACTTAACTATTTAAATATTGCTCTCAAATAGTTATTGTAAATATGAATATTTTCAAGCAGTTCCTTTAGTTCCTTTCTATCGCATTTTTTTTAACAGTAATTTAATTCTAAGAATTAAAAAATAATAACTTAAATATAATGAAGACATATTTAAAATACTTTTAAACAAAACAGTTACCAAATGCTTAAATACATTTAAAGAAAAATTGTATTTTAATGAAGAATACACAATCGGAGATAATTGAGTTTTATGCTTCGATTAAATTTGATCGACATCTTTATAATAAAAAATATATATATGATTTATGACATTTTTGTGTGTAAATATATACCCAGATCCTTCATTTAAAATTATAATGAAATTCGGCCGTGCAAAATTCCATAACTTTTGACAGGAATAAAAAAATTATATATGTTTTTTATGTATGTATACTTAAATAACCAGTTTTTGTTACACACCTGCATTGATTTTTATTGTGATATAATTTGAAATCCTTATAAATTCTATAGATCTCGAATTTTAAAAATAATGTATGGGCTGCATTTTTTTTACCTGAGTAGGGGGCATGGATTGATACAGTAATTTTAGTGTTTAATTTTCAGAAAGCTGGAATTTAGCATAAAACAGCCTAAGTTGACTATTTTGCATTACATCTTTCTCCCAATTACTTCCTTTATTTGTAAACCTACTTCATTCTGCATGCGCATATGGTTTTTTGTTTTTCTTCACAATTTCCCTTTCAATTTCAGGCATTAGGTTAAATTGCTTTTTCTAATAAAGAACATTCTGAAATCATTAAACACAGTCCTTATCAATACACAGCATTAAAGATGGTCGCCATTGATATTCTAATTCAGTGGTTCCGAAACTGTGGTTGAATTTAGGTGTCTGCATGAACACAAAGAAAAAATTATTAAAATGTATTATGAAGTGATGAAAGGTAACCCATGGCAAATTTTCTGAAAATTGATATTCAATCTGTTTCAAGAGTGAAAATATCAAGCTTGAAGCTAAGTTCGGATGAGATTATAAAAAAAAAAAAAAAAGATTTCACTCATCACATACAGTTCGAAAATGAGCGCAGTAATTAACTTAAGTGACTATTACAAAGTTTTCATCAGTTGAAATGTACAAGACACTAAAAGTAATTAAACTTCTGATTAAGATGTTATCTTTTCTATGTATTTGTTGGGTACATTTTTGTCCACATTCCCAGTAAAAGCTGTGTAAAATTAAACGAAATAAGGAAATTGCAATTTTTTTTTTCTTCCCTTCATTTTCATGCAGTGGCAGCTCATGGACTACAACAAGTATAGCCGGGCTGCACCTAATTTTATTAGTTTATTTTAAAACTAAAATGATATATTTTACTAATTTTCTTAAATGAAGACGAAATTTCTACTGTAAGTAAAAAAAATCTCCGATAAACAGCAAAACCTGTTGCCGTAATGCGCAATTCAGGCAGAAAGTGAAGTTCAAAATCGGCTCCATCGTTGCCATGACAACCTTACGTAGCATGACTTCTCCTATATGCTAAAATAGAGGTTGTGACGAAACAAATGCAGAGCAAAAAGATGTTTTCAAATCTGCTGTACTTGGGACTGCGATGAATTGATGGGTTCGTGCGTGAATTGGCGGGGTGGGCTGGGGGGAAACTGAGAATTTCCAAAAATCTCTCCAAACGAAAATAGTTTTGCTGATAAGTTTACACGTGTGTTGTTGTTTTGTTACTTAAATTAATATTAAAATTGACCGATTCGCAAGTTTAAAAGAAAGGAGGATGGATTCAATTTTCAAAAAATAAGTGTTTTCTATTTTTTTTCGCATGTTATCATTTCATAAAAATTGAAAGGAAATTTTGATTTTAGCAATAAATATTAAAGAATTTCCGCCACTGTTTTCATGTTCAAATAAAATTGGAACGTGCACATGCACAGAAAACGGGGAGACTTCCTTGAGTACCTATATATGAAAAAACGGGTCCCTGTCATATTTTAGTTTTAGCTAGGGCTCAGTGGCTTAATGCTAACTGGGAACCGCTGTTCTAAATAACAAGTTTCTAAAATACATATTCCACAAGTCAGAAACGGGGGTTCCATTATTTCTTATTCCAGTATGCTTCTCTCATTCTAATTCTGCACTATGTAGTTAACCTATGAAGCAACATGTTTCTGCTCGATGTCAGTTAAAAACGGGTTTTTATCAAATAATGTTTCATAAACATATGAGGTTATAAAGCATATGTGCATTTAATAATAAATATAAAAACTCAATACATCTCTAGCATGCAAAACTTATAATTTTTTTTTTTAAAGATATGGATTACTTTTAACGACCTAACCTAGTGATTCGAAATTTTGCTTATTTATCAGAGGGTTAAAAAAGTATGTTTAAATGTATTTTATGTCTAGTTTAAGTTTAAAATTTTTAGTCCATTTCCCCTCATCCATTGACGTCCAATTTTTAGGACACATATTTAGAAGTTTTTGTATCTTATAAATAATTATTTTAAAATTAAGTCTCTGAACCTGAAATCTTTAATAAAAAAGATATTTTTGGTTTGTATTAAAAATATACAATTTTGTAGCTAATTAAAAAAAAAATATTTGTGGTTGTTGATTTCGCATTATATGCAATCAGCATATAAAAAAAATAATTGGGCAGGTTAATTCAACCAGAAATAATATTTGTTTTCAGCAAAAATCGGAATATGTATAAAACTAAAATAAACATTTAATTTACTGGCAAATAAAAAAAAAATATAAAACACTGGTGTTTGAAATATCCTAAAATCGATGAGTTTTCAGTCTATTTTTTTTGTCATTTCATGATATTTATTTTAAGTTGTTGAGAGTAAAAAGGGAGTGATGTCTTTATATCAGCTAACGAAGGGGTGAAATAAATTGTGTGATGAAAAACATCAACAGCCCTGAATAAGATAGTTATGATTAATTGCAGCTCAGGTATTCTCAGATTTTGGAACAATATAAAAACAGCTGCCTCAATACTGCTAGAATAATTACCTTGAAGGCTGAGTTTTTGGTTTTGGCACCTTAGCTAAAAGAGCAGGAACCTCTTTTTTCTCATCGAATTGTTTCCAAGCTTCATACAGAGAAAGAATCTGCCTTGTTATTTCTAAAATCTGAAAAGAATTCCTTAGATAAATAACGAAATGGTATGCATCGTAATTTAAATCTGAATTTCTAATATTTTCAGTTGAATACAATTAAAGTAATCAGAGTTAAGCATTGTAAGCATATACAGCCTTTTTTTAAACTTTTTTTTTTAATTTCTGAAAAGTTTTCAATTAAAGCAGAGAAAATACAAGTTTATATGTTTGATAGCTAACTATGATGTCAATTTTTCTTGTTAAGCAATATGTGTAAATTAGCAATATGCCATTCATAAATGTTGTTTAAACTTTTGCGTGAAAGAGCCATATAGTTTTTGTTTGCTAATATCCAGTTTTTTCAACAATAAACAGTTTTTTAATTTATATAATTTCTGTCACAATATCTTTTATCTCTAATGCAATAAGACTATATCTTAAAAAATAATTATAATTTTTTTAACATAATTGACATGCTTATTTCGTGCTAGTATTTTTTATTTAAAAGTTAATGTTTGTAAAAAAAAAAAAATACAGTTTTATAGAGACATAATATTAAGTAGTTCTTAAGGACTTTAAAGGACCAGTAGAAAATTATTCGTTATTTAAATTTTTTTGTAAGAGCAAATTATTGTTCTGTGAAGGTTAATTATAACTGCACTGATGCACATTTTTAATATATTTGCTCTTTTGATACATGTTAAATATTTTTCTTATAAAAAAGTTGAATACCTTTTCCATATCAACATTAAGCTCAGCAAACCACTGCTTACAATCCTTTCCTAGTATTACACAAGCCATATGAAGACATGCTACAAAAAAAGAAGAAAAAAGCATAAGTTGTAAAGACATTTCAAGTTTAAAACATATCTAAAATGATATACAGGGTCCGCATTTTCTGAAAATAAAAATAAGGAGTTTCTAATGATTTTTCAAGGACCTTAACCGCAATTTATAAGGAAGTTATTCTTTTAATGTAAACAAACCATACATTTGTAACGATAAGTTAGCTTAAGTCACAAATAGGCTTCTTAGTAATTTTTTAAAGAATTGAATATAAAAGAGGAAAACAGGTGCAATCATCAAAAAGCTATCAAGGGCAAAGAAGTTGGGTATTTTTAAATCACATATAAAAGATGTGTTTAATTCACATTAAGGTCATCCATTTTTAATCGAAGTTTAGTAAACTGATTTAAATGACAGTCACTTAAATCACTTCTTAAGAGCCTTCTGTTACTTGAAACTTTAAGGACCTATTGAACAAACATAAGGAGTTTTTAAAGACTTTTAAAGACCATAAGAACCCTGATATAAACAGAAAACCAAAAGAAATTAACAAATATTTTTTTTACTTATACTTAACTTACTATTAATAAATTAGACTTTGTAAAATGTTTTTGTGTACATAAAAAAAAGAGGGCATGAAAATTACCTAGGGCAATTTGATGAGGTGGATAGAGCAGGCATACATCAGTTCGTAAACTATCGTTAATAACTTTCCTGAAATAAAAATCAAACTAAGTAAAAAATATATATAATTTATATCAAATTATTATATTGTAGGCTTGGTGGAAAAATTCATTAATTTTTCCTAAAAGCTAATAAATTGTTAGGATTTATTAAGAAAAATACTGCAAATAATTCTACAAATATACTTTTGGTCACAAAAAATGATATTGATTAGATAAATTTTTTAAAAAAGATAGTGATTTCTTAGAAAAGGTTCAGTGCAGGGGCATTAAAACTATTTAGTGTCTAAAATACATATTATGAAAATAAATCGGTAAATATAATATAATGTATATTGCAAGAGAAAACATTAAAGAGGGTTTGATTTAATTGTTGAAATTTGTTAAACAAGAGATATTATGGGTAAGGATTTTAAAGTAGGCAATAAAACAAGGGGTCATGGTTCTAAAGTATTTTTTAAATTTGATAATTGACAAACTAAATGATTTGATGGGGAATAAACTTTGTACAAGTGAGTTGTTTGAGAAATGATTCTATCTGCTTTGGGAGATACTAGACTAGACTTTTTTTTTTATCTGTTGTTGGTCGTTAAAATTTACATCAGTTTACTATGATTTGACTGTTTTTTGATGGGCATAAAGTATTCTTTGTTAACATCTCATTTTATAATTAAAAACAGTTTTGACTTGAAATTGTGTAAATTTTTTTCCAATCAAACTTAAAGATAAATTTACAATTGTAAAAATTACCATTAAAAAAAATCAATAGGTTTTTCATTTATCCTCAACAAGCAAACAAAAAATAATTTAATTGCAATAAAAATAAATTTTAAATACCCATTTTCAGTTTTATTGATAAATAATTTTTAATAAAATATTATGTTACGGTACTCTTTAGTTTATATTGTTAGAATAAAACCATATTTTTAACTGTATCAACAGAATAGTAAATATAATAGAAGAGCTATATTACCATGCCATAGGTAGCAGAGTTTCTTCTTGTCCAATATCTTGAACATAATATACTAAAGGTCTGTATGGATGATACAGAACTAAACAGCAGTCCTACATAAAAGTAAAAAAAAATCACAAATCTAATACACTTTACCATTTAGTATACATTGTGATTAGCTTTAATTTTGTTAACAAAAATTAAGGATTTAAATTCTTAACGAAAGAGAATAGTAATAAAAATTATGAATACTAACCATCATTTCCAGAAGGTAAAATTCACATTCCAGAACTTGTGTTATACGATATGGAAATTCTTGAGCATATGCGTAAGAAAACTTGTTTTTCACTAAAAGAAATGGGCTACAATTAAACGGTATCTCTAACATGCATAAAATATTCAAAATAATTTATTACAATGTGAAATTTTTTTATTAGATTACATAGTTAAGTGTATTGATTTATTAAAAGGATTGTTTCATCTAATTCTCAAGATGTAGTATTGCCATTATGGGGCCTCATCTTGAGGATGCAGTACAATTTTGGTCACCTTATCTTAAAAAAGATATGGACTTGTTGGAATGGGTTCAACATAAGGCTGCGAAATTGGTTCAGGGTACTTCGGGAATGATGTTGACTTAAAACTGATTCCCATGATGGTGCCACAGAAATTTCCCTGATTTTACAATTACATTAAGAAATGTTGCAATACACGGTCTGTATAGAAACATAGTATCCACGTTACAATGATCCAATAAATATATTGCATTATAAAAGAAAAATTATAAGCAATACTTATTGACAGTTCAAATAATAATTTATGGATACAACACAAATTATGCAATTGCGACAGGCATAATAATAATAAACAAGTCCTCTGGAAGCAGATAATACAAAAAAAGCAATTTTGTTTCCAATTATTTCTTTTGTAGATAATTTTAAATGTTTCATATTTCCTATTCCAATGTTCAATAAATCACATATTCATTAAACCCTCACATGTTGCTTACAATTCAAGGTCCATTGGACTATGCTTCAGTGGTTCATGTTTTACAAAAATAAAACTGAGAATATGAAAATGCGCATAACTATGCTTCTTTTCATAAATTCCTTTTCAGAACTAAAAGGAAATATTTACAACTAAATTATCCCGAATGGAGGGCATAGCAGACAATAATTGCCATTTTAATGATCCAAATTTTACAAATTCCCTGATATTTTGTGAAATTTAAAAAAATTCCCGAACTTTTCCAGAAATAAAAATTTCCATGATAATTCTCTGATTTTGCGGTTATGTTACCACCCTGTTATGTATACACTAGAAAAGAGGAGGACTAGAGGGGACCTTATTCAACTATTTAAATTCACTTCGAGCGTCGGACACCGTGATGGAAGGTGACTTTGTGACGAGCTCTTCGATATTTTACCATAATTATTTAATTAATTGATATTTTAATTTTCAATTTGATGAGAAATTGCTAGACCATGATGGCTCACTGCTGAACCAATTATTTTTGTATAATTGTGATTTTATTTCATACTTTTCTTTGTCTCACATGTTAACTTCGGTTACACGTGGACACTGAAATCCAACTTTTTATCGCTACCATTCTGTAATTTTTGATCAGATTTTCCGGCAACAGCGAGTCTCTAAGGTGTGTTCTGCACTACCTAGGACGAACTGTTGTCAGTTTACTGTTTAGTGGCCAAACTCCTTGAGAGCGGAAGCTACCGACTTTAAACTTCCGAACCTAATCTGATTTGTTCAAACTTTGTTAGGCATGTCCGAAACAAACAAAAATATTACCTCCGATATGGAGATGAACGCCGTTCTGCCGGCAGTAAGTGTAATCCCCGCACAAGCGGAGGATATGGAAATAGCTTCGGCTAATAATTCACATGTATATACTCCAAGAGAGCATGAGTTATGCATAAATATAAGAGTTGCTAACATCGACATACTGGATTATAAAATCCAAATGAATAGCACTACTGCCAAACTAAAATTGGGCACTGATTCGGGTGATATAAACCCGCATATGGCTGAAGCCCATATTAATTTACTGCACAAAACTATGCGTGCAAAAATGGATCACTTAGATGATTTGGGGGCATGCCCAAAAGTTGGATGCCAAGACTATGTCGCAATTAATGTGACAAAGGGTAGTAAAAGAAATCGCGACAGCGACTCTGATACAAGCCCGACCAAAACACAGGTGGATGGGTGGTCACAACCGCCAAAACGACATTCAATGCCCAGTCCCAGGCTAATTCTAAACCCTGGACCTAGTCCAGTACAAATTGACACAAACCCATTCGCAACACTAAATGTTGATGAAGTTGAAACCATACCTGTCATACAGACAAAAAATAAAATACCCCCGATTCATGTTAAAATGACGGAGGACTTTGAAACTACCTGCGAGCAGATAATTAACTTTCTGCCAAGATCAGAAAGACCCAACTTTAAGCTGGGAGGGGATTATATTAAGGTGTTTGTTCACACCGATGATGAGCACAGAGAGCTCACCAATGCGCTAAGAAGCGCAAATATTGATTTTTTCATCATAACCCCACGAGCCAAACACCCACTCAAAGTGGTAATTAAGGGTATTCCCCACTACACCAGCCCAACTAAAATTCTAAATAAACTAACTGACATGGGGTTCTCAGTTGAAAAAGTTGCTAGACTTACTAGCAACAAAGACAGGAGACCCCTGCCAATTTTTCAAGTTCAACTAAATAATAATGGCCACCAAAATGAAATATACAAAATCACTGAATTTTTGTATCTAACTGTCGAAGTGTCCAAATTCATGCGACCGTGGCGGGTGAACCAATGTTATAAGTGTCAAGGGTTCAACCACGGTAGCAAAAATTGTAACATTAAACCCAGATGTGTTAAATGTGCATCTAATGAACATTCGTCAAACGAATGCCTTAAACCTAGAGATTTGCCAGCGACTTGTTGTAACTGCGGTGACGCGCACCCTGCATCTTACAGAGGATGTACGGAGTTCCCTAAGTTAAGGAAAAAACCCTACTATGGTGCCCCCAGATCTGGGACCAATCAAAATCCAAGAGCCACTCGAGCTCCCGTCCAATCGGCGTCGACCTCCATTCCCGCCCGTCGTCCAAACTCCAACTCTGTCCGACCCGGTATTTCATACGCAGTGGCGGCATCTAGCGGCCAAAACATGAACTATAATGAGCAGGAAATAGAAATTGACGAAATTCCCAATTCTAATCCTAATCCTATTATTAACTTAGTTGCGCCACCTCCGGTGATAACTACTGAAATGTTCAATAATCTAATGAGTAACATTGCGTTGCTCACAGCCCAGGTTAACTCTCTTCAAGAGAGTGTAGCCCAAATATCACAACAGATCAAACTCTAAATATGTCTTTACACCCACCTAAATTTAATATTATTTCCTGGAATTGCGATGGACTTTCCAATAAAATTGGGGAACTTAGAGAGCTTGTTGCTAGGCTGCTCCCCGACGTAATACTTATACAAGAAACACGTCTATATCCAACTAACCGTGTTAGTATACCCAATTACATCTGCGTCAGAGACGATAAAGTGGATGCTACCCCCACTGCCCCTATCCATAAAATTGGTACGGCAATTTTTATCAAATCAAATATTTCTGCATATAGAGTTCCTTCTCCACTCCTTGATAACATCGAATCCACAATCATTACTATAAACCCTAAGGGTATTGCCAAATTTACTATAGCTTCAATCTATATACGTAATAGCCCAACTAATTCCTTAACTAGTGAACTTTCTACTCTCCAAAAAATCTCAAATTCTATCGTGCTCTTCGGAGATTTAAATGCTAAAACCCACCGCTGGAACCACTGCGAAAATTTCGCGGGCCAGAAAATTGCAATGTTTGCAGACAATAACTGCTTCGAAATAGTGGCACCTGATACTCCAACCAGGTTTTCCACCAGATCATATTCCACTATTGATCTGGCTCTCATCAGAGATATGCCATATCATCACTCTATTATCTCTATGGCCGAACTCAGTTCGGATCACAACCCAGTACTATTAACTTTTTCAGCCGATATTCCCAAAGTTAAAGTGGGAACTTATTACAAAACCAACTGGGACACCTTCCAAAGTGATCTCCTAAGCCAAACTCTCCCTCAATTTGCACCTAATTCTCCCGGTGAACTTGATGACTCTGTCAAAAAATTCACCGATAATATTATTCAAACTCATATCAATTCCTCTATCGAAACCACTCGTACAAACGGTGTTCACATTTCCAATAAAATCAGCAACCTTATCAAAAGGAAAAATAAAGCCAGAAGGGACTGGCAGAGATATAGGGACCCTAATGATAAAGTAATAATGCGCACTCTACAAAATGAGCTAAAATACGCAACCAACAAGATAATACAGGATGATTGGCATGATTACCTCACCTCACTCGAGGCTGAGAATGGGACCATCTGGAAGGCAGTAAAAACCTTTAAAAAGCCGTATAAACCTATCCCCCCACTTCAAAGTGGAAATAATGTTGCTCTAACGGACATGGACAAGGCTAATGTCATAGCTGACACTTACGAACTACAGTTTCAAGACAACCCCACAATTAACCACCAATTCAACACTAATGTCACTGTCAATGTGGATAACTTCCTGCTCATCCCTCCAAATACCAACTACGAACCTGTCCAAACCATTGAAGTCACTAACTCAATACGTAACCTTAAGATTAAAAAGGCCCCAGGAAAAGAGGGTATTACCAATAAGATGGTGAAAAACCTCCCACCCAACTTCATTGCATATTTTATTCTCCTAATTAATTCCATGCTAAATCTTAATCACTTCCCAACACCCTGGAAAAGTGCAAAAATAGTCCCTATCCCGAAACCTGGTAAAGATCCTAAAGAACCGTCCTCGTATCGCCCAATATCCCTACTCCCTGTACTGGGAAAAATTGCTGAAAGAGCCATTAGAGATAGAATACTCAAATTTTTAACCATTAATAAAAAACTTGTCCCCCAACAATTTGGGTTCATGCGCGAGCTATCGACAACTCACCAATTATTGAGAGTTACGGAGTTTATCTCGGAAAGTCTTTCAAAAAAAGAAAGCACAGCTGCACTCTTTTTGGACGTAGCAAAGGCCTTTGATCGCGTATGGATTAAAGGTCTGGTCTATAAACTTATTTCATTATCTGTCCCCACTAATTTAATTCATCTTGTCTTCTCATACCTCAACAATAGAACTTTTGCCGTTTCTGTAAGAAATTCTCTCTCCACTGTCAGATCAGCAAGAGCTGGGACCCCCCAAGGTTCTGTCCTGGGACCCCTACTGTTCAATATATTCATTAATGACATACCCCAATTCTACAAAACCATGTTGGCACTATTCGCGGACGATACTGCCATCATGGCAACTGATGAAGACCTTACCAAAGTCACTAATTACCTACAAAGCCACATTAATATCCTTGAAAGTTGGCTTAACAACTGGAAAATCCAAATAAACGTTGACAAAAGCGCTGCTGTAATGTTTACCAATAAACGCAAAATTCCAGATGACCTAAAACTAACAATGTTCAACACCCAATTAAACTGGCAATACTCTACGAAATATCTTGGAGTAGTTATCGATAAGCACCTAACTTGGAACCTCCATGTCCAACATATTCGTAAAAAACTCAATATAACTCAAGCCACACTACGCCCCCTAATGTCGAAAAGGTCCCCCCTTAACATCGACAACAAACTCTTACTCTACAAAACTGTCATAAGACCCATTATCACGTACGCTGCACCAATCTGGGCCTCTGCGTGTAGAACTAGACTGGATGGATTGGAAAGAATCCAATCATCCATAATTAAAATCAATATTATAAGAGCCCCATGGTTCATCAGAATCCTTGATATACGAGAGACTCTAAACTTCCCTTCGCTATGTGACTTCATGGGAAAACTATCCCACAACTTCTATTCGAAGTTGCCTTTCATTGACAATGAAGAGCTCCAAAAGCTGGAGAATTACGACTACACACTCTGGGTCAACAGGCGGCGACCCAGAGCTGCGCTGAAAATTGCAAATATGCCTAGCAGCGGTATCCCCTAGCAGTTTCTTTTCCAACCTGACATGTTTTCGTTTTATCTATTGTTTCGTCCCTAGACTTTGTTTTATTGTCCCAAGATTTTGTAAATACAACTGTACTTATCCATACAACACCACTGCGGCTTAATGCCCAATCCCTATTGTAACTCATCGTGTTTTGTTTTGTCCCCAGGAACCAGTAGAATAGAAATTCCCCTTCTATTCAGAAATTCTATGGCTTATCTGCCTTCTCTATTGTAATTGAAATTTTTTGAAATTTTTTATACTTCATTTTATATATTGTTTCTCATCATTGACTTTGTTGTTATAAATTTCCTTATACATACTTTGACTATTGTGGCTTCATGCCCAACATTAACTGTACCTCATCGTATAATGTTTTTGTCCCCAGAAACTAGTAGATTAGAATTATTTCTCTACTCATGATTTTTTAAGGCTTTCGCCTTCCTTACTGATTGTTCTCACCATGTATTGTGTATGTCCTCGGACACCTCGAAGTGACCGATGTAAATATTTATTCAACTCCATGAACCAGGCTCTATGCCCAAATTTTCACTGTTTTAATATGTTGTTTTGTTCTTTTGTCCTGTGCTGTCACCGTATTGTCCTTATAGTGTTCCTGAAACACGACATTCAAATTTACTTTAAACGTCAGGTTTTATTATTAATATTCATACAGGAGGTTAAAGGAGCTTCGCTCCTATGGTACTCCGAACGCTTCGCTCAACTACTACTACTATTTAAATTTATTAGAACGGGTGACGTTGCAGGCACCAAGTTTAATACAGCCAATGGGACTAGTGGTCATGGGTAAAAGTTATACAAATCACAATTTAATCAGGAAGTTAGAAAGCACTATTTTATAATAGAGTAATAGGTAAATGGAACAGTTTGCCTGAAGAGGTGGTTAATACTTCAGGATTAGGTAATTAAAAAAAATAACTACATCAGCATTAAAGGATTGTTCGGAGGCATGAAACACAACCAACTTCGTGTGGCTTAGAGCCTGTAGTTGGGCATAATAATTTGTATTTGAAAAAGAAGTGATTCTGATAAGTTAACTTTCCATAAGAGTAATAGGAAGTTGTTGCATACCAAAGATTTTTAAGTTTATTCAATAAATTAAATTTTGAATCCTTAAAATATTTATATAGTTATTTGTGTACTTTTTTTAAAGTTCTGTGTTAGTTCAAGGAAGATTTAACTTACCAACTGTTTGACATGTTGTAATTAATCTACTGTTGGAAATCACACCAAATTCCTAAAAGGATACAAATATAAAATACTGAATTGTTGGGAAACTTCCACTAATATACAATTTTTCTTTATGCAAGATAAATTCTACATTTTTTATAAACAAAAGTTAATATTATCAGGAGAATGAAAAATTCATATAAAAGTTTATGCATGCTTAGAACTGAAAGAATTTTAAAAAGAAATGATAAATATTAACCTCACATACTATACTAAGATTTAAAAAAATCCATTTTAAAGCTGAAAAACTATTTAAAAAAAAAAATGACATTCATTAAGTAGAAATCAGGCTAAAGTTTCATGTAATAATGATTTGATAAACATTTCTATGTTCCATATCAATAAAAATACAATAAGATGTTATATTTAAGTATTACTTACTTCTACTTTTGAAGCCAAAAATATACAAGTAGGTGCCATCAGAAGTGGGTCGATACATTTTAAACTATTTCTAAATTAAAAAGATCAAATATTATAAGTCAAAATATTTTTTTTAGTATTTATATTATAACTTTCTATAATTATAAATTAAAAATAAATAAATTTTTAGCTTATTTTAAAAATAGCAAAAATTTTAAGATTCAGAACATAAAACTAAAATACCTTTTAATTTAGATTTTCATATGATTTGTATTCCATACTATGATATGATTACCATATTATGATAATTTTGTAAAACTAAGAAACAATTTTAAGATTCAGGATTAAAAAAAATTATGTTAAATTAAATTTTCTTTCTAAAGAATATGTTATAAACAGAATTGGTGGATATTTAATAGTAAATAACTATTTTATCAATTCAAATGTCTGAATATTTAATGACAACCTACACCTTTCATAGTTTGCAAATATATATGTAAATTTTTTAAAAAATTCAACAGTAGAGAACTTTAGAAGTACCAAATGCTTAACAATTTTATATTACATTACATCCAGCAAGTCATACTAAAACTGAAATTGTATGCACAGAAACAACAAAAATGTATGAGGAAAATTCTACTCCCAGCAGATTCTGTACTAATCATAACAGAAATGAATGAACTTAAAGTATTTTTTGCTATAACTTATATTGGGCAATATATTTGTATTATACACAAATTCTCACCTGACAAAGAATCTTTTAAAGTAGACAGTGGCAGTGGCTATAACTTGCTGCTTGACTTTTAACTGTTCTCCTAGAGCTTGAATAACTAGAAATATATGTTCTTGAAAAGGCAGGTTTTATACAGCTAGGTTATATTAGAGTATAAACAAAAATCATGTGTTTATTTACCTAATTAATTTTTTTTAATTTCATCATACCAAGAAAATTTTATAATTTTTATTTGAAATGAACACTATGAACAGCCTGGTATTGAGATTAAATCTTGTAGATAAACAATCAACTTTACATTGACAAAGAAAAAAAGTATAAGTTTAAGTATTTAACAAATACTAATTTTTATATGTGAAAAATATGGAATAAAAACAGTGTGCTTCTGTTAGGCTAGGGGTTATAATTTATACATAAGGTTTAATCTCGACACCAGGTTGTGAATAGTGTCCATTAAACTATGTTAAAACAATTTTAGATCATAAAATAAACAATATTTACAACTAAAATTTTAATTATTAATATAAATATAAAATATGTACTTCATAATCATCTTAAATTCAAGAGGAATAATTTAACTAGCAAATTTTTCGCATTCAATTCATGTCAAACATGGAATTTTATACTTTTTTTTCTGAATTTCTGAGCATGTAAGATTGTTTGAAAAAATAAACATCTTTAGTGAGAATTGTCACTTTAAAACATTTAAATATTAAATACGGTACATTAAAATTTGAACAAGCAGACAAATCTGAAGAGTTAAAATAAAGAATAAGGGAGCACTCTGCCCATATGTCAAAATTATTGCTACTAAACATGATTTCAGTTCGAATTAGCAACCCTGCACAATACTTGCATAACATGTATTACATGCATGCACAAATGGTAACCCCCCTAGGCCTTTTACGCCAAAGTTGTTAATGAAAATTGATTTGGCAACAGTTCCCTTCTTACTCTTGACTTTTATCATCAGAGGTTAATTTGCAAGTTTGAAAGAACTTAATTTTTTTTATGCAATTAAAGAAAAAGGATTACTATTAAGTATACATACAATTGGCAAAGAAGATCATGAGTTTCTGATATTCTTCTTCTGGGAATATTTGAAGATCATTATGTCGCTCGCGAAGTAAATCTTGCCGATCTAGCAACCATTGTTGGCTGAAAATAAAAGCAAATTATAATAACATAATTTTGTAAAAAAATTAAATCAAATTACAATAGGCTACATATGTGCTGCAAGCAGTTGTCTTTTTAATTTTAATTACTATAAGAAAATTTTTGACTTTCGTTTTAAGATGAATAGATTTTTTTTTGTCTAAATTTAATATTTTATTTATTCATTCAAATAGTTTTTCGAAAACAATGACAACCACTAAGTACTAATCATGTCTCTTATTTAAACTTAATTTCAAATTTATGTACCTACACTTCAAAATTTAAAGAAAGTTAACTTGTACATAAAACTTATTTATTAGACATTAGAGAACTACTCTTAGCAGTAAAGATATTTTAGAAATGCTTTAACATGACGAATGCAAACGTGGATATTGGTTAAAAATATATAAATAAAACTTTATAACATTTAAAATTAAACTTTTCTGCAGTTAAAAAAACCCTACAGATTTGAAATTTTGCTTATCTGCAAGAGGGTTAAAGATTTTTTATAAGGTTTAATTTAATAAATATAATGGTATACAAAATGTTAGATTAAGAGAGCTTAAAAATAAATGTAATAAAATTGAAATGAATTTTTTTTAAATAATCTGTCGATATAAAAGTCGAACAATATTACTTTCCACTAATCTATTTTTAGCATTCGTCCCAAACTTGAATATTGTTTACCATAAATAATTCTTTTTAATTGTACTATGTATTTTTTTTAATAAGGAAGCATTCATTTGTTATTTCATGCTATTTTTAGTTCTTTTATATCATTGCTTAAGCTGTTTTTTATAAAGCTTTTAGCAACTTAGCTAAAATGCCAAAAGATATTTTAGCTTCTTCAAACACATCTTAATAAAATAAATTTTTAACTGCAGTTTTTTTAAATTATTTACATTTCTATTACACTATGATTACATTAATTTTGCAAGTTTTTAACTTTAAAATTTTAACTTTTTTCCTCGCAATTTTTATGGCCTTAAAAGGAAGGTTATTTATCTAAAAAATTGTTTGTTGTTTCTTAGTATGCCTCTATTTTTATTAATTTATGCATGGGAACAAATAAAAATAAAATTGTACTATTTAAACAATTTTTTAGATAAATATTTCTGCATAAGGCCCCCCCCCCCCCCCCCCCACACACACATTTTTGCACAAATTCTATAATTTTATTAGCTATCAACAATGACTGGTACAGATGTAGTATAGGACAATTGACGCTCGAGTTTTTTCCGGCGTGTTTTATAGGGGCGATAAATTTATGGTATGGCAACCCCACTTGACATTGTTGGTATTTTCTGACATTTTTGTGCGTTATCGGAACTTTTTTTAAAGGCAATTTCTAAAGACAGCGGAAGAATACAACAAAATAGTTAACAACAGTTGCATAAAACTTCATAATAAATTCTATAATTTAGCAGCGCAAATCGAAAAAACCGTTTTGGCGACTTTTATCGTAGCTAACAAAAACAACCGCGCCAAATGTCCTATACTACATCTGTTCTCAATAATTGAGGACTGCAATTTTTTAAATCTTATTTTGGACTCAAATGCATTGAACAAGTCATACTGATTTTTCGCCAAATTTGGTTACCCTTTTTGGTAACTCTGCAGGTGCAAAATGGAGGAGTTCATTGACTGACAACAAAACTGGTTTTTGTCACCAAGAACTTTTGAACAGAAAGTTGCCAAGGGTGACCATTCAATGCATTTTAACTAACCCTATTTTGAAGTGTTATGATTTTAATACAGTAAAGGTTATGGGGTAAATTTTCATTAATGTTAAGTTTGTAGACAATGAAATATATTTTAAATTCCATAAAACCATTATATTTTAGTTTACATTGTGATAAATAAAATTTGATCTTTTAGCAAATTTCAAGATGTCAATATTTTATACTCAACATAGTAAACAAAATTATAGAATCACACTCATTTTTAAATGAAAACATTACAAATATTCTTTATGGTTGACATTTAAAAATTAAGAGATAAATAAGCTATAATGTGTCGTTTATTAATAAAATCTAGCTGTTAGTCATTATCAGAGATTCAATTTTTCATAATATTTATCTAAATTAAAAATATGTGACTAAAATATTTTATCAATTCGATATAGGGGAAAACCGTTAAAGTATTTATTTAAATCTCAATTATTGTAATAGAAAAAGGTTTTTTACACATTTCTTACAGCAGAAAACAAAAATCAAGATGAGCTACTTTTATTTCACGATAAATATTTTTATTTCACGCTTATTTTTAACTAACTTATTTTATCGAGTAAATAGGATGATTGTCTTGGAAGGCCGAGTTCAATATTTAGCTCATTAAAAATCAATTAAAGATATAGAAAACAGTAAAATACTAGGCAATTAATGGACAAGTGAATAATTAGCTTATTATCTATGAGAAAAATTTAGAAAGTAAGCTTACAAATGCGAGCTTTGCCAAAAATTTCCGGCCATCTTTTACATTAATACAAAATTAAAATAAAAACAAAACTGTCAGAAGCTACAGCGAATATTATAGTGAAGTTCTCATAACCGTATCGAGTACAACCGTTTAAAAAATTAACTGTCTGCTAGTGACGTCATCAAAATCATAAAAACGTGTTGTTTTGTTTATGCCGGAGACGTCACAAGCTTACATTATCAAAAGCGTACATTTTGCGTATTCAACAAGGTTTAATGACGTTCTTTTTATGCTGAAAAAAAAACTTTTAAGAATTTTGAAAGAAATTCCAATATTTTATATTTTAAAACTATTTTACTTCTCAAATGTACATACTCTGCGTTCTTCAGTAAATCTTTACTGATAAGCATAATTCTTATTTGAGAAGAAAATTTTACAAACCTTTACATTTTTCTACATAACTTTAAATTTAAATAAAATTTTTAAATAATTTATTTTAATAATTAAAAATTATAAGCTTGTTCGTGTATGTATAATTTCAAGAAAACTCGACGAGGGGCTTGTATCCCCCTTCCTACCCGTTACGGTCTATCTCTTGGTAGAAAGCACCCCCCCCCCCCAATCTGAACCTGTGGCTACACTGTCAAAAATTTCAGTTAAACGTTGTACTATATCTTGGTGCTCTGCAGCAACTTACATCATATAATGGTGCAATCTAGGTTGTACCAAATATCTGTGACCGAGAATAGGGGAGCTTTTATTAAAACATGGTGCCATCTGCTAAACTGCAACCGAAACTTTCGCTGAATCTACAAACCGGAGAATGCCCTCAATCCCCTTACATTAGGGGCCCGGTTGCCTAATGGATAAAGGCGTTCAGTTGGTAATTAGAGGATTGCTAGTTTGAGCCCATGCGGTGGACTTTACAAAAAAAGTAGAGATCTTGCGATCGGAGGGTTGCCAGCTTCGCTAAAAAAACACTAGAAAATCATCCAGAACATCCAACAAATTATGCTGGCGTTTCACCATAATATGGGGAAGTGAAAACGCGAATTTTGGTTCAACGTTTTTCCATAACCCAGGTCAAAAAAAGCTCGTTAGCGATAGCCCACGACGGTCGTGTTTTCGTTTTGCTCCGCTAACATAAAGATTTTTCATGATGCAGAAGCCCTGCTTTCCTATTATTGGAAGTTGGCTTGATGTCAAATCAATGTACAAACCGGAAAATGCTCAGATCCTTGCGGATCGCAGTATTCTACATGATTATCACTTTGCCTTTAAAGTTTTTGAAGGATTTGTGACTGACAAAGTGGACCCCTCCTGGATCAGAGATGCGGAAAATGCACTGCTCCTGAAATACGAGGTCGTCTCCAAACTGGGGCGCTATGATGAATTCTTCGCCATGGACCTGCTACACAAAGAAATGCTGCCGGACCCGCGGGGACTCCACGTTCGATTTAAGGAATTCGAACCCGTCCTGATTGAATCCACCCCACCCAGGCCCAAAAAGAAAAAGAAATCGAAAAAAGTTGTTGAGCTGACCGGTGGTCAGTCAACATCGGAACCTTTGGTGCCTATTGACATTGACTTTACCCCCTGCCCTGAGGAAGTTGCGGCCGACCTAGGCCTAAGTGAAATGCCTATCGCTGCCGTGACCGAGGAAGTGGAAAACGTGGAAATGATCATCGATCCACCCCCGATTGACACTCCTACTGTGGTTGTTGATACCCAGCCGGGAACAATTTTCCTCAAAGTAACCGAGCAATTCCCGCTCATACTTTCCGAGTTGGACATCATCCTTGGTGAAAAAATTCAGTCAAAGACAACTGGACAATTCATCAGGATGCAAGCCGCCAACGACGACGACCATGCCATGATACTGACTTATCTACGAGGTAAAAAATGTGATTTTTACCTCGCCGCCCCACCCAGCAGCACCCCGTTTAAAGTGGTTTTCAAAGGCTTACCGCCCCAGACGCCGTGCTCTGCAATTGAAAATGAACTCAATAACTCTGGATACCATAACATCAAGGTAGTCCAGCTGAAGCGGCGATCGACCAAAGCCCCTACCAAAGTTTTTATGGCGGCTATTTCAAAAACACCAAACGTAAACAAAATACTCAAAACTAAAGTATTTTTGGGTATCGATGTTTTGGTGGAGCCCTACCGAAATAGACAGATTCCGCAATGTTTTAATTGCAACCTGTTTTTTCACACTTCTCATTCATGTTCCCACACAACACAAAGACATCCTAAAGATGTCCAGAGGCCATCATTCTTGGGATATCGGGACGTCCCAAGGAATCCCGAAAGTTAACTAAAGACGTCCTTAAACGGTTCTTGGGCAAACCAAATGTCCCACTTTTTTCCATCCTCAGGACGTCAGACGTATGATACTTTCTGGACGGTTTTAAGACAATCTAGGATCTTTTCCGGACTTCTTATAGGACGTTCAGGACATGCTTAGGATCTAAGGACAACCTTAGGACGATTTCCGGATTGTTTTTGGACGCCTTTGGGATTCCAAGGCAAATTTAGGACCGTTTCGGGACTATTATTAAATGCCTTTAGGCACATTGGATGGTCAGCTTATTTTTGCTTTAGCATTTAAAATGGTAGAGGAATTATAATTGCCTTCCGAAATGAGCCTTTTTATTATTGCAAAATTGATTTTTACTCATTTTAGAAGGCAAAAATACTTTCTCTTCCTTATATTTATATAAAGCATACAAATGTTAAGTTATTAATAATGTAAAAATCAGTATTATTTTCCATTTTCAATAGAAAAGTTCTTTTAAAATAAATATTGTTAAATATATTTATCAAATAAATAAATAAATTATTTTTAAAGTTAATTGAAATAAAACAACTTGTACATATAACAATAATTTTTGTTTCTCATTTATTAAATTTTTTTTGTACAAACACTAATTTACATTGAGATGAAACAATAAATTAAATATTCTTCAATATCTTTTAAAAATCTTGATTACATGATGTGTTTTCTCTAATCCAAGGGAAATCTGAAAATAAAACAAAATTTAGTATACAAAAAACACATTATTAGAGTGCACACTAATATTTTTACGGTTATTAACAGGAAACACAATCATCGAGAACTAACTTCACTTTTCTTTAGCTAGTACAGCTAAATGGAAAAATCTTTCTCGTTTTTCTGCTGATGCAAATACTGAGATTTTCAAAAACAAGTTTAAAAATTTGGGGTAGACATCTTGCTGGAATTTTCTTACCCAATCTACTTGTAGTGACCAAATTTGCCCATAAAAATATGTACAAGTGACATACTTCTAGAAGAAATATTCCGGAAGTAACAGCTGTGCAAAAAAAGTTAAAAGTAATTTCCTATTTAAATTACCAGTTGTCAAATAAAATTAAACTGATTTCATAATTTTTCTACTCTCAAACCGAGTAGAAATTTCAACATTCCCAAATTTGAGTTACTTAAAAAGGAAAAAAATCAAGTAGGTGCAGGCCATACAAGATATAAAGGGTGGGGTGGATAAATGGCCAACCTTCATCTACATGATGATGGTAAGCCATTTACCCTCATAGCCTGATTCGCCATTAACCCTGTTGAGTTGAGGCCGAAATTACCCCCACGCGGTTCAGAGGATGGAATGGGTTAATAGGCCTTGAGGATGCGACCACCTTCTTCTACATGAAGGTATTCTATATTATTTATCCCCATAGAATAATTTTACACAGAATTTATGGGAGCGGAATTGTATACTGCAGTTGTGGTCGAATTCCCCCTCCGTCACGCAATACGAATTTTAGGAGGGAATGGGGCGCCCATCGTAATAGTGGGAGGGGTTTGATTCATGTTTTATTTTTAAAAAGTGCAATATAAAAAGTGAAGGGGCAATGTCCAAAAAAAAGGGGGGGGGGGGGAAAGGAGACCCCTTTTTACCACATTTAATATATTATAATTTTCTTGAAAACAGTGGTGGCGGCAGCAGGGGGGCTATAGCCCTTGTGCCCCCTCTATGGGGGAAGGCTAGTTCCAAAGATAATCATGGAGAATGCATTATCATTTTTTTAAAACTATAAAGACAATATATTCAGTACTTTTATGTAAAACATTAAGTTTGTGCGATAACAAATATTAAATAACATTATAAATACATGTATTTAAAAAATAGATTCATATAATAAATCCTTATTGATTGTAACTCAGAATAAAAAAATAACTGTAGGAAACAACAGCTGATGTAACTTTTGTCCAAAACACTACCTGAAATATTACCGTCATACAGTTTTACCAGTATTTTATAAGAGAAATTTTATTAAGTTATACAAACAAGTTTAATTACAAGATCTTTATCCTCTGGGTGAATTAAGCAAGTATTCAATAGTTGCGCCATGATGTGCGGTTTAATACAATGTGGCAACGGGTTGCATAACTAGTCACCCTCGGCTAATAGCACCTCTCGAAAGTCAAGGGATAAAGTGTTGTCGGATCAGATTTTTTTATTGCAATATTAATAATAAATTACAGGCTATCAACACAATAAATAATTTGGTAACAAAGTAAATAAAAATATTAATAGAAGTTAATCGAATATGGTATATTTATTTTAATATTTGAGAACAAATCAACGAAAACGTTGTCCCTATGTAAGATCTATAACAATCTAACAGATATCTAAAGTTTTTCTTGATTTGTGATTAATTTTCAATAAATTATTCAACAGATATTTCAATTAATGTGAATTTAAATTTAATACATGGGAGACAATATGCATCAAATAAATCAACATATCATATAAAAAATTATTTCACCATTTGCAACTGTTTCATTCCTCCGTAATCGAAGATTTATTATTCGTTATTAAATTGCAACCAAAAAAAATCTACCAAGCAAATGACAATAACATTTTATGAGTGTGAAGAATAAAACTTCTTGAGTATTAATCTTATATATAGTTACTAACCTTTTCCATTTAGAGTCCCACTGGATATACTCGAGTTACAGACAGGCTACATTACACGGAAGGACCCAACCTTAAAAAAACAAGCAATTAGTATGTAAATTAACTCTAGGATAATAATTAGAACATTCTATTTTTAGCATACATCATAACTACAATTTGTAAACGCAATACAAAATTTATGATATATTGCCATATTATATAAAATCAATGTTTATTTTGTTTTATGTAAAACTAAAGATAACCATATGAAATTAAATTAGTTTTTAAGCTTCAGTTTGAGAACTTTAATTTAAGGTGTTGTGTTTTATAGAATTCTTGAATTTACTAATTTCTGGAGAGTTATTAAGTTTGGAGCAAGATATTTTTCGAAAAAGTTTAAAAAAAAAAAAAATTATAGAAAATATAAATATTATTAATGTTTTAAAAAAATAATTCAAAATTAAATTATTTCTAATCTGTATTATAAATAGGGATGAAACTGATATCCTACTGTTGTTTAACTATCCGATATCCGGAAGTGAAGTGCCGGATGAATAAAACATCTACGATTTTTATTATGGCGATCAATTATCTTTGTTCTTGCTTTAAGTATTTTTGTGAAAATTCTACCAATGTATCCACAGTGTGCAGATTATCTCTTGAATTTTTCTCGGGTGGGGAAATTCTTCAAAGGTGGGGAAATGGGAAATTTTTCTAATCATAGAAATTTTCATGTAAAAAGGTATTATTAAAGCAGATTTTTTAATCAAATTAGTAACTTGAATACTAATAGACTGTTTTGTAAACGTCTTTCTAAAAAGAAATTGTATTCTGCCATTTTGAATATTTCTTCTGAACACCTCATTTGTGGTTTATTTTAATTCAGGAATATATACTGTATTTACATTATTTTTAGTGTTATTCAGACAATTTTGTTTTACCTATATAAAACTTTTAATTTATATTCTAATGTTTCCAGAAAATGGTGTTTTTTTGTTATCAAAATGTGTTCTTGTTCACAATTTTGTTTAAAAACATGTACATATACAACTACATATAAAGTGTTAAATATATTGTTGTAATTTATAAGCTTTGAAATTCAAGTTTTTGTAGAGTATTGTATTTTTCCGAAGATCAATATCTTTTTCATATTTTCTATCCTTTTTAAACATAATTTCTCCCTCTTTGAAAATCATTGAGAAAAGCTAAATAGCGTATAATAATTATAATTTTTCATTGGAATGGAAAGTATTAAAATGTTTCATTTTTATAGAAAACCCAGGAATATGGTTAAATAATTCAACTTCTATCAGAGTTTTTATTTATTTACTCAAATATATAAGTTTTTGGGCATAAATAATAAAAAAAAAATAGCTAAAATGTACTCCATTAAACGAAGAAACACACACAATGTGTAATTTAATTTAAAAATACTCATTTCAACCCACCTTACCCTACACCCGCTGCCCCTCATTTGTGAAATAAGAAAACGCTGTAATTATTTGGGGATCCTAAAAATAGAACATTTCCCATAACTATGAACAATTTTAGAAACTACTATAAATCAATAATGATCACACAATATATGTCATTCGAACAAGTTTGTGGTTTGAATAAAATTACATTTGACATTCAATCATTATAAATTATTCAACATGCTGAGTTTTGCATGGCACAGCTAAAAAGAAATATATATATATATATATATTCTTTTTTTTTTACTTGGACCAAGAAACACTGAAGAAATAATAAGTACTAAGTCCCCACTTCATGCAGCTGTCAAAATTCTTATTGCGGAACAAATTATTATCTTATTACAAAATTCTTAAGATATTTAATAATAATGTGCACTATACTCACTGGTTTTTAAATGTCTCCATTCCTTTCGGTGCAAGTTTCAACAAGTTCTTGTTTGTTTTGGTGATATCCCGAGCAGCCAACTACTTTCCAACATTCCAAGGCTGAAAATAAATGTATTTTTTTTATATAATTTATAGGAATTACATAGAATGTAAATTTAAAGAAAATAACAGTTAAAGATAATTATTGTTTAATTACATATGATTATAACAGAAGTTTTGTTTTTTCTTTGCGATAGGTATCAATTCAGACACGGTTCAATATATTTTAGTAAAGTAAGAGAACTAATTTTGGCATCCCAATTTGCCTCAATACTTTTGTTAAATAACTTTTTTTTTATAGGAGTATAGGAATTTCATAACTTCCTTAACTAAAAAACATATAGTATTGGTAACGAAATTCCAAAATTTTCAGGAAAGTCAAGTAAAGAGTGATTTTTTTAGGTAAAAAAATTAAAACCATATAATCTCAAAGAGCAATATACAGGTATAATGTTACAAATGAATCTCAAAGAAATTAATGTTAGTAACATTTCTAACTAAACTAATTTATTTCTCATATTTTTTAACTCCTCAAGGAGTCGCTCCTATATCAATTGTTTATACATATATTTTTACTAAACGTGAGTTATTGGGTACTATATTTAAACTTAGAAAATTTGCTTTGTACATCTACATTTGTCTTGTAAATATTTTGCATAGATTATATAGAACCATAAAAATAGTTTGATACACATTTATGTAAGTGATCAACAAAATAATCTTTAAATCTCGTCACCAATATTAATCAGTTTTATAATATAACGAAATGTTGCTTTTAATTATTCAAAAAGAGTGTAAATGCAGGAGTACGAGACCTTTGCTTATTCTAAGAAGAGAATGCAAAAATACTGTTGCACGATGTTTATATACAAATTGTGGTTTTTCAGCACAATAAGCTTTATAATTGATGTTTAAAAAAAAATTCACGACATAAACGTCATGTTAAACTTGTAATCCTTATTATTAAGAAAGATTCACAGAAGCAATACAAATAAATACTAGTATCACGCCTCGCCTCGCCACAGTAGGCTTAAAGATACAACACAAATGTAATAAGATTATTATTATTCCGGTAAAAATCAATATTATCAAACTAATACAAATAGAAAGAAAAAACATTTGAACTAATGTTCATCACACACCTGTTTTTATAATTGCTTGGTTTTCACGAAATGTTCGCTAGACATGAATGCGATGTCACAGCGTGCAGACTTCAGCGTCCATCTCTCAGTTCTAGCAATGGCGGCGGCATATACGTCTGGAAGACGGGAAGTTGTGGGACTCACGGAGCTTTTTTAACAAAAATTCGTTAAACGATGCACTTCCAATTGTTTGAAATATGGACAAAAATGTATCGCTTGAATGGGAAAACTTTGTTTCAAATTTTTTTATTTAAAACCTTTATTTTATTAAAAAATTTTAATAAAATTTCAAATTTAATTTTTTTTAAAATTGAATTTTTTTTTTTTTTCCAATCATTTGTTAAGAATGACATATTTTGTGTGAAAAGAATAAAATATTTCGGTAACTGACAGTTTGTTTAAAAATATTTGTGAATTGCAACAAATGGTAACGTTTTAGGATATTAAGACATCCTTAGGACGATATAAAATGTCAAAATTCTGGAAGATCCCAGATCCATCTTATGAAGAACGTCCTGTGGAAGTCATAAGATCCCGCTGTAGGACCCGGACGGTAATGGGATCTTCAGGATCTAATTGGGACGTCCAGAAGATGTCTCTGGTTGTGTGGGGTTACTCGGCGCCCAGATGTCTTAAGTGCGGGGATGCCCACCAGACCCGTGAATGCACCATCGGCAGACTTGAAAACCCGACATGCATAAACTGCAAGGCGACAGGCCACGTCGCCTCCAGTAAGAAGTGCCCGCAATACCCGAAAGTGACCAGGAATCCCGCCGGACCCAGAGCTGCCAGAAAAGTACCTGCAGCGCGGAATTCGGCGAAAAAACAACCCACCCGACCACCTGTCTCAGCGACGAAGAGAGAAGACTCTCCCATCACTGAATTGTGTAACGAACTTGCACCCATTTTCACCAACACTGAAGGAATCAGAAAGTTGGTACAACAACTGAGTGAAAAACCAACAGCGGCCGAAAAGCTTCAAGCCTTGTTCGTGTTCTTCCTCTCCCCAGGTAGCACAACAATATTGCCCAATATTGGGCCAATGTTGGCCAATCTCACTGTGGATTGGTGTATATCGACCGTTCGTTTGCGTCATTAGCCAATATTGCCCAATGTTACCATGCCGATGCTGAGGATTCAGCAAATTCTTATAACACCTTTAAACTTATAAATTTGCACTTTATAACAAATAAATGGATAAAGACAACTAATATACACAACTTTTATGTGATAACCCAAGATGTTAATTCGTTTTAAAGATTTTGTCAGTTTTAATCGGCGAATCTTGGTCAAAATCGGTCGGCAATATTCCCATGTCAAATACTGAAGTTCCGACAAAACTTCTAAAAGTTTTAAAAACTACATTTGTTAACAAAAAAATTGTGTAGCAAGAATAATTTTCCACATTTTTAAAGTAATATCTTCAGATTTTTACACGTTTTAAAAATTTCGCCCCTGAATCGGCTGATATTGGTCAGTTATCAAGGTGCGCATGCGCAGAATATGTTTCAGTTGTTTACTTCGGTCGTGCTTTGAAATGAAATGGCGCTAAAAGCCCGGGCTTTGCATGTGATGTGAAGAAGGAAGTATCAAATGCAGGTAAATATTTATCAAAAGTCAACCGATTATTTACAGATTATACAAATATTAAGGGAACGACCAACAACAGGCCCAGCACCCAACAAGTATTGTTTACTTGTTGAGTCAAGTGTAGCATTTTTACAGATTTTGTTGTTTATTGTACGGAATTGACAGTACCTACTGGAAGCGTTGTATCATGATCAGAGCTGGCAAAATATGGTTTTTGTGGTTTTTGGTTTTTGTGGTTTTTGGGAAAAACCAAAAAAAGAAAATTTCTCCATATTTTGGTTTTTGTGGTTTTTGGGAAAACCAATACAATTTTTTTTCTCAAGTTTTGGTATTTGATATTTATTTTTTTGCATTTGCATTATCATAGCAGCCATTGTATTTCTGTACTAATTAAAAAATTAAATATTTCTGTATTAATAGAAAATTATGACTAAATTATATAGTTAAAACATTAAAATTCCACAAAACATTAAATCATGTTCAAGCATGCTCATGAGCTAAAAAAATACCTAAATTTAAATGACTGTAAAAAAACAGCGAAAAATCTTGAAAAGACAAAAACCACAATAACCATGAAAAACCACAATAACCACGAAAAACCACAATAACCCAAAAACCAAATTTTTTTTATTTACAAATCATGGTTTTTGCCAGCTCTGATCATGATCGTATGAGTTTATAAAAAACTTAGATTTTCTTAAACTTATTTATAGGAAAAAACAGATTTCATTAATTGTGTTTTTATTGTAGTAAGTTATTCAGATCGGAATATTTTTATAGTTCTCTAAATAAGTAAATGTAATTGTTTTGTACTCGAAATATAGTCGAAACTCTTTTCTTTCGGGTAACTTCTACCAAGTTCTCTACACTCTAAAAGTGCCTAGCAATTTTCTAAATGATATATTATTAAGGAATGTTTAATTATGGAAATTTAATTTCCAAATCTGATGTTTTAGATAAGTTACAAAACAATTTATCCTAGCAGTGGCATGTACAGCCCACATTTTAAGAAATTTCAACTTGGGGCAAAGTAAATTTTTCAGATAGCAGAATCCCAGAAGTAAATGAAATCTTGGTACTTAAAATAGCAAATTTAAACTAATTTAATAAACTTAGTTTAAAATTATATGTTCCGAAAAAAATGTATTTAAATTTTTTTATCTAATTCATGAAATTTTCTAATGGTTAATAAAAGTATGTTTTTTTTTGGTCATAATGTAAAATTTTATTTTAAAATATATATTTCTGCAATCATACAAATGTAAAGTTTTAAATCTAAAGTACATATACATCTAAATATGTATACTTGGGTAAATCTTAGACAAGTACCCGAGCATATATTGCAAACAAAATGTGCATTAATAACATAACACATTAATAAGTAGCCTTTACTTTATAAGATTAACAATAATATTCTATTTGTATTTGGAAAATATTTTGTTTTATAGCACTAAAATATAGAAAAATAAGTAGTTTAAATTTTTTTTTAAATGTTATCGTATTGGTATATTATAACATACGTTAGGTAAAATTAGACATAATACTTTTTTAAAACTTGTTATCATTTCTGAAAAATGCTTTTAAAAAATCTATGTCCTTGTAAATTACTGCTTCTGGCAACTTTTGTTGCCGTTCCTTCATCTACAGAAATTTTAGCACTGACTTGCGGGCATTGAAAAATTGTTTCTTTTCCATTTAAAACTATGACGAGTCTTATTAATTGTTTCGAGATTAGCCGACTGCCAATGATCTGACATCAACATGTTGTAGCAGGAAATGACCCTTTTCACTTAGAATGTAGTGCGGCCAGAAGAATTGACCCTAATGATTTTTTGAAAGTTCCCTTAGCCACATTTTTTTTTTTTTTTAAGCGTACAGAATGTGATGCACAAATATCCAATCTCCTGGGAAGACTTGGAATTTCTTCAATTCAATCCTAATAACTTTCAAAAATAAAGTTACTGAAATTGGTTACCTCTTCGGGAAATAATCATTATGCCTACGATTGTCCGCTGATGTTACATTACATAATTTTCTTGTTCTCATTTTCATAATAATTTTAATAAAAAATATTTTATCCCTTTTCGATCACATGTAAGTAACAAACTTACAGTTCCAGTCCCAGAATATTTACCAATATAAAGAATTAGTAATTATATAGTTGTTAATTACTGAGGAAATTGCATAACTTTTTTAAGATATTAACAATTTTCGGTAGAAAATTTATTTACTATCCACTGTATGGAAATACTTTCAAAATATTAAAAATTGCTATTGGAGCTGTATCCAATATTTATTTTTAAATAAGTAACTTTTTATATAATATTTGGTTCAAATGCATTGTGCGGTTCCCCTTGACAACTTTTTAAAAATGATATATTCACAATGCTAACACATTCTGGGCAACAACCGGTTTTGTTGAAAGAACTCAATTTTCTCTCTGCAGGGTTGCTGAAAATGTTAACTAGATTTGGCAGGGAAATCAAGGAAACCGTAGAGTACGTTTTAACCATATATTCGAGAAATATACTAGGACATAATTTAGTTAAAGGCATTTTACTGTTCCAGAATTCCACATTTTGTCAAAAAAAAGCCTTACCTACCTTATTTGTTATGGATAACAATTTATAAGAAAATGTAATGTTAGCCTGTTTAGTAGTTATTGTGTACAAGATGGTAATGATAACAAGCCAAACTAATTGAATATGCTTAATCGCTATATTGCACAATCTTTGAGTGCATTATTTATTAAATCTTCATTTGGTTATTCAGATGTGTCTTAATTCCAGAATATATTAATTCCATTATGATTTGAAAGTTCTCTGCAAATTTAAAATATATTTTAAGCCGGCATATAAAAAAAAGTATACTAGGCAGTTGGCCAAAGCATTTGAAGTACTTGCTAAAATCGATTTAATACCATGTTGAAATTTAATGTAATATTTTGTTAACACTCAAGCATGTATTTAAACAATTTTAGTCGTGTTATTTTTTTTAGAAAAAAGTTTGAGGAATAAATTAGAACAACATGATATACAGCATTAAGAAACTGATCACTAGATTTATTAAGAAAATGATCGCTAGATTTCCTCATTCAGTAATTTTTGACTTGTTATCTAGCATTTGGTATTTTTCTCTTTCCTTTAATATGTGTTATTCCTATTTTATTTTAGCTGAATTTCCACTAGAGCTGCTCACTGATAACTTGAAGAGGCTGCATTGATTAGCCCCGAGATCTCTTCTGAAACCTGATTTATGAATATTGAGCTCAGCTTGAAATTCATTTCAAGACATATACTCCACATCCTGTAGCCTGAAAAGCCACTCGGATACCAACTACTAAGTCAACAAACACCCGAACTGGCACCTCGCTCTCCCAAATTTCCACACCATGACCAATGTGAGGATATTTGGGCCATGATAGATTTATCTCCAGCCCCTTTTCCCACCCTGCCTTTGTTGGCCTTGTGGACAATTCAAGGCTAGCAACAAACCCACAATACTCTAATTAAAAGATCAGAACTTTTATGTGAAGACTATTGAGTGTGAAAGCAGATTTGCTTAAAAAATTGAAATACTAAAGTAGCAAGTGTTAAAATAAAAATGTGGTTTAATAACTTTTAGAATGTTATTTAATATTTAAAATAAAACTTGTGCACTAATGATGGAGGTAGTAGTATGAATCGTTAACCACTTATATGATTGAGTCACAAGGTTATATGATTGAGTGATAAGGTTTGTTTAGAAGTGGTCTCAGTGGAATAGTTGGAAGTGGTTTTCACTATATTAATATTTATTATTAAAAAATGTAAAATATTAAATATAAAAAAACTTTTTAAAATGTAATTTTATTATATATTTACTAATGTATATACATTAAAAGTTAAAAATAAGCGAACATTTTTGCATGAGGCACTCAAGTAAATGTAGAACATTTGTTAATTTTTAACTTAAAAAGATTTTTTAAAAATTTATTTTATAATAAACAGCAGTAGTGAAAGCAAACTGCTGTAAACTTTAATGTTGGTAGAAATAATTTTCATGGATGTCTTTTTTTTGTATTCGATTTTGTTAATTGACTTAAGTTTATTTTATAATTATCCATAGAAATCAACTAAATTCTTAAACTTTCTCATAATGAGGCATTAGCATCATTAGTCGATATTACAATTAAAGAACGATCTGTAAACACAGCTTCATACTTTTCAACTACAGTCAAATTATAAGGAAAATGTCTTAGCTCAGTTACTAGGTGTTAGTTTTTTTTTTTTTTGGTTCCTAAATTGCAAATAATTTGAAATTGAAACACAATGTAAATAAATATAATTTTTACTTTCTTTACAACAACTGACATCAAACACAATACACATTTTTAGAAATTTATTTTGCTAATAATAAGTAAGCAACTTATCAAATTATATTATATATTGGAGCATATTTAATTTTTATCAATATATTTCATGCTTATTTTATATCGAATATTTCATGCATTCAACTGTTGTACTACAAATACCAACTTAGTAGTATTTTAGATTAGAAAATCACACTTGACGTGTTGTAAATGACGTATGTGATCCAAACTTCAAGGAGTATCCAAATTATTCCACAATACCTGTTGCGTTAGATTTCTTGTTTTACAATAGAAGGGAGTCATAATAGTTAATTGAGGTAAGTGAAATTGGCCCAAATATTTTATGCCACATAAAAGAGAATTTAAATTTGGATTTCTTATAAATGCTAAAAAGTTTTTTAAAAAGCTGAAATTTGTTTTAGTATTTTAACTAGATTGCTGAAAAGTTTACAAAAACCTGCTTAAATGCAGATATCTAACTGTCTTAAGATATTAAACTAGACTACTAAAAATTCTTAAACTTGCTTATCAGTCTAGCATCATTAACCTTAACAAAAAAAAAAAATTCTCCATTTTCAAAACTAATTTACTTCGGTGTAAATAACATTTACAATAGCTTGGTGATCAAATTTACTCTCAAAATGGATACTTTTCACATATAGTACTTCAATATAAAAGTATTCACTACATTTTCCTCATTTTTAAGAATTATCTTTAATATGTTTTAAACAAATTAAGTCTTAATTTTTTTTAATGTATTAGATGAAGAAATACAAGATAATATTTTGAATTGTGTTTTTAATTTTTTTAAATGGTAATGTATAATACATTTCATTTAGAAAAGTAAATGTAAATATATTTTTAAATAATATTACAGTTAACTTAGTTCAAAATTAACTAATTTAAATTCTTTTGAAGAATTATAAATTTGTAATTTTAGGAAATTTTAATTATTAAATTTTTGAATTATAATTTTATTGCTATATTTTTATTATTATATAGATTTTGAATAAAAAAATTTTTATGTTACCAAGAGAAAGAAAATTAGTAGTATAGTCCAATATTTTCCACAGAGGAAAGAATATTTTTCATGCAACAGCTTTAAATGATCAAAAACAAAAGAAACAAAATGTTTTATAAAAATATTTTTTTTAAAAAATTGTCATGGTATTGTTCATCAATATTGTAAAACGCTGCTTTCAAATATATTCGATTTCGGCTAATGTCGAGTCAATCAATGTAAATCGGCCGCCTTTTATTTAATATTGACAGATATTGCTTTGGCAATATTTGCCAATATTGATAAAAGGTTAACCATTTGACATTGGCCAACCCGACATTCGCCAATATTAGCCGACCTAACGTTAGTCAATATTGGCCAATATCGGTTGAGCAATATTTGCCAATATTGATAAAAGGTTAACCATTTGACATTGGCCGATCCGACATTCGCCAATATTGGCCAATACCGCTCTACAATATTGGCCAGTTCAACATTACCCAATATTGGCCAATACCGCTCTACAATATTGGCCAATATCGGTTCGGCAATATTGCCCAATATTGATAAAAGGTTAACAGTTTGACGTTGGCCGATCCGACATTCGCCAATATTGGCCAATGTTGCCGAAACTCTCTTTGCCGATATTGGCCAATATTACTGTGCTACCTGGGTCGATGCTCAATGACATTGTGCCGGCCTCGGAAAGCTGCAATGTGCCAGCTCCTCAGGCCACGCCCATGGATACTTTGCCCCTCCAATCGCAGTGAAGGAAATAGTCACGTGGCCCCAGCAGCCAATCAGATATGACCGTCATCCGTTTTCGAACTTTGTCCGTTCCGTCGTCCTGTGTCGTCCCTGTTCAGTCCTTTATTCGCATCTGCGAGACATGCTGGACATGCACGTCAACTCTACCGTCAGGCGTTATCTACTAACAGTTCTACAGGAGGTTAAAGGGGCTTCGCCCCTATGGTACTCCACACGCTTCGCTCAACTACATAACCCAGGTAGCACAACAATATTGTCCGATATTGGGCCAATGTTGGCCAATCACGCTGGGGATTGGTGTATATCGACCGTTCGTTTGCGACATTAGCCAATATCGCCCAATGTTACCATGCCGATACTGAGGATTCAACAAATTCTTATAAAACCTTCAAAGTTGTAAATTTGCACTTTATAATAAATAAATGGATAGAGGCAACAAATATACACAATTTTTATGTGATAAATGAAGATTTTTACTCGTTTTAAAGATTTTGTCGGTTTTAACTCGGTGAATGTTGGTCAATATCGGCCGGCGATTCCCATGTCAAATACTGAAGTTTCAACAAATTCTTCTAAAAGCTTCAAAAAACTACATTTGTTAACAAAAAAATGTGCAGAGAAAATAATTTTTCACATTTTTTACGTAATATCTCCAGATTTTTATGCTTTTAAAAGAATTTATATTGACTTGAATCGGTTGATTTATTGTTCACAACGCTCAGGCGATGCGCATGCGCAGATTACATCCTGTTGTTTATTTTCGATCTTCTGCCATTTTGTGGCTTTTGTGGCCGCAAATCCGAAAAGCCCGGGATTTTTGTATAGGAAGCATCAACTGCAAGTAAATATTTATCATATTCAACCAATTATTTGTTTAACAAAGTATTATAGGTAAAAAAAACTGTGTAGTATATTTTTTTTTACAGATTGTTGTTTATTTGCCGGAATTTACAGTAAAATTCACCAACTGTACAATCTCTTAATAGAAGCATCGTATCGTTAAATTTATAAGTTTACAAAAAAAACTTAGATTTTCTTAAACTTATTTATAGAAAAAAAATATATTTAATTAATTGTGGTTTTATTGTAGTAGTGGGTTATTCTGATTGAAATATTTTTATAGTTCTCTAAATAAGTAAATTCTATTGAGAATATCTATCAATATAAAAAAAATACTAATTAGTTGTTAATTACTAATTATCAAATATTAGTTGAAATAGAATAAATAGAAATTGAATATTAGTTAAAAAATATTAGTTGTTAATTACTAATTATCAATATGTTAATTACTGAAGAAATTGCATAATTTTCTTAAGATATTAACAATTTTTTTTAGAAAATTTTGACTAAGTGGGAAGGGGAACAGCACTTGAGCCTCTTCCTACGCCACTGTATCCAGGACTGTATTTACTATCCACTGTATGAAATACTTTCAAAATATTAAAAATTGCCAATGGCTTATATCGGAACTGTATCCAATATTTAATTTTAAATAAGTTCCTTTTTTTAAAATAATAATGTTTGGCAGTGGCGGCTCGTGGGACACAGCCGGGCTGTACCTTAATTTATTAGCTAAAATCAGATATTTTACTAAATTTCTTAAATGAAGATTAGAGTTGAAAATGAAATCTCCGATAAGTAGCAAACCTGTTGCTGTAATGCATAATTCAGGAGGGGAAAAACTCCATTCAATCAAAACTGCAGCCAAAGAGCGAAGTTCAAAATCAGCTGTATCACTGCTGTGGCAACCTCTACATAGTATGGAGATGTGTTGCGAGATACACCTCGAAATTAATTTTCTTACTTTGGCTGCACTTAAGAATTCAATACACTGATTGACTCGTGTATGAATCACAGAGATGGGTAGGAGAACCGAGAATTTCCAAGAATCTATGCAAATGGAAATAGTTTTCGTGATAAATTTACTGTGTGGCATTGTTTCGTTATTTGAGTTAATATTAAAATTGACCGATTCGCAAGTTTAAAATTGGATAGCTTTAATTTTCAAAAACTAAGAAGTGTTTTCTATTTTTTCGCATGTTATCATTTCGTAAAAATTTAAATGAATCTTTGATTTGATTAATAAATATTAAAGAATTTCTGTTCAGGTATGGTTGTAGAAAATAGGGGGGGGGGGGGGTCACATGATTTCAGCTGCACTAACAGTTTCGACCATGGGCCACCACTGATATTTGTTTAAAATGCATTGTATGGTCCCCCCTGGCGACTTTTTTAAAAAGATATATTTGCAACGCTGGCACGTTCTTGACGACAACCGGTTTTGTTGAAAGATTTCAATTTTCTCCCTGCAGGATAGCTGAAAATTTTAACTAGATTTTCAGGGAAATCAAGGAAGACCGTAGAGTACATTTAACCATATATTCCAGAAATATACCAGGACATGATAATTTAGTTACAATGCATTATATTCCTGAATTCCTCTTCCTGCCGAAAAAAGCCTTGCCTATCTTATTTGTTATGGATCACAAAAGAAAATGTAATGTTAGCCTGTTTTACCCTGTTCAGTAGTTATTGTGTACTAGATGGTAATGATAATAACCCAAATTAATCGAATATGCTTTATCGCTATATTGCACAATCTTTGAGTGCATTATTTATTAAATCTTCATTTGGTTATTCAGATGTGTCTTAATTCCAGAATATATTAGTTCCATTATGATTTGAAAGTTCTCTGCAAATTTAAAATGTATTTTAAGCCGGCACATAAAAGTATAGGTACTAGGCAGTTGGCCAAAGCATTTGAAGTACTTGCTAAAATCGATTTAATACCATGTTAAAATTTAATATATTTTTTTATCCCTCAAGCTTGTATTTAAGCAATTTTAGTCGTGTTATTTTTTTTAGAAAAAAGTATGAGGAATAAATTAGAACAACATAATATACAGCATTAAGAAACTGATCACTAGATTTCCTCTTTCAGTTATTTTTGACTTGTTATCTAGCATTTGGTATTTTTCTCTTTCATTTAATATGTGTTATTCCTATTTTATTTTAGCTGAATTTCCACTAGAGCTGCTCACGGATAACTTGAAGAGGCTGCATTGATTAAGGGCCCCAAGATCAGTTTTGAAACCCAAAAGTCTGATTCATGAATATAAAGCAGTTCTTGAAACAACATTTCAAGAAATATACTCCACATCCTGTAGCCTGAAGCCACTCGGATGGTAGCTACTAAGTCAACAAACACCCAAACTGGCACCTCGCTCTCCCAAATTTCCACACCATGACCAATGTGAGGATATTTGGGCCATGATAGATTTATCTCCAGCCCCTTTTCATACCCTGCCTTTGCTGGCCTTCTGGACAATTCAAGGCCAGGAACAAACTCACAATACTCTAATTAAGAGATCAACACTTTTATGTGAAGACTATTGTAAGAGGAGTGTGAAAGCAGATTAGTTTTTTAAATGGAATTTAAAGCAAAAGTGATAAATGTTAAAATAAAAATGTGGTTTAATAACTCTTAGAATGTTATTTAATATTTAAAATAAAACTTGTGCACCAATGATGGAGGTAGGAGTATGAATCGTTAACCAATTATGCGATTGAGTCACTAAGTGATAAGGTTTGTTTAGAAGTGGTCTCAGTGGAATAATTGGAAGTGGTAACTGCAGTAAACTTTAAAGTTGGTAGAAATAATTTTCATGAATGTCTTGTTTGTATTCGATTTTATTAATTGACTTGTTTATTTTATAATTATCCATAGAAATCAACTAAATTCTTAAACTTTCTCATAATGAGGCTTTAGCATCATTAGTCAATAATACAATTAAAGAAGGATCTGTAAACACAGCTTCAGACTTTTCAACTATGGTCAAATTATAAGCAAAATGTCTTAGCTCGGTTACTAGGTGTTAATTTTTTTTGGTTCCTAAAATTACAAATAATTTGAAATTGAAACACAATGTAAATAAAGTATAATTTTTACTTTCTTTACAACAACTGACGTCAAACACAATACACATTTTCAGAAATTTATTTTGCTAAAGATAAATAAGCAACTTATCAAATTATATTATATATTCGAGCATATTTAATTTTTATCAATATATTTCATGCTTATTTTATATCTAATATATCATGCATTCAACTGTTGTTCTACATATACCAACTTAGTAGTATTTTAGATTATAAAAGTACACTTAATGTGTTATAAATGAAATATGTGCTCCAAACTTCAAGGAGTATCCAAATTATTCTACAATACTTGTTACGTTAGATTTCTTTTTTACAATAGAAGGGAGTCATAATATTTAATCGAGGTAAGTGAATTTGGCCCCAATATTTTATGCCACAGGTGTATAACAATTGTAACAAAAGATAATTTAAATTTCTTATAAGTGCTAAAAAGTTTTTAAAAAAGGTCAAATTTGTATTGGTATTTTAACTAAATTGCTGAAAAGTTTACAAAAACCTGCTTAAATGCAGATATCTAACCATCTTAAGATATTAAACTAGCCTACTAAAAATTCTTAAACTTGCTTTTCAATCTAGCATCATTAACCTTGACAAATTTTTTTTCTTCCATTTTAAAAACTAATTTACTTTGGTGTAAATTACATTTACACTAGCTTGGTGATAAAATTTTAATGTATGAGATGAAGGAATACAAGATAGAAACATTTTGAATTGTGTTTCTAATTTAAATTTTTTTAAATGGTAAAGTGTAATACATTTAATTTAGAAAAGTAAATGTAAATATATTTTTTAATAATATTACAGATAACTTAGTTCAAAATTAACTAATTTAAATTCTTTTAAAGAATTATAAATTTGTCTAATTTTAGGAAATTTAAAATTTTAATTATTAAATTTTTGAATTATAATTTTATTGCTAGATTTTTATTATTATATAGATTTGGAATACACATTTTTTTTATGTTTTTAAGAGATAGAAAATGAGTATTATAGTCCAATATTTTCCACAGAAGAAAGAATATTTTTCACGCAACAGCTTTAAATGATCAAAAACAAAAGAAACAAATTGTTTTATAAAAATATTTTTTTAAAAAATTATTCGTAGTTATTCAGTTCATCAATATTGTAAAACGTTGCTTTCAAATATATTCGATTTCGGCTAATGTCGAGTCGATCAATGTAAATCGGCCGCCTTTTATTTAATATTGACAGATATTGCTTTGGCAATATTTGCCAATATTGATAAAAGGTTAACCATTTGACATTGGCCAACCCGACATTCGCCAATATTAGCCGACCTAACGTTAGCCAATATTGGCCAATATCGGTTGAGCAATATTTGCCAATATTGATAAAAGGTTAACCATTTGACATTGGCCGATCCGACAATCGCCAATATTGGCCAATATTGATGTACAATATTGGCCAGATCAACATTACCCAATATTGGCCAATACCGCTCTGCAATATTGGCCAATATCGGTCCGGCAATATTGCCCAATATTGATAAAAAGTTAACCATTTGACGTTGGCCGATCCGACATTCGCCAATATTGGCCAATGTTGCCGAAACTCTCTTTGCCGATATTGGCCAATATTACTGTGCTACCTGGGAAAACGGTGAAGCGAAAATTAGAGTTTGGGTGCAACGTTTCGCTACTAAATGGTATCCGTGGCAGCACCATAAAATGCTGAAACTAAGTAATTAAGAAACTACAAATAATGGTTGCAGCTAAATGGGAACCAAATTTTGGTTAGTTCTACTCTTATATATATTCTTTATAAAGACTCTACTTGATAAAAAGAAAATCGGTCGTGGTCCAAATGTTCTAACGTTACTCGTGGTGAAGAGAATTAGGGATGTCAGATAAGGTGTCCGTACACTATTAAAAAATATTACGACCTTGCACCAAAATTTTAGTACCCATTTAGCTGCAACCGACATTTGGTGCTTAGTTTCACCATTTTACGGTGTGAAGTTGTACCATTTAGTGGTAACGTTACACAAAGACTCATAACGTTGCATAAAACTCAAAATTTCGAGGTTTTTTTTAGTAGTAATATTTTTGTAACGAAGATGGCAACCCTTCGATCAAAACAATTATTGGTGAAACCTCCGCATTTTCCCGATAAAGGATTTCTGGTTCAACCCTGATTTCACCATAATATGGTGTAAAATGCTGCAGAGCACCAAGATATAGTGCAACATTGAACTGAAAATTTTAACAGTGTAATCTGACCATGGTTCAAAATTGCCAGGAAGTATTTCCGGATCCGTCTTTCGGGTAAGTGTTTTAACCGTCTCTCAAATACAAATAAAAATATTGACGACCAACAACAGGCCACGAAAGGTCGCGAATAGCTCAGTGCAAACTCTTTTTAGGCATTTCAGCCAACCTTCAGCTTAATTGATTTATTCTTATGTCCAGAGTTTGCATTGTGTGCTTGACCTTTGTTTTATCTAAATATTTTGAAGACATTCGTTTTATAACTATAACAAAATTTCACTAATTTAAATTTTCCGGTTTCTAGCTTGGTTAGTTCAATGGACGTCGCACTAGAGCTACATTCGCGAGGTTTTTTAATTTATCTTAAAGGAAAAATTCGGGACGACTTCCACGCAATTTTGAACCATGGCCATATTTAGTTTCTAACACTAGCGGATTGTTATGTGAGATTTTGAATAAGTTATACCAGGTCATTAATTACCTCAAGAGTTTATTTCACATATAAATAAATTTGTCACAAATAATCTCATAGATTATTGGAATAACCTTCTATTTATTTTTTGCTAAAATACACAACAGTTCAAATATCATATTGGCCGCAGTTAGAGCAGTATTCCCACTTGGATCATATGGAGGTGATACCTGAAATTTCAAAATACAATTAAAAATATACAGTTGAAGTATTGATTTAAGACATCATCTGTCAAGAAAAGATATGAACCAGTCCCAGAAAAAGAAAACTTGTCATTGGCATACGCAAGGGGACGGGGGGGTCAGAACCTTAGAGGTAAGAACCCCTCCGATTGGTTTGTAGAGAATATATATATATATATATATGATATTTTTTTATAAGAAAATTTTACTTAAGAGTTGTGTGATAAAGTTCAGGATCCGTATTATTAGTTTACAAATTAGTTTATCCTGCTTATGTTAGGGATAGCAGCTAAAAAGCCGAGGAGGACGCAGAGAAACACTCTACATCATTGCTGGTTAGGTTAGGAATGCTATGAATTCACACTGCTCAATAGATGGTTGCCATTGTAAAAGAAAGTTGGTTTTCGCGGATTCGAGCGAACATATATAGATGTGAAACCGGGGTTTTGTAGACATATCTTAGAATAATGGAATGTATAAATACGTGGGAGTAATGTAGAAGATAGTTTTAAGATAATGGAAAAGAGGAGTGATTTAGGAATGGATTAAGAAATAAAAGTAAAAAGAAACGTGGGTAAGTTACATATGCTAGATATTTTTTTTTCTTCAAATTATACTACTATTAAAGGTGGATGAAGGGTATCATAACCCCACCATTACACGTTTTCTGTGTACGCTACTAACTTGCGTTATACCTTTTGTGTGTTCTGTAAATATACTTTACTAGAACGTAAGTCTTAATCCATATTAGCCAATAATTTCGTACATTGCTAGGGTGGATAATTATAAATTAAAAATGTATGCGTGAATCTGATTATTACTATCAGTATACGAAACATATATTTAGTGACTTACGACATTTGTCAAAATAACCCCCCCCCCCCCAAAAAAAAAAACAAGGGAATGTGAGGAATTTTTAATTCGAAGAAAGTTTTAGTTCAACAGCATAATATTTCGTGCTTCTAGACGTCAAAAATAATTTCTATTAAAGTTTTGTGAGAGAATAACTTTTTAAACTCAAGAATATAGGTTGAACTCTTTCATTTTGAAGAACAGGGGGGAAATAACACATAGTTATTTTAATCACTTAAAGGCGACACTCGAGTACAAAGTGTTAAAAAAATCTGCTGATACCCAAGTATATGTCATAATTTAAACAGAGTTAGATAAAGAACAAGCTAAAGAAACAAAGAGTTTTTATGTTCAAGAACATGCAGTTCTAGTTAATTTTGAAGAACAGGTAACAAAGGAAGAGATTGTTATTTTGGTAACTGAGAGTAAAACACGCTATTAGTAATACCAGAATATGGATTTTAATGTTAGAATGTATTGCCGTTTTCAATTTTAAAATTATGCAGAATTTTTTTACATGTTACAAAATATTATCAATGCGGATTATTATATCGATCCATTTTGCTGTACTATGTGTAACCGCTTTGAATAGGTTTAAGAAGTTAAAATCCAACCAAGCAACACATTGACACTCTTCCAAGATAATTTTAGGGTCACTAATGACGGCATCCGAATTCTGGAACCACGAGACAAGTTTCGCGAGGTAGAGGTTTATTAAAACATATTAAAAAAGAATATTCCTAATCTTTTGTCGAGTGGCAATTTTTTTTTACAAAAGTTGGTTTAGGCAATTTTTTTTAAGGAAATTTATTACCGAACTATGTCAAATATTATCATGAAGCACGTTACACGTTAAGGAGCACACTATAGGGACTCCTCAAAGTTTTAACGTGTAAAACGGAGTTTCATGGGCCTAGTAATCAGGTTTTGCTTTTAGCATTTTCTTATCAGGGGTGTTTTAGCTTTCGCTTGTGTATGTAATCGATAAGTAATATTAAAAAATTCATACTTCAACTAAATCTCCTCCAACGATATTCAAGCCGTTTAGTCCTCTTATTATTTCTAACATTTGTATAGTCGTCAGCCCGCCTATTTCTGGAGTACCTGTAACACAAAAGAACTTGAAAGTCCGACAATTTACAAGGTGTGCATAAACTATTGTCCGGGTTTCTACACTTTAACTTTCAAATAAAATACATGAGTCGGAGAGCGTAAAAATTATTTTGAAAGTTTTAAAAAAAATACCTGTTCCAGGAGCATAGCAAGGGTCCAAAGCGTCGATGTCCAGTGTAACATAGACTGGACCGTTCCCCATTTGCTTCCGTATGTTCACCATCAAGGGAGTCATGGAGGAATGCCAACATTCATCGGCTAAAACGAGTCGGAATCCCTATAAAATGCATAAAACGTTACTTTTCCATAATTTTTTTTGCATACATATTCGCGTTCCCGGGTCTTTCCTTCGTGATAGGCCCCGAACCGTCGCCAATAGCCCACTGTGCAGCTCTAGTGCGACGTTAATTAAGCAAACCAACCATACATATTCGTGTGTATTTTGGGCAAGTTACATGCACATATGATGATAGAATAAACATGATAGAATTTGTAATTTTAGACATGAATTCATCTTTGAAATTGGTCCGGGTACAGCGGTTATTAGCTGAAACTTACGCGATATAAAAAGTGTCGATATTGCAAAATCTCCTTTCCAGGAGAATCAGCCTACTGGGATATATGATCTACCATCATGTAGTGGAAGTTGGACCACGTTGACCCGGTCGGTCACTAATCCCCTTTCTGGAGACCTTTGTACCGCGTGGGTGGGTAAATGAGTCAAATTTTAAGGGCATACTCTGGCCTGTTTAACCACTGTAACTTCAATTCTAATCGAAGTGTGGGCTTCAATTGAAGAAAATGACGAATTCTACACTTTCATTTGACTAGTACACAGTTTAAACCATTTGTGTAAAAATTGTGTTGAGTGGATATTTGACGATGATTTCACTATGATGCCAAAATGACACACTATTCAATTCAATTACGGAATAGAAAACTTAAACAGGTTGAAAGAGCAGTTCAAGACAAACAAAATGATACCAAGTTATCTATACTTATAATAAGTGTGGAGATATCTAGAGCTAACCGAAGGCGCAACGTACAAAGTATTCACGAACCAAACTTTAAGGTAAAGTAGTTACAAAAGTTAGTCACTGCACTGATTTTCGAACTGCATGCGATAAGTAAAATCTTTTTCGTTTTTGGTTTAGAATCTCGTCCAAGTTTTTTCAATGTTGTCAACCATTTTACTTGTGCCTCCGCGGAACCCTGGGGGTTCGCAGACCACCTATTGGGAACCATTGTAAAGGTGTACATGGTAGACTGGTTTTTAAAAAATAATTCACAGATACAATAGTTGTTTCATGGGTTCAAAATTTATTACACTGTTTAAAATTATTACGACCTTGCACCAAAATTTGGTACCCATTTAGCTGCAACCAACATCTAGTGTTTAGTTTCGCCATTTTACAGTGCTACCACGGATACCATTTAGTGACGTTGCATCAAAATATTTGGTGGACGGCCGAAAAAAAAAATCTAATGCTTATCATGCCTACCTACCCAACCATGGCCTAACCACTATCATTAAACTCAAAATTTGAGTTTTCTTAGTATTTTCGCAGCGAAGCTGGCAACCCTCCGATCGCAAGACCACAACTTTTTTACTTTTCTTTGTCAAGTCCACCGATCGGGTTCGAACTAGGAATCCTCTGATTCATAGCTGAACACTGGGCCCCAGAGGCCCTTGTTCATCGTTGTCTTTCTTGGAGGGGATTCCTCGTTGATGTATCGACATCGAAAATTTCGGTTGCTGTTAAAGAGGTTGAATCAATTATCGGTGAAACCTATGCTTTTTTCCGATAAAGGATTTTTGGTTCAACCTAGATTCCACTATAATATGCTGTAATTTGCAGCAAACCTCTGTTTTGCACCAAGATATGGTACATCGTTGAACTGAAATTTTTAACAGTGTAGGTGGATTAATAGTATAAAGTAATTGGCAATATATTTTACCTGATCCACACTCCACTGATAGTCATTTGGGGAGTATCCAGTGCCTCTGAGTCCGATCTGCACCACCCTCTTGGGGTCCAGGAGACCTTCTTCGAAAGACCTCCTGAAAGTGGTGCCATGGGCCACTTTGCAACCCATCATTGTGTCATTCACATCAGCATGGGCATCAACGTGGACCAGGCCTACTGGACCGTACTTTTCCTACGTTTTGGCATTTTCACAAAAAATTACATATAGCAATAATTCTAAGAATCGTGAAGAACACAAATTATAGATATTTCATTTAGAAATAACTTTAAAAAACGAGGTTTGTTTACCGCAATGGCTTGAAGAATAGGATATGAGATGGTGTGGTCTCCACCTAGTGTGATTGGAGTGCAATTTTCACTCAAAACTCCGGATATGAAAATTTTGATGTCTTTTATTGCTCGTTGAATGTCGTACATTGTAAAAGGTGCATCTCCTAAATCTGCGATTTGTAACGAGGCAAAAGGTTCAGCTCCTGCAAAGATATGGACATTTTACGTGCATATTCACAGATTTGTTGATTGTTTACATATATAGATTTATACCTTTAAAGATAATAAATATAGTTTAGGATATGTATGCTAAAACTTTCAAAGTAACTGATAGCAAATATTTTTGCACTGTAAAAATAAGGTATTTAAAAATGAGTACCTGAAAATACTCGTTTTTCTTTGAGTTCATTGCATCATAAATGAGCGATGACGTACTCAAGTTTAAATAATCGTACTTTCTAAAATATGAGCAACGTGGTTTAATATTACTAACCTCAGCTTCTGTTCAAGCCATCTTAACAAAGCGACCTGACAAACTTAAAATAGTTGTTCAGAAGATGGTTTTCCGCATTATTTGATTTCGATTGCTTAAACGGAAACTGAGTTATTTTGACTCAATTATTTTACTTCTCATTCTTTTGGCATACTATTTTAACATTTCTTCTGTATATAACTTTTTCAAGGCGCGTTGGTAGTTTAACGGATAAGGCTCTGGACTGCGGTGCGGACGACATCAGGTAGACGGATTGGGTTCGATTCCCGATAAGTCCTGGTTGTAATTGTTGAAATTTATTGAAAGTGATTTATGAAGGCAGCTTATATAGGCAAGCTACTGTTCTTTTTATTCATTTTTACACATTGTACTCATTTTTGAGTACATGTCCTTTTGAAAATGAAACTTATGTGCTTATGTCGAATGTAGTAAAAAAATGAGTATATTTGACTTATTTTTGAGTACCTATTTTTAACAGTGTAAGTGCAACTTGTTAACAAAGATTTCAAATTTTGCAATAAACAATTAAATTTTCCACAAACTTTTCATCCATGAGGAGATTTATATATTTAAAATGTTGGTATCCTTATGACTAAATTACAAATTATTCTACAAAAATTTACCAAAATCTTTTATTCCAGATAATTTAAACGTTTGCTGATTGAGTTCGATAAGTTTTGTCATTGTTAGGAAGTAATTTAGGCGATTATAATTTCTCTTACTAATAATTCTCTTTAGAAATGTCAAACAATTTGTTACAATTTCGAAAAGTCGACTTTATTAAATAAATCAGATACATATCAGGAGAATCCGCATATGAGGAAAAATGATCTACCATCGTGTAAAAAAACTTGTGCCGAGTCGACCCGATCGGTTACTAATCCATTCCTCCCTCTGAGATTTGTACTGTGTCGGAGAGGGGAGAAATATGAATCGCAATTTGAACATACACTAGCCAGTTTAACAGCTGTAACTTCAGTTCTAATCGACGGGTCGTGACGACGTGCGAGGTTCTACAATTCTACTTGATTAGTTGTCAGTTTAAACGATTTGTGCAAAATTTGGGTGGTGCGGAAAGTGGACGATTTGCTAAAGATTTCACTATATGAAGCCAAAATATCACACAAATACTTTTTTTTTGTATATCTCAAGTTTTAAATTTTTGTTGTTTATTTTCAGAACATCTAGTGTTCGATGGCAATTCGTATACAATGCATGTTTTATATAGCACGTTTACCAATAGTACTTATAATAATTGTTTTTAATATAATCCATATATATGATTCTCTGACGCGGTGATTGAAAAACGCTGTTGTTCTCTACCCGGAATGGCAGCATCGGTTTGCTTACAAAAATTTGTTGTAATTTTAGTAGTAAATTTTACAGCAATTTCTAAACAATTTTTAACAAAAAAATATTATATCTTCTTCTGACGCACTTACTATTAAACACACTTATATTATTCTATTCCATCTGTTTGAAAAAGCTGGATACTTTCAACAAATGTCTATGGAGAGCATAAAAGTTATGATCTTGTTTTCCTCTCTACTTTTGATACGTAAGGCATTTATACGTCATCCGAACGTGATGCCATTTTACCTGTACTTGTATTGCATGGTCTAAGTAGCGATGATTCTGTTCTGATTTGTCGAGGTCCGAACCGCGCACCAGGACGGTTGGACGTTCCAATGTCCATTGGAATTCCTAAAATTCCAACATCTAAGCCTGCCAAACATTAATTCATTATAAGAAATATTAATAAGTAAAAGTTGTAAAATAAATAAATATAAAACAAATTAAAATTTAATTAGTAAAAAATTTAATAAGTAAAAATTTTAGTAAGTTAAATTAATAAGTATAAATTTTAATAAGTAAAATTAATAAAATTTAATAATTAAAAATTTAAAAAAGTAAAATTAATAAGTAAACATTTAAAAATACGATACATAAGTAATATTTGTAAAATTTAATAGGTAATTAAAAAAAAATAAGTAAATATTTTAGTAAGTAGTATTAATATGTAAGGATTTTAAAATATAAAATTTGTAAAATGTAATAAGTAAAGACTTAAAAAAAATTAAATTAACAAATAAATATTTTAGTAAGTAAAATTAATAAATAACACTTTAATCAGTAAACATTTTATTAAGTAAAATTAGTAAACAAACATTTTAATAAATAAAATTTGTAAAATTTAATAAGTAAAAAATTTAAAAAGTAAAATTAATAAGTAAACATTCTAATTAGTAAAATTTATAGTGTAATTAGTAAAAAAAAAGTTTAATTTTTTAACTTTCAAACTTTTTTGTTTTGAACTTTACATATATATTTAATTTTGTTCATATATATTGAATTTATTTGTTAAAAAAATTCCCATTTTGAAAGTTTAAGTTACTGATAGGCTAATTAAATAATTACAAGCATAAATCTGGGCGAAACAGACAACTGCCTGAGGTGGATGAAAGCCCATGCAGAATCAAAATTAATGATTTAGTTTTGTTTAGTAATGATGTTTGAAATTTTTTGGATTTATATTTTTAAATATTATACGTACTACATTTCTTTAATCAACATGTATACAATTCCTTTGTCATTCATTTATTAGAGTATTTGATGTATTATTTGACAGAGAGTAGCTTGGATTTTATTTTCTTGTCTGAAAAAAGCGCTCTAGTCAATGTGCCCAGATTTTTACTCAAATATTGTAATTTGGCACTTTAGTGAAACCAGTATAAAAGTTACGGGTTGACGAAGTTTACATGTTAATTCAAAATTTGAAAATTTTGTTCACATCGAAGTACAATTATTCTGTGCATCAGGAGACATTTTATCCGTTTTTGAATGCTATAGAAATGATTATACACGTACAAGTGTATCATTTGTAGAATTTTTTTTTTTTTATAAAAATGCAATTCTCACCTTTGGCTGTAGATTTGTAGGGAAGCCTCATAAACGTTGCTATTCCACCAGGTCTTGGCATATCATTAGCAGACAAGGGTTGATTGAATGTAGAAGAGAATTTTCGAACATAACCATTTTGCAGAACGATGCGAACCGTTCTTAGAAATGAAAACATGTTTTTTGGTCAGACGACACACTATTGAGCATGAAGTCGCTTAACAACTTTCTATTTGATAAATTTTCTTATCGATATTTTACCTGCGAAAAAAAAGAGAATGACAATTCTCTGATAGAACAAACTTTGATCTTCTTTCTAGATAAACAAACTTCCAGTTTATTTTAGTGACACAAGGTTTTTACCTTAACATTCTTCGACTTTGAAGAAGCTGTTGATTCATCAGCTCTCGCATGAGGAAACGGCATTGACGGTGACTGGCACTCTATCATTTATTAACCGACTGAGTAGCGCGCCAACCAAAATTCTAAAATAAAACCGCTAGAAACTTTTAATTAAAACCGCCAAATCGGGCGCCAAGGAATAAGGTTATCAATTCGACTGTTATGTATTTTTTTTATGTATGTTCGCGCAAGATTTCGGTTTTAAAATAGATATTTGGACATTTTTTTTTGTTGGATTGGGGTTGTTTCACCTGGGAGCCATTAGAAAAATATCCGGTTATCCGGCAGTTAGCTATTCGGAATTCTAAATTAACCGGACCGTTTGAAAAAAAATATTGTCGGATTTCGAAAATTCTTTTTTTGTTGGATAAAAAAAAATCCACTTAGGCAAAATCTGTGAAAAAAAATAACCGATCATCCAGCTGTAATATATCCGGAAATGCTGATTAACCGGAGTTTTTTTTTAAACAATTTATCCGATTTTAAAATATTTTCATTGTTTAACAAAATTTGTAAAACAATGACATTTCGTTTAACCGGCATTTATTGGCACTGATAGGGATTGTTTTACAATATACATTGTTGAGCACAAGTTGCTATTTGAATTTCTTGGTAAATAACAATAGGGGGCGGAGCCCGCTGCTAAATTAAAAACTAAACAGAAAAAACGACTTTTAAGAAAATGCCGGATAAACGAAATGTCATTTTTGAACAACTTCTGTTAAACAATCATAATATTTTGAAATTGGAGAAACTGTTAAAAAAAAGTCCGGTTAATCGATATTTCCAGATATATAACAGCCGGATAACTGATTCTTTATTGCAGTTTTTGCCATAGTCAATTTTTCTTTATCCACCGAAGAAAAATTTTCGAAATCGGACAATATTTTTTTCAAACGGTCTGGTTAATTGAGAATACCGGATAGTTAAATGCCGGATAACCGGATTTTTTCCCCAAAATGTTTCCAAGTAAGACATCCTCTATCCAAAAAAAAAAAAAAAAAAATCTAAATATCTGAATTAGAATAGAAATCTTGTGTCAATTACTTTGGCGAAATATAATCTTTCTTAAGTTTCACCAAAGAGTAGCTAACGGAAAATAGTGATACAAAATTTAGAACAGCATAGCCTTGGCACGAAAAAGAAGTAGAACTAATTTGATCCCGCAAGTGATATTATCAATGCACACAATTCTTTATTTTAAAATAATAAATATTCACAAAAGTCCTCTGAAAATTCAACATCCTTATCAAAGTTTTTTACATTCTGATATCTATTTTAAGAGTTTCTAGTTTTAATTACGATATTCTAATTCTCAAATAAATGTCTATCAAAGTAAATAAATTTCCCACAACCGAAGAAATATTTTTTAAACGTAGAATATTATTGTTTGAAAATACATAATTTAAATTTATTATCTAAGAAACACTTTATAATTCTACTTTGAAATTTAATATTGGCCTAATGTTATTTTTACTGTAATAATCAGAACCTTCATATGATTAAGCCATAAGATAAATTTGATTGTATAGAAAAAGATATAATCGATTCAAAAAGTCTTTATTGAAATACTTTTTAAATGATACAACTTAAAACTAAACAATATTAACTTTACTAGATATTTTGGTTTGGTTAATTAACGTCGCACTAGAGCTGCACAGTGGGCTATTGGCGACTAACTTTACTAGAAGTTTGGAAATGTGTGTTTGCTATGTTAAAATTTCGATCAATGTATAAATCCAGATATTTAGTTGATTGACAGATTGTAACATTGTGTAGCCAGGTCCGTCACACCGGAGGGGGGGAGTCCGACCCCCTCAACAATCTAGGAACCCTGAAAGTTGGGAATTTTCAAGTTCTAAAAACCCCGGGATGGGATAATTTATTCTTGAAGAAAATTAATATTATTAACAAATGAAAGCTAGGGAAGATTAGAAATTGCCCAACTTGTTAGATTATATTTAAATTATACCTCAGAACGGACACTGCATTGGAATATAGGTGCAACAAATTAATACTTGTGAGAGAACTGCTTAATATTACCATATTATTACATATTATTAGATGAAAAATGTCGATAAGTTGAAACTAGGAATTTTCAGCACTGTTGAGGTGGGTATTTCGTATAATTGAGTTGAGAATTTCGAATTGTTAAGTTGGGAAATTTCTTGCTTCAACCCCCCAAAATATTTTTAATGATTATCTTTACTGATTGTTTTACGTTTTACATGTTAACGTATAAGAATGGGCATGCGAGTAAATTTGAAACATTTTATTTCATCACAAGAAATATCTCTTATTTAGCATTGGAATATTGTCTGATTTTTTTTTTAAAGTCTGCTTAAAAAAAAGTACATTAACATGTTTTCAACCAACGATTTCCTCTTTCCTTCTTTTCTTTCTCGCATGAGCGATACTTGGCAAGAACAGGAGAAGAATACTTGCAAAGAGACAGAAGAGACTAATAGAATAAAACAGCCACTTGTATGATCCTAAACCTTCACGAAAGAATCCTAAAATGAAAACAAATATTTTTTTATAAACATAATAACGATATTGTGCGACTAATTCAGAAAGCAACAATTGAAACATTAGTAACATTTAAAATCTAGGGTATTTTGCGGTTCAAATTTAGGCTAATACCGATCTGAGATGTGTGTAGAACCGAGAAGATAGCAGAATAATAAATTTACAGAGGGTAGAGGGGCCCGTGTTTGATTTCTCATATGTTTGGAAACGAATACAAATAATTAAAGTACTGATGCCAATGCATAGATATGGTAAGTGACGATTCACTAGTTTTTCCAGTACAGCCATTTGAAAGTTTATAGCGTTGTAATATGGAAAGAAAATAATCATTAGGGGTATCTGCAAATTAAAAAAAAGTGTTTTCCAGCTACTACAAAATTAAAGTACCATATAGATAGCAATTTGAGCATTCAAGTGAGCGCTCAAACCTCAAACTCACGAAAAATGTATTTATATCACATATGTGTTAGTATAAGACCGATATTCGCGTTACTATTGGAAAAGAGAAGTGCATATTCTTACCTATCAAAGGAGATATAGTGAAACTCAGCGGAGCAACCAAAATGTACCGAGAAGTCATGGCCATTACTCTCTTCTCACCAACGAAATAATTCAAAACAATGACAGGGGATATTAGCAGTTGTCCACCAAGCACAAAGGAACTGAAACTCAAAGACATCAACATTCCAAAGAATTCCGTGGAGATCGCCATGCCTGCGAAAGAGATCCCGGTTACAAAGTAACATAGAGCCGAGAAGTTTGCAGCTGACATGTAACCGCCATCTGTTACTGAACCCAGAATTAAGCGTCCAATCAAGTCCCAGACGGAGCAGGACATCAGTAAATACACAGAAAGGTTCATAGGGACGCCATTGTCGAAGGCATAATCAATCATAGTAGCGAGAAGAAAATGGGTGATGACTATAAAGCAGCTCTGTGTGAATGCAATGATGATAAATAAAGGATCAAGGAACAAAGTTAGAGACTTCCAGATCAGACTCGGTTGTGGTGTTGCGTGTTGTGACACCGGGTCTTGGGATGCTGCTTTCACAGGTGGTTGTTTTGAATTATTTTTATTATGATTACATTCAATTTCACCACATGTTTTATCATTGCTTTTAATGTTAGCTAAAGATTTGCACTGACAATCTTGAGGTTTTTCTTTCACATGTATTTTTTCCCCTTCGGTTGTACATGACATATTTTTAATTGCATCACTTAGACCTGCTGGTGCACTGCTAATTTTTGCACTGTTATCGGAGCTCTCCTCTTGAAAATCCCTTTTCCCATCATCAGCAACATAATAATTAGTTTCATCTAAAGAATACATATTAGGATCTTTGACGTTAGAGTTTCCATCTACAATGTCATCTATTTTCATTTCAGGTGAATTTGTCAGGTGATTTGCATCTTTTTCTAAACGTATTTCGCATGAAAACAATGCCTTACTTGTTACATCACCAACTCCAGATGATACAGTAGAAGGACATGCCTTAGCATGTAAAGAAGGATTTTTGATCCTACTACTTCTTCTCTGCGATGCTTCTAAGCGTCGTTGTGAGTAGGCAAGGAACATCGCCACAGCAAGGGTGTTAAGGCTGAATGCCGAAAGGATGAGGAAGGAGCCTGAAGTCCCGTAGGTTTTTAATAGGTATTCGTAGAAAGGTGAATATATGAAAGCACCAAGTGCAGATCCTGCAAGAGCTATACCGTTTGCTTTAGCTAAGTTCTTTTGGAAATGTAAAGATATGAATGATGGTAACAGTTGTCCAGACATTCCAACACTTAAACCTATAAAGGAAAAAAATATATATAAAATAATAATAATTTATATTAGTGTTTGCGCTGTTTATATTCGATTGAAGGAAAACTTATGAATGGTCCTACATAGAAGGAAATCACTTTCAACCATTTTACTTATGCATAATCATTATTACATTTTGTGTAATACTCTGTGTGCACGCACATTAGATGTATTCGAAAAATGTGAAATCTTACATATTGAAATTAGGATATAAGTTAACTATACCACAAAAGATATAGTAAACTCTTATATGATTGGCAAATTATATTCTTATATACTTCAATTGGCTCTTCTTTACTTCGCGTTGATTTAAATCGTAATTTGCATTACTGATATAACATAAATTTTCGAGTGTAAATTTTTAAAGATTGCCAAAATAAAATTTCTCAACTTCTTTGTAAAGTGAATGAGTAATATGTGTTTACGTTTACCTTTTAATTACAAAAAGTTATGCAATGTATGAATTTAATAGATTAAACGTATTAAAATAATAAATAATAATATACATTGTCAACAGCAAGGATAAGACCACCAAGGAATGCAGATGACGATTAAAAACAAATCATATGATAGTAAAACTTGAGTTGTACATTGCTTTTTGTAAATTTGTGCTATTATTTGAAAGATTATTTATTGATTCATTAAATTTATGAGAATATCAAGGAGAAAATGGGTTGATCAATCTTGCAAACCAAGATGGTGGTAAATAAAAATACGAAAATAATTTTCCAGATATAATTTTTTTTACAGATAATTGATAGCTATTTGAAAAATACCTGATGTTGTTAAAAGGACCTACACTAAAATAATGCGAAACAAAACTGATATATTTACCAAAAAAAATGCCCCAACAAATAGTTACAGCGAGTATACTTTCTGCAAAGAAACAAGCTCCAACTGCAATGGAAGTTAGACAGCATCCCAAGATAGTCACTTGCCCTAATCCGAACTTACAACCTAGATAACCAACAAAGGGACCTGAAAAATATTTATTATGAAGTATACTTGCTGAAATAAAAATATTTCTCGTTCGAGATTCAAACCGAAGGACTACCATAAAAGAGTAAAAAAGAAATGTGCTTAAAAATGAGTATATGGGCGTACTCATTTTTGAGTACAATTGTATCATAAATGAGCTTAAGTTTGCCATGTCGCTTTGTTAAGTTGGCTTGAACAGAAGCTAATATTAGCAATATTAAACCATAACGTTAATTTTTGTAAAGTACGATTACTTAAATTTGAGAACGTCATCATCCTTTACGATGCAATTGTACTTAAAGAAAAACGAGTACGTTCATGTACTCATTTTTATGCACATTTTTTTTTACAGTGTGCAAGTTCCAAGGGGATGATCGTTAGACATTCAAACCAAAAACGTTGTACATATTTCACCATAAATGTGAGCCCCTGCCCCCCCAAAAAGCCTTTTCGTTTATTCTCTTTAATTTAAATACTAATTTCATAGTAAGTGAACCCCGCTAAATAATGCTCAGGGTATTTCCAGAACCTCCATGGTTGGTTAGTAGTTAGCCACTCTGACCAAAATGATGTGCACACACTTAACTCTAATGTGACAACAAATAGATAAAAAATATTTACTTAAATTTAAATATTTATTTTTATAGCGAGCGCACTGTACTAAAAACGTCCGAGACCCCTCAAAAACCACCAATATTTTTGATAGCCAGTCACTCGACCGAAAATTTTGTGTACATAATTTCCTTCGATATTACACCAAAAACCAAAATTTTAAGTCAATTTGAACTGAAGCTAATATTTAACCTGTGCTGTCCCCTATAATCAGATATTATTCTTACTACATATTTTAATTTAATATTACTTCAGTTGTTTGGAATGCATGAACTTAAAATTTTTTAGAGAAACTTTTTTCACAGGTAATAAATTCATTTAAAAAGTCATAATTTTAATGTGATACCGATATTTAAGTAAACTTTTTGCTGCTTTTTCTACTCATGTTACATTTGAGCCCCAGTTGGTGAGGCGTTCAGCTACTAATCAGAGGATTGATGGTTCGAATCCGTGCAACGGACTTGACATAGAAAAGTAAAAAAGCAGTGATCTTGTGGTCGGAGGGTTGCCAGCTTCGCTACAAAAATACTAGAAAGTCGTCCAGAATATCCAACAAATTATACTGGCGTGTATAGGTGATGGGCACTGCAACGTCACAGGCTGCCGCGCAGAGCAATGAGGAAAATCTAAAGGCAAAACAAACAGAATTCCGTTGCCTTTCGCTATGCTTGCGTCGCGTTAAAAGGCGGTATTTTGTTTTAAACTCAAAATAAAAGAACACGATTAGGCACAAATACAAGTCCAATTATAGTTTTAGTAACATAAGGATTATAAAAACAAAAATTTCCAATAATTTTATTTTTTATATTCGAACAAAAAAAATACTGAAAATAGACGATAATGAAACGTAAACTAATGATACATTAATTGTGCACTATTATTTTATATTTGTAGCAATAACTTATAAGTTTTTGTGTCAAGTTTTGTTTATGAGATGCCATCATAGGTTCATTAAACACAAATAATTGAACCTAACAATAATGTTGTTACAACTATATTTAAACATTTTTTGAAATCCATCGGCGACTTTGTTGGATTTCTGAAGTTGTAAATCATTATTTAATAGTATAAATATATAAATCGTATTACTTATATTGAATTGCTTGTATACTAATCCAATAAATATATGCATAAAAACTTTAAGCACAAAAAATATTACACATAAATGTATTAAAAAATGACTTCGATTCTGCAAATATGTTTTCTTGTAAAAGTAGGCCCAAATGACACAATAAGTTGTCTCATGGAGTGATGGACTAAGGAGGGTGCAAAATTTCAGTGGAAAAAGAAAAAATTAGAAGATTTATTCGAAAAATTTTAGTCTACATTAGGATGTTTTTAGATTGATATTTTTTATTTTAATTGTACATTACATTTGAGTAAATTGATAATATTGAGGTTCGCAACATTATCCGTGTATTATTTTAAGACGGCTATATATTGCTTGGATTTAGTTTTGAAAAATGCATGTTTGACACTTTATAATATAGTAATTTCTCCCAAATTTTTTGAAATTTGGCGTCTTCATGAAACTAATAAAAAAAAATGACATGCAAAGTTAGAAAATTCCTGTATTTAAAATAAAATACAGCAAAAACAAAAATTAGCATAAAAATTCATCGAAGTTGTGAAATTAAAGGTTTTAAACAGGCTAATCTTTAAAAAATGTAGCTTTGAAGATTTTTGTTCCGAATTCCTTTATAAAACCTACAAAAAACCTTCAATTTTCCAAATTTGATGAAGGCTTATGCTGATTTTCTTAAACAAATTTGTCAAATCATCTATAAAAGAACTATATATATTTATGTTGTTACCCGGCAAATAAAACTAGCATAAAACATAATTAATTTGTGAAATTGAAGGTTTTATAAAGGAATTTGAAAAAACTGCACTTTTTTTTATAGTTTTTAATTTTTTCATGAATTAAATCTTTAAAAATTCTGCATTTCCCTTTAATAATTTCAATACTTTATAATAAAAGGTGTTTTAAAGGCTTTATTTCATGTTGTATAAGGAATTTTTAACAAAAATCTTCATTAAATGCAGTTATTTTTAGATTTTAATAGCATTTAAAACTGGAGTTTTGCTGCATAAAACCTTCAAGTTCGCGCCTTGAAATTTGTATGGTGATTGTTTTTGCTTCACCTTCAATTATGAAGCAAAATAATTTTCGTTTGTGCACAAACATCCCTTGAACCGCTGTAATACAATTCCCATGACGATCTTTTATAATATATATGCATTTAATAATTTGATGTTTTTAAAAGAAATTATTAATTACAATTATCTGCCTGATATTTTAATATAAATACTAATTATGGTAATGTTTTAATCATTCTTAGAGAAAACAAAACAATGAAAAATATTTGTTAATTTATATTTAAATATGTGGATATTATTAACATATAAGTATTTTTTTAATTTGAATTTTACGCCGAATAAAACAGATAATATTTATTTTTTAATTGTATAAACACTTTAATTGTATAAATATACAATTAAAACTAAGTAATTTTGATTTAAAAAAATTTCGTTGAACTTGTATACACATATTTCTTAACATTTAAAATAAGCAGAAAACCCCAAGAAATAACTAAAATGTCCTTAAAATAAACAAAAACAGTAATAAATATATAACTTTATTTTTAAGTTATAATTTTAATCAGTATAATTAGTTTCAGGTAATCCTTAAATGAAGTATTAACGAATAACGCATTGGTCGATCGCGAACAAACATGCTAAACCCATGTTAAACGCTGACCCGCGAACGACGTTTCTGCCTTCAGCTTTTCCGAGAAGCCGGTTTGTTTACAAATACGCCCATCCCCTATACGGGACTAGTGCACGATACATCTGATCGGGGTCCAAAGTCCCGACGTCTATTGAAGTCGTTGGGTGCCAGTTCAGGTGTTTCCTCGTCATCTGATCAGGGTTCTAAAATAACGAGGTGCATGTATGAATGTGTGTGTGAATGTGTTCCCGGGTCTTTCCTTCGAGATTGACCCCGAACCGTCGCCAATAGCCCATTGTGCAGCTCTAGTGCGACGTTAATTAACAAAACTAAACCATGTTACATTTTAAAATTTCTAATTTAATTCACCCTTATTAAAGAATAATCATTACTATTAATTTTGTGCGTCATATAGAACAATATAGAACCCGGCTTATCTTGCGAATTAAAAAAAGTATAAAACTCATAAAATTACAGCAGTTTTGTTATAAAACTTACTTCTTACCAAGGATAGTGGAGACTATATATATAAAAGGTGTGCTGGTACTCGCTCTTGCTGATGGAAGGCGGAGAAAATGATTCTTTTGACGTCATAGTGACGCCTTCCTCCGCCTTCAACTGTCTGTGGGCGTGTCTAATGCTATCGACAGTCGTTTTAAGAGTAATTGTCGCTATTGTCAAGTACTTAATTTAACAAGAATTCTTGTTTTTAACTAATCATGAATTTATTGAAAAGAAAACAGTTAATATTTGCTTCAAAAAACAATTTAAATCGATTTCCAAAGTCGTTTCGTTATTAAAATATAAGTAGCAATGCTTGAAACACACAGCCAATGAGAATTATCAAAAACCCATAGTAAGGCGGAGCTAAAATGACGTCAAAAGAATTCTTTCCTTGCCCCTTTCAAAAAGCGAAACACGAGCACACCTTATATATATATATGGTCTTCACTATCCTTGACTTCTTACAACATTAAACAAAATAATAAACATCACTTTACCTGAGAGATGATCCATTATTCCACGCAATACGTAAGGAAAAGTCGCCTGCTCTCTGCTCACGTTATAGCGATCGATCGAGGCGACGACCAGCAATCCTACGATCCTCACCAGTCCCATGTGCAGGAGATAAATCATTGAACATGCGAGAGCAATTCGATACTTCGTGAATGATATCCAAATACCAGATATCATCGTTTTTGTTGAATTATACACAGTCAAGGTAGCAATAGGCATTTCATGAGTTCCTCTTCAAAGAGATTACTAAATCAATAAATACAAAATTTTTCACCTACTTTGCCGATGTAACAATTTTTTTTTCACCTAAGTAATCTCATATACATGTTTTATAAAAATGTGTTTATAAATTGACCGTTTCAAATACATTGGTAAACTGCAGATGTACAGACTTAAAGATCTATAATCGCATATTAAATTCAGCGTAACTTGCAAGTAACTGATTAAGAGATAAGCTGAATCAGGACCATAGGAAGGGCTGGTTAATCGCTTTGATCTTTCCGACGTCTCACTTTTGCAGAATATGTGAAAACAGTCGCAATTTTTTTTAATTAAACACGTGGGTTCTAGAACAAGACAGCTCCAGTTTTCAAAATGTTCAGGACGGACGAAAAACATTGCGTTTTTCGCATGCACGATACAAAAGTACAGCTTTTCCTTTATATATATATTACTTGGAGTTGTCTGGTTCTTGCACTAATCGATAGAGGACCATTTTCTTTATAGGAATAAATAAAATTGCGTAAATAAGAAAAACGTGGAGATGTCTGGTTCCTACACCGACGTCTTCAATTTCATTCTAAAGTCTAGTATTTTTTTTTTATCGATAACGATAACTTTATTTTAAAATATATATTTTAAATTATTTTTGTTGGAAATTCGTTTATCATTTAAAAAATTTCGATATTGAAAAATGCTGTATTTAATTTTCATTATCTAACCAGATTGACAATTAACAAAAATCGATTTTGTGGTTTCATGAAAAATGTCCTTTTTCTAAAAATAGCTCGATGCCCCTTTTCATTTCTAGAATGAACATTGTATTATACATTAATAAAGGTCGTATTTTTTACATTGTTTTACGGTAGCAAATTATTAATTAAGTTACTGTTAAGTAACTTGGTTACCAGAGTGGCAACAACATTCTGGAAAAAAAGTTGCCCGATATTTCCCTGATTACCATGATGGTGTCACAAAAATTTCCCTGATTTTACAATTACATTATAAACGAAAAATTATATGCAATGCTTATTGACAGTTAAAATAATAATTTATGGATACAACACAAATTACGCAATTGCGACAGGAATAATAGTAATTAAACATGTTATCTGGAAGCAAATAATGCAAGTTTTTTCAAATTATTTCTTTTGTAGTTAATTTTAAATGTTTCCTATTCCAATCTTTAATAAATCACATATTCATTAGCCCCTCACATGTTGCTTACAATTCAAGTATTTTGCTTTTACTGCTCCCTCCAGCAGTGGTTCACGTTTTTACATAAATAAAACAAAATATGATAATTCCCATAACCATACTTTTTTTTTAAAATTATTTTTCAGAACTAAAAAGAAATAGTGACAACTAAATTACCCATAATAGAGGGCAAAACAGACGATAATTGCTGTTTTAATGATCCAAATTTGAAAATTTCCGATTTATTTTGTGAAATTTTGAAAATTGCCCTGATCTTTCCAGAATAAAAAATGTCCATGATAATTCCCTGACTTCCGGGTTATGTTGCCACCCTGGTTACTATTACACATCTGTTAACTTGGTTACTATTGCATATCTGTTCAGAAAATTGGTTACTATTACATATCTGTTAAGTAACTTGGTTACTATTGCATATCTGTTAAACAAATTGGTTGCTATTACATCTGTTATTTAATTTGGTCTGGTATATCGATTGGTTATAAATAAGCCAATTGGCAGCCAAGACTGCAATTAAACAGTCCTACCACTATAAGTTTTGGATTTCCATAATTAAACCGATTTGTATAAAAGAAATATATTTATTAATTGTATATATTCCAGAAATTAGTTACAATTTGTATGTAAAAGAGGTTAGCTCATAAGCGAGTAAATATCTAGATATGCATTTAGTAATAGGAGTTGAATCTAGTGTTCTACAAAATAACAAGCAGACAGATTAATATAGCTTCCAAACATCTTGTCTAATATTTGAATCGGGTCCTTTTGAACAAGAATACAGTTTTATCACTTAAAGCTACAGTAGATCCCCCTTACAATAAGCATGACTCTTAAAGTCACAATTAACTGAATAGCTTTTAAAGCAACAGAAAAATTATTGTTCGGGGTGTTAATGAAACAGAAATGGAAAAATATTACCAATAAGGAGATTATATTTAATTTTATATAGACATTTTTATATTCTATTAAAAATGGTTTTGTTAAAAAATATGCTAAAACTGCTGATCCTTATTATTGCTTGATTGATTGGTTTTAATACCATATGAACAATAATTTTATACCTTTTAATTAGTACTTAATAAAAGAATAAGTAAATCTGTAGGACATAATTCTGTATCATACATGCATATGCAGAAAGTTAAAATCTTAATGTACTATGCTATACATTTAAATGTTAAGCAATATTATTAAAGCACAATGGTAGATATTGTAAAATAGAAACATAAAAGATTGATAAGAATTCTTTTTATTATCACAAAGCAAGTTCTCAATAACATTTAGTTAGAAAGTAAGTAACACATGTATTCCATAGCTTTTTATTTACATAATACTTAAAAATATAATGGTACTTTTATTTAAATGCTGGGATATAAGTTAGTGCTGACTTGTTACTGTGCATAATAATTAATACTGGAATATAAGAGTTAGTGGTCGCTTTATAAAAGCACATAGAGAACACTAACACTAAAATATTTCTAACAATACAAGACAAAGCTTTGAGCAAATTTACTTTCATTTTAATAACAGGGTTGCCACTCAACATCAAGATTAAAATTTCATGTATTTTCCAGGTTTTTAAAAAATTCTAGAATGAGAAATACATATAAAGTAATGTTTTTTCTTTAAAGATTAACGTGGAGACCTATAAAAATAAAGTGCCGGCAAATAATAACCTATCAAAGTATAAAAAAAATTCAAAAATCATCATTTTTACAAATTTATATTGTTATAACAAAAAGAAAATTTAATCGATAGCAAGGAAAGGTGTACAACAAGGCACTTTCAGCTAAAATTTAGAAAAATTCCATGACTTTTCCTGAAAAGTTAAGAAATTGTTCATTTTCCTGACATTTTAGGTCATTTTCCCTGACAATGCCCCTGACTTTTTAGGTCATTTTCCCTGACAATTCCAGGTGAGTGGGAACCCTGTAATAAGGAGATCTATGAAAATATTATTTCCGAGTTAAAAACAATTTCTAACCATGTAAATCAGTAACATAATTCATTAAAAATATCTGCTTTATTTAAATGTTAGTAAAAATGCCTTCAAAATGGTGCATTCGGTAGTACATTTCCGTTACTTTTTCATCTCACAGTAGTGTAACCACTTTGGCGATTCCTTCGACGTCCAATCAGATACGCAATCAGAGTAACAACTATCAGGCCAGCCAATGCACAAGCCACTGCAATAGGGACCACATCGCTCACACTGTCATCCAGTTCACATTCTTCAACTGCAAAACGAGATCGGTAATGCAATGAGAATTTCTGCTTTAATAAAACAGGTTTACGATGCAAGAAAATTTTACATATTTCTACTGTGTTCACTCTAGAAATTAAAAGGGGCAGGTTGCACTGTTGGCAGGAAAAGAAAGTGTTTTTGAAAGGGCACATAAAGTTGGGGGTAGAAGCAGTGGTCCCATTGGTCTCTGTGTCCGAATGAACGGGTGCTCGACTCGTAACAGAAGGCCTCCGTGGCTGAGCGGTTAAAGGCGTTCAGCTACTAATCCGAGGATTAGTGGTCGAACCCGTGCGATGGACTTGACAAAGAAAAGTAAAAAGTAGCGATCTTGTGATCGGAGGGTTGCCAGCTTCGCTACAAAATACTAGAAAATTCGTCCAGAACATCCGCAAAAATTAACGGCATGTATACGGGACTGGTGCACGATAAATCTGACCTGGGTTCACAGTCCCGACATCTATTGAAGGCGTTGGGTGCCAGTTTAGGTGTTTCCTCGTCATCTGACCATGGTTCTAAAATAACGAGGTACATGTATGAATGTGTTCCCGGGTCTTTTCTTCGAGATAGACCCTGAACCGTCGCCAATAGCCCACTGTGCAGCTCTAGTGCGACGTTAATTAACCAAACCAAACAACTCGTAACACGAGTGTAGCGATGCATCTGATCATGGGGGAACGTCATGTATGCTAAAAATAATCCTCCGTCTAGAGGGAAAATCCATTGAGCAGCTCAGGTGTTGTCGTCGTACAATCATGGTCCAAAATTACGAGGCAATATTCTTGTTTTTTTTGGGAGGATATATTCGGGACTACCACTAATAGCCTGCTGCTCAGTCATAATTCAACTCAATTCCGATTTACACAAAAGTTGATCGATGCCTTTTTTAAAGAAATATAGGAAGCAAAGGCACTTGTGCTTGACTGAAAAGGAGTGGCATTTTTTCAAAAGCTCAGCATTTTTGCAAAAAAGGGCACTATTGAGATAGAAAAAGGAGCAGACAGCTCTTCAAAAAACGCCTAGAGTGAACACTGTGTTCTAATCAGATCAGGTGTTGAGAAATATTGAGAGAGAATTATCACTTAGTATCACATACATAGAATATTCTTCATTCTGTACAAGTATAACATAACATGGAAAGGTATCCTTTTAGATGACTAAAGAGAAGAGCCTAGGCAATATTGGATATTACTCTATTGACTGATGTTTTATTAGAAATGTTAGCTATTCATATGGAATATATAGATGCAAAATGAGATGGGTTCTATAAGGATTACCAAAAACAATAATAAACCTACCCAAAATTACAGGGAATTAAAATTTTGACAAAGTTGTTTGTGGGTATAACTTGAATAAGTTTTCTTGAACATCCTATGCTAAAAGAAACTAACGGTACAATGGTAAGTAATCAGGAGAAACACCCACGATCAAGAATATCGCTTTAAATGTCAAGTAACAGAATTTTATGGTTCTTGTCCATAAACAGTGTTCGGTCTAGGCATTTCCTGAAGGGCAGATCAGCTGCCTTTTTACCATGAAAGGTCATTCCTGCCTTTTTATATACAAATTGCTGACCTTCTTACACTCTGCAAAATAACAGAACCATATTGATCTTTTTATATGAAATAATCAATTCTTATCCTTTTCACTTTAGTAGCAAAAATTAGTTTTCCCTTCGTTTTAGAATGGAATCTGCAAAAATCAAAAATGAGATTTTCGGCAGTAATTTTATTTTAAAGGAAAATACTTGTTCCCTCTTAGATTAACTGCCAAATGTCATTAAGTTCTTTTATGGCATTGCTGCTTGAGTGATAGAGTCCTCAATGGAGAGCTTTATCCAGGGTAAGTAAAATCATAAATTCATCAAGTTCAGAAGAATGATGCACAATAAATTTCTGACTTGAATGTGCTCGTATGTTACCAGTGTTAGGAAAGTTTTAGTTTATTTTAAAGTTAGGAGTTTTATTTCAGGTGTTCCTTGCTATCCGAATGAATGACAATGAAAAATTTGTGTATCACTTCTTTGGGTTACATTTCAAACCATCAACAATAGCCATTTTGAGAAGCTCTACTGCAACCAAAATTAAATATAATCTTATATTCTGCAACAAAATTCAAGCAGACAATTTCACTGTAAAAAATAATGTTCCAAAAGTGAACATTTGTGCCCCTGTGTCTGAAGCAATTAAGATTTATATAATTTATAGCTCAGGTGTTGTTCTTGTCAACTGATTGTAGATACAAGTGACTAGGCAGTTTTGTCTTTCTAATAGGATCAAAGTACTCAAGCACAAAATCTAATAACAAAACCAGCCAAATTGTATCCCATTGTATTTGGCATCTGAAAACTGCCTTCAAACAAAATTAGTCTTTCAATTGAAGGTACAATCATAATTGATTCTATGGATAAATATTAATAAAGCTAGACTGCAATTCAGATAGTTGAAACATCAGCCTACCAAGTTGAAACCTTCCAAAACTTGATATTTTTTTAAAGTTCAGCATAATAACAAGTTAAAGAAAACAATTGAAAAACCACCAGTTACTGTACATGCAAGAGTTGTAAACAAATTAAAATGTAAAAATACTGGAATGACAGGAACTGAATTTTAGATAGAAGGAGAGGACATGCAAGTATAATAATACATATTTAGAACAAATCTTGCATTAATAAGCATTTTAAAATCAAAAATTTAAAGTTATAAGAAAAAAGGTGGTAGGATGTTAAGCACACTCAAAACACCTACTATCTAGACAAATAGCAATATGTTTACTTTAACTTATTTAAAAACGAATTATCACAAATTATTCCACTTTTTTTGCAATGAAAAATTAATCTCTACTGTAATATCTGTTTAAGAAAACATTTAATAGGAACTGTTTAACTAAAAAAAGTTCTTCACAATGGGAACATTCCTATTGCATTCGAAGTAGGTTTCGAGTAACCATTTTTCCTTAAATCTGTTTGATGGCCCTTAATTAGGGTTGCCATTGGGATGCAATCAGTCTAACCATTTACAAACACCATTAGCAAAATAAAAATATTGTTTGGGAAAAGTAGGAATTGTTATTGCAATTATACTATAAAATGATGAAATGGGGACAAAGAAAGTTTAACTAATGGCTACATAAGTTATAAGTTCACAAATAAAATAAATGTTACATACTTTTGCTAAATCCAGTTTCATCAGCAGTTCCAAATGCTTGGATCTGTATTTTAAAGACATACATGGTAGCATTTCCAAGGGGAACAGTATCGGTAGTTTTGCACAAATAGGTATTGCCATTTTTCACCATGAATAACTTGGTGTCGTTGTAAAATAGATCTGAAAATTTTAATAAAAACTTGCATAAAAGTAAAATGGTTAAATTTTCATGCATAAAAATTTAATACTAAAATCTAACTTAATTTTTTTATAAAAAATAAGGAATCCTTCACAGCTATTATATCAAACAAATATTTAAGTTGTATATATAACCTTAGAGCATGTATTGGAAGCAGAGAGAGTAACCTTATTTTCGTGGTTCTGGAGCAGAGTCACATGATTATTGGCACTATTTGTTTTAATCTTTTTATGCTGTCAATCACTTGCCTTGCTATTTGAATGGACGTAGGGTCGAATTCGTTTGTGTCGACAATATCACCTTGCAATATCAGTATGAAATGGAGTCTTCTTGTTGTGCATATGTTTCTTACGACAGACAAGTGAAAGTAGGATTTGTAAAGTTTCATACTGATACATTTATAATGTGTACAATTATTTTTAAAATAAATTGTAGCATTACTAATTTACAAAAATTCAACTTACTAGTTCCAACGGAGGTGTAAATGAACGAAATATTTCTCACATAAGTACTTGTCGAATCTTTTTCAAACTCAAAAGCCAATATGTAGTTTTCATACACCAGAACCAGTGACTGGGTTGAGTTCGTAAGATTGCAGCTACTTCGAGTTGATGTTGCATTTGGATTCAAGAAAATGCTGGAATTTTCGCCCTATAAACAATATATAATCAGTTAATTTTAAAACTGAATATATAAACTTTAATATATAAAGTGTTTATTTGCAATTAACAATTTTTTCAGCAGAAAAATTGAGTGACATTTTTAAGGAAACAAACCAATTTTTTTTTTCATTTAGAGTAGCCATATACATCAACATACTGCATTTTCCACAATATATTAACGGATATCTGTTTCATCCAAAGAAATTATTTAACCCTTTGCACTCCGTTGGCGCCGCTCAGACGACAACATAACGACTCGTTCTTTTGGTTCCCTGTTCTTTAAAATAAACGAGAACAGCATGATCTTATGTTTAAAAAACATCGATATTTTTTTTCAACATGTTCTTTTGCAGATCCAAAACAGATTATGTTTCTTTTCTCTATAAGCATAAACCAGTGTTCACTCTAGAAATAAAAAAGAGCAGGGCGCTGTTGGCTGTAAAAGGGCACCCCGTTTTTTAAAAGGGTACTTTTAAAAAAAAAAGTTTGAGATGGTCGTGGTCACCCATTGATATATCGGACCCGTGACCACAAAAATAAAAATTGGTTGATATTGCGCAAGAGCTGCATATTGGTGACGATTCGGGGCTTATTTTGAAGGAAATACCCGTACAAAATTGATGTCTCTTTATGAAGATACTACTTAAAATCTAAAATTTGACACTTAAAAACTAATGTTTTTACTAAAAACAAATCTGTAAGTAGTCCTAATCAAACCCTTTACAAAACTGATGAAAAGGCTACTTAAATCTAAAATTTGGTAATTAAAGGCCTAATTTTGTAACCAAATCATCTTCACGTTAAAAAAAACATAGCATTTCATATGCGGGTACATGCAACCAATTGGATTCGTGGAATTCCTCGCGCTCGAAATAACCGCGAAATCATCCCGATAATACAACACAAGTAGTTTATTTTTCTACTGTCATAATTCACTTAATTCTAATTTACACACACATTTTTTTTAATCGATGCATTTCTTAAAGACAGCTACGGAAGCAATGATGCTTGTGCTTGACTGAAAAGGACAAGAAGGCGGAATTTTTTCAAAAGAGGGCGGCATTTTTGAAAAAAAGAGCATGAGGGCGCTATCTAGATGAAAAAAGGGCGGGCAGGGTGGACCGCCCTTCAAAAAACGTCTAGAGTGAACACTGCATAAACAATTCTAGGGTAAAGAACATAAGGATGAATAACTGTTCCGTAGAAAGAACGGAAAACGAAAAGAATTCTTAGAGTGCAAAGAGTTAACAACAGTAGCAGGGCATATATCAAAAATTAAAAAAAATTTCAACTTTCCGGAAAATAAAAAAAACCCTATTTTTAAGTTTTATTTTTTCCAACAATGCTAGGTTCTTCCCCAGTTTTCTCGGGTATGTGGTAACCCTCCACAAGTTTTATTTACAAAATTAAGAAATAACTGAAATGCAAGAAAACATCCCATATTTTAAAACAATACTCTACACAACTCACAGCGATTCTGAATTCAATAGCCAAATTCGCTTGAATACAAGTCACGTTTTCGTCTGTGACATTCCACGACCCTTCTTGAGGTCCAGGGGGTTTAGTAGTCACAGGAACTTGGGTGCTACTTGGTGCTTCTGCTGTAGTGCTGATAGGAGCATCTGTGGTGGTGCTGATGGGAGTTTCGGATGGAGTTGTAGAGAAGGATGTAGAAATCGGCAACTCTGTTGTTGAAGTTGGAAATGAAGTTGTGCTGTTAATTTCTGGGATATTTGACAATTCTTGGCCGATTGCCAGACCAATGCCTGAAATTGAAATATTATGTAATGGAATCATTCAATTAAATGAAAAAATTATGCTATTCAACAAACAAAACCAATTGTTAAAAAGATATTTAGATGATTAATTCCTTTTAATATTAATTTTACAAGAACATTACGTTTACTAGAATTACAAAGGCAATGTAAAATATGTAATTAAAAATGTATCAATCTCTACAAGTTTCAGGAAAAACCATCTCTCTTCATCAACAAAAGTAAAAAACAGCCTATGTGCTAGATAAAATGAAAATCTTTTTTATTCCGTCTTGCACAGATTACTTGTGTTTTACTTCTGTTGATGGAGAGATTGCTTTCCTCGAAACATGTAGAAATTGATACATTTATATATATATATTTTTTTAGGTTCTTAGCATGTTTCGTATAACAAGTTTTGATATAAATTCCTAGTACACTGTGTCGTTTGACTCGATTCTGAAAGATTGTCGGAAATGCCAAAATGTGTCCAACATTTGTTGCCAAGTAAAAATGGTCGAATGGTTGGCTCATAAACTTTATAGCTCACCAAATGTCGTAAAATATCACAATTGGCGGCGGCACTGTGTAAAAGGAATCAAGCTATATTTTTCTTATTAAAATTTTCAATGCTCAGTTAAATTTCCATTATATTGCCGATCACATATCGTTGTATGGTAATTGGTATTGAACACTACACAAACAGTGCATTGTTGGAAGTGAATGTGTTAGTATAATACATACTCCATGAACTTGCAAGGAAACAGTTTTACTTAGTATTGAACTGGCTAAAAAACCACATGAAAGATTCATCTTGTCAAAAAATAATTCAACTAGGTCAGTGAAGGGACTCCAGGGCCTGTGCCAGTCGGGTCTTTATTGCATACGATTCCTACATCATCATTATTTTTATTCCAATTGTTATATTTTTTTTCCTCATAAAAGATATTTGAATTTTTAAGCTATTAGGAGAATTATTTTAATAAAAATGCTCATATCACTAACTAAAAAGTACGGCGCCAAACAACACAAAAATTATACACTGATCCTGGATTCTATTTCGGAGGCGATTCGGAAAGGCAAATTAGTTCAAAGGTAGACACAAAAAATTTGATAAAACTATTAATTACTGAAAATTAAAGAAATCTTGTTACTAATTTTACAAAATACTAATTAGGTAATTAATTATACACATTAACTTATTTAAAGACCTAATATTCATGAAAATTACATGAATTTATTTAAAGTGGTGTTTGGACGCCTGAAGTCCTTGTGCTGTGCCACTAGGCAGAATAGACCACTGCCTAGAGTCGCAAGTTACAATTTTTTTTTACAGAAGTATATGTATATATTTTTACAGAAGTTCGATATTTGTAAAATAACCTAAATTTAGAAGGAGGACGTGTGCTCGCCTATTTTTTCCATGTGGATGATTATCTAGCAATTTTAACTGACAACACCATTTTGAAGTCAAGTTAAATTTGTACTAATCCGACATGAAATGATTTCTGAAGTACATATATTAATTCAAAATCCCGAACTGATGAGGGAGGGCATGCTCAGAAAATTTCGTCTAGGTGATCTAATTCCGGCTCTGGTTCTCAATGACAGACAATTTCTATTAAAAGTTAGTGAAATATTACCTTCTTTTTAAACTTAAGAATATGTTGTTCTTTTTCAGTTTGAAGAACAGAGGGAAAAATAGTACGTTGTTATTTTGGCGACTTAAAGGCGGGCATGACTATAATTGAACAGTTATTACAAATTCCCATTTGCGTGTTATTGGGAATAATAACTTACCAATGAAAACAAGGGTGTTGAATATGAACATAACTGATGCGAAGTGTTATTTACTGTTTAAAATATTTATGAAACCCACAATATTTCAATCAAGTTTATTAAATTTGCAATGAATTTTTATACATTGCAACTTTTAAATGCTCTTAGAAAACGCAAGTCCGCTCCCAGTTGTTTGTTCACAAGAGAAGTGTCTAACAAATAGACACATGAGATTCTTAAAAATAAGTACTTATTCAATTTTAAATTAGCATCCCCCTTTCACAATAATCAGTTATTTTATAACAAATACAAATTGTCATACAGTTACGCAATAAATCATAAGATTGAAGATGTATGCCAACAACTAAATTAGGATTTAAATGGTGCTGGATTGGTTGGTTGCTTAAACTTCGCACTAGCGCTTCACAGTGGGCTAAAAACGATGGTTCTGGTCGGTTGGCTGGTTCAAAAACGTTGCACTACATCTGAACAGTGGGTTATTGGCGAGGGTTCCCGCCTATCTCGAAGGAAAAACCCGTAAACGATGCCTTGTATTTTTGAACCATGGTCAGATGACAAGGACAATACTTGAGATGGCACCCGCCGCAACCTCAATATGCGGCAGGACGTTGGACGCCGATCAGATTTATCGCGCACCAGTCCTGTATACACGCCAGAACAATTTGTTGGACGTTTCTCTCACTACTTTTCAGATCACTACTTTTTTCTTTTTCTTTGTCCAGTCGAAATACTAGAATGTTGTCCAGAACATCCACAAAAATTAACGGCTTGTATACGGGACTGGTGCACGATAAATTTGATCGGGGTCCAAAGTTCCGACGTCTATTGCAGGCGTTGGGTGCCAGCGCAGGTGTTATCCTCGTCATCTAACCATGGTTCAAAAATACGAGGCATCGTTCCCGGGTCTTTCCTTCGAGACAAGCCCCGAACCGTCGCCAATAGCCCACTGTGCAGCTCTAGTGCGACGTTATTTAAACAAACCATAGCAAGGGCTCGATTGGATTGGTTAATCAACGTCGGACTAGAGCTGAACAGTGGGCTATTGGCGACGGTTCGGGGTCAATCTCGAAGGAAAGACAAGGGAACACATACACATTCACACACACTTTCATACATGCACCTCATAATTTTAGAACCAGGGTCAGATGACGAGAAACACCTGAACTGGCACCCAACGCCTTCAATAGACGGCGGGACCAGTTATCGTGCACCAGTCCCGTATACACGGCGTTAATTTTTGCGGATGTTCTGGACGACTTTTCTATTATTTTGCAGCGAAGTTGGCAACCCTTCTATCACAAGATCACTACTTTTTTACTTTTCTTTGTCAAGTCTATCGCCTACGCCCGAACCAAGAATCCTCGGATTCCCAGCTGACGCCTTTAACCGCTCGGTCACGCAGGGCCCCGCTTATCGGGAAGGAAAGACACGGGAAAGATGCCTCGTTGTTTTGAACCATGGTCAAATGACGAGGACAACACCTGAGCTGGCACCCACGCCTTCAATAGGCGTCGGGACTTACCCCGACCGCACGGCTCGAACTAGCAACTAACTAGCTATAACTTATTATCGAGTTCACATCCCGAAATCCCACATTTGCCTTTCAACAAAATGTTTGGCCTGTGGTGGTCGAATGATTAGGGATAAGACAAGCATCAGTTTGGTTTTGTTAATTAACCTCGCACTAGAGCTGCACAGTGGGCTATTGGAGACGGTTCGGGGTCAATCTCGAAGGAAAGACCCAGGAACACATACACATTCACACGCACATTCATACATGCACCTCGTTATTTTAGAACTATGGTCAGATGACGAGGAAACACCTGAACTGGCACCCAACGCCTTCAATAGACGTCGGGACTTTGGACCCCGATCAGATTTATCCCGTATACACGGCAGTCCGTATACACGCCAGTATAATTTGTTGGATATTCTGGACGACTTTCTAGTATTTTTGTACCGAAGCTGGCAACCCTCCGATCGCAAGATCACTACTTTTTTACTTTTCTATGTCAAGTCCATTGCACGGATTCGAACCACCAATCCTCTGATTAGTAGCTGAACGCCTTACCAACTGAGCAACTGGGGCTCGAGACAAGCATCAGAGATGATCGTTGCACTTGTGCGCGATGTTCTGACGCCTGTGCTTCGAGTGCCAGCTCAGGTGTTGACCGCGTGATCTGACCATGGTTAAAAAATACGAGACAAGTGTTCCAGGGGTTTCAAGATAGACCCCTGAACCATCGCCAATAGCTCAATGCGCATCTCTAGTGCGCCGTTAATTAACCAAACAAACTTTCTACATAAAATAGCCCATTTGTAAAACCATCACTGCTCAAAGAGAAATAAGGCCTATGGGGATAAATAGCCTACCATCGTGTGAAAGAAAGTAAGAAGCTTTGAACAGGCTATTATTAACCCATTCCCCCTTCTGTGCTTTTGTACCGTATAGGGGGGGGGGGGAGTGTCACCCTTGTCTGCGCACCTGCAGTATGCGCTTCCGCCCAATTGCTCAACGGGGAATCATCCTATGGAGATAAATTACCTACCGTCGTTTAGGTAGAGGAAGGCGCGCAGCGTCAACCAGGTTGGCAATTTATACACCCTTCTATTTGACTTTTGTGCCACATGGGAGGAGTGAGTCAAATTTCGGCCAAAAATGCAGCAGGCCCACGTTGAAATTATTTACGAACCAAACTTTATTATACAGTGGGGACTGTGCCAGGTGATTTCTTTTTACACAAAAATATTCAAAAGTCCACTGTGCAGCTCCAGTGATAGATGACATACAGTTTTCCGGTTTGTGAGTCTATATAAAATTTATATATTTTTAAGAAAAAAAAAGTGGCGACACTTTGTATCTATGTAAACATTCAGATTCAAATTTTGTTGCGGTTCTGTAGATTCTAGAAGTGTTACTATGCTGCTTAATGATTGTAGTGGGATTGATTAATACTCACACTTTATTGAGTTTTAAAATTATTCTTAATTTGGATTTTGGAATGTAAACACATTTTTTGTTTTAAGCACATTTAGGTATTTAGAGTTTCTTAATAAAGTTCTATTTTAATTATAAACAATTGAAATTCAATGCATAATTTTCTTAAATATTTTACCTGGTGTAATTTTTTCAAAAAAACTTTCAAAAAAATATTAATTTTTTTTAGTTGCAGTTATTTCATGGCTTTCATACAAGTAATTTATTTGTGTTGCGTTTCCATAGCGGAAGACATTTTATTTTCGGTTTAAATTATTTTTTAACCGACTGAAAAGCGCGCCAACCAAAACGTTAAAATAAACCGCCAAAGTGCGCCAAAAGAAGGGAGGTTATCAATTTGACTGTTACGTATTTTTTTATGTATGTTCGCGCAAGATTTCTGTTATAATTCAGATATTTGGAAAATAATTTTTTTGTTGGAAAGGAGATGTTTCACTTCGGCACCATTTGAAAAATATATCGGGTTAACCGGCATTAAACTATCCGAAATTCTCAATTAACCGGACCGTTTGAAAAAAATATTGCCCGATTTCGAATTTTTTTTTTGTTGAATAGAAAAAAGTTATTTTGGTAAAAACTGCAAAAAATGATCGTTTATCCAGTGTTATGCATCCGGAAATATCGATTAACCGGACTTTTTTAACAGTTTCTAAAAATTTCAAATTTTTTCGTTATTTGATAGAAGTTATACAACAATGACATTTTGCTTACACAGCAGTTATTGACAAAAATAGTGATTGTTTTACGATATACATTGTTAAGCCAAATGTCATATTTTGTCTGCACAATGTATATTGTAAAACAATCCTTATCCATGCCAATAAATACTGGATGAATGACATATCATTGTTGTACAATCTTTATTCAACAATAAAATTGTTTTTAAATTGGATAAATTGTTTAAAAAAACTCCGGTTAATCGATGTCCTACAGTACAGCGTAGTAAAATTTCACAAATCTTCAACACATTATTTACTGTAGTTTTACTAAAATCAAAAGTCATCGATGTTGCAATTTTTGCCTAAGTGGATTTTTCTTATCCAACAAAAAAAAAACAACAGAATTTTTGAAATCGGACAAAACTTTTAAAAAAACTTTCTGGTTAATTGAGAATTCCGGATAGTTAACTGCCGGATAACCCGACTTTTTTTTTTCAAAAGATGCCAAAATGAAACATTCCCTATCTCCAACAAAAAAAAATTGGGTAAATATCTGAATTGGACCAGAAATCTTGCGCTAATATACATTAAAAAAATACTTAAGTCGAATTGATAACCTCTCTCCTTGGCACGCGATTAGGCGGTTTTAATTTAAAATTTCTGGAGGTTTTATTAAAAAATTTTGGTTGGCGCGCTGTTCAGTCGGTTAAAAAAATCGGTCGAATCTCCTTTTTGCGCGCTTTTGCGGTTTTAATTAAAAAAATTTGGCAATTTTTTTTAAAGTTCTGGTTGGTGTGCCTTTTAGTCAGTTAAAAAACAGTACAATGGGTGTTTTATATGATAAACGTTATCCTAAAATAATTCTATTTAAACCGTACAATAACACCTACCAAGTAAATTCTGTAGAACGCTCTTTCCAGCAAGGTACAACATTCGGCACAGAAACCGGCATGATGTGTTCTTTTCAACCAGAGAAGGACAATATCTGTTCTGCCGAACATCGAACTACCTTTATGTAAAAACAAATATTTTTACTAATTTTAAGAAAATATTTTATGGTTAACGTTATGTGTTTAGGCGAATTGATAGCGCTGTGTAAACTTTCATCATCCTTGTTCCCTATACACGCAAAAGTATATAGAATATACATAAAAACACGACTTTATTTAACAATTCATCTTTGCAGCATAGGATAATTTAAACACAGCTCAACGGCTGTCTTATATGATAAACATCATCCTAAAATAATGTTATTTGAACCATACAATAACAGGTACCAAGTACATTGAATTCTGTAGAGCGCTCTTTCAAGCGAGGTACAACACTCGGCACAGAAACTAGTACAATTCTTTTCAACCAGAGACAGACAATATCTGATCTATCGAACACCGAACTAAAATCGTTCCAACCAAAACTTTAAAATAAAACCGCCAAAATAAGCCAAATGGAGAGAGGTTATCAATTGGAGTGTTATGTATTTTTTTTTTATGTATGTTCGCGCAAGATTTCTGTTCTAATTAAGATATTTGGAAAATTCTCTTTTTGATGGATAGGAGATGACTCACTTGGGCACCTTTTGAAGAAAATATCTGGTTATCCGGCATTTAATTATCCGGAATTCTCAATTAACCGGATCGTTTGAAAAAAATATTGTCCGATTTCGAAAATTCTTTTTTTGTTGGATAGAGGAAAATCCACTTCGCCAAAAACTGCCAAAAAAACAATTGGTTATCCGGCTGTTATATATCCGGAAATGTCAGCTTTTCGAGTCAGCTCGTTGATATTAAATTAATTAAAATCGTCCTATTTTTTAATAAATTTCGTTAAAAAACGGCAACATTAATTACCTCAGTTTAGCGAAATATTTAATCGGAGCAAATAGTAGGCGTCCATATCGTCAAAACATGACAAAAGTTTCGTCAAATATGAAAATGCATTTTTAACAGTGAACCATGTCTAAGAAAATTGGTATTTAAAAAATAAATAATCGATTGTAGGGTAATAAGGAATTTTTTACGAACTTTTTGTAACAGAAAACTTCACAGACCGGCGACGAAAAGTATGGTTTTCGCTTTGGAGTTACTGGCGTTAGGGCCAGGCCCGTCGCCCTAGGGGGGTTTTGAGGGGAGCACGACCCCCCCCACCCCCGAATCTGGAAACTCAGAAAGTTTCTAAAAGTTGGGAATTTCAAGTTTTAAAAATCCCCGAGTTGGGAAAATTTATGCATATACAAAATTAATATTATTAGCAAATGAAAGCTAAGGAAGATTAGAAAATGCTCAATTTGTAATATTACACTTAAATAAGACCTCAGACCTGCATTTGAACATGCGTGCTCCAAATCAATGCTTGTGGACAGAACTGTTTAATATTACCTAATATATAAAAAAAAAGATTAAAAATGACGATAAGTTGGAACTGGGAATTTTCAGCATTGTTGAGTTGGGAATTTCGAATCGTTAAATTGGGAATTTCGAATAATTAAGTTGGAAATTTCGAATCATTAAGTTGGGAATTTCGAATCATTAAGTCGGGAATTTCGAATCGTTAAGTTGGGAAATTTGTTGTTTCGACCCATCCCCCAATTTTTTTTTGTGTGACGACACTGGTTAGGGCACTATATTAATTGATTTGTAATCACTTACAACTATGTTTGTATAGACTCGAATTGTTTTGTCTTTTAATTAAATTAAAAAAATAAATAAATTAGAGGCAGTGCTGCACTTATAGAAGATCCACCACCGGATTTCAGAAACCTGAATGGAACTATCAACTCTAACAGTTCGAGATAGAGATATTTTTATTTCAGAGATTATCGCACTCAAACTTTTATCCTTCACTTTGACCTTTGGTGTCCGTAATTGAAAAGAAGTGAAACCCACAAATCAAGTTAATCCAGCCTCCTTCTACGAGTCGGGCTAATTTAGAAAAAAAGGACGAGGCGCATACTTGCGTTGACTGATTCAATAAGAATCTGATAAGATTGAGCCCAAGTGTAAATGTTTACATCCCATGATCCCGAAACGGACCAATCAGAGGAATTTAGGAAAACTTAAACACACATTGTGGAATTGTGTCCAGTCTTTTTCATTAATGACCTCACGCCAAAAAGCTGCTGATTGGTCAAGATCCGCAAGAAAAGAGTCCATTATCAAAGAATATGCATGTTTGTCATCTGAATTCATAATGCCTAATGCCGGTTGAAAGACGCGCTACTTATAAGGCCTCTTCACGTGAGTAAAAGTTTTCCTTGCATATCATTATCTTTAACTTAATCAAACACATGTCGGGCTGGATAACTGGAAAGTAAAGCTCTTTACATTTTATACTATCTATGGAAAAGCAACTAGGTACTTAACTAACAATTAGAGATATTTGGATTATTCACAATGCAGACAAAATGTCGAGTTCTATATTCGACAAGGGAACTTTAGGATTTTGTATTTAGAACTACTGGTTATTGTACTACTGGATTTTGTAATTAGAACTAAACTACATAATTCCTGAAATGTATATATATTCTACAGCAATTTATAAAGTATTTCAAAAATAAATAATGGTTTATAGGGTAATAATGAATTTTTTATGAAGATAATTTGTGAATAAATATTTAATAGTGTTTTATTTCCCTTTTTCTAAAATGTTGAATTCTCCGATTTATTATCATAAGAAACTATTTGGATAATTTTTAGAAAAGTAGTAAGGCTTTTCATGAAATAGTTAACTTCATTTACATTTGTTATGATTTGATTTTAATTAAATACGTTTGGAATTTTTTTGTTTTTAGTATAAATTTCAAATAAGTTTTTATAAATTTCAAATAAATTTTTATAAATTTCAAATAATTTTTTATAAATTTCAAACAAATTTTTATAAATTTCAAATAAATTTTATAAATTTCAAATAAATTTTTATAAATTTTGAATAAATTTTTAATAAATTTCAAATAATTTTTTTATAAATTTCAATTTTTTTTTAATAAATTTCAAATAAATTTTTATAAATTTCAAATAATTTTATATAAATTTCAAATAATTTTTTATAAATTTCTAATAAATTTTTATAAATTTCAAATAAATTTTTAAAAATTTCAAATTAAATCCTTTTAATATTTTTTTAAAAAAAATTACTCGCAAAAATTGATCACAAAAAAAGGAAAGGTTACTGAATAAAATAAACTGTAAAAAGTTACTGAATGAAACTCTTTGGGATCTTTATTTTTTACACCTAAATACAATTTTGATGGGAAGGTCTTAAGGTATTCTTTCTTATAATTTTAGGGATTAAAAGCTTTTCGTACACTTATATATAATTTTTTTTGCGGAGATATTCGTATTGAATTATATAGTTAATAATCCTTGCAATATTTGCAAATGAACAGAAATAACAAACAAAAAATATTTCAAAAATATAAACCGTTTAGCTTCCTGTTTGAATCGACATAGTTGCAGTTGAAAGACAAAGTTATAAAATAAAATTTCAAATACCATCAATAAATCAGTTCTTTGTTTCCAAAGTGCCAGTATATGTATATTTAATTTATTATGTGCTAGTCTAATATTGTTTGTTTGCGTAGCAATTCAAAAATTTGGAGGCCTCAACTAGTTCCATTCCCAGAATATTTACCAATATAAAAAATAAACGCTAATTAAGAGTTATTATAATTAGTCATTAATAGTTAGCAGTTGTTCTAATTAGCAATTAGTTGTTAATTAGTAATAATATTAATATTTTGCTAACTACTGAGGAATTTAATTAAATTTCTTAAGACATTAACAAATATTTGGTAGAAAATTTGACAATGGGGGAGTACTTGAGCCCCCCCCTCTTTTTTATTACGCCTACAGTAGAATAACGTGACATGTGACGAGGCCTCTATCTGTTACGTCATGTTATGGGACATGTGACAGAGGGCGGGGAAGGGAGAGGGAGTATGGTGAAGTGTAACAGTTAGTAACATAGGGGAAGGGGCTCGGAAATATGAAGAAAGGTGTGACATCATTTATGGACGATCCCTAACAGTTGTGATTGAATTAAAATTGTATGCCATTTTTAATCTTGTATTTCCTCTGGTACCGTCAAAGGTGAGAATCTGGATTGTTGATATCGTAGTGAAGCATCTGTTCCATTTCCAATGCAAATTTCTTACACGTTTTATGTAAAACAGGAAAAGTGAATAAGCTCAGAATTCATTGATTGTAATAAACGTAATAGTAAATTCATCTGAATCGAAAATATATTTGTTAAAACACTTGAAATAGAAAAGATAATGGACCTCCCATGTTACAGTACAATCAAATGTTAAGTCAAACACGGACTGTGACAGTTTTTTAGAGAAACGGTTTGATCTTTCAACAAAAAAATGCTATAAGTCAGGTTACTACTAATACAGAATTTGAATGATTTTTTTTTACATCGCGCATAAGGGTATTCTAGAATATGGTAAACTTATTCCACAGTAGGTTATGGAAAGTTGTTAAGCAGTTCTCTCGTAATTTGATACCAGAAGTAGATTATGTTCATGAGCTGCTCCTTGTCCACGTTTTTCATAGCAACTATTAAGTTATAAAGTCCAAACTAACTTTCAAGAAAAAAGGGTGGACGCCGTCCCACATAGATTGAAAACTCACGATGTCGCAAGGTTACATGGTTGCCAGAATCGATAAAAGCGTCCATCAACGCCAACCAATAAAACTCCGATTATTGCGTAGGAAAGTAGTCCCCATACGAAGCAGAGATAACCTACCCGTTAAAAGAAATTATTACGTATTAAAGTAAACTTGGAGTGTTTTTAAACATAGAAGCTATCCGCTTCGGGACCCAGAGTATCAGATGTCGGTATCTCGGACGATCTATCTTAATGGTAACACAGAGTAATTGGTTCACTTTTCGCTGTCGCATCTTCTCGCTGCTGCTTATCTGAACCGGCGAGGAGAAGTTGACAGTTGGAAATCTTGTGAAATGCCAGAAGCAGTTCCGATCCTCCCCGAGCTGAATTGGCGACAATTCTGGAGTTAATGGGGGCAGTGGCGGGGATTGGGTGCTAAAAATGGAGGGTGGGATTCTAAAAATGGTGGGAGGGCACAATCGAGATTTAACTGCACTTTTTCCTCAAAGGTCAGTAGATGGAATGGTTTAGCAATCAGCCTGGTCGATGCAGCCCACCTTCCTTTACATGATGGTATGCAATTTATCCTCATAGGATGATTCCACGTGGAGTCATGGAGGTGGAATTGAAAACTGACCCTAAAAACCCCAGACGTGGTACAAATGTCAGATGGAGAACGGGTTTGCGTCCATCGTCTGTAGAAATGGGAAGTGGTAAGGGTACGAAATTTCAGATGAAGGGGTCGGACTTCCCCCCGCCGGTGCGACGGACCTGGTTGTAGCTATAAAATCGGCTCACACAGCTGCTTAAAACGCATCCATTGAAAGAATAAGAAATTACACAATTCCTTAGCTCTTAAGTGGAGACTTAGTTGGCATGTACTACACTGTTAAAAATAGGTACTCAAAAATAAGTAAAATGTACGTTCGATGCTTATCATGGCTCCGAATACATAAGCTTCAATTTTGAAAGAGACATGTACTCAAAAGTGGGTACAATGAGCATATGCCAGCCGAAACATAGACTGCCTTTATAAATCCCTTTCCATAAATATTGACAATTGCAACCAAGACTTACAGGGAATCGAACACATGTCCTGAGGCACCGCAGTCTAGATCCTTATACGTTAAACTACAAGGGCGACTTGAAGAAGTTATACACAGAAGAAATGTTAAAAAGGCGTGCCAAAAGAATGGGAAGTAAGATAAATGAGTTATAATAACGCAGTTTCCATTGAAGCAATCAACATCAAATTATGTGGAAAAACATCTTCTGAACAACTATTTTAAGTGTGTCAGGTCGCTTCGTTAAGTTGTTTTGAAAAGAAGCTGAGATTAGTAATATTAAATCACACTGCTCATTTGTTAGAAAATACGATTACTTAAATTTGAGTACGTCATCGCTCATTTACGATGCGATTGTACTAAAAAAGCGAGTATGCTCAGGTACTCATTTTTAAGTACCTTTTTAACAGTGTACTTTTGTTCTGTTCGTCGATGTTAAATTATTATATTATTTTAAATCATCATTTTTGACGAAATAAATTTCGTTTAAAAAAAAAGAGGACAAACTAATTTCCTCAGTTTGACGATATATTTTATCGGAACATATAACAGGCATCAGTTTCGTCAAATATGACAAAAGTTTCGTCAAGCATGAGAATGCATTTTTAACAGTGTACAATACAACACATTTAACTTTAATATTTTAAATTTGTGTTGGAATATCACGAGTTGTTAAAATATAAATCATAATACAAAAGTCACTTGCAGGAAACCTTTTAGCATAGTGCGCTCTAAAATAGTCTAATTGTAATTTATAAGACCTACCATGTTTCGTTTTAGCCCAGTAAAAGACAACACTACTAGGATAAGGAAATTGAATTCCCAAAAGAAGCTCTAGAATGTGTCGTGCTTTTCCTGAATGTAACTGGAATTGATGTAATTGATTCCCGCGTTGGCTGCGTGTTTCTTTGCAAAACTAACAATCGAATGCTTGCTATCATTGTTACTTTTGACCTTAGTAAGCGTGAGGTTTGAAAAGACGGAATAAATTAGATGACATAAATGGTTGGACATCGGAACTCTTTTGAAAACTGCTGCTGGTATGTTTTACGAACGAATCTTATCTATTCGACCTTGAAATACGACTCTTCGTACATTGTAACACTGACACATCACGTGAAAACGTTATTTATTATTTGTAGAACATGCTTTATTTACAGACTAAAGATTTCATTTAGAGACTGTTTTGTACAATGTTAAAAATAGATACTCAAAAATAAGTAAAATTTATCCATTTTTGAGTACATTCGATGCTTATCATGGCTCAGAATACATTAGTTTCATTTTGAAGAAAGACATGTACTCAAAAATGAGTACAATGAATAAAATTCAATAAAATCAGCAAATGTTAGTCTACATAGGCTGCCTTCATAAATAATTTTCAATAAATATCGACACTTACAACCAAGACTTACCGGGAATCGAACCCAGATCCTCAGGCACCGCAGTTCAGAGCCTTATCTGTTAAGGTACCAGAGCGACTTAAATAAGTCATAAACAAAAGAAATGTTAAAAAAAGTGTGCCAAAAGAATGGGAAGTCAGATAAATGAGTTGTAATAACTCAGTTTTCATTAAAGGGATCGACATCAAATGATGTGGAAATTCATCTTCTGAACAACTATTTTAAGTTTGTCAGGTCGCTTTGTTAAGATGTTTTCAACATAAGCTGAAATTAGCAATATTAAATCCCACTGCTCATTTTTAGAAAGTATGGTTGCTTACATTTGAGTTCGTCATCGCTGTTTTATGATGCAATTGTACTCAAAGAAAAACCAGTATGTTCAGGTACTCATTTGTAAGTACTTTTTTTTACAGTGTAGAAACCAGATTACCATTTATTGTAATTTTTTAATCAATTTCATTCTTTAATTAAAATATAGTAAATAAACTATTAATGTTTAATGACTAACAACAATGAATGAGATTTTATAACTAATTTCTAATAAAAAAAATCTTTAACTTTCGCTGGCAAATATGGTCTTTTGCTCCTGCTCTCCGACGCGTCGAGAGGAAACGCCAATGAAAGATTGACTCTAAAATAAGTCGACAAACTTAAGAAATTTCATTACATTTTAACTTTTTTGCACACCCTATTAATTTTTTCCTGTATACGTCACTGGATTTTGGGCCGAAGCTTCGAGCATGAATGGACTGTAGTAGAGCGAATATGACGTCATAATCGTGAAACCAACATCTCAGACAGAATGGCCTCAGCCACGTGACTTCTTTTCAAAATTATGAATTAAAAAATACTTGCGATTGGCTGATGAATTGGGAAATGTGTAACAGTGAAAATTTATGAATGGGATGACGTAATTAACCACGTGTCTGAGGCCATACATGTTGGCCTCACTTTGATGTTAGCGAGATTATAACTTTATGTTTTCTCTACTATGACGGATCCATGCTCGAAGGGCCGAAGCGGCAATTACATAACTACATCGGTACCAAATATACTTGGCATGCTACAAGTGACTTGATTTACTTTTAGATTGGATATATGTTGTATAGCATTTCATTTTCTTTTGCAAAAGTAAACATCAGTTGATATGTTTCACGTAAGGGGTGTTATATATTTTGCAACTTGCAAACATATTCGTTATTTGCATGGGATTTATTATAACGACGCACCATAGTTTAACTCTTAGAAAAAACTCTATCATTTTGTATATTATACTGCTACCGTCAAGGTTACTTTTGTCATATTTGACAATATTTTCGTCATTTAATCGATGAACTTTTGACGAAACAAAAATCTTCATATTTTTAACGAAAGTAATTTGCTCAGAATCCGGCCGCCCTTTTCTGCGGTATTGAAAATTGGTTCTTATACTTGCCTTATTTTTCACCAAATAAATGTTTTAAAAAAAACAACGACAAAATGAATTTCTTCAGTTTTATGAAGTATTTAATCGGAGCATATAGCAGGCAGTAAGCCATCGGAGCATATATATGACGTATGTTTCGTCAAAAATGACGAAAATTTCTTTAAAAATAAGAGTGCATTTTTAACAATATTCGTAAGCTGCCCAGCAACAAAACAAATCAGCATAAAATATTCATCAAAATTATGAATTTTTAAGGTACAATAGAACTCTTAATTATCCCAGAACTCCCAATTATCCGAAGCCCACTTATCCGGATCAAACAAAGTAGATCGTCAATTATCCGTTTTAAGCAAAATATAAATCAGAAAAATCCACCTTTTAAAAATTTCTTATCGGTGAATAATATTGTTTTTAATGGTTTTGAAATTATACTACATACTAGAATAAAATTCGTTTTTTAGCCTAAGAAATAACTTTTTTCTCTCGTTATTTATCTAATTATATGGATATTCTATTATCGGGAATGGATCTGGTCCCAATCAATCCGGATAATTGGAATTAAAATTTATATAAATTATTAAACTGTATATCAAATTAAAGGATTTTGTTTCAAATTAATTTCCAAAACCTGCAAAAAATCTTCCATTTTGAAACATAGAAATTCTCAAAAAGAAAATGCAGATTTTTAGAAAGTTTTATGCAGGAAAACTAAAAACTTAAAAAAAAGAAACTTAGTTTTTTTGTTTTAAATTCATTTATAAATCTTAAAATAATAAAAATATAAAAATTAAAAACCTTCAATTTCACAATTTTCATGAAGGTTTTATGTTGAAATTTTTTGTTAGGTAATGCCGTGTGCAAACCCCCACCCCCTCCCCCAAGAATACAGGCATTTCAGAACATTTCCTTTTGTCTGGAATTTTTTTTGAAATTTTCTGGAAAATCTAATGCCCGGGATCACTATGACTATCATTAATTTTTTTTAAAAAAAGTAATTGCAGACAGTAAAAATTTATTTACGGATATACGTAAATAAAATCTGTGTAAAAATTGGTAGCAAAATAATTTTTTTTGTAATAACTCAGTTCTTTTTTAACATATCGGCACACTCGATAACTCTCATTTGCATCCAGTCGAATGTTTGGTTTCCTTTCTCGAAATTAAATATCAAATTATATTCTAGCTTTCAAAAGCACAGTACTCCGTTTTAAGACTAATTAAATTAATAAATCGAAAAAAAAACATTAAAAACTCCAAATAATTTAATGCTGGATAACTGAAACATTTATTAAATTTTCTCTAAATTGAAATATTCCCTATCCAATAATAATATATTTTAAAATTGTAGAAAATTAATTGTCTTTTACATATAAAAGAATGCTGGTTAAATATATTTATATGGAATATTTTTATTATTTAAGGATGTATTTTACTATTCATAATGCAATTTTATAAAATAAGTTTGGTAATAACCTTTTCCACGCATCGAAAACGACATTATGGCCACTTTTCGAAAGTTAACGACATTAAAATCTATTTTGATTTTTAATATACTCAACATTTTTAAAAACGTACACAAAAAATTTCATTATTATTTACTAAAACACTAAATACGATATTTTTGCAAAATTATCAGAAAATATGGTATATTTATACTGGTGTAAATAAGCATGGGAAGAGTGATTTAATAATTTTTTTTAGTCATTTTAAAAGAGTAGCAGAGCTAGAGTAGAAAACTAATTATTTGAAAAAACATATATTCATTTTTAACTTTTTTAGTTTAGTTTTATAGGTCTTCGATGCTGTGAATTATTTATTACAATCTAGGGTTATCCTTCCCTTTCGAATATTTGAAACACATTGTAGAATTTCTTTTATCTTTAGAATACTATACAGAGTGGAAGATTTTTATTCTCTCTTGTTGCGTTAGTTTCTGTTAAAATCAGAAAAATGCTTTTTCAGTTCAATTTCTGTTATGTGTAATACATTTATTTTTATAGACGATACTATAGTGGTTTTAAAGTATTTTTGACGACATAATTTAGAAACATACAAATATTACGTTGTGAACATTTTTATGGATTGACAATATAATACATACAATAATTAAAACAAAAGTTTATGAATTATTGAGTAGCTTATATGTAAAAGTACTTTTAATTACTTAACTTTAATTGTAGACTTATTTTTAAAAGTAAATAACGGTTTTCTCCTTCGTTGTAAGGTAGGAACTGAAGCCTAAGTCTAGTTAAATAATCTCCTGTTTCGAATTTTGGGATATAATTGCTTTTCCATTTAATATATTATTACAACTGTTTACAATATTATACTTTATAGTTTTTCAGTCAACTTGAAACTATTTCAGTAAAATGAAATCCATTTATTTATTACATTTTAATTATCCAAACTTAAGTTAGAAATAAAAACATATATTTTTATTTTGTGTTCTTTTTTTAATTGAATTTTCTTTAAAAAAAAACTTTTATCGTATGAAAGGTCTAAAGAAATCACGCTCAAGGACGCGGGTTGCCGACCGCTGGACTAAGGTTTAGCTTAGTTTTGTGATATTTTTACGGTCAATAATGCGTCTAGTTTGTAACCAAGTTGCAGACGTGCAGACATTGGCACTTGGCCAAAGGTTTTCGACGCTGTGAATTATTTATTACAAATCTAAGGTTACCCTTTCCTTCCGAATATTTGAAACACCTTGTAGCGTTTCTTTTAACTTTAGAATACTATACAGTTATGGTTATGATGAAGGTTTTGATTCTTTTTTTTTGTTGCATTCCAAATGGGAAAAAACAATATTTTAAAAGAACACAACATTTTCTTAGATATTTTAATGACAACATACATAGTTTTTTTTAAAAAAAAATTCGAAATACCTTACAGTTATGGTTATGTTGAAGTTTTTGATTATATTTCGTTTATATGTTCGAAATAAAAATTATGTTTACTTTAAAATAACACAAAATTTTCTTTGGTATCTTGGTGAGAGCATATATAGTTTAAAAAAAAGAACTTTAGAATACTATACAGTTATGGTTATGTTGAAGTTTTTTATTATTTTTTGTTGCATTCGAAATGGAAATGATAATAGAACACAAATTCCGTTTGATATTTTGATGACAGCGTACATAGTTGTTTTTTGTAATCTTTTAAATAAAGGCTATCTTGTTGACAATTAAGAACGTGTTATGCGATTAACTGAAATTGATTCATATTTAAAAAAAAATAATTAAATATTTTTTAAGCAAAAAAAATTAAAAAATACTGTAAATTTTTTTGACAATGGTTTTGGCGATATAGTTACAATTTGGTGGAAATGCAAAATTTTAGACAATACTACACAAATGATTGACATAAAAAAGAAATTTGGTTATTTTTTTAAGTTAGCGAAATGATTTTAAAATTTAGCTTATTGTAAGTAAATCATATTTCTACTTTTAGTTATTACAATCTGAATTTGTCTATTCCGGAAAATAAGCATAAATTGATTTGGAAAATTCCGAAATTAGCTTTTACTTCAATTAGCAGGAAACTTTATTAAACGTAAAAAACTTATTAATTTTTTTCTAATGGAAATATCAGAAAAATATCAAATTAATTTAGTTTTTTTTCTAATTTTTTGAAATTTTGGAAAATAGTTTTGCAGAGTATGAAAAATAATGAACAGGAAATTCGAAAAAATTTTGCAGAGTAGGAAAAATAATGAACAGGAAATTCGAAAAAATTTAACGATATTCGGTAAAACTGCAATTATTCTACAAAAATAAGAATTTCGAAGCTTACAAATGACAAGAGTCATTGCAATATATTTAACACTATTCATATGTTAATACAATGGAGTTGGATACATGTTTTTTTGATAAACTGTCAACAAAAAATATATTCTATAAAAAAATTAGAAAAAAAAATTCCAGAGAGTAATTGGACTTTGAACTTCAAACATCGAGCTTTAAAACAAATTTCCAACCCCGTACCCTATTTTCTTAGAAACAAAAAAATTAAAACGTATAATAATAGAGCTGATAAATTTAACTAATAAGACGAAATAATAAAAAAATATGAGAAATATATAATTTAGCTTTCTATTTCCGTTTATTAAAAGTAACGTTGAGAAGTGCTTAAATGTATTTCGATTTAAATGCCACAACCAATAACTTTTCAAAATTAACGTAATTTTAACTAATATATTTATATTAATTTTTCACTGAATTGAGATATTTACTTGTACTGATGTGTCGTTTTCAATAATTTTATTCAAATTCGAACATTTGAGAAAAGTGTATTTTTATAACCTTTCACGACATTGAAATATTTATTAATTTAATTTTAAGAACACACAAAAGCGGCTATAAATAAAGCGACTGTAGCGACTTTAAATGTAATTGTCAAGGAATTGCTAAAAATTGAAATTGAACAATGTCGTTCGCCCTCCATTTAATTGAGTGTTCAATTTCTGTTTGTGTAATTTTTGTTGTCACATTTGATGGATAAGGTTGATGGGATAATGATTTATATACCTTTATTGTAGTAGTATTCTATTTTGATATAATCGATTCACATACAAATATATAACTGTTTAAACTTCTTTATTTTGAAATCGGGTGTATTTTATGTTTGTCGAAACATTAAATACCTAACATCAAAATTTTGACCAAAAAACATTGTTTTGATTGCCTAATAATTAATATGAGATAATAAGACAACAAATCAAGGATAGTGAAGACCATATATATATATATATATAAGGTGTGCTCGTACTCGCTCTGCCTGACGGAAGGCGGAGAGAGCAACTATTTGACGTCATAGTGACGCCTTCCTCGCCTACTGTGGGCGTGTCTAATGCTCTCGTTTGAACCAATGGCAAGGCTGAAGTAGATGCGCGTGCGTTGGTTGATGGTGCTGCCAGCTATTGCATTTTTCCATCATCCCAGACTTTTCTTTGAATCTCATCCGTCAATTTACAGACAGATCCTTTGCAAATTATAAAGAATTCATTATTTAAAATGCATATGCTATAATAATTAATCCGATATGTTCACCTAAATTTTTACAACCGAAGCTATCGCCGGTTGGATAAATTATTTGAAGTTACATTTAAACTTCAAATATTTTTTAACAAACGATTAGTGTAAATAAATATTTGCAATTTTATACATATACATATAATTACAATCACATCGAAAAGAAATCTTGTATGCAAATGTTTTCTTATCATTATTTCCATTTCTGATGATTCTGTAAACAATTAAATTATTCTAATTAAAAATAAACATTTACTTGAGAAAATTATATTTGCGAATGGAAGTTTTAATTCTGTACATTGATGTATCTGTACATTGATATAAAATTCAGTGAAGGATTAAAAAAAATCCTATAACAAAAACTTTCGGTTTCCCTAAAACTGGCAAAAGACATATTTAAAAATTAGTCTTATGTTCTAAGAGCTTTAATTTCTTTAAATTCGATAGAATAATTTGAACAATGATATAAATTTATTCTCACTTACCCCTCAGATAATAATCCATATCGAAAATTTTGTTGCACTTTGTTTAAATTTATAAAGTGCACATTTAAACCATAACAATGTGAAAGACAAAGTCAAGAACATAAAGTTTTTATGAATGAATACTACGTGTTTGATAAACTATCGTTTGCAATTTAGATAATTTACAACATAATAATTTCAACATTTAATTGATAAGTATAATTTTAAAAATTTAAATATTATTGAATCAGGTGTAAAAAAATTTGAATGTTCCGAAATGTTGGTTACTACTTTTATTATTTCAGCAAATAAATAACAGATTAAAAGGTATGTTTTATTGATTTAAGTTAAGTATCAGATAAATTTTTTTGCAGGTAAAAGTATAAAAGCTTCTTTTAAATTAACTTTAAAAATATATAAAATAATTCTGTCTTGACTTTTTACAATTCCCTAAACTTTCGAATGCTCTAATTCTTTTAAAATTGCAAGTGCAATCATTAATATTTGTTGTAGAACACTGAATTTTTATATCCCACAACGTACGTAATCAAAATAACTTTATATTATAATAACTATAATAAAAAAATACTACACATTTAAAACTCCATATTAAACAAATCAAATTGCTCGTGTGCTTAAATTCCGTACATTCCATTAAATCATTAATAATAGTTCCTGTTTGAATAACCCATATTCGAAATATTTGAGAAAACAAGTTTTATATTTAAATTATATTCAATAAGCAATATAATGCGGTTTTCTCAAATAAAAAATAAACAAAATAAAGAATTACGACATTTCCTATTTTTATGTGAAAAAAAAATTGAATCGGTAGCTTTTTTATTAACTACTACTGCGAAATATTTTATCCCTGGGTACCTGGGTCCATTGACGGACTATAACCCACTTATCTAAGCTGAGATCTAAGTATAAAAATCGAAATTAAACTAAGTATAAATTTAACAGTAACCACTCACCCGCCATTCAACATTCACCCACCCAACATCTACCACTCACCCCAAAATCCCCAAACACACCATGACAAAACAAGGACGGTCAACCCCAACAAAAACACCAGAATCTACCAAATTGAACAGTGAACATAAAGGTAATCTAATTATAGTGAAACGGAATTACGTGGTCAAAAACTGAATTTAAAGAAAAATAATGAGTAGATTTAAATAAAGTTATTAAAAATAAAATGTAATTAAGTTCAAAATAGCTATATAAGTATTAAAAACGTATGATCGTCGATTGATCAAAAGAATAAAACGAAAATAAAAATAAACAAAAAAGCGGAGTTCTGTATGTAATTAATAGAATTAAATAAATAAAATAAAATTTATTAACTCGAAAAAAAAAATTTATTGAAATACGCAATCTTACATCGAAACACACAGCCAATGAGAATGTTCAAAAACCGATAGTAAGGCGGAGCTAACATAACGTCAAAAGTAAGGCGGAGCTAAAATGACGTCATTTAGTTGCCTTTCCTTGCCCACTTTCAAAAAGCGAAAAACGAGCGCACCTTCTATACATAGTCTTCACTATCCTTGACAACAAATGCTGTATGAATTAAATAAAAATGTTTAATAGGAATTATATAAAATAATTTAATACGAACTGAAAAAAAATAATAGGAATTATATAAAATTATTTAATACGAACTGAAAACAAAATAATAGGAATTATATAAAATTATTTAATAAGAACTGAAAAAAAAATAATAGGAATTATATAAAATTATAGGAATAATATAAAATTATTTAATAAGAACTGAAAAAATAAATAATAGGAATCATATAAAATTATTTAATACAAACTGAAAAAAATAATAGGAATTATATAAAATTATTTAATAAGAACTGAAAAAATAAATAATAGGAATAATATAAAATTATTTAATATGAACTGAAAACAAAATAATAAGAATTATATAAAATTATTTAATACGAACTGAAAAAAATAATAGGAATTATATAAAATTATTTAATACGAACTGAAAAAAATTTAATAGGAATTATATAATACGAACTGAAAAAAAATAATAGGAATTATATAAAATTATTTAATACGAACTGAAATAAAATAATAGGAATTAAAGAAAACTATTTAATAGGAATTAATGAGAATTCTATAATAGGAATGAAAGAAAACATATTTAATGGGAATTTAAAAAGCAAACATATTTAATGAGATAATAGAAAGTAGAATAAGCAAAGTTCAATTGGATTAACAATAAACTTGCGTGGTAACATGGTATAAGCAACGAATTGCAAGTCCGGAAAGTCAGACGAACTCCATTTACTAGTTTCTTTGAATTTTATTTTAATGAGCTTATAATTAAAACATTAAAATTAAGACTGACAAAATTATTTTATTCTGTAAAAGAAGAATGTATATTAAATTATATTCATATTTATGTGATCAATAATAATTTTAGAACTAAAAACGGTTAATATTTTGAAATGATCTGAATTGAAATGACGTTTTCCTCTTATATTTTTTCCTTAAAGAGAAAACGCCTTTTCGAATGTTTGACTTGACATGACACAATTGACAATTTTTAATTGGTACTACTGAATGCTAAAATTATCATCATAAACTTATGTTCGTTATTTGCATAAAGGAATTTTTACTTCAATCAAATTTCTGTTGAATATTATTTATCAAAATTGTTTTTTAATAGATTTATACTATCTTAGACTTTTCACTCTAGGATCCTAAATCTATCGTTAGCGATTTGTTGTTTATTTTCGTGAATAAACGGATAAGCTTGTCATAAGATCGAATGACTCAAATATTTGTTTTATCTCGCCAAAAGATGATGAAGGAGGCAACCTAGTAACCTTTATCTTGGGAATGCGGCACGGCATTGAGATACCGAGTATAAATGCTTTCTTTCACCCGGAATAATCAATAGAACTAACAGCCGAATTTTTAGACGTATATAAACTATCTAATTAATAACCACAAAGACTTTTACTGTTTTAGAATCTTTGAATTACACTTTCAAGTGGAAATTTTCAAAAAGAAAATATTTTTAAAGGCTATCAATGAGGGAAGAACATTACAAATACTAACTTTTCTTATTACAAAATTATTACCGTAATTTTTTTTAAAGTAATTAGTTGGCGTTATCGGAATAACTCTAATGTGACATTAACAACCAAGTAATTATAATTTTTTTCGTAGCATAATGGATTTTATTTAAACATAATCAAAAATTCTGAAAGATAAAAATTACATCGGAATTTGCAAAAAAGCAGTTTTTAAGTTAAGTTCAAAATTGAATTTTTAAAAAAAAAATTGTAGAATTTGTCCTGAGTGTTTGGTTTTTCTTAATATTAAGTTTTGCAAAACGATAAGGCTTTTTTTTTATTATTGATGGAGAAACGTATAATTTGTAAAGTATATTGTAAAATATGTGTATTTTATAAATTGACATGCGAATTATCTCTATAAGTATTATTTTTAAAAAAATTACTAATAAAAAAAAAGTTCGAAATTGAATTTTTTTTAAAAAAATTGTAGAATTTGTCCTGAGTGCTTGGTTTTCCTTAATATTAAGTTTTGCAAAACGATAAGGCTTTTTTATTATTATTGATGGAGAAACGTATAATTTTTAAAGTATATTGTAAAATATGTGTATTTTATAAATTGACATGCGAATTATCTCTATAAATAGTATTTAAAAAAATACTAATTAAAAAAAATTTGAGTTTTAAGGAAAAATTGTGTTATTATGACAAACTATTTATATAAAAATCAAATACACATGTTGTATACAAAAATTTAAGGCCAATTCTTATGTCATATATGTTAAAGGATCTAAGAAAAAAAATTGGTGAAAAAATATAAATATTTAAAAATTGTTTTAGCGTTTTAAAAAAAAGCTTTACAAATGTGAAAAAGTTTAAATTTTGAAGAAATATATATATAATTAATTGTAGATTTTTTGTGTCAAATATTACTTTCTATATAAATTTAAATAATATCATTAAAAGTTTGATTCAAAAAGCCAAAAATTAAAAAAAAATGTAGGTGGTGTGTTCTTGGAAGTATTTTTCCAATAAGGTAATTCGTAAAAAATGTGTAGGAAAGTCGATTTCACAAAAGTTTCTTTATTAAATTCGCATGGGAATATTTAACTTTGTATGCATAACATAAACTAGTACAGACATCGTGTACATCATATATTTTCCGGACAATCTTTTATCTGGAAAATTGCTTAAAAGAAGAGCAATTTACGTCAGTTTGTAATTCAATTAGAGGATCTTTATGTGTTTGTACATCAATCACGAGAACCGACGATCTTATTTTTGCAGAGCCTTTTAATGGTATATAACTCAAAAGCCGACTAAAAAAATTATATTTTTATACCCTTTGCAAATTATCCTACAAATACAAAATATAAAAATGGGTTTTATCTAATTTTTTTTATTGTAGCGCCACAGAAAATAAAATAAATGCTTCGAAAACTGTGAAATGTTTTAGTTTTAAAAGTAATCTATTCGACTATATTTTATGCCATGTTGTTGGGATGTTTTCGTTTTCTTCTTTGTATGTAGTCTTATTTAGCCATTATTTTCAAAAAAGTAGCTAAGTGATTTTTTTTTTGGTTATTATAAAATTAACCCTTTAAGGGACGGGGAAAATATCGCATCGGTAAGTTTATTTTCACTTCAGGATAATTTAATGTATATTTTCAAAACCATCCTTTTAATGAACAATGTTATAATTATTTTAAGAGAGAAGGATTTCAAGAGTCTACCCAATGATTTAAACTTCTAAATTGTTTTAAATTATATATTTTTTAAATAAAATTTTAAGCTACGTGCATTGCTGAGAAAACTGGCGATACACGAATGGATATACGACCGGATAACTGAGTAATATTCATATCCCTCAAATGGTTTCGGTAAAAAGTAAAAAAATATGGTTTGATATATAAGACGTACGAATAAGAAGTGAGTATGAGTTAAGCTGACAAGATATATCTGCATCTACCCTACTTTCAAAATGTATGTACTTTTTAACATCCCGAGATTAGTTTAGATTGCAAAGATATTTGACAATGACGTTTTGTGCTAACATAGACTGCACTTTTAATGATAATCTAATGTTACTCGCTTCCCAACCTTGACTCAATTGATTTTAGACAACATTTTCATTTGACCCGATTCCTACGAATCCGGCCGTTCAAAGGACTCTTTCACTGTGAAGTAACTAAACAGTATCATCTCGTTCAAAATTCAGACCCAACTTAAAATAAGGTTATCAAAATCGGACTTTATCTAAAGGGAAAATAGTGTGTGCTCGTGACATAGCTGCGCCCACATGCTCAAGTGTTTACTGATTTGTATAGATTCGCGTGTTTGTATTGATTCATGGGGGATGATTTTTGAGCAGATTTAAAAGTTCGAAAGAAAGCTGTCTTTCACTTTTGAACACTACACTGTTAAAAATGGGTACTTGAAAATAAATAAAATGCACTCATTTTCAATTACATGCGATGCTTAGCATAGCTCCGAGTATACGAGTTTCAATTGAGAAAAAGACGTACTCAAAAATGAGTATATGCTGGACCATTCTCCGCTAACGCTCCACCAACCCTCGAGGATTGATACGTAATCCTGTGTAATTTGCTTCCGAAACGAAAGCTGCCTTTGCTCTCGGATAGAGAACAATTCAAAAATGAAATTGGAATATTTTTAATTCCAATTTGCTGTGAAAACCGAGTTTCTCGGTTCCGAGAGTTTATTTGATCGCGCTGACGAAGACGATACTGCCAATAATATTCGAGGCGATTAATCGTGATTGAAAACGTTGATCTGGCTGGGTACTCAATAGCTAATCATAACAACAAATATTGAGAAATCAGAGAAATCAACGACGGTTCGAAAATAGTGAAATGTTCTACCAAAACAAACGCCGAATGGAGAGTTGAGAAGTATGCTCCTGTTCTCAGCATGAAAGACGTTCCTATTGGCTGTGTGTTGTGCCGTTTGGATTTTATGTAGAGTTAGATTTAATAGCAATATTATCAAAATAGGTCCACACTTTCTTTCTTTTTTCTTTGCGTACATATGCTGCTTTACTTTGTCTTACGAGCTGATAATTTATATATAATACAACATATTTTTTTATACCCATTATTACCATGGCGACATTAAGAAGTTATAATCTGAAGAAATGTTACAAGAAAGTGGGCCCTATTCGTTGTACTATCAAAACGACGTGAAAAAGTTATAAACAGAAATAATGTAAAAAAAGGTGTGGCAAAAGAATGAGCAGTAAGATAACAGAGTTGCAATAACTCAGTTTCTGTTTAACCAAGCGAAATAAATAAAAATATAAATTCTTTTTCTGATCTTCTATTTTAAGTTTATTAAGTTTCATTAAGATCGCTGGAACCGAAGCTGAGATTAGCGATATTTAATGACTTTGCTACTTTTTGAGAAAGTACAGTTACTTGCATTTCAGTATGTCATATGCTCGTTTACGATATACATATATTAAAAGATACACAAGTAGGTTTAGTTTATTATTTTTAAGTACCATTTTTACAGAGTACAGTATGTTGAGAATATAAGGAAAAGAATTTTTCTCGTAGAGAAAACTAATGTTGTCAATAAAATATTTATTATGAAAATAGTCGATTACGTCTACGTCTTTTTGAGATTGCTGTCAATTACAGATCTGGACGGAAAAACATGCTAAGTATAAAAATATTCAGAAAAACAGGCGATCAAAGTTATGTTAACTTATATATAGGATTTAATGATATATCGCGTTTTTATTCAACAACATGTAGATTAATAACAGGATAGTATTGAACGTTACGTATAATTTAAAAGGAAAAATAGCTCACTCCGAAAAAATTCCTGTAAGAAAAGCGTTTTTAGAAAATTGTCTTAACGTCTTTTTCCACTAAGCTCTTAAATTATTTGAGAAAAACATTCGATATTTGAATGAAATCTGACGATGATATTTTTGAAATTAACTATTACATGTTAACACTATTTTTATAACCTTCCGTTTTATCTATGGAAGGTTATTTCGGTTAGGTCTCCATCTAATCTTGACACAAATTTGGAATAAACATTGTTTTTAAATTCACAAAAGTACTCTGTGTTGAAACGTTTTTCAAATCAAAGTAATTGAGAATCTTTTAAAAGTAATTTCTAATGAAAAAATTATTAAAAAAAGAATGTGTCAACTTGTTTTCAGTGAAAGCAACTTTACAATTTAGATCGCTCGTCAGAATGTTTACGATTCTTTTCTGCCTCAGTCACATAAACTTGTTCCAAAATCTGATTATTTATTATGATAATAATACTGCTATTAAGAAATACTAATTTTCAGAATTAATGCAAATACAAAATACATAGAAACCACCAAAAAATTATTCAATTAAAGGTGGTTCCATTTCGCTTGAAATGGACAAATACAAAAATGTATTACCAATTAAATGTTTAATTTTTCACCAGATAACGTTAATTTTTATTCAAATAAAAATTCACAAAAAACAATAAAAATATTTAATATATATATATATATATATATATTGTAACTAACCCTAACCTTTGTAGAAGATATTAGTATTGCGGCTGCTGATCCGAACTCGTTCCATTTATTTCATCTAATACAGGATTTCCAAATAGGATGTTTATGCATCGGCTTAGAGAAGATTTGTCCGTCGTTCTACTAAACGGTTGAAATGTCTTAATTACCCGTGTTTAATTTCCGCTAAAGTCTATTTAGAATAGTTTTTCCTAAGTCCAGCGTCCTTTTAACCAGGCTAGAGCCTCGTTAAAAGGACGTGACCCTTTAAATTGTTGTAAATAAAGTTATTTTTATACGTGTTGCTTAATTGACCTAAGTGTTTGTTATATTTGCACAGAATACATAAGTACCATATTATTCAAACCACTTATTTAATGCTTGTTTGCAAAATTTGAAGATTTTTTTACCTTCATACTATTTGATAAACAAATAACCTGTCTTCCTTTAAAAAATTCTGACAAAAATCAAAACAATTTTTTTTTTCGAATTACTGTGTAATTTATGTTGAATTTTATTATAAAATATTTCTAAATTAGAAAAAAAATCCATCATGACCTTTTTAAGTATACTATTTTATATATTTAAAATGCGTAAACAAAAGTTTAAATTTACTCAAGTAATAAAAGTTTTAGAAATGAGAATTCTTGGTCCAAATCCAAATTCTAAGGACATTCTTGGCACGATTTTGATATACAAATCCCCTTTCCCCATATTATTCGACTTCAATTTGACACCCTAGATTTTATTTACTGAAAATGTAAGTTTATCACATTTAATTCTGTAGTGTATATTTTGAATTAAAAGAATATTGCGTTCATTTTAAAGTAACAAAACCGAATCAAAACAAATATTTTGAGTATTTTCTCGATCAACAGACCCCTTTGTTCCCATCAGTGTTTGACATTTTAATCCAACCCTTCGAGCCCTAGCTCAACTATAAATAAATTAAGGAAACAACAACAACGGCATCATAACCACCTCTCCGGCGAAAAATCCCTTACCAAATGTCGCAACTGCGACTATTTTTGGCTCCACTTGGCGACGTCATGCTCTCGCGAGCAAACCTAGTCCTATGACGTCACAATCCATGCGGAGAGGATCCGAGTGAGAGAGAGAGAGAGAGAGAATGGTTAGGATAAAGAAGAGAACGAGAAAGGATAAAGAGCCTGATCCTGTCAGGAGCATTGATGGAGATTAAATATTCAGTCGGTTTACTGACAGGTAATTTATTTTTTTATTTTGTGTTCCTATTTCTTGGAATGGCTATCGGTGATTGGTGGAAGTGGCGATGTTTTAAAACTGAAGTGATAATGGGAACAATTTAAGGGGATGTAGAGCTGAGGTTATTGCATAACCGTTTCTCATGATCGTGCGATTTTGAACGTTTTAATGCAAGTCGCATTGGTGTCGGAAAAAATAAGAACTGTGCATTGACAGTTGAAATAGATTATATTTAATTATTATGAGAAATATTAGCATGTGTAAACAATATAAATTATACCTTGTTTATGGTTTATTTGAAATTCATGTAAAGTTTCAAGATTTAAATTTGGATGAAAAGATTTATTAATCTTGTTAACGAAGAGGTAATATGAAAATTTGTTTAAAATCTAAAATATTTTAAAATAAACATAACTAAATTTAAATGTATATCTATATGTTTAATTATTATCTTTATTATTAAATGTATATGTACATTAGAATTTAAAATAAATTTTAAAAAGTAGAAACAAACAATTTACGAAAGTTTTTTTTTTCACAAGTTACAACTTTTCATGATGACACGATTTTAATTGTTAATTAAAGGAAAGTCGCATTAGGTGTAAAGGAAAATAAACACTGTTTGATAAAGTGGTAGCTGAAATCAATGAAATTAAAAATTATCAGAAATATTAGCATGTATGCACACAATTTTTTTTACATTTCAGTTTAAATTAGTAATATATATATATATATTATATATATTATATATATATATATATATATATATATTATATATATATATATATATTATATATATATATATATATATATATATATATATATATATATATATATATATATATATATATATATATATATATATATATATATATATATATATATATATATATATATATATATATATATATATATATATATATATATATATATATATATATATATATATATATATATATATATATATATATATATATATATATATATATATATATATATATATATATATATATATATATATATATATATATATATATATATATATATATATATATATATATATATATATGTATGTTTGAACCTGGATGAATTTGTTCTATAATTTTGTTACATTAAAAGTGGTATAAAAATGTGTTAAAGCTTTAAAAAAAATTCAAAATAAATATAACAAAATTTAAATGTATATCTATTATAATTAAAATGTTAATACAATTTTAAACAGTCACACCACATAATTTACGAAAGTGCTGCAATTTCTGAAAGTTCTATAATCTTGTTACATTAAAAGTGGTATAAAAATTTGTTTAAAGCTTAAAAAAAGAATTCAAAATAAAAATAACAAAATTTAAATGTATATCTATTATAATTAAAATGTTAATAACATTTTGGACAGTCACATCACACAATTTACGAAAGTTCTGAAAATATTAAAAACTAATTGATTTAAATTTGATATTTTTTTAATAACGGAGAGCAAACCCAAGATGGGGCTCTACATTTTCCAGGAAAGTCCAGATGTTATCCAGAAAAGTGAAAAAAATTGAGAATACGATAAAAATTTTATTATTAGATGTTTTTTCTTTAATTTCAGCAGCGATGTATTCGTCTTTTTAGTGCGTTCTTATATTTAACCCCGTATAGTGAACGAGTATAAATTCTAGCTCAATAATTAGTTTTGTGTAGTTAAAATATTAAATATTTTGTGTCCTTCAAAGAACTAAACAACATAATACGGTAAAAATTTTTAATGAAAATTGTTTGAAAAAATCATTTAGTCGTTACGTAGTAACATTTTAAGATATGTCATTTATTGACACTTTAGTATCTAAAAAAGACTTTAGTATCTAAAATGATAAACAACAAGTATTTTTTATTTGTACAAAAGAAAGTGGTTTTTAAAAAATGTTGGGTTAAAATGTGTAATTTATTTTAGAAAATATTATATTTGTTGTGGAATTATTGGATTAAAGCAAGTATTTTATTTTATAAAGTATTTTCATAAAGTAATTTATTCTATAATTTATTAAATGACGGGATTAAATGTAATGCAAGTTTATGCTATTGCTAAGTATTTTAAATGGCGATCATATTTTCTGAAGGTAAAATAAATTAGCATAAATAGAAACAAATTCATTCCATATTGAAAATAAGATAAATACACTTCTCTCGATTTTAAACTTTACTGAGACCTTTTTATTTTCAATGCATTAAATGGCATTTTATATTCAGTTTATCGATTTCAATTGTCAAATTATGTTGACCTAGTTAATAAAAATAGCCCATTTCTAGAAATAGGCCAACCAGGAATTTTCTTACTAGGAATCTTTAATATTTTAAGCCTTATACATTAATAAATTCACTGAAATAAGCTATTCTAGAATGTTTTATTTTTAAATAGTTTGCATTAAGGTATTATTTAAAAAGTTTTATATAAAAAATTGAGAATTTTCCTGCGTTGAATGTAAAAATTAAGGTATATTACAATGAAAAATAGTTTTATTATTTAGGCATTTTCTCAGAGAATTAATGTTATCTACGTTATGAATATTCGAATAAAAAACGCTTGTTAATTAAGAAGGAATTAAAAAATAAATAAAAAATAAAATTTACAGAACGGTGAAACAGTGCTATTTCAGACAAATACCAATATAATCTTCAAAACATAATAAAAGTTTACATAATGTTTTGGTAAGTGAAGGGATTAAGAATTTTTTTAAATAAAATTTAAAAATTATCTCGATTGATATTAAAGTTTACATACATGTTAAGTTTTCAACGAAGAAAATATTCATATATTCAGTACATTCAAGAATCGAAAAGTTCCAATTGCGGCCCACGGAAACCTTTTGTCTTGGCGATAAATAATTGTGTTCTTTGAGAATATGGTAACCCGGCTCCCTTTGGAAGCAATTGGGCTATTGCCTCAAGAATTTCATAACGATGTCATTTTTTTTTGCTATAATTTTTTTTAAAAAAATATGTAACAGTGTTTGGAAACATTAAGCTTTTGAAGAATATCTATACTAACTTTTTAAAATTTTAATATTAAATTAATTATAATTATTGTTGATGTTTTGACTTATACAAGGTGGTGCAAAATGAACGTTATGATTTATGCGCTTTATAACTTTGTTTAATTTAATATTGCATTTTTTCTTTTGCTTCAGAATTGTGTAAAGGAGGCTTGGGGAATTTGAAATGGAACAGTACACAATAGAACAACGAACAAAAATTATTGAATTCTATTTTTCAAACGAAAACTCAGTTATTCTAACGCAGCGTGCATATAGTCGATATTTTAATGTGAGGACTGGACCCTCAGTGCCAACAATAAATCGCCTGGTTGCAAATTTTCAGCAACAAGGTTCAGTAAGGAACCAATAACTGAAAACAATATTCGTAATGAAATCCGTGTCATAACCTCCGAAATTTTGCGGAAAGTCATGCAACATGTGTTGGAAAGAGCACGACTTTGGGAAGCGTAAAATGGGCGACACATGCGAGACGTACTTTTTCACGTTTTAAGTTAACAATATTCTCTATTCATAGTATTTTGACAAAATAATGTTAACAATTTATTCAAAAATAAAAAGTTATAAAGCATTTAAACCATAACGTTCATTTTGCACCACCCTGTATTAAATTAACAATAGAGGCGCTGTATGCACAAATTAACAGGATTAAGGGTGTTGCTTAAAACAACTGTTTAACATGTTGAGTGATGCGTTCTTCAAAATAACATGTAAAAGGTAATAGTCGATTTGCGCCCTTTTACGCACCTTCAGTGAAAATGCTAAAAATTATTTGGGATTTGTACAACTTTATACGATCAATGAAGTGTTTAACCAGTTCAAAGCAGACATAAAAACATAGAATATTCTTAACTTAAATGTGCATATTTATAAGCCTAATTCCTTATATTCTGATTGCACAAATTGAAATTACAAAAAAAAAACTTTGGTATTGTTGACACACGCACTAAATATATATTAAAGTAAAAAATAAATCCACTTTTCCGATACTTGTTCTTCATCTCGGTTTTTAATTTAAAATCTGATGTATCTTAGACGTTAGTTTATAAAATTTGAATTTTTATATATAATTCTCTTACGCGGTGATTGAAAAACGCTGTTTTTCTGTACGCTGAGTGGCAACGGTTAGTTTGTTTACGAAATTCTGTTGTGCCCGTATTTTTATTTTGCCATTATGTAAGCCATTTTGACGATTAGCCTCTTCAATTCATTAGTAAATAATTATTTTGTTGATGTCAGCTTAAATTAGGAAGAATATAAACCCTATTACATTAAAAATAGAAGTTTTGAAAAACACTTTTCTAAATTTTACATAAGCGGAACATTGACGTGGCGCCATCTGTTGGCAATTTTGAAAACTAGATTTCTATGACCTTCATTTTTATGACGTATTAACTTAGTTACGTATACACTTCTGGTAGGCAAGAGTATGGTAAGCTTAACGTCAATTATGCCAAAACAAACTATCAATAATGTTAAAAATTAAACTAAAACGCAGGAAAGGTGTGAAAATAACGTGGAAAATAATAAATAATGGTAGAAATAAAATAATGGCTTGCCAGTGGTTCCATTATTTTCATTTGTAGTTTAAAAGAAATTAAATTAAATAATTTTATATTGATTTACATGGCGAAAAAATTTACTGATGCCAAGGTGAATTATAATTTAAATTTAGTTTCAACGTTTAAAGTTTTTGGTAATATAATTAAAAAAAGTATTGTTACTAGGACACATTGTTATTGTGTCCTACCTTTTAGCGAGCGAAGCGAGAAGTGGTTTGCGGAGCAAACCTATGAGGATTGCGTAGCAATCCTCCGGGGGTTGGCGGAGCGTTAGCGGAGCAGGGGGCGGAGCCTCCTAGTTTATTCTATCTTTCTTAAGTATTATATATAACTTAATTGTTGACTTTTCATGTTGTCCGAACCAATACTTGAACGACTAAGTAGCGCAATTCCAAAACGTGTCTTTCCTACTTTGGAGACCACTAACCCATCACATTTTTTTAAATAAAAAAAAATAATTTCGATTTACATTTTATTTTTACTCCCGGAATTAAGCAAAGTATGTTATTTTACACAGTTAACAACATACTTTGTTTAGTTCCAGCAAATACATTTTTTCTTGATTTTTACCCGAAGTGGATTTTTCTTTATTCAACAACAAAAAACGTTCCTTTTCATGGAAGGTTCCGGAAAATTAAATGCCGGATTACCGCACTGTAAAAAATTACTGTAAAAATACAGCATTTTCGTAGCATAAATACAGCACACGTTGCTGTAATTTTTTACAGAACGTTCTGTAAACACAATTTACAACACATTGTGATGTAATCTGTTTCCGTAAATTTCTCAGTGCCCGTCTGGTGCGTGCCATGTGATATTATTAACGAATCAGCTTCGATACCTGTTTCAAAGAACTTATAATTTTAAGAAGGTTCACTTCGACAAAGCGTAAGTGGCGCTCTCTCACTTACTTGATTGGTTTGGTTTGATTAATCAACGCCGCACTAGAGCTGCACAGTGGGCTATTGGCTAGGGTTCGGGGCCTATGTCGAAGGAAAGACCCGGGAACGATGCCTCGTATTTTTGAACCATGGTCAGATGACGATGTTATTTTGGGGGCTTTGGTTAATTTTGGCTAACGCCGCACTAGAGCTGCACAGTGGGCTATTGGCTAGGGTTCGGGGCATATGTCGAAGGAAAGACCCGGGAACGATGCCTCGTATTTTTGAACCACGGTCAGATGACGAGGTTTTTTTTGGTTTTGATTTGTGTTCATTAACGTCGCACTAGAGCTGCACAGTGGGCTATTGGCGACGGTTCGGGGCCTTTGTCGAAGGAAAGACCAGGGAACGATGCCTCGTATTTTGAACCATGGTCAGATGTCGAGGTTTTTTTTTGGTTTTGAATTTGGTTTTGAATTTGGTTTTGAATTTGGTATTCAATTTCATCGATTTGTTCGATTACATCGATTTATTCAATTTCGTCGATGTTTGATTTCGTTAATGTTCGATTTCATCGATGTTCGATTTATTCGATGTTTGATTTATTCGATGTTCGATTTATTCGATTTCATCGATGTTCGATGTTTGATTTCATCGATTGTATCGATGAAATCGATATGATCGATGAAATCGATATGATCGATGAAATCGATATGATCGATGAAATCGATATGATCGATGAAATCATTGTATCGATGAAATCGAACATCGATGAAATCGAACATCGATGAAATCGAACATCGATGAAATCGAACATCGATTAAATCGAATAAATCGAACAAATCGATGTAATCGAACAAATCGATGTAATCGAACAATTCGATGTAATCGAACAAATCGATGTAATCGAACAAATCGATGAAATTGAATACCAAATTCAAAACCAAATTCAAAACCTAAAAAAACCTCGTCATCTGACCGTGGTTCAAAAATACGAGTCATCGTTACCGGGTCTTTCCTTTGACAAAATCGAAATCATATCGTCGCCAATAGCCCACTGTGCAGCTCTAGTGCGACGTTATAAGAAAACCAAACCAATCTAAAATAACGAGGTGCAGTTAAAACGTGTAAAATATTTTGATGAGAAATTTTCATTTTACTAATTATTCTAAAGTAAAGTATTTTTTTCTCATAAATAAACAAATGAAACATTGGTAAATTAAAATTAAAATTGGAAAATCGTTTGCGTTTTCAAATAAAGAAAAAACATATTCTAATAACGTGACTTTTTCGTCTACTAAATGACTTTTTCGTCTACTAAATACTATAAGTAGTTTTTTTTTTATTCCATGTAAAATGGATTATATATTTGGACAAACAGAACATGGAATTTTAAGTTTTATTTAGACAATTCTTTATAAATATTTTTTTAAATTTTATATGCTAATAGAATTAATTAAAAGAAGTTTTTTCTTAATGGAAATTAATTAATTTAATATTCAAAAATCGTCTGCCTTATCGAACAATAATAAGGAAACAAGTTATTTTCGCTTAATTTGTTCGTCTGCTGAATGCAAAAAGAAATTATTTAATTTAAAATTCAAAAATCGTCTGCCATTTGAAATGACGTAGAAGAAGAATTCTGTATATTCGTACTGTGTTACTTTTTCGAAACTAAAATATGATTAGTAGCAGTGTTTTATCGCTAAAACTTTAACTACCAGTATTTTTTTACTTTACAGGAATACAAGTCTTAGTATTCGAGCTTATTGTTACAGGTTAGTTTAATTATAGTTGGTGAAAAGAGTTGATTAATGTAATTCAAGTGGTAATTCGAAACTAAAATAAACAAAAATATAGAATTTAAATTTCTGTAAAAGGCTAATACCCCTTTATCATTCCTTCATAGAAATAGAAGAAATCTAATACTATTAAACGAGCAATGTAAAATTATGTTAAAAAATTAAATTAATGTTACATGTTGTCTATAAAATATATATTTATTTACATTTAATATTAAACTTTGTCATACATTTTTATTTGATAAGTTTTATTTTAGTAATTGTTTATAAATATATTATTTAGAATTTATATGATAATGGAATTAATTAAAAGAAGTTTTATTAAATTAATTTTAAGCAATATTTATAAAGGTAAAAATATAATTTTATACATTTAAAAAACTATTTTGTTCTATTATTTATAGCTTTTATTTTACCAATTGTTCATAAATACACTTATTTCTGATAGTATTAAACAAGAAATAAAGAAAAATTCTGAGTTTTCTAATTTTCAAGATATGTTTTGGATATTGTGAAAAAAGGAAGTGTTTCCAAAAATTCGCATTTGTTTACCATGGACACTTTGCACTGGTTTGTGTGGAAATTAAGGGAATTGGTATTATATAAGGGAATTGAGAATAAAGCCGATTTTCATTATTGGGGATCGTTTGTCAATGTTTAAAAATCCAGACAAATATTTATATTTGTTTGATGTGGAAGATTTAATTAGCTTTGATTATTTAAGAATAGCAGCAATCTGTATTTTAGGAAAATCATGTAACAAAAACCTCGGTAAATAAATACCTAAAGAGCCAAAAATGTAACAAACATTTCGGATAATATTTAAGTATATTATTGGGAACTCAACGCACATTCATAAAATTGTTCAAAACATCTTTTTTAACTAAGATAAAGTATAGCTGTAATCTTATTAGTCTTTTCACACAAAAATAAATAAATTTGATCAAACCTGAAACTTTTAAACCTTGAACCGCATGTGGCATACAAGTATACAATTATCAAAATTTTACTATGTATGAGTATTCTAACAATATTTTCTGGAATACTTTTACATTCGTTACTTGTTTTTAGAAGGAGGCTAAATGTATATAAGCATATTTTTTATTGTGAAATTATATGTTTTAAATTTTATATTTATTAAATGATTAAACACTAATAAATAAATAATTTTTGAAACGTCTAATTTAAAATTAAAAAAAAAATGATAGTACTTTTATTTAAAAATAAACACTCCTTAAAATAATTTTAGTCTTAAAGTTGTTTTTTATAAAATTTCTTAGTATTCGGTATGTTCGCTTGTTGTTATAATAATATTTTTATCGATTTATGGTTTTTTTTTTCAGTTTACTACTCTTTAAACACTTCTGAGGGAGGCGGGTGGCCTTGAGGTACAGCACCAGGCTAGCAATCAGGGGACTGAAAATTCGAATCGCCATGAGCACTTGATCAAAGTTAAGATGTAGCGCACTAGAGCTGCACAGTGGGCTATTGGCGGCGGTTCGGGGTCTATCTCGAAGGAAAGACCCGGGAACGATGCCTCATTATTTTAGAACCAAGGTAAGATGAAACACCTGAACTGGCACCCAACGCCTTCAATTGACGTCGGTACTTTGGACCCCGATCAGATTTATCGTGCACCAGTCCCATATACACGCCGTTAATTTTTGCGGATGTTCTGGACGGCTTTTCTAGTATTTTGTAGCGAAGCTGGCAACCCTCCGATCACAAGATCACTACTTTTTACTTTTCTTTGTCAAGTCCATCGCCTGGAATCGAACCACGAATCTTCGTATTCGCAGCTGACGCCTTTAATCGCTCGGCCACGGAGGCCTGATCTCGTGATAGGAGGATTGTTAGATTCGCTACTAAATTACGAAAATCGTCTTAAATTATCCTTGATGTAATGTGTATCCTCCTCCTGTAATGTTATTGACATGTCAGATTATTTTAATTAATAATTGCTTTAGTAATTTTGATTGTCATCATATGTAATAAAAATTGTTAATTATGTATCACATGTACTAGTTATAATTATAATATTAATTTATTATAATATTTTTAGAAATATTAAAACAAATGTGCAAAAACGGATAAATGTTATTTGTTTTTATAAAATTAAATGCTTATATGATTTTTTATATTTGTTAACATTTTGATTTTGCACATACACGCTTCTCAAATATTTTAGAGTTTTTTAATGGAGATACAATATTGGAGTTTATGATAAAATGTTATTGCGCATTCTAAAGTAAAACCAATTTCTTTATTTCTTCCTACGATCAGAATAGCAAAGCAAACTTGAAAATTTTTGTATGAGTGTTATATGTCATAAATATTTACCGTGTATAATAATTATATATAATTTGTTCGTGTTTTTGCATTTATAATTATACATAAATATTATTCTCATATTCAATTTGAATTTATAGTTTTCACTGTTTAAATGCCTTTTTTTAATCTATAAATTTGAATTTATATTTTTCTCGGTTTAAATGCATTTTTTAAATAAATATTTTCATAAACGAACCATTGTTTTTCTGTTCTCTGAAATTTATCAGAATTGTGCTGCCTTATAATTTTTATTCCACTCACATAAAGATCCCCGCTAACTTTTACAATAACTGCAATTTTTTTTTTTCGACTATTGCTGTATTTCTCTTGACTAGTTGCTGCATTTTAAAGTAGTAAAGTTTTTTTTATAGTACACTCAAAAGTGTGTTATAAAAAAGTAAATGCTTTGTAATTAAAAAAAATGCAGCAACCGGTTAAGAGAAATGAAAGAAAGTTTTATATATGCACAAGCATATATAACGATGGTAACTTACATTACAGAAAATATATATATATGTAGCTGTAAAATAATTTTGCTGTACTTTTTAATCGCACGTACTGTATTTTAATAGTTTGTTTTAAATTATTTTTCTGTAATGTTCCCTTGCTTGTGCAGTGTTTTAATATATATATATATATATATATATATATTAAAACACTGCACAAGCAAGGGAACATTACAGAAAAATAATTTTAAAAAAACTGTAAAAATACAGTACTTGCGATTAAAAAGTACAGCAAAATAATTTTACAGCTACTGTAAAATTACAGCACACGTGATGAAAAAGTACAGCAAAATTATTTTACAGCAAACTGTAAAAATACAGCACGCGTGATTAAAAAGTACAGCAACATTATTTTACAGCTACTGTAAAATTACAGCACACGTGATGAAAAAGTACAGCAAAATTATTTTACAGCAAACTGTAAAAATACGGCACGTGTGATTAAAAAGTACAGCAAAATTATTTTACAGCACACTGTAAAAATAAAGCACAGTGTGTTGGCGTTACTTTTACCAGCACACTGTGCTGTAATCTTACTCGGAAATTTTTTACAGTGCGGATATTTTTTCAAAAGGTGTCCAAGCGAGACCCATCCTCTATTCCACACAAAAAACTTATCCAAATATCTTAATTAAAACAGGGGTCTTGCACGAAGATACATAAAAAAAAAAATACAAGTCAAATTGATAATCACTTTCTTGGCGTGTTTTCTGGTATTGGTTGGCGTGCCGCTGAAGTTAGTTAGAAATGCAACCATGTAACTTCACGACTAATAAAAAGCTTCTAATACTAGAAAAAAATGAAACTTTTGTTATAATAGTAGACCAAAAGAAAATTTGTTTCCAACAGGGAGGTCTGCTTCATATTTTTAGACAGTATAAAAATAAATGGTGTGTTTGCATTTATTCCGTTGCTATAGGGAACAATTTACCGGTCGGTATTTTATTGACGAATTCCACAAGTCTTGCCGGCCCAACTAACTCTCAGAATACTAATTATAGAGAAACTACATTAATGCTATTCGGCAAGCTCTAGATTGAAATAAACTATTCCACTTCTATTTGAAGCTAAAAGTTTTGCGTAAGGGGTATTGTTTAGCTACGGACAGTCAAAGTATTTTACTCTCGTATTTTATAATTAAATTCAGTGGCTAAAAAGGGAGCAGTCTAGTTTCAAAATCAGATAGATCCACATTTTTCGAAAAATCGTTTTTTATATTTTTCACAAGTTCTCAATGCAATAAAAAATTTTACAAAGCTGTATTTACCAGAAGCGTCTAAATCCAGTTTTAAAATGTGTGGTGGTTGATTCTACACATGCCCGAGGTGACCTGGTTGGCTGCCTGCTTTTCCCAGTGGCCTGTATTGTAAAAAAAGTACTTAAAAATGAGTACTTGAACATACTCATTTTTCTTTGAGTATATTTGCTTACATCGTAAATGAGCGACGACGTACTCAAATTTAAGCAACTGTACTTTCGCAAAGATGAGCAGTGTGATTAAATATAGATGATCTCAGCTACTGTTCAAGCCATCTTAACAAAGCGACCTGAGAAACTTAAAATAGTTGTTCAGAACATGGTTTTCCGCATTATTTGATGTCGATTGCTTAAATAGAAACTGAGTTATTACAATTCAATAATATTACTTTCCATTATCTTGGCACACCTTTTAAACAAGTCTTTTCTTAATAACTCCTTCACGTCGCCCTGGTAGTACAACGGATAAGAAACTGGACTGCGGTGCAACAAAATGATACCAAGAAGTCTAAATCTATAATAAGGGCGGAGAGATTTACAGCTTATTGGAACTCAAGAATGAGCAGGGGCGCGTAAAAAGTAAACACGAACCAAACCTTATGATACAGTGATGTACAATACCTATTCAATTTTTTCTAAACAATAAATAACTTGGAACTACTCTGAGACTAAATCCTGGATAGACCACTCTCCCCAAATTTTGCATAAACTAAATTACTGGTATTTTATACAGTTTAAGCTACTGACACTAACAACACCACATCACTTTTAAAAAGCCGTGCTGGCGTAAAACTTTCTGGCACAATTATAAATTCTTAGCCCAGCTGAGACGATAAATTTAAAATTTTATTGAATGATTTGTTTCGCATTTTGATAGCTAAATATATATTTTAAGAAAAAAGTGAAGGAATTGTGTTTATAGAATCGATTAAGTGAGTTTACTTTAAGAAATATTACTACATTAGCGCAAAATATTCGCGGAAGTTATAACTATTGTAAAAAGAAAATAATTTGATTTGTGAATCCAAAGTTAATTTAAAAACATATACTAGTATAAGGTAGAGATAACACCATATATAGGTGGTACTATAATTTATTATTTGGTTTTATTGGCAGAAAGACGGTGTTTTACAGTGAAAGACTGGACCGCCATTTAATAGCAGAGGGGCCTTGTATAAAAATACATGCACTTTTTAATCTTATACATTAAGGGAAAAAAAACTTGAGAGCCCATTTAATTTTTATAAAAGAAAATTTGTAGACATAAAATTATACTAATAATAACAATCAGTAATACCATGAAATTAAATAAATGTAACAAATACTAAATTGGTGTATGAGTAAATAAACATATTCCAAATTTTTTTGACTTTCTTTGAAAAAAAAATACGAAATGTTTTATGGCTACTTTTAATATTTGTTTCAAAATTTAAGTTTTTATTTTGAAAATTTTCTTAATATAAAACTAAAAAATTAAAACATTTCAAATGCGATTATTTGTTAAATATAAATGTATATAATTACTTTTGATGAAATTAAAAGTCCCGAAGAAATTTCTCGTCTCGATTCAAATATCGAAATAACGTTAAAAAACTAAAAAAAAACTTTTACAAAAATCCCTGAAGCTTTTATCATTATATATATTACATCTGTAGGAAAAGCCCCTTTTACTGCAGAATTTCAGGGACCAGTGACGAATCATACTTTCATCTCATAATTATCATTTTTTTTTTTTTTAAATGCGTTCAAAATAATTAATTAAAAAAGTTTTGTTTAAACAGGCAACGCCGTTGATAATGCTATCCGACCTATGACTAGGGATGAGCTTAGTAGTTATTATTAAATAACGACAGTTATTAAGATATTATAATTAAATAACTAGTATATTTAACTGTTATTTGATATCATAAGCCAGATTAAATGTCATCAACTTAGGAATTAGGATAGGAATTGAAATAATGATATTTTATAACGGTTATTGAAATATCTCTCATCACTACCTATGAGACATTCCACCTATGAGCAGACCGTTAAACTTTTTTGATTTTTTAGCCATAAAAAGAATCGCTAATATCTTTAACCCGAATGGGTGTGCGTGGGGGGGTGGGGGGGGGGATGATCATCGCACGGGTAGGCTAGTCCAGAGAAATTATCGCACGGCTAGGCTAGTATATATCATTTCAATAGTAAAGAACCCTCACACGTGACGAATCTTAACATATGAGGTATAAAAAAGGTAATTACCTGGAGTACTTACGAACCGTATTTTTGTCTCAAAAGTATTAATGTTCTTTTTAAAAAAATCGTTTAAAATTAATTAGTTTTCAAGCAGTTCTTACACTACTGGTTTGGGACTGTTATTCTAACCTATGTAAACTGGTTGTGAATAATACAGTCTCCTTATTTTGGGTTCCTGGACACTCGGGCATTCCGGGTAATGAAATGGCAGATGAATTGGCCAGACTAGGCTCTTGTTCCCCCTTCATTGGTCCTGAGCCAGCATTAGGTATCTCTAATGAAGTCATTAGAGGTACTGTCTTCTCTATTTTTAGGAATTTACAGTACGAGGACTGGCGCAGCGCATCAGACCAGAGACAAGCTAGAGAAATAAATAGTGGATGTCCTAGCTCTCGTCATAAGGAGCTGTTAAAGCTCCATCGCTCTGGTATTCGTAGGGCAATTGGATTACTAACTGGGCATTGTACTCTCAGAAGGCATCTAACTATTATGAGGGTTAAGGACGACCCTTTGTGTAGGGGATGTAGGAATAATGATGAAACCGTTGTACATATTCTCTGTGAATGTGACTTCTTCTCCGCCCAGAGGTTTGAGCACTTGGGACGTCACCTACTTGAGCCTTGGGAGCTCCAGGATATTCCTGTTAGATCATTGCTGAATTTTGCTTCAGCCACGGATCTCTTTTCTTAAGCGATCAAAGATTTATTCCAGGGGAAAGTACAATAGACCTCTGGTCGCAGGGCTTGCTCCAATTTGGAGCCCCCATCCTTAAGTCATAAGTCATAAGCAGTTTTTAAACAAACTGTTGGTAGGGCTGCCATCTATGGGTAGAATTCTTTGAACGGAGTGTTATGCATGAGTATATACAACGAATGTGTTATTGTGTGTGCGTGGGGGGGGAGGGAAGGAAGGGAGGGTTGTTCACGAGATAATTATCGTACTATTTGATTTTGATATCTATATTGATTCATTTAATTTTTATATTTATATTGATTCATTTGAAGAATTAATTTAAATTAAATAAACACAGCATTGAAATTCATAATAAATGTTTCTACCCAATAGCTTGATAAAAATTAAAACTTTGAAATCTAGAAATGAAAATGTCTCGTAACACTTTAAGGAGTTAGACCCATGGCCACAATATTTTTCAGAAAATGACATCAAACTTGTCTTTGTTAACTGCATCACATTCAACTGTAATGGTATAATAGGACATTACTTTTGCCCCACTTTTTCGTTTATATTTAAAAAAAAGTCACTTGGCTTTAGCAGCAACAAAAACAGCAGTTAAATCCATAGTGAAAAGAATGGTTTATTATGTGTAGTTGAACAGCAAAACCTATCGCTCAACAATTTGTGGCTGATCTGTGTTCATTTTTGCTATTAAAGAAAAAGACGAAAAGTGGACCGATGGTTCCGAACTTTTCATCGCTAATAATAGAGTTTACGACTTTCCTTAAACTATTCCAAAACTATCTGGAAGAGAAAAAAAAAAAAAAAAAGTAAAAGGGCATTTAAGGGAAAAGAGGTGATAACCTTTCATTAAATATCATTTAACTATTATCCCAAAGAGTACTATAACTCAAATTACTGTTACCGGAATTTTGGAATAGTTGTCAGGTAATTAGAAAATCTATATATTTGTTATTTAATTCTAGTAGAAAATAATCCACAGTTAAAAACTTCGAATGCTCATTACAAAAAATTAGAAGACAATATTCTAATTTAAACTTGCTTAAAAGGGGGACCCAAGCCCCAAAATCCGGAAAAATTGCTAATTTTTTTTTCTTCATAAAACGATGCTAAACATGCTTAAGAAGGTGTGTACAAAATTTCAAAACAGTAAAAGAAACAGAACATGTGTTTTTTTAGATGTTTATATACCATTTATCATCTTTCTACATACTTTTCGTCTGCAACAATCGTCATTTACTCAAAATATACTTTTTTAATTTTGGTCACGTTTAAAATGCTAAGGCTTTGTTAATAATTACAAAAAAATAAACTGTTAATAGTTTTTGAAGCTCTAATATTTGTTTTATAAACGTATGTATAGCTTTTTTAAATAAGGTTATAAATTATTTTTTTACAAATTATTAAACTTAAAAAATTTAATATTTTTTGGGTTTTGAAATTAAAATAAGTTTTTGAAGACAATTAAAACACAAATCTGCAAAAGTCTATTCATACGTTTATAGTATGTACTTTGACGTTATTTAATCAATTAAAAACATTAAAAATTCAAAGAGGAGTAGTGTTTTTAAAAAAAGTCTTTTTAAGCTTAAAATATGCAAAAAATAATAAAAATAAATTTTTTAAATATATTTTTGTTTTTGATTATTGTTCAGAAAAAGATGTCCTAATAATAAAAAAAAATGTTATTTCTGAATTTATTAATAAACAAATTAGGATTTGGGGCTCGGGTCTCCCTGCCTAATTTTCTTTTAATAATTCGGGAGAAAAAAAACTTGCAGTGGCGTCGCCAGACATCCGATCAATAAAAGAAGGCTATTTTAAATGAGAACTGCTGAGCATCAGACGAGTGACATTAATTGTCCTTGTTTTATTATACCAAGGGTGACAATCCAATTAAAGCGTTTTTAACCACATAAATTATTTTCCCATTGTCAATTGTTTGTTTTCATTATGGCAGTGGTGTAAATCTCAAACTTTTTATTCCCGCGCACACTTTTTATTCTACACTTACACTGTTAAAAATAGGTACTCAAAAATAAGTAAAATGTACTGATTTTTTATTACATCCGATGCTTATGGGTCCGAATACATAAGTTTCAATTTTGAAAAAGACATGTACTCAAAAATAAGCACAATGATTATAATGCCAGCCTACATTCATAAATCCCTTTCAATAAATATCAACAATTACAACCAAGACATACTGGGAATCAAACCCAGATCCAAAAGGCACCTTATCCATTGTTCTATCAGGGCGATATAAAGAAGTTATAAACAGAAGACTTGTTTAAAAGGTGTACCAAAATATTGGAAAGTAAGATAATTGTGTTTAAATAACTCAGTTTCCATTTAAGCAATTGACATCAAATAATGAGGAAAACCATCTTCTCAGGGAGCAACTTTTTAATTGCACAAAATGTACTTTCGCTCACTGCAGCGCTAACAGCGTTTTCATAGACTATTTGGCAATTTTACATGGATTGTGATAATCAGAGTTTAGCGATTTTTCACCTTCACTTCGACGATTACGAAATCTGAGACCTGGTAACCTTGAGTTGAATGCGATTAAATAATCGCTCGCAGTTTCCGTGTGATTTTTTAGTTGCTTAGGCATAAACACTAACGTTTTAGTTTTTCCAAATTCTCAATGAAACCCCTGAAAGATAATCGAAGAAGATTTATCCTCGGGTATTGTAGTTGCTGCTATCCTTACACAACACGGACTCTAATAAGGCTCTTAATCCGATTCAAGCATACACAAAGAAAACAACTCTTCATGTGTATCTAATCTAAGTTTAATTAACTTTAAGAGAGGTTACATTTTATTTACAATTACAGGAAAGTGCGCCTACGAGATTGGCACCTCCTATTCGTTCACCTCATGGTACAGTTCTATAGTCTCTCTCTAAAGATGGCTACGCTCCAGCGTCATCATAACTTTGCTGCGCAGTTATTCTCCGGCCATCTGATTGGACGTCTCAAGCGTGGGAGTTTTGTCCACGTGCTTTTCCAACACCCCTAATGAAAATTTAGAATCGCAAAACCAAAACTAGTGCTCATACAATTTTGCTGTTTATTCAAGCGCATATTGATCAGATATGGGATTCATTCATCCCGAAGATACTGTGTGGGCCCCGGAAGAGAAGTGGAATTCGTCTCTTGCCTTCTCCAAGAAATTCTGGTTTACTTATCGATAGATATTAACAAAAAAGTTCATCTCTTAAATCTTTCAGATAATGGGGCTGAAGACGCTGAAAAAATATTTGATGATAATATCCTGGGGTTCTGTTAAAGATAACTAAATTTGTTATCGGTACATTCAGTCTGTCAGTACCCGTAAGTGGTTCATTAATCTTTTGTGAAAGCTCACATGACCGCTTTTTTGTTCACGGTGTTTGTTAATCAAAAGTCCTTGAACACCAACTTTCAAAAATATGTTAAAAGTGGTATTTAATTTGGATACAGTAGGGGGGGATTTTTTTTTTAAATTTTCTGCTAAGTTAATTAAGCTAATTTTAATTTAAACTATTTTTATTTTACCTATCAATATAAAGAAGAGCGTCTGTATTTTTTATTCCGATCTTGATGACATTTTGTACATTTGACCTTCAAAGCAAGGGAAGATGACTTCCTACATGAAATTTAGAACAACCATTCCCTTCTCCTTTTCTCACCCCTTAACTCGCTTAAGCCCATTCACTTCTTAAGAAAACCTAATTATAATAATGCAATACTGTAACAATGTAATATGTCAAGGATGTAACATATCTTATATGTACATGAGAAGTAAGCTATGAGGATGGATGAATTGCGATTGGCTGACGAGGAACTATCGCCAAATGAATAAAAAAAGTCGCCAAATAAACAAAAATTTTGCCAAATGAATAAAAATTTCACCAAATGAATAAAAATTTCACTAAATGAATAAAAATACCAATACGTACCAAAAAATGCATTAAAAAATTCTTTAAAATAAATGTAAAGGAAATTTGAAAAGAAAAGACAACAAAGAAGGAGTTAAAACACTACTTGATCAAATGACTTGAAACTAGATATCCAGCCATAAATTTCCTTGATCCAAAATTGGGTATTTTGAGATTTTAAAGTTGATGCGAATTTTGATTTGAAGACAGTCCTCAATAAAATGTTCATATACATCAATTTGTATAAAACTTTATTCCCTACAAAACCGTATATTTGGTATTGCTCTACAGCAGTGATCCCGCGGTCAGCAGACCACTGGTGCTCCAAGAGAGGGAGTTCTAAGTGGTCCGTGCAGCTACTGCTCCATTCTATGTTTTCCTTTTAAAACGGGTTTTGCCTATGGTGTTTTCCTTTTAAAACTAAAAAAAATCTTTTGAAAACCAAATTCTATATTATAAGCAATTAACCAGAAATAATTTGATAGTGTTGCCTTGATAAGACGTATTACGTTAAAACTGTTGATTTTCTTAATAAATTTATTTACAAAATAAGTACGTTTTTAATAAACAATATACATGAAATACCTAAATTATATTTAGTACATAAGTATTTTTTTTTGTAATGGTTTTAGAATATTAGAAAGTGGTGGTCCGCGGCTTACCGAATTTTCAAATCATTGTCCTGTGGCAATGTAAAGGTTGGGAACCACTGCTCTACAGTGACGGATGACCGAGTAACAATTAGTGGTCCGATTTTTTTTTTTTGCGACTGTTCAGGCGTGTTGTCTCCCCCCCCCCCCCCACAAAAAAAAAAATTAAAAAAAATTATAAATTATTTTTATTTTTCAGTTAATTTTTTTTTGTAACGTCGGTTTTGCTTTTTATAAGTTAGTTCGTTAAATTAAAAAATAAGCATAACTTTTTTTTTTCTCCAGACCTAACAAAGACCAAACTCATGGTACCCGACTCCACCTCACTCTCCAGCTAACACCTCGCCAATGACTGCGACCAAAGACCAGGACACGCCTCCAGGACTGGCGAACTACCGCCTCCATGTCGAGGACGAGGAGGAAGACGAGGAGGAGGTGGAGCTCTCGATGCCGGAACCACCCGACGGGGGCTGGGGGTGGGTGGTGGTCTTCTGCTCTTTCATGATACACGTCATCGCCGACGGGATCACCTACACGTTCGGCATCTTCTACGTGGAGCTGTGGCGGTACTTCGGAGAGAGCAAAGGGACCACTTCCTGGGTGGCCTCCATCATGGTGGGGACCACTTTCTGTGTGGGTAAGTCGTCATTTGCGTACTCATTGCGACTGAAAGCACATGGGGACCCCGAAGAACACGGAACACGTCAATATTTGGGATGAGGAAATTTGGGTTTTCATCTGCCCTACACTGTTAAAAATAGGTACTTAAAATAAGTAAAAGGTACTCATTTTTGATTACATTCGATGCTTATCATAGTTCAGAATACATAAGTTTCCTTTTTGAAAAAGACATGTACTCAAAAATGAGTAAAAAGAGCAGTTGCTTGCAGACATAGACTGCCTTCATAAATCACTTTCAATAAATTTCAACAATAATAACCAGGACTGATCGGGAATCGAACCCAATCCGTCTACAGAAGTCCATGGCCTTATTCGTTGTACTACCAAAGCGATGTGAAGAAGTTATAAACAGAAGTAATGATAAAAAGGTGTGGCAAAAGAAGTGGAAGTAAGATAATTGCGACGTAATAACTCAGTTTTCATTTAAGCAATTGACATAAAATAATGTGGAAATCCACCTTCTGAACAAACTTTTTAAGTTTGTCAGGTCGCTTTGCTAAAATGACTTGAACAGAAGCTGATACTAGCAATATTAAACAATACTGCTCATTTTTGCGAAAGTTCGATAACTTAAATTTTAGTACGTCACCACTCATTTACGATGCAATTGTACTCAAAGAAAAACGAGTACGTCTATGCACTCATTTTAAGAAATTTTTTTTTGACAGTGTAGGCGAAACTTTCCAAGCGTAAGAAGGGCCTACACATTATTAGGCAGGTGTACCGGATTTTTGTTTTTTTGGTACTCCAGTGTATAACTTTGCTTAATCAATAGTTATAACTTTATGTTTTTATGTTATTAACTTTTGGCTCACTTTTTTGCCAATTCCATTAACGAAATATCTCTTTCCAGGTCCATTCGCCAGCGGGCTGACCAATCAGTTCGGATGCCGGACGGTGACCATAATCGGGTCTCTGCTGGCGGCATTCGGACTCATCATCAGCACCATGGCACCCAGCATCACCTTCCTGTACTTCAGCATAGGACTCTGCACAGGTGAGAAAATCTTCGGTGGACCCAATGTTGACCCAACTTATACTAATAATTTAATGTTACTCAAAGTGTCGGTCCGTGGTCGAAAATGTTGAAAATTAAATCAATAGTCCTTTCTTTTAAACTTGCGAATCGGTCAATTTTAATATTAATTTAAATAACGAAACAACACACACATGTAAACTTATCACGAAAACTATTTTCGTTTGGAGAGATTCTTGGAAATTCTCAGTTTCCCCCCAGCCCAGCCCGCCGATTCACGCACGAGCCAATCAATTCATCGCAGTCCCAACTACAGCCCGAGTTGAAAAAATCCTTTTAGGCTGCATTTGTGACGTCACAGCCTCCATTTTAGCGTGTAGGGGAAGTTATACTACGTAAGGTTGTCATGACAACGATGCAGCCGATTTCGAACTTCGCTTTTTGGCTACAGTTTTGATTGAATGGAGTTTTTCCCCACCTGAATTGTGCATTACGGCAACAGGTTTGTTATAGATCGAAGATTTTTTACTTACCGTAGAAATTTCATCTTCATTTCCAATTCTAATCTCCAATTAAGAAAATTAGTAAAATATAAAATTTTAGTTTTAAAATACACTAATAAAATTAGGTGCAGCCTTTCTGTAATTGCTGTACCCCACGAGCTGCCATTGGTTACTCTTCATATAAGCAAGCGTATAGGAAGTGGAATCAAACTGTCTTATCACAAATTCATTTTCATCATGTCATTTCATCATGTAGCAAAAAAGATTTTCACGTGTTCGTGATATATACGAGATCTATCCACATAAGTTGAAATTGCTAAATCAATCGTTTTTTTGTTACACAACCATTCGATTGCATTGAACAGTTTGAGTCGTTATACAGCATAGAGAAATATGAAGATTTAAATTGAATCAGCAGTTTTAAGAAGGGAACACATCCATTGTCTTTCCCATTGCTCTTGCTGATCCCTTCTTAAAACTGATGATTCAATAAAAAAAAGAATGTGGTTAATGACAGATTTGGGAAGCTCCATTATAAAACAAAAAGCGAGCTTTGCAGAATACTGACAAAATTTTCTTTCGTCTACCGAAACGACCTACCTGTTTGACGTCTCAGAAGAAATTAAAATATATTTTTTAAAAAAATCCGTGGACGCAAACAAACATCTTGCCAACACAAAGACGATAAACAAACTTTTTCGTCTGAGTCCGCGGGTCCCCCATCAACGCCCTGTACGTGTTTTGCTTCATTTCAAGATTTACGAAAACAGGTATCAATTTCGTATCAAAGAAGACCAAATTTATGCTGATCGGGCCATTTCCCACAGAGTTATAGTGACGGAATGGATCACCCGAAAAGTGTAGCTTGATATTTCAATCCTTAATCTCGTAATAACTGATTTAAAAATGTTTCCTGTCAAAAAAGTGCGTTCGAATTCATCCATCCTAAAATTTCTTTGCCAACGAAATCGAGGTTATCCAGTTCTCAGTCTTAGTCATCAGATTAATTACGGCTGTCTCTAATTATACAATTTTGTTTCATAATTAAATGGTTTAAAAAATATGTTTTAAAACAAACTGAATGGATTTGAGGAAACCTCGTATTCTATTTCGCCATTACCTTCTATTTATTTACAATAAAGTGCGCATTTTGCGTCTTGAAGAAAAATTAAAAAGTGCTTCTTTGAAATATAGCCAATTGAAAGAAAGCCTAGTTTGTTTGATCCAAAGAGTGACTTTAAGTATAAATATTTTAGCACATTCATTATTGACGTGTTTAAAAATAAGAATTACATTTAACCGCATCTTTCGTTACAACTTCAGAACTTAAAAGTTCGAAAATGGAAGACATCTTTTCAAAAGCTGTAACACACTCATCTTTTATTCACATGTTTACAGTGCGTTCTTTTCTTTAAAAGGAATGGTAGAGAACATTCGAATGTTTTACAATATCTCTTGGTATGTGTGTTAATTAAGAATGACAGATGAACTCAAAAGATTAAAAGCAAATATTAACGATTGCAAACAACTTCGGAAATATTATACTTTGTCCTATATTATGCAAACCGCGGGGCAATCTCTCAAATTGACATTTCACAGCTGCGCTCTGTCGCGCATCCAACTCGATCAAATTTCAGTATCAAAGAAATAGATGAAGAGTTGAATGACATCATACGATTCTTAATTAATTCGTTCACCCACAGCAGCAATTACAATTTTGATGTTAAATGTCTTTGAAATCGGCTACAAGGGGTATCAGGATAGAAATGTATTATGTTACGCTTTTAGGACGATCCATTCAGCGCTATAACTCCGTGACAAACAGCACGATTGACATAAATTTGATCTTGTTCGATAGGAAATAGGTGCCGATGTGTTTAATACCTTGAAGTAAAACAAAGCAAATACGATAGGTGTAGATCCTTCTGGCTGTTTTTTGACATAGCCAGTCATGCCGGATTTTGTTGTTGTTGTTAAAAATGGGCTTATCCCTAAAGTACTGTTTCTGTTCTTACAATCTATTCAAGAGATAGTCAGATACTATATCACTAGGCCATGACGAACACCCTGTAAAAAGGCACTAAAAAATGAGTACCTGAACCAACTAGTTTTTCTTTGAGTACAATTGTATCGTAAATGAGCGATGACGTACTCAAATGTAAGTAATCGTACTTTCTCAAAAATGAGCAGTGTGATTTAATATAGATAATCTCAGCTCCTGTTCAAGCCATCTTCACAAAGCGACCTGACAAACTTAAATTATTTGTTCCGAAGACGTTTTTCCACATTATTTGATGACGTGTTCTTAAATGGAAACTGAGTTATTACAAATCAATTATCTGACTTCCCATTCTTTTACCACGCCTTTCTTTAAAATTTCTTCTGTTTATAACTTATTCAAGTCGCCCTAGTAACAACGATTAAAGGAATGGACTGCGGTGCCTGAGGATCTGGGTTCGGTTTCCAGTAAGCCTAATTGTTGATATTTATTTAAAGTGATTTATGAAGGCAGCTTATGTAGGCAAGCAACTGCTCTTTATTCATTTTTTACTTCTTGCACTAATATTTGAGTGCACTTTTTTTCAAAAATGAAACTTATGTATTCGGAGTTATGAACTTCGAGAAGGTACTGAAAAATGAGTACATTTTACGGATATTTGAGTACCTATTTTGAACAGTGCATGGTCACGGAACCTTCGAGCATGAATGGACTGTAGTAGAGCGAATATGACGTCATAATCGTGAAACCAACATCTCAGACCGAATGGCCTCAGACACGTGACTTCTGTTCAAAATTATGAATTAAAAAAAAACTCGCGATTGGCTGACGAATTGGGAAATATGTAACCGTGAAAATTTATCAATGAAATGACGTAATTAACCACGTGTCTGATGTCATACATGTTGGCCTCACTTTGATGTTAGCGAGATTACAAAGATGTTTTCTCTACTATGAAGAATCCATGCTCGAAGCGCGAAACCGCATCTGCTATTCAATGTGACCAACACACTCTTTTTTTCAGGAACGGGCTTCGGGCTGATGTACTTGCCGGCCATCGTGTGCGTGACGTGCTACTTCGAGCGCCGGCGCGCCTTCGCGACTGGCATCGCGGTCTGCGGATCCGGCGTCGGCACCTCCGTGCTCGCCCCTTTGGTCGAGTGGTTGGTGCGTGAGCTGGGGTGGCAGGGCGCAATGCTGGTGACCGCGGGACTTGTCCTCAACTGCTGCGTGTTCGGGGCGCTCTTCCGACCGATCGCCAAGACGAGGAGGGTCGTGAAGAGGACGACGACGAGGGGGTCGGTCTCGTCCAATCACGTCGTCCCGTGCAACGGTAACGGGTACCTGAGGAAAGGATCCCTTCCCAATGGTGAGTATCAGTATCACACGAACAGAACCACACTGATAAATTTTTCAGTTCAACGTTGCACCATATCTTGGTGCTCTGCAGCAACTTACACCGTATTATGGTGCAATCAAAAATCCAGTGGCGAGGCGTGGCTTTTTGCGATGGTCATGGCTCCAAGCAGTAACTCAGAGCAACAAAATTTGAAATAAATACAATTTAAAAAAAAAAATTGAATTATTTGAATATTTTTATTTTACCGTGGTCATCGGCGAATCTACCGATGACTGGACTCTTTGCCACTACAAAAATCTTTGATCGAGAATGCGCAGCTTTTACCAAAAAAATGGGGCAATCTTCTAAACTGCAACCGAAACCTTCGCTGAATCTACAAACCGGGGATTCCTCTTGCATTAGGGGACCGGTTGCCCAGTAGATAAAGGCGTTCAGCTGGTAATCAGAGGATTGCTAGTTCGAGCCCGTGTGGTGGACTTGATAACAAAAAAGTAATGATCTTGCGATCGGAGGGGGTTGCCAGCTTTTCTACAAAAATACTAGAAAATCGTCCAGAACATCTAACAAATGATACCGGCGTTTCACCATAATATGGGGAAGCGAAGACGCGAATTTTGGTTTAAAGTTTCATCATAAAATGGTGAAGCGAAAATAAGAGTTTTGGTGCAAAGTTCCACCACTAAATAGTATCCGTGGTAACACCATAAAATGGTGAAATTAACCACCAAATAATAATTAAAGCTAAATGGGTACCAAATTTTGGTGCAAGGTCGTATGAAATTTTTAACAGTCTATACACAAACCTGGGACTGGACCTCGCATAACTAGTTTTCCGATTGTTGTAAATTTTTTTAAATAAAATTTTCTTTCATAATTATTTGGGATGAAGTGTAAGAATAATTAGAGAAACGCCACGGTTTTTCTGCGAGTTTATGTTATTCCTGAGGGTATCGTGATTTGACGTAGCCCAAAACCAAAAAGTATCCGCTAGATCAATCTAACATGCAGTGATTGATATGTATATCCTTTCAAATAATCACAACATCTTTACATATTTGCCCCCCCCCCCCCCCTCCCTACATGGTAGCGATGACCATCAATATTTCGGGTAAATAGGCCGGCATGGTGGTGCTTTAGTTCAATTTTTTTTTCCAATAGGATAAATGGCCATCTTGTATTTCTATGGTGGACCCCCTTTGTTTGACTAATAACTTTCTAAATTGACAATTCCATATTTCATCGGTAATGTTAGCCATACACAAAGGAAAATACTCGGTAAAGTTCAAATTTATTTCGAAGACGAATAAAGAAAAGTTAATTAAAAATATTTATTATTTAAAATTAAAGTTAAAAATTTTAAGTATTTTTGAAGAATTATGCATGTTGTTGACTTAATTAAATAATTAATTATACATATTATTTACTTAATTAAATAATTGATGACTTAATATTTATGAAATAAAACTTGGTTACATTCGGGAGGAGTCCGGTCCACATATACTCCCTTATCCCCCTTGAGTACGTCTACTGTGCCCCCTCCCCCTTCCATTTTTTTTTCGTTTCTGGATCCGCCTATGAACGGTATGCATACTGGAATTTTCATTTATATTTTAGTCTTCCAAAAATAATTATATCGTATTTATTAGAAATTAGATAACTTTTTTTCGTTAACCACTTTTGACATCATAATTTCTATTTATTCCAGGTACAATCGGGACCAATGGCGAGATCTGCCTGACTCCGCTGAAACTCCAAAACCTGCGCCTTCACTCTGCCTCCATGCTGGGAATCAACCACAACCACCACTCCCCCTCCAGCCACGACATCCGGAACGCCGCCTCCATGACGCTCAGCTGCGGCACCACGTCTTCCAGGAGGTCTTCCTTACGCCTTCGAGGCGGATCCATGGCCAGGAAGGACATCTTCTACAGCGGGAACATTCCACAGGACTCGGCAGTCGAGATGTACACCTTCGAATTGGAAGACACAGACCAGAAAGGGGTCGAGGCATCGAAGGAATCGATAAAAAGTCGGATTCTCGGCTGTCTGTGTCCATCAGACATCAGACAGGCCTTCAAAGAGATGATGAACTTCGAACTCATGGCGGACGTTATCTTCCTGATGTTCGGATTCTCGAACTTCTTCACGAATATCGGTTTCAATGTTCCGTATGTCTACACTAAGGACAGAGCCATTGGTTTGGGCATAGCCGACGAGACCCAAGCCAGCAATTTGCTGTCTATCATTGGCATAGCGAATACTATTGCGCGTGTTCTCTTGGGGTACTTGTCCGACCGCAGCTGCATTAATAGACTGTGGTTGTACAATGGAAGTCTTGCCTTGTGTGGGTTCGCCACTATATTTAGCTCATTTTGCAACTCCTACTTCCTTATGGCAGCGTATGCTGCAGTTTTCGGCGCCACTGCAGGTGAGTGTTTAGATCCACCAACATACTTATTGATAATATCCTAACTTGATATGAATGTAGGTATGATCTAATGTTTTCAAAGTAATTAGAATGATATTTTCTTCAACTAATATAGGTTCCAGATCTCCAGAGCTAACAATTACACGAGGCATTTTACACTAAAACTATGTATACGTCTTTTGTAAAAAGTAATGTCCTGTTCTAAATCTAAATCAATCCGAAGTATAAACTAAATACATGGTCGAGGAATGTCCACCGGGGAGTTTCAGTGTGATTTCTAATTATCCCTAGTTTCAAATGTAATGGCGGGGCAACTCTTTTATGGACTAATAGAAAAAAGGACTCGTTGTGAATGAAACTATGATTCTTAGATTAGACATTAATGAGCGGTTTTAGGCACAAGCGACCTAAACAGACTAAGATGGGCGCCAAATTTTAGCCAAAAAGGGAAAATATAAATAATTTGTTGGAAATTTGTTGTAGGTTAATATATTTATTACAATTAAATTACTAATTATTATTATTAACTAGAGATTCACTTATTTTTTATCTGCATATTACTTTATAAGGTTAAATAGCTTGAATTTATTATTATTATTTTTAAACGCACTCTTGACCCTATATACTAGTGATTTCTTTCAAATATTGCGCCTTAGAAATGCGCCTTAGAATTGCCTGAAAAAATATTTGTTTAAATAAAGCCGCTAAATTCCTATTCGCTTGTGCTACTAAAATTCCTTGAACCGTTTCTGGACATTACCACAGATTGGTAGTAAAGAAGGCACATAATACATTTGATTAATTATTTAGTTACCTTGCTACTTGTAAAAAAAAAATTAAATTTTTTTTTCTATAAATGTTTTTTAGTCGTCTAGCACATTTGAAAAAATTATTTTTCTTGAAACTTAAATTTTTAAAACTTAAGACCCAACTGATGCAAAAAAATCTGTGTTTATTGAACTCAAAATATGATAAATGAAATAACACTCCAATAACTTAATACTTTGCATTCTTATCCTCATAATAAATATGGTTTTATTATAAAAAAAATCTATTTAAATTATTGAAAACACTAGACTAGAACAAAATATAAGGTTTAAAATGTTTATGAACTTTACAATATATTCAAAAGACAAAGTAAATTTTGCTTTAAACATTACTTACTATTCATAACCTCGATACCATATTGTGGTAATATTAATCAAACACAAAATCACTTGTATTTCTTTCCAGGTGCCTATGTAAGCTTAACATCTGTCATTTTAGTAGATTTATTGGGATTAGAAAAACTGACCAATGCTTTTGGACTGCTATTGCTTTTTGAAGGAGTAGCCTGCTTAATTGGTCCACCTATAACAGGTAAAAGTTTTTGAATATTTGACTACAAGTAAGCGAGCGACAGTACTTAAGATAAAAGCAGTTCACAAGGAATTATATCCACAAATAAATAAAAATAACCGTATGAATAACACAATGTTAACTTCCATTGTGGATTTTTTGGTTCTTGACTGAATGTTTAAAGCTAAAATGACTATCTGCACTATTGGCGGTTCTGGTCGCCAAGTGGTATAATCCGAAATAAAAGTCTTTAAAATTTACAACTAGCTATGGCAATAAGGTTAAGTGGCACGACACTCGACTTATTATTTTGCAACCTATTAAACTTGGAACCACACCACTTCGCCAAAAGATAGATGTAGTGCCTTGTAATGAAAAATGGTATTAGTCAATTTTCGGATATTTGTAACTTAGACTAGTTGGCAGCTAGCCATATCCTCCGAGACCAATTGATCAGATTTTTTTTCAGGAAATTTAAAATTGTAATTGTAGGTCTACAGACATCTTAAAGTAAACAAGAAAAAAGGGTTTTCAATCATCCAATTTCTTGGTTTTTATTCTGCAAAATTTGTGGGGCATGAACTCCCAAAAATGTATTAAATGAACCAAATATTAAGCACTTAATATTTTTCTTGAAGAGATATCTGTATTCTAGTAGTATTTCTTTCGGAACACAAACTTATTTCCATTAATTACAAATAGATATTTTGAGGATAAGTAATACACAACACCAAGTTTGGGGTATCCATGCACATAATACATTTGTTGTAACAAACCAGAAGCAGGTAACTTGGTGTTCTACTAAAAAAATTTCAAAATGGACTTATAGAATTTTCGAACTAAGCTCCTTAACAAATTGATCGCCGTGGTCAACCAGTAAATCAGACTTATCTTTGAGCTACCGTTCGTAGCTGGAGCTGTCGAGCACGTTGTGAAGCGACCAGTGTTGCTTTTTTTTATATTGTTGTAAGTTAATTTAAGAATATTATTTGAAAAAAATAAAGGCTCGTTTTGGGAAGAATAAAGCAATAGAAACCAAATAAACAACGTTAAATTTTGTAAAAAAAAAAACACCCAAATAATAAAAACTCATTATTTTTATATATTCTAACAGATTATACCTGAAAAGCAACTATAGTCCGTCTCCTATAAATTGCCGGATAAGTAACGCCTCTTTAACCTGATTTCAACGAATCAGTAAACGCGTTTGTGCGAATTGACCAATTGGCTTATTTAAAACATGACAAAAATGTGACTTCACAACGGTCATTAAGCCGGAGCCGAACTATAGGTTGTTTACAGACCATTACATATCAAATTCCATGGTTATCAAAGTGCTAACTATTTGTACTCAGCAAGTAAGCATACTAATCAAATGACTCTTGTTTCAGGATGGCTACATGACTACACTGGATCATACGATCCAGGTTTCTACACGTCAGGCTTGATGATCGCCATCAGCGGCCTCATGCTGTTCTTCATACCCTGCGTTCAAACCTATTCAAAGAGGAAACGGGAGAAGCAGTCCACTGTGGAAATAACCCTGTCGCCTACAAAGTCACTGAGCCCAGTGCCATCCAATGGACAGGTGTGAACAACAAAAGACAACAGATCATCTTTACTAAAGTAGTTAGATCTATGTGCTGGAATCAGTGAGAAGAAATAGATTCAAATTTTGCAACGATTGCCACAGTATGGGCATGAGGAATTACTGCTGTACATCTAGTTACAATGGACCGCTTTGATGTACTCAACACAAATTACAGCAAGTTGATGTTATGAAATCGGGATAGCCACAAACGCATAGTTGGCTACTACTTCAAATTGCCACATATCATGTGTGTGTAAGAACCAAAGCTAAGTGTAAATTTGGAAGCTTTCACACGTTTGCCCCCTTGTGTTTGTCACTGTTTTAACTATGATTGGATTTGATTAATTTGACTGTGACTATATTTCAAAGTTTGCTTTTTTCCATGTACAAAGATTAAGACCAAGTTTCGAAACTTATATATGCCACTTAAAAACGGTGCCTTTTATTCCAGAGGAAATATTTTCGAGATGTTATACACTTTATAATAATAGGAAATTGTGAATCTGAAAAATAATTATATGGTCCTGTTGCATCTTGGAGAAATAAATTTAGATATGTTTGTTTTATGCTGAATGAGAGGCACCTTCACTGCTTAAAAGTAGGAAAAATTCAGGATATTCGAAGTTTAAAATGTAATACCATTGAAGAGTGAATGAGATAGTTTTAATAATCCATTTAAAAAACCGGAAGAAAATTATTTAAAAAAGTTCTTAAATAGGAAATAATGGTAATTGGTACAGGTTAGATGCGAGTGTGCTTGAATGATAAACAATTGACATATTTTTAATTATGAAAGACATTGTTGATCGAAAAGCATGTGTTTGTTTATACTACTTATTTAAATGTTGTTAAAGATTTGAGTGTTTTATTCAATAAAATTATATTATTTATACTGTCACAAATTCAGTGGCTTATTTTGCAAGCAGATAAACACAAAGAGCACACAATTGCAAAACTTTTTCTTCACCTTTTTGCAGCTTAATAAAAAAATAGAAAGAAAAAAACTTTCAGAACTATTTTATTTCATAACTGCACATAACTTATTTTTGAGTTAAGGTAAAGGACATTGGCATACATTGCATTATAATGAGTAGTTTTTTTAAAATACATTTTCTTGTTAAATTACAAACTAAACTTATTTTAATCTTAAAATATTAAATCTCTCTATTTTAAAAAAAAGTAAGCCCTAGGGGGAAAAAGTAAGACCTAGGGGGAATTTTCAGTTCTTTCAATGTTATTCAGATCGTATCTCAAAATGTAAAAGTCCTAAAATTACGATATTAAGTGAATTTGTTAAGAAATGTTTGATAAATAAGAAAAATATATTTTTGTTTCAATACTGTTATTAGTTTATAAGTTATTTAATATTAAAGTCGTCGATTATAAAATTTCGCTTACAAGTACTTTTGTCCGTCGAGTTTCTGAAACACTATTAATTGGAGAGATCCAATTTTTTTAGGGAGTGTACAAATAGTTTTGAACTGGAAATCCAAGTAAGCATTTTTTAAAATTCGAATTAGTTTTGGATTTATAAGTTTTTTAAACATTTAAACACGCTCCACTTTTTGAAGTTTTCTCACCCTCATTTTTGAAACGTGATTTCTAAATTGCTATAAGTCATTTAAAATTACATATTCTCTTATTCAAAAAAATATATTAATGTTCGCTAAAACTTACTGTTTCTGATGTTATAAAGATTATATTCCTATCTTTACAATTAAATTAGATATGGTCAATTAAGATAGGTATAAAAAATAGCGAAGAAGGATAAAAATGTCGGATATTTCGAGAAAATTTTAATTTGCGACTTTTTGTCTCATTGTTCCGCTTGCATCTCAGAAAGTAAATGTCCTAAAATTATGAAATTATGCCAGTTTATTAAGAAATGCTTGAGTAATAAGATGAATATATTTGTTTTTCAATACGATCAGTATATTAGACGTTATTTTATGTTAAAGTCATGATTTTAGAAAATTTTGAAAACAATTCATACATTTTTGTATACTTGTCTTCCAATTTTCAACAAAAAAATAAATAAAAAATTAGGGGTATAGATTAAACTATTGGCTACAAATGATCCAGAGCGTTTGTGAAATTTCGATTTAGTTTTGTAGTTATAAATTTTTAAATAATTGACAAATGTCTGAAATAATCGTCAATTTTATGCGTAAAATTTTAAGGGATAAATTAAAACTGCTCTAAGTAGTTCAAAAATATACTTTTTTCCCGTTAAAAAAATTAGTTATATTCGTAAAATCTTCCTTTCTTGAATGGTATCAATACTGAAATTCTATCTTAAAAAATAAATTAGATGTAACTATTTATGTGAAGTACTATAATTATTATTAAAAGATATTTCGGAGCAAAATGCTAACGTTGGCAAAATGCCAACATGTATGTAAATCCAATAGCTTAATCCCGTAGCTTAATATTTATTTTAATGGGGAATTATTATTAGCGCCAATTCTCAATAATCTTACTTTATATAAATAAAAGTTGGCGAATAAGGCTTATTTTTGTTTGGCGCGTTTTATGCTGTTGTTTGTTTACACGTTTCGCTTTTCAATGAGTAGAAACAATTGCGTTGAAGCAGTTCTGCAGTTGAGCTTTTCCAGTTATCAGACCCAACACAACGGCGGCAACGTTTGTGTGTATGTGCCCCCCCCCCCCCCCCCTGTAAACTTGAAACCTTAAAAGTTGGGGTTTTCGAATTTTAAAAATCCCTTTGTTGGGAAAATTTATACCTCAGGAAAATTAATATTATTAGCAAATGAAAGCGACGGAAGACTAGAAATTGCCCAGCTTGTATCAAGATGAAACTTAAATTAGATCTCAAAACGGAACACTGCATTGGAACATGCGTGCAGCAAATCAATACTTTCGAGAGAACTGTTTAATATTACCTATAAAAAAGCTGACAAATGTCTATAAGTTGGAACTGGGATTTTTTTAGCTGTTGCGTTGTGAATTTCGAATCGTTAAGTGTGGTCTGGTTAATAAACGTCGCACTAGAGCTACACATTGAACTACTGGCGTTGGTTCGAGCAAAGCTTCCTTGATTGGTTATTGGTACGTATTTACTTACTACATCAAGGACGCTTTAGTTCGAGGCCTTTCTCAAAGAAAAGACCCGGGAACGATGTCTCATATTTTTAACAATGGTCAGATAACGAGAACAACACTAGAGCTGGTACCCGACGTCTTTAAGTTGGGAATTTTGAATTGTTCACTTTCGGAATTTCGGATCGTTAAGTTCGGAAATTTCTTGTCTCAACATCCCAAAAATAAATTTGTGTGACGGCACTGCCAGCAATAATTTATATAACTAAAAAAAGTATTGTTGTTAGGACACATTGTCATTGTCTACAGTGTATGAAGCCGGTATTGTTTGCGAAGCAAACTAAAGAGGATTGCGTAGCAATCCTCCCGGGGTTTGGTGAAGCGTTAGCGGAGCAGGGGGCGGAGCCCCCTAGTATAAGAAAAAAATCTAGCAAATCAAGTGACCAGACATTATGAAATATCTGCTTTGCCTTTATATAACTGATAATTTCTAATCTGTGAATTTTTTTAATGATAAGGAAATCTCTCATTTATAGTTTTTAATTCATACAATAAAATTAGGGATGAACCGGATAGCTGGTTTTGCCGGATATCCAACGCATATTACAAACCGGATATCCGAACTGGATTCTTAACTGTTCATATTCATACTTTGAAACGGTCAGAGCTGGATGCTATTGAAAATGTAATTTTGAAATATTTCCAAATTGCTGATCTAAATTACACTATATTTAAATGATAGAACTAGCTCTTACTAGACTGGAGAATAAAACAATTTCTAATATATAATGAACAGAGATGTAACTATGCGCCCTACACACCACCACCCATGTGGATTCTTTAAACTCGAAGATACTCCAAGATAGCTAGAGGCTGGTTTCGAATGTCTGCAGCATATATATCTTTATATCTTACTTACTATTCTCCGTGACCCACCCAGTGTCGTCACACATTTTGTTTTGGTGTGTGGGGGGGGGGGGGGGGGGGGGGTCGAAACAAATTTCCTAACATAATGATTCGAAATTCCCAACCAAACAATGCTGAAAATTCTCAGTTCCAACATACCAGCTTTTGTCTTTTTTATATATACAGGGGTGTTGCCCGGCTTCATGCATTTTGGAGCAGGAAAAATTGAAATTTGGAGCAGCAAAAATGTATTTTGGAGCAGCAAAAATTTAAATTTGGAGCAGCATAAAGTCGTTTAGGATAAGCAAAAATTTAAATTTTGGAGCATCAAAAAAGTTTTTTTGGAGCAGATGAAATGGGCAAATTATGAATATATTATGGATAAAAATTAAGTAGAGGCCCATATTTACAGAAGAGTAATAATTGTATTCTATACATAGGGTTATAAAATTAAAATTAGCGGTAAAATTATGAAATTGGCGCAGGTTTGGCTAAAAATCAGTGTTTTGGAGCAGAAATAGCGATTTGGCGCAGTTTGGCGCAATTTGCGCAGCCGCAACACCCCTGTATATATTATTAGGTAATATTAAACAGTTCTCACACTAGCACTGATTTGCTGCACGCCTGTTCCATTAAACTTTTCGTTCCGAGTTCTAATTTAAATGTAATCTTACAAGTTGGGCAATTTCTAATTTTCCCGCTTTCATTTGCTAATAATTTTAATTTTCTTTAGACGTAAATTTTCCCAACGCGAGAATTTTTAAGTTGAAATTCCCAATTTGTAAAGTTTTCAGATTAATGAGGGGGGGGGGGGGAAGAGCGTGAAATGGGCCTGGACTCGCCATGTTTGAAACGCACCTGGTCAAGTTTTAATGAGCAAGTTATCACTTACCCTCATGAATAGTCCGAGAAAAATTCAAGGGAGAATCCGATGGTAGTATTTTCCGGCAAATACTTAAAGTGAGAATAATAGATAATTGATTTCCACAAAAAGAAATCTGCAGCATTACATTCATCCGGACATTCGGCATGGTAATCGGATTCAGACACTGTGCTTCCGGATATCAGATAATTACTGGATAGTTAAAAATCAGCCGGATACCAGTTTAATCCCTAAATAAAATGTATTGCGTAAAAATATGAAAAATAGTTAGATAGTAAATCAAAACTTATAAATAATTTTAAATAAATATTACACCGGTGCTTTCAATCCTTATATGTCAAATGATCTTTTTTCTCCCAGGAATACTCAAATTTTTAAAAAATATATAAACACCCATGATGTGAAAAAAAAATAATTGCAAGTTTTTCTAAATTGTCATAGGTTTAAAAGAAATAACAGTACACTCAAAAATACCCTAACAAACTTGTAATAGTGTACAGTAAGTAAACTAAAAGTAAGTTTTTTAGAAATACAGTAAAAACCGCTTATAGCGATGTTCAAGGGACCATCATAATTTGATCGTTAAATTTGGAATCTTTATATTAACGTGGACTGCTGTAGAAATCCGAACTTCCTTTGCACTGTTATACCTGGCATAATTATAAACAGATTTTACTATATATCAAAAATGGTGTCGAATAATCTAACATACCAAACGAATTTAAAGTGCAGATGACATTTAGATAACAGCAAGTATATGTTCAAATTTTTCATCAAATATATTATCAGCACACTGTAAAAAAAAAGTTTTGTAAACTATTTATATTTCATGAGAATTAGCATTAGTTACAATTTAATTATCACAAATATATTTTATGGTTAAAAACATAGATTAAATGAAAATACCCTGAGAAGTTTAAATTTATTTTAACTGAATGTCCAAATATACATTAGTTTTTTTTTATTATTTTGAGTTTGAATGAAATAAAGTAGTTAAGATTAATGTTTTATTATTTCACATTGATAAATGAATATACACAAAACAATGAACAAAGGTACATAAAATCTTATTCATCAACACAAATTCAGGAACCTGAAATAAAAATTTATAAATTAAATATTTAATAAATTGAATATAAAAGTTAAACGAAAATAACGTTCATAGATTTATTTTAGAATGCATATTGTAGATGTTTTTTAAAAACAACTAAAAATATATTTTTTTTAAATTGAGTCCTAAACATTTTTAGAAACCAAATATTCGTTTTAACCCATAAAAAAGCAATAGTTGCAATTATTTTACGAACGATTTTTAAAAAGTAAATATTAATTTAATTTTGTGCATTAATGTAATTGTGTACAACTCTTTAAAATTGGTTCTAAACTGTAGATATGTTAGCTTAAATTAGCATATTTTTAAAAAGTGGCAATCGGAATAAAATTAATCCTATTGATATTTGTTTTAAAATATTTTTTTTACACATTTCTTTTTAAAGTCAATAAAACTAAAAATTATATTTTTAACCTAAAAACAAAATTCTCATAGAAATCTGCAACCCTACAAGAAAAATTATAATTGATTTGTAACCCGAGTTAACTATTTTCAATTTAATAATATTAATTAGTTGTAAAATCTAGAGAAAAATTAAAAACTAAAACCGTTTAATTATTTGACAGTAAAATTAAATAATGCTCAAAACATGTTTTTTTTCATTAAAGTTTATTTCTTTCCTAAATACTATGGCATTCAAATTATTTATTATAATTTAATTAAACCTTCCGAATCTCAAATGGAGTCTACAATAGCGTAGCCGTATAAAATCCAAACAAACCAACATGCCTGCAGCACCTTACAAACAACATCTAACAAGTTTATTAACCTTTTGGACTTTGGAAGTGGCAACTAACAATCACCAAAACCAAAATAGTGACCTGTTCTTTTGTTCCTCAAATTGAATGAGAACTGCATGTTCATAAATATAGTAAATGCCCTTCTTTTGTTGGCTGGATCTTTAACTATTTAAAAGTATGACATAATTTGGGTATCGTCATTTTATTAATCCTTGCACTCTAGTGTTGCCTTGAAGTCACCAAACTAACGACAGGTTATTTTTGGTCTCTGTTCTTCAAAATGAACCAGAACATGTTCTTGCGTTTAAAAAGTTATTCTCTCACAAACTTTAATAAAAATTGTTTTTTTCATCTAGAAGCACTATGTATATAGGTGATCTAAAACTTTCCACAAATTGAAATTCCTCACAACTCCTGTATTTTCAAAAACATTAGACGAATGTCATAAAACGGCCAAATATATGCTTGGTATACCCAATATATAGCTACTATTCATATATTAGCCCAGTAAATTTAGACCAAAAACAGGGTCGATATGAAACAAATTTATAATTAGCTGAAATTTTCAGGATTAGCTCCTAGATATGTGTAGAACGTATCCTGAAAAGTCCCCTAACTTCCCACGTGAGCTTCCATCCAAAATGGCGGATCAAAGATGGCCGCTAAGCACTTTTTTTCTTAGGCTCTTATAGCCCAGTAAATTTAGGATTTTATATGACATAAATTCATAATTAGTTGAAATTTTCAGGATTAGCTCCTAGATATGTGTAGAACGTATCCTGAAAAGTCCCCTAACTTCCCACGTGCGCTTCAATCCAAAATGGCGAATCAAAGATGGCCACCAAGCAATTTTTGCCTTGTTTGATGTTTTTCCTCATATCTAAGTTAAAAATAAACATTTTTCAATTATGTAAAAACCAGTATACTCTAAAAGGATTATTGTTTCTATATATATACCATAAAATGACCGATAATAGTTTTCAAATGAGGGAAAATTAAGTTTTTTGACGCCGAAACCCAAAATTTCTGTGTTCTAAGTTTTTAGCTGAATTTATAATTTAGAAATATAAATAAATTAAGAAAAATTTTGTAGGTAAAAAAATTTTGTCCTTGTATGGAGTTTTCTAAAGTAAATTTTAAAAAAATATTCAAAGAAAAATTGCTGTATATTCCGTTTTTTTAAGCATTCCAGCAAGTTTTTTTTAAACTTCGAAGTGAGGAGTTGTTAGTGTAGGTCTGTGTTAAACTTTAAAAAAAAAACATGACTGTCTTTGTTTATAACTGTAACAAGTTGGGAAAGAGAGGGAAAATGTGCGCGGTTTTTTAAAATGAATTGAATTAAAAAAAAAAAAAAACACAAATTTTATAGCACTTAATTACATAAGAATAACAAAAATTTTGACCTACAGTTCATAAATAAAAAAATATAGACCAGTCATTCAACATCATAATCATCATCTTCGAAACCGCTAGTAGAAGGAGCTGAATTTTTACATGACTCTCCTAAGCAAGACGTACAAAACTTGGAGCACTGGAGGTCTGCCTTCTTGCATTGGCATCATGTCACAGTCTTTTGTTGCAGTTATTTTGCAGTCACATGATATTAGTTGTAAAAGTTCTTTGGAAGCTGCGGGAAGTGTTGAAGGCACTGGATTCAATCTACCATCCTTCATGAACCATCCCCATTTAGTAGGATCAAGGTTGTTCCCCAGCCACTGTTGAACTTGATGATAGGTGCAAAGTGAATGCTGTGAAGCAGCTGCACTTGTTGGTGGAAGAGTTGCCAAATTAAAGTTCGAAAAGAGGGTTTTAGCTATTTATTGTAACGGATGTATCGTAGATCATCTAAAGAAGTTATTTGTTTTCCTCCAATAATGTACTCCAGGAATACTTCACCAATTTCAATGACCTTTTGGGGATCAAGTTGAGGATTGTTGAACTGTGAAATCAAAGAACGAAGTTCGTGATTGTTCTTTATCAACTTGTAAGCTGTAGATTTCCCCTTTCTGAATATTGCAGATGTAGTGTCGCATCCAGTGGCAGCGTGTAAGAAGAGAAGGGTATCCATTATTGTCCCAATAGCTTCTTGTATTTTGGTTATGCTGTAGCACTTTTCGTTGTACTTAGTTGATTGGGGTCGTAAAAAGTACAGTGATGTTCCTGGGATACCTCGTGCAATCAGAATTGTAAGTAGATCTGTATCAGAACCTATTACTGCGACAGATCTGCAACTGGTCTGGCATGCATTTATTGCCGTTGAGCAGATTAGTGCATCTGCGTCCCCATCCGCCTGTTTAACAGTTATTCCTGCAGATTGGAAGTAGCATATCATCATTCGAATTAGTCTTGATTTCTTTTCGGAGTTTCGCAAAATATTAGCTTGTTTAGTCGTTGCCACCATATTTTCATCAAAAGTAATAGTCGCAGACATTTTTGACATCATCCTTCTTTGTCTCTCCACACTTTTAGTTGATAAAGCACACGAGTATCCATCAAAAATCACTGCCTCACATGGAGAGAATCGTTTCTGCACAAATCTGACATATTTGAGGCATATATCTCCGTAGGTATCAGACTCCTTCCAAGCCAATGTCTGCAGAAGAAATCCTCCATCTACAATGGACGAGTAGGTTGATGGTGGCAGCAGGCGGATGGGGACGCAGATACACTAATCTGCTCAACGGCAATAAATGCATGCTAGACCAGTTGCAGATCTGTCGCAGTAATAAGTACTGATACAGATCTACTTACAATTCTGATTGCACGAGGTATCCCAGGAACATCACTATACTTTTTACGACCCCAATCAACTAAGTACAACGAAAAGTGCTACAGCATAACTAAAATACAAGAAGCTATTGGGCCAATAAAGGATACCCTTCTCTTCCTACACGCTACCACTGGATGCGACACTACATCTGCATTATTCAGAAAGGGGAAATCTACAGCTTACAAGTTTATAAAGAACAATCACGAACTGCGTTCTTTGATTTCACAGTTCAACAATCCTCAACTTGATCCCCAAAAGGTCATTGAAATTGGTGAAGTATTCCTGGAATACATTATTGGGGGAAAACATATAACTTCTTTAGATGATCTGCGATACATCCGTTACAATAAAGAAGTAGCTAAAATCCTCTCTTCAAACTTTAATTTGGCAACTCTTCCACCAACAAGTGCAGCTGCTTCACAGCATTCACTTCGCACCTATTATCAAGTTCAACAGTGGCTGGAGAACAACCTTGATCCTACTAAATGGGGATGGTTCATGAAGGATGGTAGATTGAATCCAGTGCCTTCAACACTTCCCGCAGCTTCCGAAGAACATTTACAACTAATATCATGTGACTGCAAAATAACTGCAACAAAAGACTGTGACATAAGATGCCAATGCAAGAAGGCAGACCTCCAGTGCTCCAAGTTTTGTACCTCTTGCTTAGCAGGGTCATGTAAAAATTCAGCTCCTCCTACAGAGGTTTCGAAAATGATGATTATGATGTTGAATGACTGGTCTATATTTTTTTATTTATGAACTGTAGGCCAAAATTTTTTTTATTCTTATGTAATTAAGTGCTATAAAATTTGTGTTTTCTTTTTCATTTCAATTCATTTTAAAAAACCGCGCACACTTTCCCTCTCTTGCCCAACTTGTTACAATTATAAACAAAGACAGTCATGTTTTTTTTTTTTTAGTTTAACACAGATCTACACTAACAACTCCTCACTTCGAAGTTAAAAAAAAACTTGCTGGATTGCTTAAGAAAACGGAATATATCAGCAATTTTTCTTTGAATATTTTTTTAAAATTTACTTTAGAAAACTCCCTACAAGAAACAACATTTTCTTACCTACAACATTTTTCACAATTTATTTATATTTCTAAATTATGAATTCAGCTAAAAACTTCGAACACAGAAATTTTGGGTTTCGACGTTAAATTTTTTTTTTGTCCCTCATTTGAAAACTGCTATCGGTTATTTTATGATATATATCGAAACAATAATCCTTTTAGAGTATACCGGTTTTTACAAAATTGAAAAATGTTTATTTTTAACTTAGATATGAGGAAAAACATCAAACAAGGCAAAAAGTGCTTGGCGGCCATCTTTGATCCGCCATTTTGGATTGAAGCTCACATGGAAAGTTAGGGGACTTTTCAGGATTCGTTATACATGCAAAGAGGAACTCATTCTGAAATTTTCAGCTAATTATAAATTAGTTTCATATAAAATCCTAAATTTACTGGGCTATATAGCTAATATTCAGCTACACGCAAAACGTTTAAATTTTTATACAAGTAACGAGATGTAACTGTTATATAAAAAGAACATAAATATTTAACATGTTCTTCAAGTGAAGGGGTTAATTTTAGAAATTGTTTCCCAACAATATTAAATTATGTGAATAGTAAGGCGACAGATATGGAAATGGAACACAAAATGTTACAAGTAGAATGGCATTGAAATATTAAATAACTAGTAGCATGCATGTGCAATATTTACAGCATGAACACCCTTCCCCCCTCCACTTCGTTAGAGACAGAAAATAAAAAAAAAGTTTAACAGTGTGCGCATAGATGGCAGCATTGTCAACAGCTTGTATAAATACTCATTAAAATCGAAGAATTTTAAACGCGTTAAAAAAAATTGATATTTATGAGATGAAAGCACGGTTCCTCAATGGTTAATGTAATTATCTTTATTTTGGTACTTTATGGGTTAAGATTCGTTGCGTCTAGGGGTTAAAAGGGGTCTTTACTACAGAAATGAATATTTATGTTCTTTTTATAGAACACTTACATATTATTCCTTGTATAAAAATTTTAACTTTTTGCGTGAAATACAGATAAGATTACTATATGGTTATTTATACATTTTAAAAATTTCAAAGGACAAAATATACACAACATTCAAAATGATTAAAACTACTGCAAGAATTTGAAACACAGACTTGCCTTACAGTAGTTTTTTACAAAATAATATCAATAAAAATACACCCACAGTAAATACTTACAAGAAAAAGAAACCAATTATTCAAAGTAAATCTTCATCATCAAAGAGATCTTCAAAGTCTGTAAAGCAAATATTTAATTTTAGAAACTTACATGAACATAATTGCATATCTTATTATAACTGTTTAATTATTTGATAATCCTTAATCTATCTTATAAAAAATTAAAGACTTTAGAGGAAATGCATTATATTTAGACTTCCTTTAGTAAAATTATTTAAAAAAAATTATAATGCATTAGAATGTTTTAAATAATATGTCTCTTGGTAGGAATATTTTTTAAGCCAATCACTTTAATATTTAATAAATTAATAATATATTTGTTAATATATTTTTCCTTAAGTTTGAAATGATCCTTTGTTTAATTTTTTAAAATACACTTATATAAAGTTTAATACACATTGTGTTAAGTACTACTTCTAGAGTACCGGCGCTGGTTAATTATAATGGACTGTATAGCTTTTTGGTAACAAACGATTTATTATAAAGAGATTATGCAAGCAACCAGTCATTCTGAGCCGGGAAACAGAGAGACGGTGAGTTTGGTCATCCTAGACCCATGCTAAAACGTCCTAATCGTAGGATCGATGTCTTCCGAATGAAGGTTTGCCAAAGTGTTTTCAGGAGAAAGAGCGCCAATCGCGCCAACGAGTGGGAGAAAAGATGCCAATGCTCAATCGCCCTCCGCCTCCGGCGCTCGCATGGTACATAACATTCCGCACGGCGTTGCAATGTGAAACATTCAAAAAGAGGTTATACATAAACTTACAAGACATAAGATATATACAAAGTTACAAATAATATTATAAAGTTACATTTAACATTACATAGTTGGTAAAATACACAGTTTTGTTATAGGTCTTTTTAGAGTACCAGTTTTGGTACGTACTAGCACAACTCTAGTTTTCCCATCTACAGCTGGAAATAACTGTACTATTCTACCTAATAACCATTTACATGGAGGCAAGTTTTCGTCCTTTAGTATCACCACAGTGTTCAATTTAAAATTTTCCTTGGTGAATTGCCATTTATTTATTTGCTGCAAATGATTTAAATAATCGCGATGCCAACGTTTCCAAACATACTGCGTAACTTTAGTTGAACGTTGCCAACGTGTCAATCTATTGTCTGGGGTTTCTGAAAGATCTGGTTCTAACAATGCATTTAAAGGTCGACCCACTAAGAAATGACCAGGAGTCAAGGCTTCCAACTCATTTGGGTCAGTAGACAAGGGAGTTATTGGCCTTGAATTTAGAATTCCCTCTATTTGCACAACTACTGTTAGAAATTCTTCATAAGTGTAACTAGCACTACCCATAACTCTTTTCAAGTGAAATTTAAAGGAACGGACACCCGCTTCGTAAATTCCTCCAAAATGTGCAGCTCTAGGAGGATTAAATTTCCATTCTATGCCTTCGGATGACAAATAGCTAGCCAAAACTTCGTCGGGATTCCCAACAAGATTATGCAAACGTTTAATTTCAGCACTGGCACCCACAAAATTTGTCCTGTTATCCGATAGTAGTGAGGAGCATAAACCCCTCCTAGCAAAGAATCTCTTCAAAGTTGCAATGAAGGCGTTAGAAGTTAAATCCGAGACTACTTCAAGATGTATAGCTCTAGTTGCCAGGCAAACAAAAACAGACACATAGATTTTGCTCAAAGATCCTTTTCTTTGACCCTTGTACTTAATAAGAAAAGGTCCGCAAAAATCGACACCAGTATTGGAAAATGGGGGTGCAGGGTTAACTCTTTTAGTTGGAAGGTCTCCCATTAATTGATTACCTACAACAGGATTGCTTCTAGTGCAAGTAACACAATCATAAACTATTTTTCTACATAGATTTTTGCCATTAAGTGGCCAGTATTGTTGCCTAACACAATGTAGTAAGGATTGTGGGCCAATGTGAAGAAACTTTTTATGGCACTTTGGCAAAAGAGCTGGATGTTTTTGTCGATAAGTTAAATTTGAGTGATTTAACCTACCACCCACTCTCAGAATTTTGTCATCATCAAAAAAGGGATTAAGAGATTTCACTTTACTTTGGGGTTTTACTTGTTTACCCTTATTTAAATCAATTAACTCATCATGAAACTCCTTTTCTTGTGCCCATTTGACTAGTACAATTTCGGCCCTTTTAAGCTCTTCAGATCCAAGAGGCCCCTTTTTCCTTTGCATAGGATATTTCACATTATTAAAGAACCTAAAGATAAAACTTAAAATACGAACAGTTTTAACATAACTATTAGATATACTCATTATATAATCACTTAAAGAACTATCTGACAACACTGAAGATGAAGTTGTTGCAGGTGAACCACTGGTGCTTACAGTAAGAGCCAAATACCCCTCATCACTATTCTTGGGATTTTTGAGCTCGTTGAAATACTCACATGAAGGTGGACCTACTGCATCATTTGGCACATGAGGTTCTCGTAGAAATAGAGGACCAGTGAACCACAAACTATTGTTCACTAGCTGTTTTGGATCTAGACCTCTTGAGATGAGATCTGCAGGGTTCTGTTTAGACGGCACATGACGCCATTGCTGGACCTCTGTGAGCTGCTTAATTGTAGCAACTCGATTGGCGACAAAGGTCTTGAGGCGCATTGGATCACCTTTCAGCCAGGCAAGCACGATTGTAGAGTCTGACCAAAAGTAGCTCTCTGCTACCTCAAGCTTGATGGATCTTGCAACTTTGTTATATAGCTGCGCTAGTAATACTGCTGCAGAGATCTCTAGCCTTGGAATAGTGACGGGCTTGATTGGCGCAACTCTACTTTTACTGCACAGTAAACTGACTTGAATTTCACCACTCGAAGATGAAGACTTAATGAAAATAGCCGCTCCGTATGCCTTTTCAGATGCGTCTGCAAAACCGTGCACTTCATAGACATTTAGATTTCCACCTAAAACACATCTTGGCACTTTAATATTATGCACTGAAGGTAAAGAACACAAAAACTGTTCCCACTCTTGAGCCTTTTCTTTAGGAAGGGAGTCGTTCCAGTCCAGTGGTAATGACCAAAGCTGTTGCATGAAGATTTTAGCTTTTGTGATAATAGGGCCTAGGAGGCCTAGGGGGTCGAAAAGCTTAGCAATGGTTGACAAGACTGATCGTTTTGTTAGCACTGGTGAAGGCTCCACAGTCACTTTATAAGAGAAAAGATCTTTATCTGGGCACCACAAGAGTCCTAGAACTTTTGTTTCTTTCGCAAAAGTATAGCCTTCAGAAATTGCTGAACCCTGGCTAACGAGTTCAGGATGGTTTGCAGACCATTTATGCAGCTCCATGCCACCTCTTTGCATTATTTGAATTAATTGTCGCTGCAATTCCCTGGTTTCCTCGAGATTAGAACCACCAGAGGGAACATCATCCATGTAAAAGTCGTTTTCAACAACGTTGGCTGCCTGAGGAAAATCGATCCTTTCGTCGCAAGCCAGTTGCTTTAGTACTCTGGTTGCTAGATACGCAGCGCTGACCAAGCCGTATGTTACTGTAGCCAACTCGAACGTCTTAACGGTCTTGTCAACACCTTCTTTCCAAAGGATTCGCTGAAGACATTTTTGCTCAGGATGCACCCAAATCATTCGATACATCATTCGAACATCTGCAGTGAATGCAATTAGGTGCTTTCTAAAACGTAGAATAATTGAGAATAAGTCATCTTGTATGATTCCACCATTATACTGCAAGGAATTCAGTGAGTTTCCATTAGAACTAGGGCTTGATGCGTTAAAAACTACTCTCAATTTTGTTGAGCTCTTGTCAGGTCTATGGACGCCTAAATGTGGAATGTAGTACTGACCACTTTTTTCGCTATTGTCTTTAACTTCTATCATGTGACCGAGATCTTCATATTCTTTTAAAAAATCTTTATACAAAGATAGGTACTGAGCATCTCTTCCCAAACGGTTCCATAACGAATTTAATATTTTAAGGGCAATATCTTTTGAATTTCCCAAACTAGTTGGATTTTCTTTAAAGGGCATTTTAACGGTGTAGTGCCCATCCTGCTCTCTTTTGTGTGTTTGCAGAAAATGTGTTTCGCAAAACTCTTCTTCTTGTCCTTTCATTACAGGTTCCTATAGGGATTCGATTTCCCAAAATGTCTTTAATATTTCATCAAGACTGTCATTTGTAACGGAAAGTCCGCAATGCAATGCTTCATTGGACTTGAAAGAACCTTCTCCGCTAACAACGTATCCAAAGTTGGTTTCTTGTAAAATAAGGTTGCTATTAGGAGGTCTGATTTGATTTGATTTCAATATCTCAAAAAATACATTGGCACCCAACAGTACATCAATTTTCCGAGTGATTGAAAATTCAGGATCAGCCAACTCTATATTTGAAGGCAAGGAATGTGCTGGAAAATCAATAAGAGATGAAGGTGTTTTGGCCACAATTCGTGGGACAATTAGAAATTCCATTTTTTGTTTAAAGTCCTCTTTTTTATTAGATACTAAAGAATTAGTTTTAGACTTTATTTCACTTGTTAGTCCATTTAATCCGTATATTGAGGATCGGAATTTTACTTGAGTTAGTCCTAACATGATGGCACAATCAATTGTCAAAAAATTGGTTTCGGAGCCTGAATCCAATAGACATCGAACTGGTATTTTTATTCCCTGCGAATTTCTAATCTTAATGATGGCAGTGGGCAATAACGCTGTTTTGCTGCGCAATCCTGAACCATCAGAAGAAGCAGCTGTTGTACAAACAGACTGTTGATTTATTTCATCGGTTTCAGTTGAAGCCTCTTGAGCACGAGTAACCTCTTTTGATGTACTCGGATCGTGCGAAGGTGCGGGATTATGTAAAAGCGAATTATGCATCTTCTGACAATGTTTGCATTTAAACTTAGATTTGCAAGCTGACACTCTATGAGCTCCAAAACAATTAAAGCAAAGCTTCTGCTGTTTGATAAAGTCAAATCTTTCATTGATATTTAGTTTTTGAAATTCCACACATTTGAAGAGAGAGTGCATGTTTTTACAAAAAACGCATGGTTTTAAACCATTGCTGCTAAGCATGAAATTGTTTGATTTATTTATTATTTTGGGCCTAAAGGGATATGTTTTTTCTGGCCGCACATTCTCTAATAACTGACATCTGATTTTTAGAAATTCAATAAATTCATCCCACTGGGGCGGATTATTAGAGTTTAATGACATTTCGTATTGCTTACGCGTTTCTTGATCAACTCTACTCAACAATATATTAATTAAAATAGCTCTACTTAAATCATTTTGCTTAAAATCGATCGACTCTAATGCTCTGACGTTTTTGAGCACTTTATCCAGCAACGATCTAAGTTCTTTCGAAGATTCGCTCGTTAATTTTTGCACATTTATAATTTCATTAATGTGGCAGTTCACAATCATGCGTTTGTTGTTGTATCGATCTTCAAGGGCTTTAAAAAGAGAGTCATACGAGTCTTCAGTTGTTTGAATGTCCTTTGCGTTACCCTCCAAGGCCGATTGCAAATAATACAGTTTTTGTTGGGGGGTTAGTTGTTCATTCTTTTCAATTAACGATGTGAATTGCTTTTTAAAATTATTCCAATCAGCGTAAGATCCAGCGTATTTTGGAAGTGATATATCTGGTAACTTTACTGTTACCCTACGCGGTGACTCATCACCTATTCTCTTTTGCGTGTTATGCGAGCCCAAAGTATTACTATTCAAGGAGTATAAAAGTTCTTTCAGACTTACCTCAATGTTTTCAGTATCGTCTTCCAAACTGCAAAGTATATCTTCATGCTCTGTGAGATCTTTATCATCCTTTATCAGTTGTTGATACTCCAAATGCAATTCTTCCAGTTGAGAGCTGATCTTTTTAACTTTTTCTATCTTGACATTTAAGCCGATTTCACTCGTTGAACTGGCTTCTTCCCTTATAAACGTTGAGAGCTTCGTTATTTGGCCTTTGAGCAGGCCGCGCTTTCGGTTTAGTGCTGATATATCCATAATCGAAACCAAAAGTCCAACATTTACACAAAAAAGTTCAAAGTTCGTGCGATAAGGTCTAAGGTCCTTACTTCAATAATGACATTTTAGTTTTAAATTCTAAAGCTTACTTTTTGCTACTGTTTTGTTTCCGCAAAATGAAAACACTCCGGGAGATGGGACCATGTTACGTACTACTTCTAGAGTACCGGCGCTGGATAATTATAATGGACTGTATAGCTTTTTGGTGACAAACGATTTATTAGAAAGAGATTATGCAAGCAACCGGTCATTCTGAGCCGGGAAACGGAGAGACGGTGAATTTGGTCATCCTAGACCCATGCTAAAAAACGTCCTAATCGTAGGATCGATGTCTTCCGAATGAAGGTTTGCCAGTATGCCGTGAGGTGAAAGAGCGCCAAGTGCGCCAACGCGCGAGAGAAAAGATGCCAATTCCCGATCGTCTCTCGTCTCCGCAGCTCGCATGGTACATAACATTTTAATTGTATTTAATAGTGATGTTTAATTGTCACAAGAGTAACAAAAAACATATAAAAGTTTCAAATTTGTAAAAACTACTTAACACTTTTACTTTAAAACCTTTTAATCTCCGATTAGGTGGAATAAGACATATTTTACACCATTTATTTTGTGGGGGGGGGGGGGGGGGGGGCACTATAATCTGGAAACCCTGAAAGTTGGGAATTTCTACTTCTAAAAATCTCTAATTTGAGAAAATTTATGCCTGAAGAAAATTAATATTATTAGCAATTGAAAGCTAGGGCAGATTAGAAATGGCCTAACTTGTATCATTACATCTAAATTAGACCTCAGTATGGATACTGCATTGGAATATGGGTGCAACAAATCAATGCTTGTGAGAGAACTGTTTAATATTACCTAAAATATATATAAAAAAAGATGAAAAATGCTGATAAGTTGGAACTGGGAATTTTCAGCACTGTTGAGTTGGGAATTTCGAATCGTTAAGTTGGGAAATTTGTTGTTTCAAGCCTGTTGTTTCAATTTTGTTACGGTGCTGGTGCTGTGATAACTAACTTGAATGTTGGTAGACATTCAGAATGTGCATTTTGAAAAGATATCATAGAAAGACTATTATATAATACAAGACAGATTTTCTGTAAATGTGTTTGCACAATATTTTAATGCAGCATCTCTAAGAAAATGCATCTGTTAAAAGTGTATCCAGTTTTTTCTGATGGTTGCACAGGCCAATTTAAACAAAAATTTAATTTTGTAAACATGTCAGTACTTAAATCAAACTTAAATATTAACAGTTTTCATGGACATTTTTTTTCAACAGCTTAAGATACGGGTGCTGTAGATATGGAATCGGTGCCTTTTTCTTTTTTTAAGTGATGTCTATGAAATGCAGTGCATGGTAAAAAGCAATTATACAAAAAGCTGCTGATTTTGCAGAACTTGTTCATGGTACAACAAAGGTAAACATACTTTATGTACCAAATGAAGAAATCATAACCAAAGAATTCATTTCCGTATTACTCTTGGAGAAATTGTATAGTGAAGGGCACATAAAAACACACTTTGTCGAAGCTACCAAAAATGCCAGTATCTACCATTGACCATAACACATGATAATTCCTACAAAGAGTTCATGTTTTATAAAGCAAACAGCAATAAAACTGCAAGTGAAACTGATGATGAAGACGAAGAGCAATTCTGCTCAGCAGCAGAACGCAAAGGAGCCGAGAAATTGCAATATAACCAGTAGGTGAATGTAAACTATGTTGTGGTTCGTTAATTCTAGCAGTATATGACAAGATTAACTAAATTTTGATTTATTTCCTAAACAACTAAAATATACTAAATTACATACTAGATATGTTTTATGAAGCGGAATGACATGAACTTTTAAATAGTTATTTTGAATTTTATCCTAAATATGTTTAGTATTGTAAAAAATGTACGTTTTTATGAAATTTTTCTCTGATTGTCACAAGAGTAACAATGGACGTTCCCATATATCAATGTAAAAAATGCCATTTAAACTAAAAAATTAATAGAAAATTCAAATAGAAACAAGCATTTTCATCTCCAAAGTAAAAAATATGGCTGTGGAAAATCCTGTTTCCAATTAGAACAGATTCCATTCTCAAAGTAAAGAAAAACTGTATTTGATACTGAAATGAAAAGGATGAGAACAGAATTTTTTATTAAAGATTTATATAAATTGTGCGATTTTGGGAAAAGTAGGAAGGGTGGCGAGTCATGCATAAAACCGCAGAGGGGTGCAGTTTTCAAAATATAAGGACGAGCAGGGTGGACTGCTCATAAAAAAAAAACACATAAAATAAACAAATTTTTACCTTTTTGGCATGACAAAATATTATTAAATGGTTTTAATAAAATAAAGAATTAACATGTTATCCAAAGTAGCTCATAACACGTATATATAAATCATACCATTAAAGAAGTCTGCATGAACAGACTTTTCGTTTGCTGCCAAGTCCATTAAAAGACCACTAGATCCTCCAGCCTAAAAAACAAATTGATTGAACGTTAAGGATTTCCAGACAACATTGATTTAGGCGGTATGAAATGACATTACACATCAAGATATTAATAATAGTATGCTGCAGCACATTGTCATGTTAATATATTTTTTTGATAGTGTCTTACCTCCTCCAAGTCCATGTAAGGACCAGCACCTTCCGGGAACATTTCATCAGCAACAACTCCGCCAGGCTTCATTATACTTTCTCTATGAAACGAAAAAAGTTAACATGAATTCAGAGATGTGTATAAGGAAACAACACTGTTTACACGTGAAAATTATTAGGGATGAAACGGATATCCGGTATCTGGCTGATTTTTAACTATCCGGTAATTATCCAATATCCGGAAGTAAAGTGCCGGATATCCGATTACCACACCGCAGATTTTTTGTGTGGCGATCTATTACCTTGAAAATACTACCAATGTATTCTGCAGATTTTTCTTTGAATTTTTCTTTGAATTTTTCTCGGGCTATTCAAGTGGGTAAGTAGTGAAGTGATAACTTTTTTGTTAAAACCAGACTGCGTGTGTTTCGGACATGGTAGGTCACAGATTTCGATAGTGCTAGGAAGATATGCTGCAGACATTCGGAACCACCCATTAGCTATCTTTGAGTTTTAACAATCCACGTGTGCGGTTGTATGTAGGGTGCATAGTTTGTCATATATTAGAAATTATTTTAATATACAGTCTAATGAGAGCTAGTTTTAGCACTTAAATATAGCACAATTTAGATCAGCATATAATATAATACTCATAACTAATAATAATAACATTCTAGAAATAAAAAGGGGCAGGGTGCTGTTGGCAGTAAAAGGGCACCCCGTTTTCGAAAAAGCGCTTCCTGTTTTTAAAAGGGCCCTTTTAAAAAAAAAGTTTGAGGTGGGTGTGGCCAAACAAAAACAAACCCGTGTCCGAACAAAAAAAAAGTTCCGATTGTTGATTATTTTTTTGCACTTAACCAAATCGGTAAGTATAGTCCTAATCAGACCCTTTACAAAACCGATGAAAAGGCTACTTAAATACAAAATTTGGTAATACAATGCCTAATCTTGTAAAATCGCCCCAAACCATCTTTTCTTACACTTGTGCTTGACTGAAAAGGGCAAGAGGGATTGAAGTCTTTCAAAAGAGGGTGGCATTTTTTAAAAAGGGGCATGAGGGCGCTATCGAGATGAAAAAAAGATGGGCAGGGCGGACCGCCCTTCAAAAACCACCTAGAGTAAACACTGATATAATATATATATTGTATAAAAAAAATTATAATGTAAAATAGGAAATATTTAAAAATGACATTTCCAAATGCATTGTACAGTACAGCCCTGGACGTTCCAAACTCAGTATGAATATGAATTCTTTAAAAAAAAAAAAAAAATGCCGGATAACAGGCAAAAACCAGTTTGGATATCCGATAACTGGCAAAACCAGTATCCGGTTCATCCATAAAAATTGTGTATAATAATTGTCAGTATAAAAACTTTTCATATGTATTTTGATCTTGCGTTTGATAAAAATTCAATATTAAAATAACTTAAAATTATTGAATTGATGACAGACCAAATGTACTGATGTAGCATTGCAGATTGCTACAGAAGATAGGGACAACACTCATTCATGACTTAAAAACAGACCATCAAGCATGTGCCAAGAGTAGAAAGTCAAATTTAAAAAATGTATTTTGTAGCTTTAAACACTACAATCCGAACTTCATTTGGAACTCAATGTTAAGTCAATAAGCAAGCGAGTTATAAATATCTACAGTTAGTATTCTACCATTAAAACAATTTAAATTTACCCTGACAAAAAATATGTTTTAGGTATAACTTCAGTTTTCTTCTCTATGGCTTAGATGCATTACAATGATATTTTATTGCCAACTTTTGGTGCATTAGCGAAGTGATGACAATCTAACAAAAATAGCTCTTGATGTTTATGACATATATGCACAGCAAAACAATCTAGTTAATATTTCCAGTATACCCCTATTTTGTTGATGTCAGCCATGCCGTGTAAGTAAGCAATATAGTGGGAAAATTAAGAAACCTCATGCCTAAAGGTAATAACAGTGTTCACTCGAAGCGTTTTTTGAAGGGCGGTCCGCCCTGCCTGTCCTTTTTTTCATTTTGATAGCGCCCTCATGCCCCTTTTTCAAAAATGCTGCCCTATTTTGAAAAAAGTTCCACCTTTCTTGCCCTTTTTAGTCAAGCACAAGCGTCCTTGCTTCCCTAGATGTCTTTAAAAAAGGCATCGATTAAAAACAATGTGTGTGTAAATTGGAATTAAGTGAATTACGACAGTAGAAAAACAAACTCATTTTAACTATGCGTGTCGTAAATTCGCGATGACTCCACGGTTATTTTGAGCAATATGTAAGCCTTTGAAAACTTTTTGTTAACAAAAAAGTGCAATAACTACATCTGTTCCAGATCTATATACTTTAACACAGAGCTGGCAAAGTTTAATTTTTGTGGTTTTTGGGAAAAACCAAAAAAAAAAAAATTCCCCAAATTTTGGTTTTTGCGAAAACCAACAATTTTTTTTCTCCCAAGATTAGGTTTTTGATGCATGATTTTTTTTTTTTTTGCATTTGCAATATCATAACTGTTTTAAATTAAATGCTATGTTTAAAATTAATTTAATTGCTATTCATTTAATTTTTACAATTATGAAAAGTTCTGTACCACAAAATGGCAACAAAAGCAAAACCATATTTCTGAACAAAAGAAAAGCAGAATTCATTGAAGTTGCGAGTTTTGTTTTTGTACAGTGTGTGTATCATTTTTCTTTCTAGAAATCCCAAATCAGCTTTAATTTGTAGCTGATTAATTTTTATTAACATTTTGAAGTATCGGACTGACTTTATTAAGGTATAATGCAATTTGTTATTGTTTGCAGATCATTTTAATTTAATCTTTAACCTAAATCAAAAGTAACATTGTCCTCCACTCATTTTAGTAATAGTAAGATGGAATCTGTATCAAATGAAGACAATCAGGCTGTAATTCTGGAATCACAAAACATTTTTAGTGCTAGTGCAGATCAAGCCAAAATTAAGCACAAAGGTGGTCGAATAAAATCGGCTATTTGGAACTTATTTACTGATGATAAATCTCCAAATAACTTAAAATCAGCTGTATGTAAACATTGCAAAACACTAATCAATCATCAGAAAAAATCTGAGTGTGCTCAGCGTCATTTGCTCAATTGTTCACAGTTTAAAAAAAGAATGAATGGGCTCAATCCTGAAGATCGACCAGAATGGTATATCTGCAAAAAACAAAAGTTGTATTCAATGAGCAACTTACAGTCAGACAAGATGCCAGTTTCTTCGACTTGCAGTCAAATCTCAATTAAAAATTACACGGTTCCTGATTTAACCACGACTGAAAAGAAGAAGCTCAACAAATCTCTTGCAATGTTCTTCTTTAAAACAGGCACCTCATTTATTAGAATTGAAGATGAGTACCTACAAAATGCATTCAAAATATGTCGGCCCGATGTTCAATTGCCTACTAGAAAACAACTTGCTGGTCCTTTATTGGATGAATGTTATGAGGACGTTAAAAAGAAAGTACATGAATATCTTTCATCCTCCACTAGTGCCATTTGTATCACCAGTGACGCATGGACAAATATTTTGAAAGAACCGGTTGTAAACTATATGGCTGTCTCGCCCACAAAAACACTTTTTATTGAGTCGGTTTCAACTGGTGAACAAGCTCATGATGCCAACTGGATTGCAGCCGATTTATCAAGGGTCATTGATTCCATGTCCTGCAATGTTGTTGGAGCAATTACTGATAATACTGCAACAAATAAGCAAGCATGGAAAATTCTAGAAGAAAAATACCCTACTAAGTTCTTGCACATCCCATGGATTGCATCTCTTAGTCAAAGATATTTTTGCAGCTACAAAAACTATGAAGCTAAAACGAGGAATTTCAATTGCATCATACCCAGATGACTATCCTTTTGAATATTTGTTGGATTTCACAAATAAATGCAAAGAAATTGTGGTATTTTTCAAAAACCACCATGTCTTCAATCACACTTTGAAAACTGCCCAACATGAAAATCACATTCCTACTTTGGTATTGCCAGTTCCTACACGATGGGGTTCTCTTAATCGTTGTTTCGAAAGTTTGTTAAAGTCAGAAAAATTATTACACGTTGCTGTTAATTCAAGAGATTTCATCACCAATGCCCCAGCAAACCAACGGCAAGTTCGAGAAAATGTGAAAGATACAATTAATGATCCAGATTTTCTCAAGAATTTAGAAACATCATTAATTATTTTAAAGCCAATTAACGAACTGATTGTTAAATTTCAGAATAATTCCATACCTATATCAGATGTTTATGATGATTTTTTAAAGTTGGAAATGAAATTTGATTCGGATGAGATGGAAACTCATCTTGGTAAAACAAAAGCCACTTACATAAAAGATTTGGTTAAATTTAGATTTCAATTTTTATATGGTGATGCTCATGGGCTAGGTTATTTATTGGATCCACGTTATGTTGGCGAAAAATTAGATCCTGATCTTCGTCAGGAGCTTGAAGAATTCTTGTTGGACCAATTGCCAGAAACTGAAGCAGACTGTTCAAGCACAGAGGAAAGAAAAACCAAATTATACCAAGAATTGACCCAGTTCATTATCAATGCCAATAGACAGAAAATTCAAAATACATTCCGTTATAAAATGTTGATGCTAAAAAACAAGACAGTGCTCGAATATTGGCTTACTGATGGACTAGCATGGCCTTATTTACAAGAAATTGCAATTAGAGTTTTTTCATTAGCGGCTTCAACTGCTGCTTCTGAAAGAAATTTTTCAACGTTTGGCTTCATCCACTCCAAACTACGAAATTCATTGGGGCCAGTAACTGCACAAAAATTAGTTTTCATCAAAACCAATACCTCAGCCAATCAAAATTTAGAAATTGAACAAGATGACGAAAATTATTCATCTGATAATGAATGTACAATAAAACTTGATATTATTTAATTATGATTCTGTATTGTTAAAAAAAAAAAATCTCTGTATTAATGGAAAATTGTGACTAAATTAATAATTAGTTAAAATAGTAAAATTCCAATCATGTTCATGAACTTAAAAATTCTTTAATTTAAATGAGTCAAAACTTGCAAAAAACATTAAAAAAGACAAAAACCATGAAAAACCATAAAAAACCACAAAAACCTTGAAAAACCAAACATTTTTAATTTCTGAATCATGGTTTTTGCCAGCTCTGCTTTAACAGTTCCCCACCATTGCCTGGACACCTAGTTTTAGCTACATACAATAGAAGTTTTTATAGTAATTAGATATAATTTTAAATAGTCTTAGCTATTAGTTTGTAGTTGGATAATTTTTTTGTAGGAATACGGTATACACTGAAAGCACATTCAAAAGTAAACAAATATATACACACATTAAAAAGAGACATTTAGTTGCTTGTACAGAACAGAATTATTTTCAAATTTTAGAAAGATTTTACAGGGGAAAATAAATTACCCAACAGCAAATGAGGGGAGACGGACTTTCCACAGTCTGATAGAACTCTACTAAGGTCTAATTTTCTAAAATATTTTAATCCACAAAAAATACAGATTTTTTAATTAGCCGTCTATATCTAAACTTAGAATTGTGTATTATGATTATTTTAGGAAGTTGTCTTTACTTTAGTTTATCAAAAGAATTGAGTATATATATATTTATTTTACTGCAAACATTTGAAGCTTTAGAACTCCGTAGCCTTTACAACATAAAGTTTGGGTAAAGTTTACTTACTGAGATCGCGTCCGAGGCATATTAAGAGAAGAAAGTATTTGTTTTAGCAAGCAAGAGAAAAGTTAAGTGGAAAATAGAATATTTGCGTAAGAAATAATATTATATTAAAAACTTACGAAGAAAATGGCCTCAGATTGTTTATAAGATACGCTTTATGACTACCAATTTCGGGCCCCATTTCGACTCTTAACGTAGCCTACCCGCTTCGTAACTTTAAAACACGTGAACTGACCTCTTATATGCTTAGGCAGTGCTATTACTTAAAAAATAAGTTAAGAAAATTGAGGTATGAAATTTGATATTTAATTCAGAAAAAATATATAATAATTTAATAAAATTAAAAACGCCCCCAAATGAAGAATTTTGTACACTTTAAACCATTTATTATTTAAAATACAACTAGTCATATAAGAAGAATAAGCAAATGAATCAGCTGACTTTAACCCGTGATTGTTACGTCACATACTCATGTCGTTGTGTATGATAAGAGAAAAAGATATCTCATACCTAATTAAGTTCTTTTTCCATTTTGAGTCTTTTACATCTCTGTGGTGAATAACGGTAATACAGTTTACCAACTATCGAAATTTTAAAGAATAAGAAATTAAGGTTAATTTAAAAAAAGCAAATTTTATTGCCCTTCTGCAAACAGGATTAGAAACCTGTAAAGCTAGTCGAAGGACGCATTCTGTGAACATTGGAAAGTGTAGTTGGCAGCTTTGTATTGTGTGTGTGTCAACGGCGAGTGTTGACTTAAAATTTATATCAAAATGAAGATCTTTATAAGTTTTGCGCTTTTTGTTCTTCTACTGGCAGGTAAGTTTTGAATTTCATTACTTATTTTTTTTGTCAACAATGTACAAGTAGTCGTAGTAGGCTACATTTAATACTAGGCTGTTAATGTTTTAGTTACTTAAAAAATGACTGTAAATTCTTAATAGGCAGAAATGTTGGGTCAGGTTTACTGTACGTCATCCTTGGCGCGATTTTTCCGCATTTGGCGATAATTTTTTTTAAATGGCAACCCCTCTCCGAAACGACAAGGAATTGCAGCAACCCTATTGGACAACAGTCGCCAAAATGGCGACTTTTGGCGATATTTTGAAAAAGTCGCCAAGGGTGACCGTACAGTAAACCATTACCGAAATGTTAATACCATAGCTTTAACCAAACTTCTCCGTCCTGTAGAGGACTAGTGTAAGTTCAATCTGTTGTGGTCCAAATGTTTTCTTACCACATGGGGGTGGGAAGGGATGGGAAGCAGCTGTGGTTTTTCCCTTATCATCTGACCATGGTTTATAATTGCAATGCCTGAATATTTCCTTTGAAATAGCTCTTGAACTATCATCCATAGCTTGTTGTGTAGCTCTTGTGCTATTTTATTCTATCCGACTTGCATAGTAAATACAGATTCTATTTACAAAGGCACAACTCGTAAGTAATCACCCAATTTTTATTTTCATGTTCAGGCTGAAAAGGCTAGTATTGTATAAACTTCACATTATTTCTAATACAGGTAAATGATTTACATGATTACAAATGACCAGCTTTGATAAGATTTTTAAAGGAGTTTGGTTTACGTACCTTCTAATTCCAATGAAGTCCGTTTCACACAAAACTTTGTGAAACATGTTCTTAGCGACTGACGCCAATGGGTTTTCTATGCACACAACATTCTTCAGTTAATTCCTAGAATAGGGTATGATCTCCAAATTCGAAATTGATGAGCAATAGTTAATATTTTAGCCTCCTTATTTGCCATAATCAACTGCTAGAAGGATTGCTTGGGTTTATTCCTAGTGTCCGGTGCCCTCGCCAAATGGGATTTGGCGACAAATGATTGGACGATAAGGTTTATATTTTGGCAACTCTACTTGATGACGTGCAAAAATATGTTGTATAGCAACCCTAATTTTTTTTTTTCCTTTCAAGTTCTGCCATTTTTTAATTGAAGTACGGCTCGCCTTGTTGTGATTTTGTTTTTCCTGAGTTATGGATATATACGTTTTATATACGACTTTTATTTGAATAGTAGGTATTTTTGGGAGTTGGAAATGAAAGGCTAACATGCCGTGATTGATTGGTGCATGGATGCCGGATTGTTGTCTAACAAGCGAAGGTGCATGGAGCGGGCCCCGCTGTAATTCACTGTGGAATGGGTTTATGGGTCGAAACATGGATTCATTATGCAGCAAATGATCGACTTCCTGGAGGGTGTCATGGATGTGATCCTGAGTAGCCGGAGACCACAAAATCAACTTCAAGAATCTGATTTTAGCACGCAGTGCGCTTAAGATTACTGTCGAAATGCCCCAAACGACTGCCCTAAGGATTGCCTGTAAGCACCATGATCGATTGCCCTGAGGGACATTGTTACCTTCGAGATGGGCGTCGAACTGCCGCCAACAGCCTAATATGAACTCTAGTGCTATGTTAATTAACCAAAGCAAAGCTTCGGAATCAATTCTAAACCGTCGTCATTAGCCCATTGTGGAGCTCAAGTGCGACTAACGCAATGTCCGCCATTTTGATTTGGCGACGAAAACACCCGTCATTTTTTGCCTTGGTGCCAATTTTTGGCCTTGGGGACAATGAGGCACTGTACACTAGGAATTTACTAATTGCTTGCAAGCACCATAATCGGCTGCTTGAAGGGTGTAACAGCTTCCATCCTTAGTACATTACTCCAATTATCCAAACTTCAGATATCTGGATCAAGCAATGCAGGTCACCAATTAACCGGATTAAAATCGCTTTGAGAAAATAAGGGAAAAACCCACATTTAAAATTTTTTTGGTGAATGATTGTTTTTAAGTCAATAAATTACTTCACCTGCTAAGAGATTAGTTTTTTGTTTTAAGAAATAACCTATTTTTCGTGATGGGGTATAGTCTAAATTGATCCGAATAATTGCAGCTCTACTGTAGTTGGTAGTTGTAACCAATATTGCCATGGCCGTAAATTGATGCATGAGTCTGATGTTAGTGCAAAAATTGTACTTGAAAATAAGATTGTATTGTCCGTCATTATTACATGGCAAAAAAAAAATTTGGCCTTGGCACCAACTTTCAGAATTGCACCAAGCCGTACTACTGTATAGGGAAATTTAACCATTTTTCCAGTGTTGACTCTAGAAATAAAAAGGGGCAGGGTGCTGCTGGCAGGAAAAAGACGCTCCATTATTGAACAGGCACTTGGTTTAAGAAGGGGACAAAAAAAAAAGTTTAGTGTGAGCGTGTTCAAGCAAAGTTCATTGATTGGCAACAAAACTTTTTGTCGTTAAAAACATGCTATCATTGCAAATATAGCTTTTTCAGAAAGGTCGGCAAGGGTATGACATTTCAATGCATTTTAACTGGATAGTAAGTGCTCTTGTCATTTGTCCATTTCCCTTACTTTCAAAATTTTGTATCCCCATTCAGCCTCATTGAGGCCATACAGTTAATTTGATTTTGAATTGTGTGACGGACACCCACATACAATTATTTATAGTAATCTACTGAATCATTCTTGCTGAGGACTTTTGGATCAGTCTGTTATTTATTTCTGCTAATGAATTGATCTGCAATTCCACTTCATATTAAAATGCTTTTTTTTATGTCCCTTTTTTCTTTAAAATTCTCCGTTTACCTTGAAACATGATGCTGACTTATACTTGTAAATAAGTATAACTTGATTTCGCCCTGAACGCTGTGTAAGGGAAGATTAACATTTTGACTTGCTTTACTAATTGTGTTTGTAATAACAAAAATGAAAGTTTTTACTTATTCAGAATTCAAGTTTGTCTTATCCCTGTGAACGTTCTTAACATTGAATTGGAATTTGACTTTCGAATAATAACTTCCTTTAATGTTCTTTAAACATGTAAACAACTCAAGTATCCAAGGTAAAGGTTTAGGACTAAAATTTATCATGTGTAGTATTTGCAGTGGCGGCGATTGGGTGCTGAAAGTGGGGGGGCAAGATAAAGGGGAAATAAGAAGTCCCCCAAATGGGAAAGAAGGGGGGGGGGGGGGACTAAAAAAAATTTGCTTTTATATTGCTATAAAAAAGCTATGGTATTGCACACTTGTATTTACTCACTATTTTGTGTTATTTGAAGTATACCGACTTAAAATACACAGTAAAAAAATTTAATAACATAAATTTAAGAAAAGAAGTTTTCATACCATAAAGCTAATTTGAGACAAGTTAAGAGCTTTCTTTTTTCGTTATTCTGACTTAAAAAGGCAAAACAAAGCACGATAACTTTCAGAAATACTATATAAGAGGGCCACAAAAACTAAAGTCCAATTTTCAGGAGTATAAAAAGTATGAACTGTTCAAAACACCTTTGTATCACTTGGCTATTTTAGCTATAGTCGAAGACAATTTAACTAGACCCTTAAGGGGACACAGTACCGTAAAAATTATCAAAACATCGATTTTTTTTTATTAGCTTAAATTACCTTTACAATATTTCTAAACATGTATGAAAATTTTCAGTGTTTAATTTAAAATATTTAAGAAGTTATTTGCATTTATATTAGGTGACATCAGGCTAAATGTGCTTAAAAAGCTGAAGGATTTAATTTTTTTTTTTTTTTTTAAACTTTTAAATGGTGAGTTCTTAAATGTACTTTCATGTAAATGAATAGAGAACTCCAAAATTAAACAGAAAGAGCTTGTACTTATGGAGTTATATATATTTTAATGTTATATTAAAAAATGAAATGAAGTTTAAGTTGAAAGACAGTTCTTCCAAAATAAAAAAAATTACCAAGTATAAAAGTATTTGTTAATAAATATACTTATATTGATGCAAAGTATGATATATTTTGATAACAGTATGATACATTTACCATAAATACCTTTTTTTTACATTTGAAAACTTTAAATCACTTTTTCTCAGTGTTCATTTTTAACCCATTTTACTGCATATGAAATGCTAAGGCTTTTTTTGTAATAGAGATAGAGATTCAATTTTTTTAATGAATATTATCAGATATGTGTTTGACATAATTGGGTATGGAATAAGCCGTAGAACACATAGTTTTATTTTTAAAAATAATTCAAACAGAAAATTTTAGATTTTTCAGTTTTTTTTTGGCTTTTGAGAAGAAAAAAAATTATATAAAATCTAATTTTAGTACTATTTAATATTCAATACCCAGTTTTGTTTATTATATTTCAAGGAATACAAAAACAAAATTTAGTGATAAAAAATTAAAAACTAAAAAAGTAGTAGCAAATTTAAAAAACAGCAAAAAAATTTTTAAAAATTTAATTTTGAATTTATTAAAAAACTTTTATGAATTTTTTTTAACAATTTTGTCATTAATTATATATTAAAGTATTTTGCATTCAAAAAATAAAAATAAATATTGAAAATAAAAAAAAAATGTGAAAGGGTACCGTGGCCCCTTAAGCGAAGGCTACGATGTGTAAAAAGACTGAGCTGTGGCCCTGATTGAAAAAAAAAAAAAACGGCTGATTGAAAAAAAAAAAATATCTATTGGAGTAGTTATAAGTCAGATACAGTTTGATCTGTAGACTCCAAAATGACTGTACAAACGAGTCATAAGTCATATTCGGCGCCGTTTCCCCTTTTTTCCCTACTGCTTATATGTAAAACTGAGAAAACTTGGGAATGAGTCATTCTGCTAGATTCTGGGTATTTTGTAGATTTAATACGTAGTTACAATAAACTATTTCCTTGATGTTTTCGAAATCAAAGCAATGAGAAATAAAAAAAAAGCTATTAAATCTTTTCTGCCATCATCTTTGAGAACATTCGCTGATAAGTAAAGTAAACAAATATACTTTTGTGGATTGTGTTTTAAAAATGTTAAAATCGGAGATTTTCTGACTAAAATAAACTATTTCATAACCAAACTATTTAATAAGTAATCATAAGTAAAATTATTATAAACTATTTCTTTCAGAAAAACTATAGAAATTATATGGTTGGTTAAAAAAGTTAATCGCTTTGATTAGACTTTACAAATGTATGTTTTGTTTTGATTTAATTTAACAATTACTGGTACTTTAGAAGCAAAATTTATTAAAATATACTACTTGATTTAATATTCGAACTCACAATTTGGCGCTCTTTAAAGCGCCAAGTTCCTTACCGGGAGGTTGCAAGCCCGTTCTCCCATCGTCCAAACGTTTGACGTTTGGAGGCGACTAGTGCACATTAAATCTGTTAATGAGAGGGGTTTGATCCTCCTGAAACCTCCCCCCTTCCCTATTTACGTTCCTATGGTAGTGTGAGGAAGTTGGGGTTCAAAATTTTTCCTTTGTTAGGCAATGCAGTAAAACAATTGACTTGTAATTTAGTTTTAAAAAGTTCAATATAAAAAAAGTTGCGGGGGCAACATCCGAAAAAAGTGCGGGGGCAACCGCCCCCCCTTGCCCCCCCCGAATCGCCGCCACTGAGTATTTGGGGTACATAGGGTGAATTCCGGGAAAATGTTGCCATGGCACTTAAAATTTTAAACTTTATGTTGAGTCATTTGTCATACCATTTTTTTCAGAAAGATATGAACTTTTTGAATCTTAACATATTTTTTTGAAATTAACACAATGACTTTTATAAAATCAAGGTCAAAGTCACTTCTTTACTATATGTTTTTGCAGTGCGGAATATCAACATTTTGTTTCATACTATAACTTGACTAAAATCCCTTACCAAAATAAAATAAATAGGTTAACTTTTATACTTCATGTTTTAATCTTTCTATTAATTTTTTTGCAAAAAAATATTTTTTAACCTTGAAATCAATAACTTATTAAGTCAAACCATAAATGTCCTTCCGTTACCCAAATACTATATTTCAACCACCTCACTAAGAAACCATTGGGTCTACAACTTAATGAATTTTTGTACAAAGCAGATTTGACACTTATTAATTAGAAACGGCAACAATTTTATTTTGTTTTTAATTTAGATGTTTTTTTATGGTAACGGAAGGACAAAAAACATGGTAACGGAAGGACATCAATGACAGGGTGGTAACATAACCGGGAAGTCAGGGAATTGTCATGGAATTTTTTTATTCTGGAAATGTCAGGGAAAAGTCAGGGAAAATTAAAAAAAATCACAAAGTCGGGGAATTTTTCAAATTTGGTTCATTAAAACGGCAATTATTGTCTATTCTGATTTGTTTAGTCGTCAATATTTCCTTTTAGTTCCGATTTAAAAAAAAAAATCATGGTCGAGTGAGCGCATGCGCAGTTTCGTTGTTAATAGATACGTGAACAGCTGCTGGAGTGAGAAAAGAAAGCAAAGTTGGACTTTGGACTGCAAAATGTGGGCTGCTAATGAATCTGCTGATCAACAATTTGTTGAAAATTGTATTAGAAATATTTTTATTTTAAGTATGGATTGAACTCTTATGGCAAGATAAAAGATTGGATTTAAAGGCAGGTCGTAAGGACTTTGAACTTTATTTTAATATAAATAAATTATACCTTTTCTACTGCACCCTCTTCATATGCAAATAAATTTTAATGACTTTGAGGTTTTTTTCTGTCTATTTTATGGAAGCTTTTCAGATTTTATAATAGATTAAATATATTAAATATAAATTTTATCTTAATATATTTCAAAATAATTCTTCGATATCTTAGGAATTTAACAATTTTAAGAATTCCTGCAGTATCACATTTTGAATTATTCTTCGTTTTTGCTTAAAAATAGTACATTTTTGTTATTTTCTGTACTTTTTAATTTAAAATTAATGATTAGATACCGTATATACTCGCGTATAAGCCGACCTCCTAATTTTAGGATAATTTTTTGTGCAAAATTGAAAATTCGCGTATAATCCGAGTTGTATTTTCGTACATGAAAAATTCCGATTAAAATCGGCAAATCATCGAAGAAACAATGGCATTTTAATTCTTAAAATAAATATTTAAGCCGAGAAATCGAAAATTAAAAAAAAGGGGGCGAAAGAAACGGCTTTTCTCGAAGTTCGCGACTATTCGTCGTGCATAAAAAAAGTATACCATTCGCGATGTTGTGTCATTCAAACCGCCATCGGACTTCTGAAATTAAATCTCGCTCATTATCATAATAAAATATTTTAAACCACATATTTAAATACCAAAATGTGCAATTTCTAATTATTAACATCGTTTTTTAAAGAATTGAAAACTTCAACTGTTTTCTATTACGTTGATTACTGTCACTATTAAATACAGATGAGCATTTTTTTATTCATCTCGGAAGGAAATACTATAGTATATTGTGGATCAATGCTTACTTATTAAAATATTTAGTTTTTAATTACGAAATAATTGACTTGAAAGTAGAGCTTGAATTCGCGTATTAGCAACGTCCCGATTTTACCGCTTTAAAGTCAATTCCATCCAAAATTCTAATAATATCTTTACATAATATTATCAAGGAATAAAATCTATAATTGGGAAATAAATTTTATTTAATTATTTCAATCGAGTAAGAAAGACATTGACTTTAAAGTGGTGTCATTCGCTACGCACGATGTCAACTTCTTAATCTTCCATCCAAAATTCTATTAAAATAACGTATACAGCTTCATAAATTCTACAAACCAATTAAATATTTATTAAAATATATAACGTATATACTCGCGTATAAACCGATCCGCGTATAAGCTGACCCCCTAATTTTAGAACGATTTTTTGTCCAAAATGGTAAACTCGAGTATAAGCCGAGTTGTATTTCCGTACATGATAAATTCCGATTAAAATCAGCAAATATTCGAAAAAAGAGTGAAATTTTAATTAGAAAAATAAATATTTAAGCCTAGAAATTAAAAGTTTAAAGAAAGTGGCTGGAGAAACGGCCTTCCTCGAAGTTCGAGATGATTTATCGGGCTTAAAAGTACGTACCGCTCGCGATGTTCTGGTGTCTTTCAAAATTTCATCGGACTTCTTAAATTAAATCTCCCTCATTATCTAATAAAATATTTTTAAACCACATACTTAAATACCAAAATGTGCAATTTCTAATTCTTAACATCGTTTTGTAAAGATTTAAAAACTTAGAAAACGTCAACTATTTTCTGTCAACATCGTTGACTACTGCCGCTATTAAATACGGATGAGTATTTTTTTATCCATCTCAGAAGGAAATACTACTATTTTATGGATGAATATATACTTCGTATTATAATATTTAATTACGAAATAAATGACTTGAAAGTAGAACTTGGATTCGCCGATTAGCAACGTCCCGATTTTACCGCTTTAAAGCCAATTCCATCCAAAATACTAATAAAACAACTATTAATGTCTGTACATAATATTATCAAGGAATTAAAATCTGTTTGGGGGAAATAAATTTTGTTTAATTATTGCAATCGAGCAAGAAATACATTAACTTTAAAGTAGTGTCATTCGCAACGCACGATATCAACTTCTTAGTCTTCCATCCAAAATTCTATTAAAGTAACGTATATAGCTTCATAAATTCTACAAACCAATAAAATATTTATCAAAATATATACTTTTTTATTTAGTTAAACTGATGATTTATCCGAGTAGTGCAATTTTGCGTTACGATTACGCCGCGATGCGCAGAATGGTCTTCAGTCAGCACATGTGACGCACATTCTCGATCTCGGATCGGGAAAATGTGTCGGCGCGTTTTCATAAGAATCCGCTTAATTTAAACATCTATCCTTTTCCAATTTTAGGCAAATTACATTATAAATTTTACTGACCCGCGTATAAGCCGACTTCTCTACTTTTTGATGAAAATTTTGACTGAAATTTTTCGGCTTATACTCGAGTATATACGGTAGATGAAATTTAAGTATAGGATTGTATAATTTTGTGTTTTATCCATAAATTATTATTTTAACTGAATATAAGTATTTTTCATTTAGAATGCAATATATTAATTATAGTAGCAAAGATACTTTGTTTTTATACAAAGTATGTATTATAAGATTTATTTAACATAATTTCAAAGTCAGGGAAATTTTTTGAAACCATCAGGGAAATGTCAGGGAACTTTTTTTTCAGGATTTTGTTTCCACCCTGAATGAGGTAACGGAAGGACATATTTGTATTAGCTGATTTTGACTGAACTTTCCACAATTAAACAAACTAATTTTCAGTTATTATTGAAATTCAAACACATATAAATATTATATATACTTATTAACTGTATTTTCTATCTTAATACCCTCCCCCGCTAATTTAATAAGTATGTCACATACATTGAGTTTCAATTAAAAATGGTACTACTTTTCTATTTATTCACTATATGGGTTCTTTCTACAATAAAGCCATAAAATGGGAAAAAGAAGAAAGTTTAAAAGTGATTTCTTACGATGACGTTAAGTGACGCATACAGAATTTCAGCAAGAAAATATTGATATTAATGTATCACTATAAAAAATTCGCAAGCTTAGACCCCAGTTTGTTTTGTTACAAATATACCTTCTACTTAAAGTTTGTCTAAATTGTTTTGTTACCAAATATATAAATACTAATGAACAAAATGTAGCACATTTAAAATGACAGTAATGGAATGAAGACAGAAAGCCATAAAAAAAAATATATATACAAGAGTTCATTTAAAAAGTGCCTTTATGCTCTTGAAAACAAATCTGCACATTTTTAAAGTATATTTTTATTAAAAGACATGGGAATCTTGTCTTTTAATAAAAGAATTCAAAGAGGTGAAAGTTGTAGTTGTACAAGTTGATTTAACATTCAAAAACCAACTTAGCATTCATGTTTGATCAGTATAACATCATGGCTACATTGAAGCATTTTTGCCATTAATCAAGGCAAAGGTACTGTTAATGTCCAAAGTGGTTAATGGGAAATTTACCACTATTGCCCCATCAGATAAAATAATTGATTTCTCCATCAGATACAGTAATTCTCTCAAGAAAGATGGAACAATATCCTCCTCTTCCTGACACACGCAATACTTATTATTTAAAACCAATTTCAAAATATATTATTGAGTATTGTGAGTACTCTAGTTCTATAGAAAGAAAGGTATTCAAAGAAAACATACAATCAAATATAAAAGATGCAGACAAGGCATATGGGTCAAGCAATGCATTGGCTGTTGGTGACTTTTAGTTAGTCGAATGGCAAGGACTAAAAAGTATTATGTTAGGCAAGTGCTTCATTCAATGATGTCGTTGTAGAAGTATTATGTTTAAGAAAAGAAAATAATGAATGACTAAATTTATATTTCCTGAGAAAGAAGGTAACTGCTGGAATTGACTCAAATAAAATACCCAAAAATTGGATAAGCCAAAATTTTTAACAAATGGCTCTGGAAAAAGAATTTGTTGCAAAATTAGATTTAAAAACAGCTGAATAAGCAGAATTTAACACCTATTCTTTTTCAAAATATTAATGAGTAAATTGTTGTAAAACAATCCAATTTTACACACTTGGAATTTTTGTCCTTCCGTTACCTTAAAAAAACATAATATTTTTGGGCATAATATAATAATTTCTAAAAACTGCACTGCAATTTATAATAATTGAACTCTCCTTTAAGTGTTCTAATTTTTCTAGATTTTTCTTTTTTACGGTTTAGCTGAACTTTTAATAAAAAGGTGTAAGTGTGGTATACCACTTCCAAAAAAACGTCCTTCCGTTACCATTACTAAAATTTAAATTTTAAAAAAAGTTATAAAGTGCTAAATTCTAGATTTTGCATTTTTAATAAAATGGAGTAAAGTGTATAAAAGTCTACCTATCAGGTATTTGAAATAAAATATATTTTTAAAATTATAACCATAAGTTGTTGTACAAGCTGGCCTTCCGTTACCGCCGGAATTCACCATAGTCTACATTTAATTTTTCTGTTTACTTATAAATTCTTTTATTAGGTGGGAAATGTCAAGATAACACCACTACAGTACCAACAGAATCCACACCCACGGTAACAGACTCGCCTACCCCAGCAGAAACCACAACCGTTACAGACGCCACGACTGTTACAGACACTACGACTGTTGCAGATACCACAACCAGTGCGGACACCACAACTGTAGCACCTACAACGTCTGCACCCACTACTCAGTCCCCTGTGCCGCCTACCACAACGCAAAAGACTACACCTAGTCCTACAACTACCCCAACACCAGCGCCAGTCACGACGACTGCTCCTCCAAAGCCACCCATTGCCGAGCTTGGATCGTGGAATGTTACCGAAGGCAACGTTACTTGCATCCGAGCAGACTTGAAGATCAGATTCATGATTCCTGTCGATGTAAGGTTTTGTTTTAATATAAGAGATCAACTTAATATGACTATTTGGCGGGGACAAACCCTGGTTTTCAGTCTAGACATTTTCTATTTGTTTTTTACTTGGTGTTCCTGAATTTATTAAAAGTTATAGGAAAAATAACAATTTTAAATTGAGCCTTTTGGACACAATTGCATTTTATATAAAAAAAAGTACTTGGTCGTTTATTGGTTAGGTTATGGGGGAAAAGAGCTGGATTGTACTTGTATCTAACGTTTGTGAAATAAAAAGTAGATAGAGAAAATATTTGCGGGTAGTATTTTCAAGGAGTTATTGAAATCTTTTGAATCTATAGTGTCCAATTTTAGTCGCATTTTGAAATTATAAATGGTTTAAGATTAAAATAATTAAAGTAACTTAATGTAAGTATTTTGATGGCTTTTTAAAAGTGTTATGTAATGTAAAAATGTCTATCTAAAATTATTTTAATCCAAGTTCCTTATTTTGTAGAAATCTTTTAGGGTAATTTTAGTTTCAATATTTGTTTCTAGTAAAATTATAGCTATTGTAATACAAAAATAATCTTAATTTTTATGCTATAAAATGTACTTCAACCATTCATTGTCCATGGTTCTAATTGCATAGTCAAAATATTATGTTAATGTTGTAGTTGAGAATTTACACAATAGGTTTTATCCTTAATAATTAGTAATAAAAGAAACTAGGAGGTTAGCATTTAAATTATTTTAATTGTTAGACAACTATTAATTAGGGATATAACTAATATCTAGCCAGTAGGCCAGATATTATACTTATTCATCCCTAAATTATATACTGAGAAAAAAAATCAATATATATAAATAACAAATATTGCAATATTAAATTTTTTTTAAAAGTTTAGGTAATCAAAAGATTTAGTTTATCTTTAATGTTTTTCAAAACATATATTTATCTTGTAAAGAAATTTAACACTTGTCTTTTTTTTAAGATTGGTAAATTTCGGTGCAAAAAACAATAACAGTAGTTTAATTTGGTTGTGTTCCAATTCAAAAATTAACTCTGCAAACTCAGAATTTTTCTTTCATCAATTCTAATATGGAAGTTTTAACAACTTCTTTATTTTCTTTATCGAAGAAAGTAGGCATGGAGCCCTAATTGAAATGCTAACATGTCATAACTATTGATTTAAAAAATTATGTAATTATCAAGTTAAAATATACTGAAATTAAAAATTATAAAGAAATTTTATTAGGAAAATTTAAAAATAAAATCTAATGAAATAGAAAAAGCTGATTAAACTAAAAAAAATGGAGAAAAACGTACTGTTCCTGGACTGGCCAAATTAATTAAAATCACTTGTACAGTATTGACACCTTAGTTTTTAAAAATATTAAGCCTATAACATGCATCAATTGTCCATAAATTTTTTAATCGGCCTACCGTATTTGAAAACAGTATTTTTTTTTATTTAATACTTCTGTGTTTTCACTTTTAAATGGTGAATAAAAGTTAAATTGCTTATTTTCAATTTCAGGGCCGAGAAGATTACATGGCTCTATCTCCAAATGCAACTGCTACTGGAAGTTGCAGTGCTACCAACGTGACGCAGGAAATGCGCCTTACGGATTCGGACTATGTCTTACTGCTGACGTTTGAAAAAGACTATAAAAATGCCTACTTGAAGAACATCTCTTTGGAGTATGTGTTGCCAGGAGATAGGGGTTAGTCGAATAGTTATATTTTCTTAGGGCTTGAATTTTAAAATCGGAGATTGCTTTATTGAGTACTGGATTATCGGACTATGTCTTACTGCTGACGTTTGAAAAAGACGATAAAAATGCCTACTTGAAGAACATCTCTTTGGAGTATGCGTGCGTATGGAGTAACAGTGCATAATTTTAAATTCATTTGAGCATGCCAAATGTTCCAATCAAAGTTTTGTGTGCAGTGCAAAGGAGCTCCCTGAAAACATTTTAAATATTTTGACTATATTTAAACTTTCATGCATTTAAAATCTATGAATGTAATCGTTAATAAATAGTACCAGATTTTTAATTGTACAAAAAAAGTTTTATTTGTGTAATGCAGCCTTTTTAATTTAAACTAATTTCTGTAAAATGATATATTTTAAACTTGCTTTCTGCAAAACAACCAGTGAGCCATTTTTAAATACACTCAAACCTTTTTTTGTGCGGTAGATAAAGACCCCATAAAAAAAATTTGCACAACTTTACAAGTAGCTATAAAAAATAGTTTTTGCAACAATTAAAAAAAAAAAATGCGGGGGATAGGGACCGCATAAAAAGTCTCACTTAGAAAACCACTCAAAACCTTACGAAATTACTAGTAATTGCTTGGCCTTAGACACGAGGCTTGACAGCTACTTGTAATCTCGCCAAACCTTTTGGAATCTGATTTAGAAAATACATGCGAACATTTTAAAATGTTTTATGTACATGTGTACTTATTTTACACATTCAAAACTTTTTTAAACGTATAACCATTATCCTTCGTAGTCTGACAATACGCGAACTTGGTTCAAAATCGCTTTTCCTTCCTTCGCACTCGTTTAGAGTTGACTTTTTTCAGTTACCATGTAGTCGGTGATCGGTTTTTGCGACTGCTGTTGTTTCACTAGACGCTTGTATATGTCTCGGTAACCAAATAATCAATTATGTTCCAATTTGATTAAAATTTTCATTTACTGCACAAAAAAAATCGCACAAAAAAAAGACTGCACAAAAACAGGTTTGAGTGTATAGCAAATTATGTTATTTTTAATTCATAATTGATACATATTTTTTTGTTTATTCTTTAGGTAATGTGTACAATGATACAAGCATGTTCAAGGTGAAACTTGGAAATTCCTACCTATGTAGTAACACTGAAACGGTACCTCTTCGCAACGTATCCATGGAGATTTTCCAGATTCACCTTCAGGCCTTCGGAAGCTCGGAAAATGGGGATTTTGGAACTGGTATAATTTTGTCTTGAATCTGTTTTATAAAAATCTTAAAACGTTTATTCTGAAAAAGATTGACTTGGCAGATATTTATATATATAATAATGTTTTGTTCACTTTCTTTTCAGCTGAGGAATGTGAAGCCGATGACAAAGTCAACGACATCGTCCCCATTGCAGTTGGATGCTGCCTGCTGGCCCTCGTGGTAATCGTCTTGATTGCATACTTCGTGGGCCGACGAAGGAGCCGCCAAAAGGGATACCAGTCGGTATAAGCAGGTTCGGAGTAATCCGTTCCGCGTTTGAATCTGCGGTCACAACTTTGATAGGGTCACTTTTGATTGCAGTGCAAGCATGGTTATCATTACACCCCTTGACTTGCTGTGATGAAAAGATTTAAAATTATGAACTAAAGTGTAAAAAAAAATATTCGTAGGGTCCAGAAGATGCTCTCTAGGCACTAAGTTAACATAGTGCCTTTTTTCAAGTAAACTGCACCTTCGGTCAGTTTCCCCCACGTTATTACTGTTAAATGTGAATTTTTTTTACAAACGATTGTTGTAAATATTTTAATTTGATGTAATAGTAAAATGCTCTAAAGCTTACATGGAACTTTGTTTTGAAATTGTTAAAATGACCATTAACCAATTAAATATGCAAGATGTAAATAGTGCGTCATCTAATGTTATCACTTAAGTTGTACTGTATTTTTAATTGAATGTTTTTGCTTTAATAAAATCTTTATCTTAATAAATGTCTCGGTTTTCTTCAACTTATCTGCCATAGTAACGTGTCCAAATTTAAGTTTTGGTTAATAATTAAACGTAAAGCATTTATCAGAAGCCAAACCAACTATCCTTTTAGTGAGGCCTTTTCTTGGTTCTCTATAATTCAATTTTATAAATGCCATTCTATATAAATTAAGTGAGCTAATCAACCTGTTAACTCCTAAACAAAAATAAAATTTGACTTTCTTTTTGAACATATATAATTATTAAGAAGACTTAAAAAAAATGCAATTGGAATATTTTTTAATCCTTGAATGTTGAAAGATTTTAGTTGTGGGGTAACTGAATAAAATAATGGAAAGTTTTCAATTATCTTGCATTCTTCAATGTGGAAAGCTATTGATGTCAGCAGTGATAAGTTCCCTAGTGTTCCGAAGCTTTATCCTTGGTATATCGACGTGATAAAGCAAGATTACATAATTGTTTTCCTCAAATTGACATGTCATTCAATTGAACGTTAATATTTTTTCGGACTTCGATTTTCCCCGATATCATCGGCTTGCGATCGGAGGATTGCCAGCTTCGCTACAAAAATACTAAAAGTCGTCCAGAATATCCAACAAATTATACTGGCGTGTATACGGGACTGGTGCACGATAAATCTGATCGGGGTCCAAAATCCCGACGTCTATTGAAGGCGTTGGGTGCCAGTTCAGGTGTTTCCTCGTCATCTGACCATAGTTCTAAAATAACGAGGTGCATGTATGAATGTGTATGTGTTCCCGGGTCTTTCCTTCGAGATTGACCCCGAACCGTCGCCAATAGCCAATGTGCAGCTCTAGTGCGACGTTAATTAACAAAACCAAACCCGATATCATCGGCCTTGATAACTTGCCAGTTAAGGCACCGTATAGAGGATTGGATTTGTTAATTAACGTCGCACTAGAGCTGCACAGTGGGCTATTAGCGACGGTTTGGGGTCAATCGCGAAGCACCGTATAGAGGAGATTGGAGTATCGTGATTCCTGGTTCGACCGTACCATGAAGTCTTCGACCGTACCATGAAGTCGGAAACATCCAACAAATTATACGGGACTGTTGCACGATAAATCTGATCGAGGTCCTATTGCCTATTGAGGTTGCGTCAGGTGCCAGCTCGGGTGTTGTCTTCGGCATCTGACCATTGTTTAAAAATACAAGGCATAGTTCCCGGGTCTTTCTTTCGAGATGGGCCCCGAACCGTCACCAATAGCCAACTGTGCTGCTCTAGACGACAATAGGTGTAATGTTGCACATTAAATCTGTCGTAGCTCGAATGTCCTCGCGTTGACGTGGTTTGGAAAATGGGATGCTAGCTCAGATATAGACCCCCAGTGGATAAAGGCGTTCAGCTAGTAATCGGAGGATTGCTAGTTCGAATCCATACGATGGACTTGACAAAGAAAAGTAAAAAAAGTAGTGATCTTGCAATCGGAGGGTTGCCAGCTTCGCTACAAAAATACTAGAAAATCGTCCAGAACATCCAACAAATTATACTGGCGTGTATTCGGAACTGGTGCACGATAAATCTGATGTGTCTAATGTCCTGACGCCTATTGAGGTTGCATCGGGTGGTGCCAGCTCAGGTGTTGTCCTCGTCATCTGACCATGGTTAAAAAATATGAGGCATCGTTCCCGGGTCTTTAATTCGGGATAGACCCCGAACCGTCGCCAATAGCCCACTGTGCAGCTCTAGTGCGACGTTATTTAAACACAGCGATCAAACGCGCGTTTTATATTATAAATTTTTAAGTTGTAACTCGATGAAACGCCCACAAGAAATTGCTAAACAATGGTGAGATAATTGCTTTTTTAATAGAACTGGGACAGGTTTGTAAACTGATCAAGGCGTTTCCGTTCCCGCAAATGTCGCATAAACAAGTAATTAAATAGGAAATTGCTATTTCCTTTTTTTGTTTGTTAAATTGACCAAGAAAATATAATTGAATATAATCATAGTCGCTTCAAAAACTTCAATAAATAACAAAAACTTAAATTCTTAGTTTTTCGTGTACACAAATGAAATTCAGGTTTCTAGCCAATTCACCCCATAAGAGAATATTTTTATGTTATCGGCTTTTAATAAACAAAACTTCCGTTTAAGTGCACAAGTGAAACTTGAAAAGTTCTTTCGCTCACGCCCCAATTTACGGAAATGAAAGCCTCAAACAAACGAACATTCTGAAATCATGCGCAAACAACACGCAACTCCCCCCCATCACGTGCGAACATTGTTGCTTCGACAAGAATAGCAAAAAAAGTGTTGATATTTCGCCAGCTTTCGACTCGAATCACAGTCAGAGTAGAAAAGCAAACACTCTTCACAGCGTGATAAACTGACTAATCAACAATCCATCTGGAAACTCCAAGTCATGGACGCTGATAACAGCAGATATTGTGGTGAAAGCTCGTTTATTCCTAATCAACTGTACCATAAAAAAAATCTATTCAGTTCACATGCCGAATCTCTGCATTGATATGACTTGGAATGTTTATTCGACTACAACAGATACAGTTTAAATTGACGGTCAATATGTAGTTACAATGTAAATTTCTGCAGCAATTTAATTTAATTTAGGTGTTTTTTAATCACCTTGGAAAACTGAAAATGTAGTGTTCAATAGACTCTGGAATCGTAAAAAATAACAAATATTCGGATTTGCCTAATCAATTAACTTGTGTTTCGTCATTTTACTAACACTAACTTTTTAATTTTATGATATTCCAATTACCGTATATACTCGCGTATAAGCCGAGAAATTTCAGTCAAAATTTTCATCAAAAAGCAGGCTTATACGCGGGTCATTAAAATTTCTAATATAATTTGCCTAAAATGGGAAAAGAAGAGAAGTTGAAATTAGCGGATTCTTCTGAAACGCGACGTCGCATTTCCGAGATCGAGAATGTGCGTCACGTGCTGACTGAAGACCGTTCTGCGCATCGCGGCGTAATCATGACGTAAAATTTAACTACTCCCATAAATAATCAGTTTTACTTAATAAAAAGTATATATTTTGATAAATATTTAATTGGTTTGTAGAATTTATGAAGCTAGTAAACGCTACTTTAATAGAATTTTAGATTGAAGACTAAGAAGTTGACATCATGCGTAGCGAATGACACCACTTTAAATTCAATGTCTTTCTTGCTAGATTGCAATAATTAAACAAAATTTATTTCCCCAATGCAGATTTTATTCCTTGATAATATTATGTACAGATATTAATAGTTGTTTCATTAGTATTTTGGATGGAATTGGCTTTAAAGCGGTAAAATCGGGGTTGCTAATCGGCGAATTCAAGGTCTACTTTCACGTCATATATCTCGTAATTAAAAACTAAATATTTTAATAAGTATATATTCATCCATAAAATAGTAGTATTTCCTTCCGAGATGGATAAAAAAAAATGCTCATCCGTATTTAATAGCGACAGTAGTCAACGATGTTGACCGAAAGTTGACGTTTTCTAAGTTTTTAAATCTTTACAAAACGATGTTAAGGATTAAAAATCGCACATTTCCGTATTTAAGTTTGTGGTTTAAATTATTTTATTTGATAATAAGGGAGATTTAATTTAAGAAGTCCGATGGAGGTTTGAAAGACACCAGAACATCGCGAGTGGTACATACTTCTAAGCCCGATGAATCGTCACGAACTTCGAGGAAGGCCGTTCCTCCAGCCACTTTCTTTAAACTTTTAATTTCTAGTCTTAAATATTTATTTTTCTATTTAAAATTTCACTCTTTCGTCGAGGATTTGCCGATTTTAATCGAAATTTTTCATGTACGAAAATACAACTCGGCTTATACGCGAGTTTCCGACTTTGGACAAAAAATCGTCCTAAAATTAGGGGGTCGGCTTATACGCGAGTATATACGGTAAGCAACGACTGTCTATTTTTAATTTATGACTGCCCAGGTAAGCCATGACTGCCCACTAGAATGCGTCCTGCTGTGATGGACTTTTCTTGCTTGCAGGGGTCTCGGTAGACTGACTTTTTAGTAGGAAATTAGGAAAAGTCCTAGTTTTTCGACAAAATATGTTTTTGTTTAATTTATTAACGACTAGCTGTATGGTCACGCTTCGCTGGTAACCTGTTAAAGCATATACGTTAAAAAAAGAATATCCTCCGTCGGTTCTTAAACCACGACCTTTTCTTCCGAAGGGCAACACTCTATCGGCTAAGCTACAGAAGCTGGACTACTTTCTCTCAGAGTACGTACCACCCTGTGCTTGTATGGAAATTGTCAACGCAAAGATAAATCAAGGCAAAGCAATGGCGGGAAACATTTGCATCTGATCAGTGGCGGCTCGTCCACTACAGCAAGTACAGCCGGGCTGCACCTAAGTTCAGTATTTTAAAACTAAAATCAGATATTTTACTAATTTTCTTAAATGAAGATTAGAATTGAAAATGAAATTTCTACGGTAGTAAACAAAATCTCCAATAAATAGCAAGCCTGTTACCGTAATGTACAATTCAGGAGGGGAAACATCTCCATTTAATCAAAATTGCAGCCAAAAAGCGAAATTCGAAATCGGCTGCATCGTTGCCATGGTAACTTCTACGTTGTATGGAGATTCCTCCCCGTGCTAATAATGCACTGCATTTGTGAGAAGGTACAGCCGAAATGAATTTTCTTGTTTTAGCTGCACTTGAGATTCGATATGCTGATTGGCTCGTCCGTGAAACGCTGGGATGGGTGGGTGGAACAATAACTTACGAGAATATCTCCAAACGAAAATGGTTTTCGTGATGAATTTACTGTGTGTTGTTGTTTCAGGATATGGTCCTGCTGTTGTTTTGTTATTTAAGTTAATATTAAAATTGACCGATTCGTACGTTTAAAAAAAAGGAGGATTGCTTTAATTTAAAAAAAAAAATAAGTAAGCGTTTTATATTTTTTTCGCATGTTATCATTTCGTAAAAATTGAAAGAAAACTTTGATTTGAGTAGTAAATAATAAAGAATTTCCGTTCATGTATGGGTTGTGGAAAATAAGGGGGGGGATTCACATGATTTCGGCTGCACTAACATTTTCGACCACGGGCCGCCACTGTTGAAATTGAATTTCCAATCGTTCCAAAGCCACTACAGTACACTTAATAAAGATTCATTTGAATGAACCGAGTTTAAAAAGCACTAAAAAGTGGTTTTTAACGAGATATAAAAACTTTATAACGATTCTTTCAATTCGAACATAACTTTTACATTCGAGATAGTGTGCTCCCCTAAATTATTCTCTTTCTCGAATGTCTCTGTTATCTTATCTAAAAGTGTAACTCGGAAGTTTTTGAAAAATTTATGTCGGATTGTATTTTGTAAATATTTTGAATGGAAAACGGTGACAAGTTTGAAATGCAATAATCGTATACAATTTCGTTTAAATTTAATAATTTACACTACTTTGTTCGAATTATATATATCTGTAATGTGAGTAGTACTCATTTAAAATATGTTCACAATATCTGAAAAAATATCTGCACCTGTGTTAGATGCTCGCCATAATCTAGAAGAAATAAAAAGACAACCAACCATATGTGAACATTCACACTTACTTATTCTACACGGACGAGATAAACGCGCGAGCTTTTGCAGATGGCTCTGTGATTGGAGCATGCAAACCACGTGATTTGTATCCACTAATCGTAGAGCCAGCTGCAAAAGCTCGCGCGCGTTTATCACGTCCGTGTAAAACGGTACTTAGTGATATTTTTATTTATTTTTCTGTTGCGTGTGTTTTACTTTGTTAGGGAGACAATGTAAAATCACGATGAAAGAGATTGAAAAGTCGAACTTCATTCAGCTAAGTTATTCAACTATTTTAAACTTTTAGCGTTCAGACTAAAGGTGTACTCACCTGTGTAATTTTTGACAATTATGGATATTTTGAATGCTTACTACGCTCTCAGAAATAAGACTATCATTTTTTAGCCCGATTCCTTTTTGGTTGTATCAGCACATTCGGTTCTTGTGTGTATATTGCCGCAATTCAAAAGAGCTTTCATGACTCGGTCGATAGTGCGTGTGTGATTCCGAACCAAGAAATCCCTAGTTCGAGTGAAGTCATTGATTTTTATTTGAAATCGTCCTCATTTTTGGCGAAATAAATTTTGTGAAAAAAGAAGAAAAAAAAAACGACAAAGTGAATGTCCTCAGTTTGACGAAATATTTCATCGGAGCATTTAACAGGCGCATGTTTCGTCAAAAACGACGAAAGTTTCTTCAAAAATGAGAACGCATTTTTAGTGTACCTACACTGTTAAAAATAGGTACTTAAATATAAGTAAAAAGTACTGATTTTTGATTACATTCGATTCTTATCATAGCTCTGAATACATAAGTTCCATTTTTGAAAAAGACGTACTAAAAAAAATAAGTAAAATGAATAAAAGGAGCAGTTGTTTGCCTACATAGGCTGCCTTCATAAATCACTTTAAAAAAATATCAACCAGGACTTACCGGGAATCGAACCTAATCCGTCTACCTGATGTTGTCCGCACCGAAGTCCAAGACCATATCCGTTGTATTACGAGAGCTACGCGAAGGTTTGGTTTGGTTTGCTTAACTAACGTCGCACTAGAGTTGCACAGTGGGCTATTGACGACGGTTCGGGTCCTATTTCGAAGGAAAGACCCGAGAACGATGCCTCGTATTTTTGAACCATGGTCAGATGACGAGGACAACACCTGATCTGGCACCCAACGCCTTCAATAGGGGTCAGGACTTTGGACCCAGATCATATTTATTGCGCACCAGTCCCGTATACACGCCGCTGTAATTTGTTGGATGTTTTGGACGACTTTCTAGTATTTTTGTAGCGAAGCTAGCAACCCTCCGACCACTAGAGAACTACTTTTTTACTTTTCTTTGTTAAGTCCATCGCTCGGGCTCAAACTAGCAATCCTCTGATTACTAGCTGAACGTCTTTATCCACTGGGCTACCGGGCCCTTCCCAAGAATAGAACTTATGATAACTAATCCACATTTATAGAGTATAATTTGGTTATCGCTAAACGATCCATAGGAAAGAAATTTCACTTCCAGAAAGAATCATCGTGTGTACCCTAGCCCTAGATAATAACTCAAGTCAGAATACAAAGTTCGGCTAAAATGTTTTCGATCTCGTTATCTGAAGTCGAGGATTGTCCAGTATTTGCCTAGTATTATGTTCTGGAAACTCGTATGTATAAATAATCATGTTTTCTTGTGTCATTCTTTTTTCTTAAATATGGGACTGTAATTTGTATCAAAATATCTAACATCGTTTTCAGTAATTTAAAAGTTGTTCTTCCATTCCCTTGATCTTAATTATTTATAACGTTACGAGCAAAGTAATAAGTTCTGAAATTTAATGCGCAGCCAGTTGTTGGCAACTGTTTAAAACGGTCTTCAACAGGGTAGAGTGGGATAGTATTCATAAAATCATTTATATTTAAATACTTTAAACTTATCCAAAAGAGAAAGTGCTCATATTATAATTTTATATATTTCGAATATATTTAAAAAATACACATGAATTCGAAATATCAGCATTATATTTCATAACCGTTCACCTTTATATTCAGTTTAGGGTCCTACTAATGCTAAATTCGGCTATGAGCGGGAGAAGGGGCGTTGTTTCAGGTGGCTTAATGTAAAACGAATTTTGCTTTGATTGCATGATGTTGAAATATAATTACCAAAGGAAAGAAAGTAGTCAAGGGTGGTAGTCGTCACGATAGGTCTTATCCCATGATTCTTTTTGTACAGCATTTATTTTTTAAGGTGTGTGTGTGTCGGGGGGGGGGGGGGGGGGGGCGTTGAATTAAAGCTTGCTTTACAACGACCCACAGATTGCCCTACTAAGTGGAAAAACTGCAATTCTCACTTTTGTTCGGTTAGAAAAATTTAGCTTATTGTTATTAGGATAATCTCAGTTTCGCGACAATCAATCGCATCCATTGAAGTAATCTAATCACACAAGAATGTTTCTACATTATCTTTAAATACTGTCTAAACTTTACTGCTGCTGATGTAATAGTGATGTCAATGTGCCATTTTTAATTTCCCAAGTCATTGTATAATGACTTTATACACTGTTAAAAATAGGTACTCAAAATCAGTAAACCATACTCATTTTTGAGTACAATTTACTTATTGGATACTTATCATAGTTCCGAATACATAAGTTTCATTTTTGAAAAAGATATATATTCAGAAATGAGTAAAAACGAGTAAACGCTTCCCTACATAGGTTGCCTGCATAAATCACTTTTAATGAATATCAAAAATTACAACCGAGACTTACCGGGGATCGAACCCAGATCTTCAGGCTCCGCAGTCCAGTGTATTACCAGCGCGACGTGAAGAAGTTATAAACAGAAGACATGTTAAAAAAGTGTGCCAAATGAATGGGAAGTAAGATAATTGAGTTGTAATAACTCAGTTTTCATTTAAGCGATCGACATCAAATAATGTGGAAAAATACCTTCCGACAACTATTTTAGGTTTGTCATGTCGCTTTGTTAAGATGGCTTTAACAAAAGCTAAGATTAGCAATATTAAATCACACTGCTCATTTTTGAGAAAGTACGATTACTTACATTTGAGTACGTCATCGCTCATTTACTAGGCAATTGTACTCAAAGAAAAACGAGTAGGTTCAGGCATTCATTTTTAAGTACCTTTTTTTACAGTGTAATTAAAGCATAATTCTGATGAAGTATTATTCAGATAAGTTCGTTTAATTTAGACTCACACACGTATATACAGCAAATTAATAAATAATATAACTTACCGTAGTAATTTAAATACCGCAAGCTGTCTTTTTAAAGTTTAATTTTTGAAAATTCCCTAACAGTTCAAAATATATAGAATAAGACTCAATTATGGCCTATGACCATTCTTTTAAATATAAATTGCTGTTTTGAAGAGAAATTAAAAGGTTGAGATTATAATGACATTCTTTATTGTTCGATTTAAAAATATTCTTTTTTTTTGTTGGATAAAGATAAATTAACTTTTGCAAAAACTGCAAAAAGTAATTGGTTATCCACCTTTCATTTATCCGGAAATATCGATTAACCTGACTTTTTTCAGCATTTCTCCGATTACAAAATATTTTCATTGCTGGAAAGAAATTGCACAACAATGAATTTTTCGTTCCCCACCATTAATTAAACCGGATATTTTCAAAATATGTTATCCATGGAATAAAAAAAAGTGAGTGACTTAACTATCTTGTCGAATAATAGCAGGGGGCTAAGCCCTTTGCTAAATTAGAAACTTAAAAGGGGAAAATAAAATAATTTTTTCCTAAAAAAAGAAAAACGACTTAATTAATAATGATAAATAAATAACTTTTTTTTAAATTTAAAAAAAAAAAAAAAAAAAAAAAAGTTGAAAAAACTGAATTATTTAGTACCAATTTTATATTTATTTCAACTTTTTGAAGTTGGTGCCAATTTACAAAAAACTATGCCAGAATTTTGGCGGGCGCCGATTTCAAAGAGTTGTTCTAAGTATAAAATTAATATTAAATAATTAATTTTTTCCACTTGTACGTATTTTTTTTAAAAAAAATTTTAGTGCATTTTTCTCAAATTCGGGTTTCTTTTTATTTAAAAAGATTATTTTTCATATTTCAACTTTATTTAAAATCGTGTACAGCGTTTATTTTGTCTTCCAACAATTTTTTATTGTTCGGAATTTGGCAGAACTGAAGCGGTGGGATCAAGTTCTCAGCCTCAACTTTAGATGACTCAGTTATCACTCCCATTTACCAATATTACCATTAACAATAAGTACACTAATTACATTTTAAGCTTCTGTATACTTTGTTAAAACAGTTAATTTATGTGGTAAAGTCTTTTGTCACAAATCTAATTTTCAATACTGTAAACAAATGAAACTAAAAATAAAGAAATTAGCTCCCAGAACCCGCATGTTGCGTTCCGCATTTCCGCCATCTGTTTCGAAAATACTGAATGGCATTTTAGTGAACTTCAATATGGAATAGGATATCCGATTTAGAAATAATTACAAATACTTACTTAGAACGAATTCCTTTTCCGGTGTTCCAAAACGCATTTATGAATAAACACGTATTATTGTAAAATTTAAATAAATTTGTCCCCCATATAAACAAAAAAAAATAATAAATAACAATTGCGAGTTTTATGCACGTTCGTCTAATGTTCTGTTCTATGAGCATCTCGAGCAGAACACGCAAGAATTAACTACTATTTATTTTGTTACACAATGTCACCAACTATTGTTTATTTACGAAGCCCGAATGTAGAATTCATTTAAATTAAGAATATATTTAGAATGTAAACGAAATTATTTTATTAGAATTCATCAAGAACTTTTGAATTTTTTCGCTTATCTGTCTTGGAAGTAATATTAGATCAGGGTTTATGCTTGTTTGAATTTTAAATAGTTACATTGGTCACAATTATGAAATAGGGTTTATTTCTCCAAGGCTTTTTATTTATTTTCAATTTTATTTAAAGTTGCACTTTTTATTTTTAAATCTATGTTTTACATATGTTCCAAATGGATGTAGGTAAGTTTGGCAAAAGTAAATTTGGCGACGGTAAATTTGGCGGAATCTTTCGAGGGGTCGTCCATATATTGCATACACATATAAGGTGTAGAAATTTCTGTTCTGCGTGGTTTTATGTGCTTTTAGCAAAATAACAAAACTAAACTCGCTAATGAAAACAATTAAATTTTTTAAATAGATGTATAGTTTTTACGAATACGAACACAAATTATTTCACGTTTACACGAACACGAACGCAAATTAATTCATAATTACACGAATACGAATTTCACTGCACCAGAAATAAGTAAACTAATAATAAACTAATAACAAAACTAATAATGCAATAGCTGTTTCCATGTTAAAGTCCTGCAGGGTCAAAAAGTCAGTGTCGATAAACATAATAGGGCTTGTGTAAAAACGAATTATGCCCAAGGTCGGACGTGGTCGGTTTGGTTTGGTTTTGTTAATCAACGTCGCACTAGAGCTGCACAGTGGGCTATTGGCGACGGTTTGGGGACTATCTCGAAGGAAAGACCCGGGAACACACACACATTCATACATGCACCTCGTTATTTTAGAACCATGGTCAGATGACGAGGAAACACCTGAACTGTCACCCAACGCCTTCAATTGACGTCGGGACTTTGGACCCCGATCAGATTTATCGTGCACCAGTCCCGTATACACGCCGTTAATTTTTGCGGATGTTCTGGACGACTTTTCTAGTATTTTGTAGCGAAGCTAGCAACCCTCCGATCACAAGATCACTACTTTTTACTTTTCTTTGTCAAGTCCATCGCCTGGCATCGAACCACGAATCTTCGTAATCCCAGCTGACGCCTTTAACCGCTCGGCCACGAAAGCCTAGGACGCGGTCGGATCCACTGTTTGCATTTATTTGAAGTATAATCATTGTAGAATAGTGGATTGATGTCCATTTTTTGAACATTTTTAGATACGGCCAAAAATAAAATTTAAATTAATCCATTCATTACCGCACATTTCGACCCCACTTTCCCCTTTATTTGTTGATTTGAACATGATGTGGAAGGTCGAAACAGAAAATTGAAACTATTAAAATATCAGCTGGAACAGTAATGATTTCTTTCGATTTTTTTTTAAAATATATAATAATCAATGAGTTGATTAATGGTAATAGCCTCTCCTATGAACTTCATACCTATCTCGTATTTCATTTATTGTTACTTTTTGGGCAATAATATTTTTTTCTTCTGATTCTTGTAGATTACACATTGAAAATTAATTATAACATGTTTTGGAAGCCAAATTCGAAACATAAAAATTTAAGCCATGCCGAGTTTTTTACATTAGTCGTCCCACTGTGCGACATCACCGACTTCAAATGGATATTTAAAAAAAGCTTCAGTTAAAAATTAACTGAAATGTTAAAATTTCTGTTTCGAAGTGAAAACCTTAATATTAAATCGCATCTCTACTTAAAATTTTTGATTTTTATGTACATATAAAAGCAAATTCTTTTAGGAAAATTTGCGGACTTCAACTGGCCGAATTCAATGACATTTTCGCCAAATTAAAAAAATATATATTAAAAATAGTGATAATTTTATAACTCACACTAAATTCCCGAAAGAGATGAAGCAAGACCGTTTTTTAACTGACTTAAAGTGCGCCAATCAATAGTCAAAACGCGCCAAAGGAGATCGGTTATCAAGTCGACTGTTATGTATATTTTTAATGTATATTCACACAAGATTTCTGTTCAAATTAAGATATTTTGAAAAGAAAAAAATTCTTGCTGGATAGGGGATGTCTCTCTTGGGCATTTTCCTTTTTAAAAAAATTCGGTTATCCGGAATTTATCCGGAATTTTCATTTAACCGGACCGTTTAAAAAAATATTGTTTGATTTTCAAAAAAATATTTTTTGTTGTATAAAGAAAAATCCACTTTAGCAAAAATTATAAAAAAAAGTCGGCTATCTGGCGCTGTTATATATCTGGAAATATCGATTAACCAGACTTTTTTCTATTAACACAGTTTCTTCGATTTCTAAATATTTTCATTGTTGAATAAAGATTGTTCACCCGGCATTGGCATGGATTTACAATATACATTGTTGGAACAAAATGTTTTCTTTACCCGGCGACATTTATTAAAACTGATCCGGGACGTGAAAAAATGTGAGCAACAACTTCAATTGTTCGACGAAATAGCAGGCCGGAAACATCTTGCTAAATTAAAAACTAAAAAGTATTAAAATAATTTTTAATTTTACGTACAATTTAAAACAATGGAGTGATTTAATATTAATTTTATACTTATTACGACTTTTTGAAGTTGTTCCCAATTTACAAAAACCATACCTAAATTTTAGTGCCGATTTCAAAACGTCGAATTTTTTTAAAGTCGGTTGTCTTTTGTTAAAAAAGATTATTTTAATCAAGATTACTTATAATGACACTCTCTCCACTTGAGGAGTCATCTCTTTAACGATGTTGTCTGACAATTAGCGGCCTCTTTTGAAGTACAATGCAAAATTATCTTGAGGGGTGATACCTGCTGACAGTGGTGGCGATTCGGGGGGGCGGGGGGGGGGGGTCGATCATGTGCAACGGACATGATTAAAAAAAGTAAAAAAATAGTGATTTTGTGATCGGAGGGTTGGCACCTTCGATATAAAATACTAGGAATATCGTCCAGAGCATCCACAAAAATTATCGGCGTGTATACGGGATTGGTGCACGATAAATCTGATCGTGGTCCAAAGTCCCGTCGTCTATTGAAGGCGTTGGGTACCAGCTCAAGTGTTTCCTCGTCATCTTACCATGGTAAAAAAATACGAGGCACCGTTCCCGGGTCTTTCCTTCGAGATAGGCCCCGAACCGTTCCCAATAGCTCTAGTGCGACGTTTATTAACAAAACCAAACCGGAAATGGAACATAATTATTATTTTTCTGAAAAAAGGTTTCAAGGTCGCCCGAGTCCTTTTTTTGTTTCTTTCAACTCTCCCCGCCCATTTAATCTTCCCCTCACTTTTAGCACCCAATAGCCGCCACTGCCTGCTGCCCACCCTTCAGCCATTTGGTTCTAGACCCTGATGTCGAATCCCCTTGTACGGATTCCCCCCCCCCCCCCCCCCCCCCCATGGGCACGTCTGGACCCTAATGGCGCCATCAACAACATTTAGAGTAAACTAAAACCTCATTTCCTTTGGTTATTAGAATCAATTGTTTGTTAATTTCGAATTCTTTACCATCAATTAGGAATTTAAACATATCAGTTCACAATTTATATAAAAAATAATATTTTGTTACATTTTCTTTTCCAGTTAATGGTTATGGCTTGACAAAAACATTTTTCTCCCACTCATAATTTTTTAAAAAATAAGATAGTTACAAAAACGATTGAAATATTTCTAGTAGTTTATTCTTTTTCTAAGCTAAAAGCCTAGAATCTAAAATGAAACATCTTTAAAATCACATACGTGGGGTATCAGGATAGAAATACTATGTTACGCTTGTGTAGGAGATACATTCCGTCTCTATAACTCCGTGAAAAATACCACGGTTGATATAAATTCGGTTTTGTTCGATGGGAAATTATGCCGATGTTTGTAAAATTTTAAAATAAAACAAGTACGCGTGTCGAGGGAATCCGCGGCATCAGATGCAACAATTTCCTTTTAATCAGTCTTTTATCGAGTTTACGTTGGCGACCAATCGTTACTTCTGTATGTGTATAATTTACTAAAATGACGTTTCACATAAAATTCGCCTGTTCGTGATCCGATACTGTTACACCCAATTTTTTTATTATTACTTTGATGAAAGATATGCAAATAGTGAGTTAATTTGCTGTTAAAACACATAACAAAAGAATTATAACCATGGGCTCGAGTAAATTATTTCTGACCGATATTACAACGAACAAAATAGCCGAAATACACACATACCATTCCCACCGCTTTTCTTCCTTCTTGACACGCTATTCTTACCCCCCCCCCCCCCCCTCATGTCACGTACGATCAATATACATGCACAATCCACTAAAAGAAACATAAAACCACGCAGAACAGAAAATTTCTACCTTATATGTGTGTATGCAATATATGGACGACCCCTCGAAAGATTCCGCCAAATTTACCGTCGCCAAATTTACCTTTGCCAAATTTACCGGCTCCCGTTCCAAATATCAGTGTGTGTTTGCCCAATTTATTTATCCTTTTAAGTTTTAGAAAGGCAAATAGAGAAAAATTAAGTATTGAATATTATGTGTGATCAGGGACGGTTCAAATAGTTAGTTTTTGTAATACAAGTCAACATGTGATTTGGCGCCCCTATTTGCTCAAATAAAATTTTTAAGGCGATTTTGTTACCTGGATTATATATTTTTAAATTTTGAAATTATCTTACTGTACGAACTAAAAAAAAATCTTCCGAAAATCTAGTGAACTCATTAGTCTTCAATCTTAAGAGTACTTTTATGATAAGAAAATAAAATCCAAGCTACATGACCCGTATAAAGAATAGAAATATAGAAACTCGTAGAAATAATATTTTTTATGAATCGAAAAATGCTAATTAAAATTTACGATATAATTTTATTAAAAAAATATATAAATTTAGAAAAATCTTAAATGGTGACAACGAATTTCCAACATAAATTTTTTATATTATATATAAAATATTATATATATTATTTATATATAAAATATTATATATATTATTTATATATAAAATATTATATATATTATTTGTATATAAAATATTATATATATTATTTATATATAAAATATTATATATATTATTTATATATAAAATATTATATATATTATTTGTATATAAAATATTATATATATTATTTATATATAAAATATTATATATATTATTTATATATAAAATATAATATATATTATTTGTATATAAACTATTATATATATTATTTATATATAAAATATTATATATATATTATTTGTATATAAAATATTATATATATTATTTATATATAAAATATTATATATATTATTTATATATAAAATATTATATATATTATTTGTATATAAAATATTATATATATTATTTATATATAAAATATTATATATATTATTTATATATAAAATATAATATATATTATTTGTATATAAAATATAATATATATTATTTGTATATAAAATATTATAGATATTATTTATATATAAAATATTATATATATTATTTATATATAAAATATTATATATATTATTTATATATAAAATATTATATATATTATTTATATATAAAATATAATATATATTATTTGTATATAAAATATTATAGATATTATTTATATATAAAATATTATATATATTATTTATATATAAAATATTATATATATTATTTATATATAAAATATTATATATATTATTTATATATAAAATATTATATATATTATTTATATATAAAATATTATATATATTATTTATATATAAAATATTATATATATTATTTATATATAAAATATTATATATATTATTTATATATAAAATATTATATATATTATTTATATATAAAAAGGGTAACCTTTTTCTCGAAAATTTGTCGCTCTTAGTGTTCGATTGGGCTTTATTTTGCTCATGTGTGTGTGTGTTTAAGATCATAGATACAAATATTTAATAAACATATTTTAACAAGACTATATGAGAGAAGAAAACGCAAATTTTAAAAAATGTTTACTTTGCGTACTCTGGTTACATAGCAATTTTACATGTGTGATCAGAGCAGGATTGAGAAGAGTTAGCGGGCCCCTAGGCTGCATATGTAGTTCGGGCCCCCCAAGTGTTGGGGGGGGGGGGGGGGAGAGGATTTCGATTTTTTTTTTAACAATATATATTTCACAACTGCAAAACTCTGCAAATTAAATCAATTTTTAGTGTACGCGCATGAAATTGGGATACACCGTTTATTGTAAACTTACAATACTATGTTACAAAATGTCAACGGTTTCAAGGAATCTCAAGATGCAATGGCATTCTAGAAAACATGAATATTACAATAATAGTATTGCAATCGTATTTGTTTTACCATCAAGTGACTCTAAAATAACGTAAAAGTTTTATGGATAGATATTGTACAAATATGTTTAGAAAATTAGAATTTTTCTCCATCTTAAAAAGATTGTATTATACTATTTTCACTAGGATTTGGATTATCATCCTTTCAAATAATTTTTCACTCAAGTTGACTCTGTTTTTTATTATTGTTATTATTACTTATGGTGCCGACCTTTTTGTGGTGCGTGCCCCTAGGTTACAGCCTATGTAGCTTATGCCTATATCCGACCCTATATCTGCTATGATGAATTGATTGACATGTAAAGACATGGGAGGACTGGTCGGGTTCAGCCAGATATATCACAGGTTAATAAAGTTTCGGAAATATTAGCGAAATTTGTATAAAAAAAAACCCAGTGTATATAGGAATCTTATTTACTAATGTGTGTAGTATATTTAATGTAAATTTTGCATGTTATAAATATATATATATAAGTGTTTATTATAATTCTCAACTGCATTATATTTGTGGCTGGTCAACACCGATAATCACCGGGCTATTCTATTGTCCTAGTACGCCCCTGTGTAAAAGTTACATTTTATTTATTAAGTTTGCTACAAACAAATTACTTTTCATTTAATTAAGTATTTTTATACCAGATTTAAAGTTTGCCGTCCTTTGATGTTGTCCTTACTAAGATTGCGGTTGCTTTCGAAGTTGAAGGACCTTTGATCCGCTATCATAAATTAAAACAAGGTCCAGCGTACTAATGCGTCGAGATTACTCAGCATTTCCCATGTCTGTAGATAACGGGGTGTTTTTGTTTGAAACAACTCCGCTACATGTTTCGCAAGGGCTTCCTTCATTTCCATTTCCTATATGTCATTCAATAAGGGCAAGTTGAATGGAAATGAGGTAGTTTTTGATGAGGTGATTCCAGGGACAGACTTACAAGTTTCGAGGCCCAGGGCAAAAGAACGTTTGAGGACACCCTAAACTTCTAAATTTATGTATTAGCACACAGCGTAAAATAAACATTATCAGCTTTAATGCAAGTGTAAATACAGCAAAAAACTCATATTTAAATAATTTTTAAGTATATATAAATAAGTTATTATTTTATTTCAGATATATAATTAAAAATGTAACTTTAAGTGAAGATTATTAATAAAGTAGAAGATTGGAAAATATTCAACAAAATATAATATTCATTTAAAAAATTAACAAAATAACCTATTGATTTAACATAAATCATTAGTAAATTTAATTTTAACTTTTTTATATTGTTTTACCTTTATGAGCATTTTTTGGGGCCTTCTTAAAATGGGGGACATGGGCAAATGTCCCGAATGCCCTGCCATACATTAGTCTCTAGGTAAATCTCAATGCATACATACAAGTATGTATATTTTAAATTCAACATTTGTCTGTTGCCGGAAAATATTTTTTGTACGACTAGTCGTCATAAGCAGAGCCTATACTAACTAGCAGTCGCAAATTAAAGAATGGGCAGTCGTAAATTTGAAAAATGGGCTACTGTGCAATTTAACCAATTGATATTAAAAACATAAAGAAACAAAATATAATCATCTAGGAAAATCTGAGTCTTTGTTATTCTAAATTCCAAAACAGAAGGGTTAAACAAAAGTCAACGCTTGCTACTAATTTGGTTATATGTGCATAAGAGGACAATTTCAGTGCCTAATAAACAGCTCCGGGTGTGTACTTTCTATTAATCTTCAAATAGAATAGAACAAAGAAAAAATTCGTCATAAGAGGACAATTTCAGTGCCTAATAAACAGCTCCGGGTGTGTACTTTCTATTAATCTTCAAATAGAATAGAACAAAGAAAAAATTCGTCAAATCAAATAAGCATCAAATCGAATAATTGTCAAATATATTAATCGTCAAATCGAATAGTCGGGGGTGGAAGAGCGTTTGCGAGTAGCGTGCGGACGCCCTAGTTGGATTTATATTTTAAAACCTATTATTTTGTTCTTTACTTTGATACCAATTATTGCATGTTCAGCAAATATTTTTTTCATAAAAAGGACAACCAAACAGTCAAACTCGCTCAAGCAGTTAGAGAGATCTGCAAGGACAACGAAACTCACGTGAGGTTAAACACACACTGTTAAAAATAGGTACTCAAAAATAAGTAAAATGTACATTCGATGCTTATCATAACTCCGAATACTTAATTTTTATTTTTGAAAAAGACATGTACTCAAAAATGAGTACAATGATTAAATATGAATGAAAAGAGCCTACATATTGGTTGCCTTCCTTTCAATAAATACGACCAAGGAATCGTACCCATATTCTTAAGCAGTGCATTATCCATTGTACTACCAGGGCGACGTGAAGAAGTTGTAAACAGAACAAATGTTAAAAAGGTGTGCCAAAAGAATAAGAAGTAAGATAATTGAGTTATAATAACTCAGTTTCAATTTAAGCAATCGACATCAAATAATGTGGCAAACCATCTTCTGAACAACTATTTTAAGTTTGTCAGGTCGCTTTGTTGAGATGGCTTGAACAGAAGCTGAGATTAGCAATATTAAATCACACTGCTCATTTTTGAGAAAATACAGTTACTTAAATTTGAGTACGTCATCGTTCATTTACGAAGCAATTGCACTCAAAGAAAAATAAGTATGTTGAAGTACTTATTTTTAAGTACTTTTTTTTTAAAAGTGCATATACTAAGAAATGTGACACAAGAAGGCGAACACACATATGCAAGATAAGCCATTTCGGAGTTAAAATTATTTCACCCAAACAACAACTTCTTGGCATGCAGACAGTTGAAAGAGCAATGCGCCAGTGTGTCGAAATCATGTGAGTAAATAAGAAATGTGTGAAAATAGATTAAGTGTAAAATAGAAAACCGCGCTGTTCGAGCTCGACGAAAATAACACTTAACTGAAATTTTAAAATTGAATTTATTTAAATCTGCGCCCAGGTAAAAATAAATATATGTTGTTTTACAGGAGATTTGTTAAAACAAATAAAATCTCACTTTGTGATCGTGTAAATTAAGTTCATTAGAAATATAGAATTAGTGGTAAATTTTAAATGATTGCTTTAAACATTAAGAAATGAGCATATATTAAGTGTATTAAGAAATTACAGATATTAAATTTTTTTTAAAAATTAATTTACCAAAGCACTAGCATGCCTGTGCGATAATTATCGTATGACCCCCCCCCCCCCCCTCACAAAAGTATAACGTTTCTGCTCATTCGTAGATGGCAGCATTATCAACGGATAGTTTAAAAAACGCAAGTTTAAATTAATTATTTGAAATACATTTTAAAAACAAAACGTAGATATTTATGAGGTGAACGTACGATTCGCCACTGCTCATGAAAATTATATTTCTTTTGATACCTCATGTGTTAAGATCCGTTGAGTACAAGGGCTGTAAAAGGGATCGTTACTACATAAATAATATATATGATATTTGATGCCCAATTTTCGTTCTCTTGTATACAGGGGGTGGAGCAAATAAATATTATTGATGTATGGGGGCTCAACTAGTTTTATACCCAGAATATTTGCCAATATCAGAAAAAAATATATAATTATCAGTTATATTAATTACTAATTACCTATTAGTTAGCAATTAGCCGTCCATTAGCAATCGTTAAATATTAATTGCTTAATTAATTGCATATATTTATTAAGAAATTAAGCATTTTGTCATTATTTAAAATTAGGATTAAAAAGAATTTCATAAATTATATAAAAAAGATTTGCATTTAAGATCTTATTCGGGGCATTAGTAGAAAGTTTTTAATTGAAATCCTACATGGGCCTTAGGGTTTGTTCTTAACCGCAGGGTTTATCCTTAAGGGTTTGCTTGAGCCCCCTGATCCCCTACCTTTCCTACGCCTATGCTTGTACATTTTTGTCTGAAAATGTGCACAAGTCGCATTCTAATTTCCCGATTTTTATTTAATATTTTATTTTACGACATAGGGTATAGTAAAATAAAAATATACAATTTATATTTTGATTGTAGTTTTTGCACAAACGAATTAATTTTAAAAATCAAATTTTTACAACCTACAACCTTTATACCCTAAAACAATTATAACCTTTAATATAATTTTTAACACAAACGCAATACTCTCATTAAACGCGATGTTCCCCAAAGAGCCTTAGGAAGGTAAAACTACATGTAACCTATATTTAATGTATGACACACATTTTTCGTATAGCGTCGATAAAGTGAAACAGAATTTTTAAAAATTTATTTTCCTATCCCAAGGGATGAGTTTTAAGGCATTATTCACAACATTAAATTGCCACGAAATCATATATATTATTTCTGTAATAAAAATCTTTTTTACGACACTTGTACTTAATGAATCTTAACACATAAGGAATCAAAAGAAAGATAATTTTCAGGAGAAGTGATGAATCGTACGTTCATCTAATAAAAATCAACGGTTTAAAAAGAAAATGCGTTTAAAACAATTCCTTTAAACGTGTGTGTGTTTTTTAAACAAACCGTTGACAACGCTGCCATCTATGAATGAGAAGAAGCGCTAAACTTAAAAAAAATCGCACATATATTTCGACCCTGCAACGAATGGGTGTGTGGGGTAGGGTAATTATCGCACGAGCATGATAGTTTTATTTATTTTACTTTCGAGATCCACTGTAGCTTTATTTACTACCTTTTTGTAATAAGTGAATATAAAAGAAATTTAATTATGCAAGACAATTTGGCACCAAATTTACACAACAACAACAACGTAGTACGAAACATTACTCTTAAATATTTTAGTTGATGTTTTATGAAACAAGAGTCCACATTTAATACGATCTGTGCTGCCGACAATTTTAGATTTGATTGCACAGTGCAAATATAGTTTTATGTGGAAGGAATATGTTTAACATTATCACTAAAACTCCATCACGAGTGGCTATTGTAGATATTTTCTTTTATCTTTTCCTGCTTTTGTATGCAAACACAAAACTGTTTGAATGTGCCTATCACTCGAATTTGAAACAACCATAAAGATATGGATTTAAAGAGAACATTGATATTTTTTTTCATTTAACTTTCTGTCTCGAATGAGTCAAACGAAGATGAAATGTTCCAGAATGTCATCTGTCGGGAAAAACTCGTGCACATTGCTCATAATAACAGATTATCGCAGCACCTGGGAAGTTAGCAAACAATTCGGATGGATTTTTAGGAATGCAATATAATTCTGTACGTTAGAACGAATCCTTGAGAAAAATCGGGAACACTGTTAAAAATTGGTACTCAAAAATAAGTAAAATGTACTCATTTTTGAGTACTTTTGATGCTTATCATAGCTCTGAATACATAAGTTACAATTGTGAAAAGACGTACTCAAAAATGAGTATAATGAATAAAAAAAGCAGATGCGAGCCTTCATAGGCTGTCTTCATAAATCCCTTTCAATAAATATCGACAATTACAACCAAGACTTACAATTAATCGAAACCAGGCCCTCAGACATCGCATTTCATAGCCTTATCCGTTAAACTACCAGGGCGACTTGAGGAAGTTATAGACAGAAGAAATGTTAAAAAAGTGTGCCATAAAGATGGGAAGTAAGATAATTGATTTGTAATAACCCAGTTTCCATTTAAGCAATCCACATAAAATAATGTGTAAAACCGTTATCTGAAAAACTATTTTAAGTGTGTAAGGTCGCTTTGGCTTGAACAGAAGCTGAGATTAGCAATAGTAATTCACACTGCTCATTTTTCAGGAAGCATGGGTACCTAAATTTGAGTGCGTCATCGCTCACTTACACACAGGTACACATTTGTAAGTACCCTTTCTTTTTTACAGCATACGGTAATTTTTTTATAATTTGTAAATTTAATTCCCTACGTATAATTCTTTGTGAACTACGCTGGTTTAGTATAAGACAATTAAACTTTTATCTTAAAAATAATTAAGTATTGTCGCTTGCTTACTTGTAATTAAATATTCAGAAACTTTTACCTGTTATAGGTGGACCAATTATGCAGACTACTCCGTCAAAAAGCAAATCTTGGTTGTAATTGTTGATATTTATTGAAAGTGATTTATGAAGGCAGCCTATGTAGGCTAGCATCTGCTCTTTTTATTCATTATGCTTATTTTTAAGTACATGTCTTTTTCAAAATTGAAACATGTATTCGGAGCAATGATAAACATCGAATGTAATCAAAAATGTGTACTTTTTACTTATTTTTGAGTACCTATTTTTAACAGTGTAGTTAAATGGAATTGTAGAACTCGACGTTCTCTTTAATTTAAACACGCACTCGTTACGATCTGTCGCTTAGAACTGCAGTTACAGTAGCTAAACAGGCCAGTGTATGCTTGAAATGTAACTCAGCGCCCCTACCCCTTCGGAGGTGTAAGATGGGAAAATGGAAGTAAGCCATTTACTCCCATTGGCTAATACCTCCTGGACTTATGGGTCTTTGAAATATTAACACTTTTCCTATTGCTCAAGTTTCTGTCAATGACTGATGTACCATGAAGGATTTTAAACTCGCATCCATCCAACAGAAATTAGTTATCTATAAAATACCTTACACACAAAAAACTAGTACACAACATTACTTAACCTTTTAATTTCCTCTTGTAAACTTACTTAACAATTTTATTCGATTTCAACAACAGAACAATAATCTGGCAATTCAACTATGCTCAGTTTTCTTTAAAACTATTTCGAAGATTTGATTCGAATCATCAGGTATTTTGAAGATTTTTGTACTTTTCATTAAACAATTTCCTTAACGATATATAGGTTGGGAATTTAAAGCATTTTATATAGGAATACAGTAATTTTTCTTACACGATATGTAATTTTAATATTATGCCATTTTTACACAGATTTTACCTAAATTAGTTATTCGTATCGTAAGGCCATTTTAAAACGCATTGCCATAACAATTATGAAGAGAATCATTATAGCCTTTATCGAACTTTCCTAAACAACGTAAATCTAACAAATGTCAATTAATTTAAAATATTCAAAAACGTTAATATTTTTTTCAAAGTTATATTTATCTAATATTTTTTTTTCTTTCGATGTTTTAATTATTCTGTCAAGTTTTGAACCTTTAATTCAAAATCTTGGCTAAATTAAAACAGTTTTAATTTAGATGAGTAAGTTAGAAACCGTTATTTATACGAAGAAAATGTGAAAAATACCACAGAACGAATATTCTTTTCAAAATTCATTGATCCAGTTAAGTGGTTTTCCTTCAATCGCTGAACGAACGTCCTCCAATTAAATGTAACCCTTCACAACTTTTATGCATTGAACCCTTAAGCTAAGAGTAATTAGAGGTCCTGACACTCAAACTGTGATAAAATGTTTCAAACTTTTGGAAATAATTTCAAAATGTCGTTAACCGGTTTAATACAAATACAAATATTGACGACCAACAACAGGCTCAAGGCCAACAAGGTTGGTCCATCTAGTACCTCTTAACTATCCCCCAATGCATATCTAACTTCTTCTTAAAATCCGTTACTCCTTTACAATTAACAACATTCACTGGCAAGTTGTTCCATTTGTCTATTACCCTATTATAGAAATAATGTTTTCTTCTTTCCCGATTAAAATGGGATTTGTTTAACTTAAACCCATGACCTCTCGTTCTAGCACTCATATTAAAATCTAAACCCTCCACATCTCCTTGTTTGATAAATTTGAATAGTTGAATCAAATCTCCCCTAACCTTTCTCTCTTCCAGAGTATACATATTCAAATTTCTTAATCTAACATCCTAATTCATGCCTGAAAACCCTTGAAACATTTTAGTAGCCCTGTGCTGAATTTTCTCTAACAATCCGATGTCTTTTTTAAGATATGGTGACCAGAACTGTACCGCATACTCAAGATGTGGCCTTACTAAACTTCTGTACAATGGCAAGATAATATCCTTAGATTTTGATGAAACACTTTTTATGATGTACCCCAACATTCTATTAGCTTTTTTGCTAACCACTGTACATTGATGATTCATTTTAAAATCCTTATTTACTAATACACCCAGATCACTTACTATCTCGCTATTTTTGATTTCTGCACCCTGTAAAACATATGCAGCCTTACTATTTTTGATACCCATGTGCAACACTTGACATTTACTGATATTAGAGTAGATAAAGAGTATGGAAATTGTAGTCATTTATATTTATAAGAATGTTTTAACAAGCATTTAACAAGTTTACATAATAACGTAAACTACTTTTATTGTAAATATTTTTTTGCAATATCTCCTTTTAAAGTTTAGAAAAAAATCGAACATTCAATAAAATAATCTTCTTTTTAAAAAAAAAAAAAAAGAATACAAATTTTTAAGAAAAAAAGCGCTAAGAAGTAAAAAAAACAAATTTTAATTTTATGAACAAGTTGAGATTTTTTAAATATTTAATATTAATTTTTTACTTATTAAAAATTTTTGAAATCATACAGTTGACACAACATTCCAATTAAAATCAGTTCCTTGGCGCGCTTTTCGAAATTGGTTCGCGCACTTAAATTGGTTACAAAAGGTGTGCCGCGTCAACCAGTTTGATAACTTATCCTCTCTCCCTTTCCTTTGTACCGCGTGGGTCCTAAAGTATTAACGAATCAAATCTTGCGGTGCAGTGCGGCCTGTACCTTCTCGAATTTTTGTGGAAGAATATTGCCTGATGCAAAGAACCCAATTAACATTCCTATTGACCGACCTTCAAAGGGATAGGTATCCTTTCCATTTGTGTCAGTGTTGAAAAAGAAATGAGGGGACATTTTCTCTTCCTCACCCTTCCGATTCCTAGAAATTTTCCTGCAACTTTTACAATTCTACATTTGCAGTGTGACTTAGAACCCTGAGATAAATACTTTTAGTTTCAACCTGTCAGTGGCGGCCCGTGGTCGAAAATGTTAGTGCACCCGAAATCATTTGACCCCCCCCCCCCCCCCCCGGTCCATTTCCTATTTTCCAAAAACTATACAAGAACGAAAATTCTTTATTATTCACTACTCAAATCAAAGTTTCCTTTCAATTTTTACAAAATGATAACATACATGCGTAAAAAATAGAAAACACTTACTTATTTTTTGAAAATTAAAGCAATCCTGCTTTCTTTTAAACATGCGAATCGGTTAATTTTAATATTAACTTAAATAACGAAATAACAGCAGGACCATGTCCTGAAACAACAGCACACAGTAAATGTATCACGAAAACCATTTCCGTTTGGAAATATTCTCGTTTCAGCCAATCAGCATATCGAACTTCAAGTACAGCCAAAACGAGAAAACTCATTTCGGCTGTACCTTCTCACAAATGCGGTGGGGGAAATCTCCATACTACGTAGAGGTTGCCATGGTAACGTTGCTGCCGATTTCAAATTTCGCTTTTTGGCTGCAATTTGATTAAATGGAGTTTCCCCCCCTCCTGAATTGTGCATTACGGTAACATGCTTGCTATTTATCGGAGATTTTGTTTACTACCGTAGAAATTTCATTTTCAATTCTAATCTTCATTTAAGAAAATTAGTAAAATATCTGATTTTAGTTTTAAAATACACTAATGAATTTAGGTGCAGCCCGGCTGTACTTGCTGTAGTTGGCGAGCCGCCACTGCAACCTGTATAGTAGTGGGGGAAAGTTGGGGGTTCGGAATTTTCTCTGTGTTCGGCAATGCAGTGATTTAGTTTCTTATAATTTAGTTTAATTAGTTGACTTATAATTAGTTGATTTATAATTTAGTTTCAAAAAGTGCAATATTAAAAAAGTTAGGGATCAACATCCGCCACTTCATGCAATTAATATACAAGAAATATATTTTTAAATTCCAGCTAAATGCTTTTGTAGAATTTAGTATTCTTGATAGAAAATCGTAAGATAATTTTGTAAAGGTCTGGGCTTGCTCAATTTTAGTCAATACCGAAAGAAGTCCACGAGTGTATAACTAAATAAACTAAAGAATAAGACGAGGTTACGTTTTAAACCGGTTCGTGTCAAGGTAGCACTCTTTATTTTTTATTCTGTCTCGTCGCAAAAGCTTCCGACCTTGCTTTAGAAAAGAAACATTCAGTTTGCTTTCACTAAAAGAAATCTAAAAATATTGCTATAGAAAGTCATTGCAGTCAAAAGATTGTACCATTTTAATACGATACACGTTGGTTCATTACCAAGAGGTGTTTTTAAATATGATCTTTGAAGCAAAATCATGTACTGTAATATTTTTTAGGATCTATAACGTAAATTAATAAAATAACCTTTTAAAAAAAAAAAAAAAAAAAAAATACTGACTTTAAGGAAAATACGCTAAAAAGTAATTTTTAATTTACGAACAAGTTAAAAAAGATTGAATTATTTAATATCAATTTTATATTTATTACGACTTTTTTTTAAAGCGGCGACGCAATTTATGTATAATTTTTGTAAATTGGCACCAACTTCTAAAAGTTGTAATAAGCATAAAATTTATATTAAATAATTCCTTTATTTCAACTTGTTCGCAAAATTAAAAAAAAAAAATACTTGTTAACGCATTTTTCTTAAAGTCGGTTTTCCTTTTTTGAAAAAAAAATTATTTTATTTTTCCTTTTAGTTTTTAATTTAGTAGGGGCTTTGCGCCCTGCTATTATTCACCAAGGAATACAAGTTGTTGCTAACATATTTCAAAACTATATTGTCTCTCGCCATCCATGCAAATAATATTTTTTTCAAAAGGTGCCCAAACGAGACAACCCTAATCTAACATTTTTTCCCCTCCAACTATCTGAATTAGAACAGAAATCTTGCGCGAACATACATAAAAGTCGGAATGATAACCTTTCTCCTTTTGAATCGCTTTCTAATTTTCAAAAAATATTATTTAAAATATTACTTCATTTCATAGAGGATGAATAATTAATATATATTTTCTTTCCGAAAAAAGTATATAGTAAAGCTTTTGGATACGAACACTAAAAAAAAAAAAAAGTTTTAATAAGCAGAATATTGAATATTATTAATTTTTTTCAACCCAATTTTAAAATATCCAGAAAAAAAACTTCATTAAATTATGGGAACAGATGTAGTATAGGACATTTCGCGCGGTTTTTTTTTTGGCTACGAAAAATCGTTGTTAAACATATCATAGGGTTGCCAGATTGAAAGTCCCAAAAGAAACGGAAAATACCAACAGTGTCAGGTGGGGTTGCCATAGTATAATTTTATCGCCTCTATAAAACACGCCCAAAAAAAATTTGCACGCCAAATGTCCTATACTACATCTGTACCAAATTATGTGAAGAATGTCTTAGTTGTTATACAAGAAGTATCAAGTTGAATCGAAGGTTCCGGGTCGGCTGAAACCGAGATTTTTTTCACCCTGTCCTTGACTTCTTAAGTAGGTATCTCCCTTCTTCAGTTACCTACAGGAATATATTTATAGGTTATGTAACTCATCGCAACCAACTAGTTTCGTTTGCCGAATTATAATTTAGAAAGTTTATATAACAGACAACTTTTCGATTTCAATGTCATTTAGATTTTAGCGCGGGAAGACTGAACAAGTGAAATTCTATATAAAATGTAGAGTCAAATATTCGATGTCGCTTTTTTTAGCGTTTCTATACATTTTTAGAACACTGGATATATATTTTAAATTAATACAAATATGAACAAGTTACTTCAAGAATGGGTAATACCCAGGACAAGCATAGAGTTTATGTATAAAATATCATCTTGCGACAGCAATATTTTGTGAGCGCTATATTTATCTGAATTAAACGCTACAGCATATTAACTGATTGATCTCAAATTTAAAGATATTCTCTATGTTAAAAGCTATTTTAAAATTATACTTAAAGTTGGAAAAGCTCTTGAGAATTGGAGATAAAGTTTCGAATACAAAAAATATCAATATTTTTAATCTTATTTATAAAAGAATTATCTTCCAAAATAATGGAACAAATATTTATTTTGTTGAACAATGAGATTAAAAACACTCAAGATACAAGCGGACGAAGTACACACAAAGCGATGTCCTACACCAAAATTTCAGGTATGATTCAGATATAAAAGAACAAATTAAATTAATGGTCATGCGATTTACCAATTTGTCAACAACGTGATACTTCTATCAATATTGAATTACTATATCCAAGGGTAATCAATATATTAGATTACGTGCAGTATTTTATTGTTTTCTATTACTATGGCGAGAAATTTGACCTATTTTCAACAGACAACTTTCTAAAATAATTGCTTACAAATTTGCACATTTTCTGCCTAAAGGCAGTGCCGCTACAAAAAAAAAAGGGGGGGGTTGAAACAAGAAATTTCCCAACTTAACGATTCGAAATTCCCAACTCAACAGTGCTGAAAATTCCCAGTTCCAACTTATCGACATTTTTCATCTTTTTTTTTTTATATATTTTTTAGGTAATATTAAACAGTTCTCTCACAAGCATTGATTTGTGGCACACATATTCCAATGCAGTGTCCGTTCTGAGGACTAATTTAAATGTAATCTTACAAGTTGGGCAATTTATAATCCTAGCTTTCATTTGTTAATAATATTAATTTTCTGCAGACATAAATTTTCACAACTCGGGGTTTTTAGAAGTTAAAATTCCCAACTTCCAGGGTTTCCAGATTATGGGGGGGGGGGGGGGGGGCAGCAAACTATAACCCAGTGTTCACTCCGACTTGAAAGATTTGACTGAAAAGGGCAAGGGCGGAATTTTTTCAAAAGAGAGCGGTATTTTTTAAAAAAGCGTACGAGGGCACTATCGAGATAAAAAACGGGCGGGCAGGGCGGGCCGCCCTTCAAAAGTGAGAAGAGTGAACACTGCTATAACCGATAGGGAGGTTACGATAAGTGCCGGACTCTAGCAAGCACATTAAGAGTAACTCATAGTATCGTCCAGGTTCTGACTAGAGCAACTTATTATTGCTGAAAGTATTGTTTCGTTCTAATTTTTGGCTTATATAAGAGTCGGTGTAGTGCCTTTCTTCTTTAATTAATGTGTGTACACATTCTAATTAATATTCAGCTACATTTGTATCAATTTTTATTTTTGATGCGTCTTCAATATTCGCGAATTGGGATCGTAAATCATATTGCCCCCCCTCCCCCCCACGTCTTCTATATTTAAGAAATTCCATTAAAAATTATTCAAAATCGTGTTTCCGTTATCAAACTTTGTATTAAAAGGTATAAACGAAAGAATGATATAAAATCGTCATCCACTTTTAATTTTGAATAAAGGCGTCTTTAAAACAAGCTTCGTGGGATATCAGTAGTACAAATAGTTGATCGACATAAATTTAATTTGGTTCAATAGAAATAAGGCTCAGATGCGTGTAAAATTTTGAAATAAAGCAGACAGCATACACTTTTGAAAGGCTGTATTTCCCCGCAACCAAGCAACATTCTACAAATCATTCCGAGGGGAAGTTTTGAAGGTCTTTAGAAGTGTACTTTATCACATTCTTGATAAGAACTTTTAAAAAGGACCTTTTTCACTAAACTAACGAAACCACCTCTAAAGAATGAAATCTATATATTTGCAGCGAACCTTCTCTTATTCTCAACTTTTTTTTAGTAGTGTGGTAGGATTTATGCTTGTAGCTACAAACCTGTCTTTTGCTGAAAACCTTTACTCCAACCCTTAACAATGATTTGTGGAATGACGCTCTAAGTTGTTTGGTTGCGAAGACATAATTTTCCAAAGTCGAGGAATTCTTTTGTGATCACTTTGCAGACTCCACAATAGCAAAGAAAGACAAGAGAGGCACTGAAAACTTAAATACTTTTATTACTCATACTCCCTTTTCTGCAAAGGTAGAGGTGAACTGTTAGTTATTGAAAGTTATCACCTACATTTGTTTAGGAATAAATGTAACAACAAAGTAAAGAAAATAGAATTCTCTAGACCAACACACATATCTTTGGTAATGATGGATTTTGATTGCACGGCATAGATGCCATGAGTGACACAATTTGCCAGAAACACACAGAACTAGAAACACCAGTGAGCAGAAGGAACCTATGAAATCTCGACTAATATCAGAAATAAGCTTTACATCAAATACACATATACAAGTTTCAGTGTGTACACAAGTCTATAAATTGGGAGACATTTGGATCATTTTGAGGAGCAGTTCACAAACTATGAAACATGTACCCCAAGAGATTTATAAGGTATATGAAAATACCTTAAGTAAAACCAAGGTATAAAAAGTAGCAAACCTAGATATAAAACCAAGAATATTTTTAATATTTACATATTGAGTATTCATTTTTAATTTTTTTTTATGATATTTATACATAGTATTATAAAACATCGCAGAAATCATATCGACGAAATTAAATTTTTTTTTAGGAAGTTTAAAAATGAAATCCAAGTATTGGTATTTAGGCCTGTTTGTCCGCCAAAATTGCGAGAATCATTGAAAACATTTTGATGGGTTATTTTAGAGGTCCATAAATTTTTTTTTAGTTCGGCAAAATTTCCGACGAATACAAAAGAAATTATCTAGCTTTTTGAAAGCGAGCAAATAACATTTGTAAAGTTTGTCCCGATTGGCTAAAAAAATATTTTTAGTCATCAATTTTAGTGATATAAGCGTTTAATAATTGTAACAACGATGTTTTAACTGGAAGATTTAAAATGTAAATTTTCAATAGTAAAGTCTACGAAATTTTTTTCTGAAAAGTTGCCGATAACATGAAATAAAATTAATATTTTAAACGAGTTATAATTGATAAGCTGGCCCAAGTTTCATGAAAATATGACCATTTGTTTTTAAGTTAAAATCGGAGAAGCAGGCTAACATTTAATGTCATTTTGTGAATAATTATATTATAATTCGTGTAAAAATTCAAAAGTTTGTAATTTTGTTATAAATTTCAGACGTTTCATTGTTATGTATGTGTATTGATGAAATTATTTTTATTAATGAGAATTATATCCGACTTTTTTTTTTACAAAAGTGTTGTGGTAATTTAAAAAAGATTTTTAAACAAGTCATGCTTGAAATATATATTCATAACGTACATGTTTTTCTGTTTTTTTTTTTAAAACCTACGTTGACAACGCATAATTAGTTTAGTCATTATTACAGGGTACAATCCAACAATAGTTTGTGAACTGCTGATCAGACGAATTTAATTATGTTAGTATTAACAAATGCTTAAATTTTAAAGACTTTAAAAACGATGTATTGACTTCAATTTACAAATTTTGAAAAAATTAATTACCTGATGAAATAAAATCTTTAGTTTAAGTAGAATTTTGATATGTCCAATAATATGATATTTTAAATTCTTAAAAATCAGGTACAAAATGACATATGTAGTTATATCACCTCAGATAAATACTTAGTAAACAATTTTTTTTAATATTTTTAGCAGCCGATATAAGAACTGCTTTTGATTATGAGACAATTATCACATTTCATAAACAGATTTAGGGTAAGAATTTGTTTTATAATTTATTTGAATACAAAATACTTTTAAAAAGTATATATCCAAAGAAACATTTACTCATTGCTGTGTTACAAACTTACCACAAATGAATCTTCAAACATATCAATACGATTCATTGATATGCTACAAACATTTAGATGACATAAAAAGATGTAATTGAGCAAAAATAATATTTTACAAAGCATTAGAAAAACATTACAATAGATTGAAACACCAAAACCTACAGAATAGTACCAGTATTTCAAAATCAGTTGTGAACCTTGTACAAAATTGTGACTTGTGACGATACTTCAAAACCATACTGTGGGGCGATTACTACAACTGGGTAACAAAGTAGTTACCTAGTGTAGTACTCACCCCCACAATATGCATATATAAAACATATATTATTGTTTTCAAAAGACAACTCAATACTAAGAAAGTTTTAACCCTTTGCACTCGTATGTCCCCGTATGGGGGACATAACTCGTTTTACCATCGCGCTCGTATGTGTACAGGGGACATCGCATCTGTACCGTTGCGTTCGTATGTCGCCATAGAAATAGGAAAAACACAGAATTATAAAATGTAATTGTTTCTTTATCTTGTGCTTTTTATTTTGTTTCTTGTTTGTAGTTTTTTTGTTGTTTTTATTGTCTTTTAGTTAGTTTTGTTACAGTTACTTACTTCTTACTAGTTATAGAAATTCTTTGGGCAAACTGTGATAACTTAACCAAAACATTTCTGTTCGAAGTATTTCTAAGTTGATTTGCTATGGTGGAGGTGCGGGCATTACGTTCCGCCCCTAAATATTGTTTATATAGTTTGTTTATATTATTTATTACATTTCTTAGATTTTTAATGCGGTGTAGTGTAATATACTTAAGTATTCTTAGTAGTTTCAATAAATTATTTTGACACGTTGAAAAATAAAATATTATGTGGCTACATTTCCATCCTAGGTCAAGGGGTGTATTCAGGGGTTATATTTTTAAATTTTTGTTTTAAGGATGGTAAACCTTCTAGTTAAATTGGAACACATTTCCATCAAAAAAATTCATCTTGATCGAACATGAAAAAAAAAAAATTCCGAGTTATTTGCTAACTTTCTAAAGCATAATTACGAGTGCAAAAGGTTAACAGGAAATACTCCTGAAACCATAACTTGCATTATCATAAGCACTATATTAATTATTATCACAAGCCCTATTTTAATTTCATTAATATTTTTTTGCTATGAATGCAAATTGTAACATCTAGATATACAAGCGGTGATTATCTGTGCGAATATACAGCATATTATTTGTATTCGAGAGATTGCTGACACAATACAGATTGCTGACACAATACAGATTGCTGACACAATACAGATTGCTGCAAAGTTGGAACTATTGAGTTTAGAATTCTAGACATGAAGGAAAACATTTAGACGTTAATATTTTTTTTTTTAATAAAATTATTTGAAACAATCCTATAAAGTACCTAACAATTCTTATGAAAAAAAGTTGTTTTTAAATCAAAAAGATCAATAAAAATACAGACGTCTTAAGAGCCAAAACTTTGAAGCTACCACTCTTAGTCAACATTTCTCGACAAATTGTGAAAATAGCTATATTTAAAGGACATCATTATGTATCTAAACTAGTAGCAATTAAATTACAAAATAATGAAATAGATGCTACAATAAAATAATTTAACTTTAAATTTTAAAAATCTAAAAATTAAATATAAATTTGGCACAAAATGACTAACATAATAATTGCAATAAAAATATAGTGATATGTAAAAAAAAATTCAAAATAAGAAATTTAAATCTAGACATTTATAGCTAGAGCTTAAACTTTGAAAATGACTTAGCTTATCCAATAAATTATAACATCCTTTAAAACCAAATTTCACAAGGCATTTGTGTTCAACGTGAGCCGCCAGATACCTTCGGATTGAAGTAGCCAAAATAGACGATTTTGTATTTCATATCTTCAAGTAAAAACCAAATACATTTCAGCTAATTTTTTTTAATTACTACGAAAGAGATAAATATAACTGTTAAGGAAAGTTTTAAGAAGTTAAAGACAACAAGCAGTTTCTCTCCCTTTTCGAGAAAAGACCCGGGAACACCTAGGTACTCATCATTTTGAAGTATAATCAGAAGAATACAACACCTGAGCTGCCACTCCACTCCCTAAACTTTTACAACCCACCATAGGACATTTGGAGCAAAACATATTTAATGTACACCCGCCACCTTTCAAGGAAAATGTTTTGGCGAATGGTGAAGAATCAAAACTCTGATTACAAGCTCAATTCTCTTTGTAAGACAAGGTTAGTCTTCCAACACTCGGATTACGAGCTCGGCACCCTTCTGACCAGGACATTGCGGAGCCTACATTCAATGGAACCGACTCCCTTTGGACACAAAATTGCCTTGTACCTGTTTACACCCAAGATGCTTTGAATAGGAGGTACGACAGACAGAAATGTGATGTCACTGCAGTCCAGGGGACGTCTCTTATTAAGCAACACTCTGACGCACCTCGGATCCGATTTCAACAGGGTAAGCTGTTTTCTCCATGTTTCCTCCTCCTCTGCACTTCATGCGCGGTTGCAGTGGTATGAACGTTGAAATAATTGCAAAAATAAGCACTACAGCTTACCAAATAAGGATCATGCAATACGAAAATTTCATCGCACGAAGAAAATACATGTTTTAGTTACTTCAAATACTAATCTCATAGACCTTCGACGTAAAACACGACTAAACGAAGATTGATAAGTTCCATACAACTAGCCTAAAGTGTAGAATATAGTCGGAATCGACAAACTTATCGATTCGAATAATCAATTTTCCTCTTCAACTCGGAACTTGAGCACAAAACCAAGAAGTCTTTAAATCGTGGGGCGTAGCGTAATAAGTGACAGCCCCTGAACTGCAGTGACATTAGAATATCAATCCGCCCACCTCCTATTCTAACTGCATTGGTTTACACTTGCATGCCTCACAACTAATTAAAACAGGCTTACATTTTATAATATAATTAAATAGGTTATAAAAAATTATACAGCTGCAAAATGGAAATAAACATTGTGATCAAGGTTTAGGACACAGTCAGGGTTCCACAGAACAGACTGATTTCTTCCACGTTCTTTAATCTCGCCAAAATTGAGTAACATTGGAACACCACACTTCAAAAGAGGAATAGCAGGAATCCCACATTTAGAAGTAAATTGCCTTAGCAAGAAATCCGCCCATTCTGAGGAATCTCAACCAAGAACACTACACTTATACAGGCACTAGTACGAGTTGAACATACAACTGGACTTCAATTACAATGAAAACAGATTTGCCACTAGATGGCCCCTTATACATGCATTTTCTTTACATTATTGCTTCATTATTTCACAGGTGTATAATGTGTGAACACCAACTAATATTTCTTAATAAGTGATTGCATTAGCGTGTTGTGCCTGTCTTGAATAGCAGAACTAATGGTGTGGAATTTGCACAATGAAAAGGAGATTGTCGTGCAAATGTGGTCTTCTATTCAATAACAGGGGTTGGAGAAGGAATAGAACATTACTGACAGATTCAATATACACAAAGTCTGGGTTGCCACTAAAAAAATCCATTAATTTCATGGTACTTTTAATTATTATTTTTTAAGTTTCAAGAGTAATATTACGTTTGAAAAATATTGACATTTTGAATTAAATGTTAATCTAGTTAAATATTGAGAATCGGGAAACTAGGTATATATTTTAAGTTTGGTTAAATAACGTCGCACTGGAGCTGCACAGTGGGCTTTGGCGACGATATGTTTTTTAGAGTTTATAGTCTTGCAGGAAAAAGAAAAATGGATGTTGTGCTTTCAGAAACTTCAGAAGTTTTGAAATATTGTTCATAGTTTCGTTAATTTTCTAACTTATATATATATATATATTAAATATATAATATATTATAAGTAAGTTTATAAGTAAATATTATAGGTATTAAAAGATAAGTTTCTCTAGTTATTTCACAGTTTGATTCCCTGCAACCCATTAAAATGCTTTAAAATAGTAAATATATATAGAAGCAATACAAGAAACAATTGAACCAAATTGAATTGAACACTTCATTGACAACAATTTAATAATTTGGAAGGCACGTCTCTAATGCTACGAAAGATCACAATAAAAAAACAACAATCATTATTCTAATTTATAAATATTCTTGGCAAGGAAGTTTTTCACACAATGAAAAACAGTTTTAAAGCTCCTAGTTAAAGCCTAGCATGCAGCCTAAATGTCATAAAATGCCTCTAGCAACTTCAAAAATAACATAAAACAGACTAGTTGATTAGTAACTTCAGAAATTGTTTGAAAGACATAATTATACAAAGTATAAATAATATAAATTAGCCATTCCACTTCACTATTACTAAACATCAAGTAATCAACATACTTATCAAAAAAGTATTCCATTAACAACTATATTATCTCTATATATTTAAAAATAAAACACATAGATTCACAGCAAAAAAAATATATGAACTTTGAGTAACCAAAATTGAAAATTGTCGTTTGTACTGGATGCACAAATGCATCTGTGCATTAAACATTGGTTAACATGTTACTTTGAGTAGAAATTAAAATCCTTTATTAAAAATGGGTAATATTTAGCAATTACCTTAAACATGTAAATTGTCTAAACTATTCTGCATTCATATGAAATAATAAAGAGAATGTAGATACACTTAAATAAAACTATTTAAACAGCCATTGTTACTGAAAAATAAACACAACTTTATTTTCTACAATTAAACAGTAATCAAACTTTGTAACTTTACTTATGAATTTAAATGTGTTTTTTATTAAATAGAAAATTGACAGTTATTAATAATAAGATTAAACACATGCACCAAATTTGAAAATTTATGTACACAGTAAGAATTTTATATGCATGGTGCACCTGCTTATTTCAAACTAGCTAATTTTGAGCCAGGTGTGCAAATCAAAGTGTGGTTCTTTACAATTTGCAAACCTATAGAATTACAGGTTTTCACTAAAATCTAAATAGTGATTTAGCTTTTATCTGAGAAAGAAGCAAAATCTTCTCATTTTGTAATAAACATTATAATGTATATCGATACTAGGATATGTCAATAGACAAGAAAACGTCAAATTGAACCAAACACTTTTTAACGATTCCATTAAAACTTATTAATAAACATTAAGATAAATAAACAAAACTAAATTAAAACCTTGACTTTAGATTTACGAAAAAAAAAATTTACAGACTATAATATTTTTAATAAAAATTGGAAAGTTTTAGTAGAAAAAATTAAATTTCTTTTGTATTTTTTTGTATAAGTCACATTTTCCCACTGTAATTGAAAATGGAATTTCATCAAAATAAGAAAGAGAACTTCCAATGGAATTCGAGAATAATGTGAGAAAATGGTACCCAAACTTTCTTTCAACAAATTATAATTCATATAAATACAAATTTGCATTGACAAGATAATATATTTTAAAACATGCACAGTGTGCTGAGCTTACTTTAAGTATTTGCAAGAAAGTCTAGCGAAAACAAGAATATAATACTTGTTAAACATTTCATTAAATAAGGGGTAACTCTTAACTCTCGCAGTGGTTGCCAGAGTCATTAGTTTTATCTTTATCCCTTTCATGTTGCTTAAATAGATTAAAAATAATCCGAGATTATATATAAACATAAATATATAAAAAGGAAGCATCACCTAGGACTAGTGGTGATATTAAGCACCATGTATACTATCAATTATATATTGAGAGAGAGAATTATACAGAGATCAATTATATTCCACGTTTGCAAATGATAAAGGATTTCATTTGCCCAAAAAAGTAATCTTGCTTATAGGCTAAAATAGCTACCAATAATATTTTTAAAATATAAACTGCATTAGGTATCTACAAAATAATAAAAATATATAATTATTTTTAGTAAATGGTAAAGACAGTAAAGAGAGAATGTATCTTACAAGATTTATTATATATTACTCTTGGGGAACAATACAATACAACAAACAACATAATCGAAAAAGGTATAACTCCATCTTAAAACCAAGGTTTACTAGAACGAATATTTAATCAAATTCAAGTATCAGATCAGACGTTTCTGATTAGTGATTTATGTCTATAACTTTTTAAATAGAATTGAAGCAAGTGAAAGTTGTGTTTGCTGCTTATTTCTTCAGTTAATACGTTCAACCATCTCGTTTTTTAGAGCACTAGGATTTATGCTTTTTCCGATGGTAATTATTTTAAATAAATTACTACAACTCTCAAAACAACTCTTGCTCCTTGCTTATTTTTCTACTAGGAAATGTTTGTCGTTTTTTTTTAAGCTTGTGATATTGTCAGGTAGATTTTTCCAAAATAAAGCAATCTCGTCAAAGTTATAAATTTGGTTCAACTGATAACCCTAATTTTTAATCACATCATTCAGTATTTTTCTAAATGATTCAACAGCTTCAAAATCTGCAATCAAAAAGTTTGATGTGCTCTTCATTGGAAATGTAAAACTAGTCAGGTAAAATTAAGCATTCTTTATTATTATTAAAAAAGTGTACGCGACATTTTATAACCGTTTTAAGCGACGTCCAATATAATAGGGTTCATTATATCGAGGTTCTACTGTATATCAATCAAATTTCATGTTAACTGTTGTAAAACACAACATTCCAAGTATACCACAAGTTTCTACAATAGAGTTAAGATACAATACTGAAAGCCCAAAGGCCATATCATCCAACTGTAACTGTCCAAAATGTTCACAAAACCGTGGATCTTGTAAGATACATGCCCCAGTTAAGAATTAAAAAAATATTTTACCTACAAGTAACAATCAAAAATGAAAAATAAAGTTTGAATCAATGCATCATGGTATTAAATCAAGGAAGAACAGTTTATATAAACAGACAATACATCAATAAGCATCTTATTTTTGAGGGGGAAAAATACAAAAATTCATTAAAATTACATCAAGAATTTTCTTTAAATACTAAATTATTCACCTGTAATTTTCACCAAATGTTGTTTATGAAAAACATTGACAATTCAAAACAGATGGACATTTCAGAATTAATAACAAAACATTTATCACAGGAAAGGTCATGATTAGAAATGGCGAAAGATAATTGTTTCCAGAAAATATCAAAAGTGAATATAAAATCACATTAGAAAATAAAAGGTAATTTATAAATAATTTATACTAAAATCCCTATACAGTTTATCTGAATGAAAGATTATTAGACATGATTAGATTTGTGCTTTGTTAATCCATATATAAAAATGGTAGCACTAAGCACTTATAGGAAAACTTTAATACACTGAGCAGATAAAACCTAACAATAGATTTCACAATATACATTTAAGTGGGCAACTATCAACAACTTGCAAAGTACTTATGATTAGATAGCTTTGGCAGGAAATATGTGAAATGCACATAAAGAATTTTTAAGAAAATTTCCACACCTATTTTGAGAAGACTATATACAATGTGATAAAAAATGATGAAAATCCCTTTTGCATACTAAAATACGAAGTACTTTCTTTGCTCAACAATAACAAAATTTGCTTGAAGATCAACAGACATAAAGTTCACGTGCAAAGGTTTCAAATGTAACGCTAGAGAATACTTTAAGGCCATTTTAATTAGAGCCTACTTCTGTTAAACAATCGCCAACATTGCGTAATAAATCATTGAAAAGGACAACATATATAAACCTAATAAAAAACAGAAATGAACTCTATCTTCGATAGCTTTTATTTTTAGTAATAACAATCATGTAGAAAACACACATGCAATTGAATAGACTAATGATTCTCAATATCCCATGTTTCACACATTAAATAGAAAAATCAATGAAATGACACACATTTATAATAGATAAATAAAATATAAATGATATTAAAACCTCATTGCAGAAGCTTCACAGTAAAAAAAAATAATTCCAGGTTTCTAATTATGTTTAGCAGACATTTGTGCATCAACAGCCAAGAAGCTAAATGAATAATTAAGTTTTTAATTAAACACAGCATAAGGAAGACATTGCATTGTCTCAAAACGATGCCAAATTATATTTATCAAGTGAAATGCTTTCTTAAAAAATCTTGCCACTGGCCCTCAGTACACAAATTAAATTGTATGACAATCATAAAACTTGATTAAATATATATATAACAAATTAAGAATTTGTTTATTAAGACAATGCAAGATTTGTTAAATTTGAAATTTCTTTTTATTAATGCAAAATGAGAAAATGTAATCATTTCTTATTTTATAATGCAAGAGCCAATTCGCTAAGCTGTGTCAAACCATTGAAAGATTACGCAAATTATCATCGGACAGTTTCGATTACCGTCGTTGAAATTTTAAAATATATAAAGAATAAACTGTGATAAAAATAAATCTTTGCCTTTACCAATATTATTTTCACATACACAAAACTGCAGCATTATGTATCCCCAGTGATACGCATACCACATATTGAGAACTAATGCATTAGAGGGTTAATTTATGAACTTCCCTGTTATTTACTTCGAATACTGCAAGGGATTACAAAACACAGTTTGAGAACCTTTGATCTATACAACTGCAGGTAAATTAATAAAAATTAGAAATTTCATTTCTGTTTTCAATGGCATATATATTATTGCACTCTTCAATTAAAAGCCTACGTAATTAATTGCAGAGGGAACCTCGAAGCCATATTGCAGACTAGTCAGCTACCTAACAGTTATTGCTATATTGTTCTTCAAACACCTACAGATGACTTAGAGATACGATTCCGGACTACTCACCTCTACCACAATAGAGCGATTCTCATTGGCTAGAGGGCTCATTTGTTTCCCATTGGCTACTTGCTTCACAGATTCTGCGCTGGCAGATGATATCACAGTTGCATTTGGAACCTGACTTGCTTCTTCTGACCCATTTCGATGCTCTTCGTGAGAAACTTCCCCATTTTCTTCTCCAATCTCGCCGTTTTCTTGAATTGCGTCATCGCAGGGAGAGAGTTCTTCTTCAGCGGCCTTTTCGTCTTCGGCAGCTTTTTCCTCTGCAGCAATCCGGTCTCTCTCCGCCTGCAGAGCAGCCTCCCGCTCCTCGTTCTGGCGCTTGAGCTCGAGTGCAGCCTCCCTCGCCCTTTTCTCCTCGAGGGAGCGCTGCCTCTGCTGCTCCTGGAGAACTTTGGTGTGCGCCTGTTCCTTTTCGACCTTCTCGCGGCAGTATTCTCGCAGTTTGACGATGTGGGCTCTGGGAAAGGATCCTGGGACCCTAAATATGGCCTGGGAATTAAGGAAGAAAGTTGGTTGGTTAAATTAAAATGGTAAACTAGACCGGATTCAAATATATACACATTCAAATATAACCCTTTTAGAAAGACCTAGACCTGAACCATAGTCAAATGGTGAGCCAACACCTGAGCTGGTATGTCATTATCGAAATTTCTCCACCATCATTAAATTTAAAACTTTAGAACGAAACTTGTCCCAAGAAACTGGTCACAAAAAATACATGCTAGATCATTAAATTAGAACATTTCATCCCCAGGATTCTAAATAAGATTTTGAAGCAGGCAGTAACCACTGTTTGGAGATAAACTCTCAGCAAAGTATTGAGCGCATGGCAAAACTCAAAAATAAAACAGATTCTGTGATCAGAAATTTTCAGTTTCTTTTTTATGAATTTTAAAGAAATTGAACAAATGAAAAATAACTTGACTAACTTAGTTTGTGAACTATATAATTTGCAGGAAACAAAAAAATACATGCTAGATAAAAAAATCATTAAATATTTAAATACATCAGATTAAAAAAAAACTTTCTTAAATACACACAAGAATTTTGCAAAATACAGACACACATTATTTAAAAGCAAGGTCTACAATTACATGTAGAGAACGTAAAACAAAAAAAAAATCATAAAAGATAATTCAGGGTGTAAATACTTGCAGCAATGTTTGGAGTGAAAAGCAATAAATGTCGCAGTAATTTTAAGGTAACTCGTGGCATTGCCATGGCTTATTTCCAGTCCTGTTTCGTCCATGACAGTCTTAACCTACACCAGCTGTCGAATGTTTGGTGGATGACAAGAATTGAATTCACAATCATCCAATTATGAGCTTGATATTCTTTTAACTAGGATATCACAGGCTGAAGGTAGAGGGTATTGTTGATCCACATTTAATCCTCTGAATATTTCCTATTAGGAATTTTTGGCCCAACAACCATCCTTTTTTTGGAATTGAAAACTAAATATTGATACACATCCAAAATATGCATCTTTTCCCTTTGGGCATCAAAAACCTTAAACAATGATTTAAACTAAGGAACAAAACTGGAAAAAAATTAATAGTCATGTTTAGTAACAAAAGCAATATTACTATTTTATAATAAAAAAAAAATGAACCATGCCAGGTTTCTAAAAATTTAACATTGAATTTTGAATATTTTAAAGTTGCATAAAAAACAATTATAATTTATATTGGTATAAAAATAAAAATTTCAGCTTAATTAAGAGTTTTCCATAATTTCTGAAAATCACATTTAAATTACATATATTTGGGTTTTTGTATTTTTTCAACTTTAACAGATGCTAATAGATAGCATAAAATTTTTTGTAAGTTGCATGATACAAAATATTTTCTTCTAATAATGTTTTTATTACAAAAAAAAATCATTTAAGAATAAATAACAGGCTCATCCTGATAGTGTCATTTCAAATGTTTTTATTTCAATATTTGTTATATCATTATCATAGAAATACCACAATTAATGAGTGGTAAAAGAAACAGACAATTGGTAAAATTTGTACTATAATATTTCCACTTTTCTACTTAGAAATTCAAATTGTAAGGCTGAAAAATGCATGAGCACTTTAAAAAAATTTATAAACTAATTAATAGTCATCAACAATACTAAAATTAATCTCGTACCTGCATGAATGTATGGCATTCAGTAACAGTAGCACCAAGTGGAAGAGATTTGAAGACTTCAGTGATTTCAACAAAGTTTTTCGCGGCTAATATTTTGTCTTGATTTTTTATAACAAGGGTTACGGCAACCCTCAGCAGCACTTTCGAACCTTCGTAAAACAGGCAATCCCATATACGTAAAACCGTCTGTAATAAAGAATCATTACATTACTGAAATACAACTTAATAGAGAATAGTTAGCATAGTCAGTATTTTAGGTAGATGTAGCATAGGACATTTAGCGCGCAAGTTTTTTTTTGCGTGTTTTATAGGGCGATATATTTATAGTATGGCAACCCCAACTGACATTGTTGGTTTTTTCCGATTCTTGAGGCGACTTTCAATCTGGCAACCCTAAGACGTCATCGCGCTGCATAATCATTTTTGTGCGTTCCCTGAAGTATGTTTAACGTCAATTTCGAATTTAACTATAATTTTAAATGCAACGGCAATTTCAAATGGAAGCGGAAGAATACAACAAAATATTTTTTCAAATCACCGGTTTTTTACGGAACTGCATAAATTAGAAGGGTCAAGTCATCAGGTCAGTGCATTGATAGTTTTGTATTTAATAGTTATGCCACCTATAATTAGTGTAATTGAGAAGTTTCAGGTGCAGTTAGGGAGCAGTTTTAAATTGGCATTTTCGAACAAAAGACCTATTTTTGATCGGCCGAGAGTAGCAAATCATTTTTTTTTTATTCATTTGGCCCACGATAAAAAGGTTTTTTTTATGGAAGCGGGGTGAATTAAGAGTAATAGTGTCGGACAATAATTTAAAACATCAGGAAATTGTAATAAACGTTTCAGTTGCATAAAACTTCCTAATAAATTCTACAATTTATCTGCGCAAATCGGAAAAATCGTTTTGGCGACTTTTCTTTCGCCAAATAAAAAAACACGAGCCAAATGTTTTATACTACATTTGTTCCATATTTTATTTTAAAATTCCAAAATGCAGAGAAAATCCTCATGAATGTAGAAAAAAAATTTCAAATAATAAATCATTAATAGATTTTAAGAAAAAGTTAATACATATTACAGATTCCATTCCCAGATGTCATTGAATTAAATATAAAATATTAACTGAAGATTACCTAACTACTAAAAGTTAATATTTACTTCAATTGGCAAAACTTCAGCAAACAAGCAAATGAACCATTTGCTAACATACATAGACCATGACACTCCAGTCTTTACCATGAGGTCATGTACTTGAGGAACTTTAGCCCTGAAACAAGACAAAAAATATTGAAATCTTATATAATAATAGGGAAGTTACGACACAGAAATGATTAAAACCCCACTATGGGCACAAAGACGAGGACTGTTGGTTCAGTCTAACAGATAATAATACTCTAATGCAGATCCAATGGGCTTTTATATCTATCCACTCATGTGGAATTAACAAGTAAGCTACTTCATTTGTCCGTCAACCTATTATTCTATCCTTTCCAGTAAAACTGTCATTTGTACAATTTGAAGCCATGACAGGGTGGCAACAAAATCTTGGAAAAAAAGTTCCTTGGTGTTTCCCTGATTTCCATGATGGTGGCACAAACATTTCCCTGATTTTAAAATTACGTTAGGAAATGTTGCAATACATGCTTAATATAGAAACAAAGTGTCCATGCTACAATAATAAAATTAATATATTGCATTATAAATGAAAAAATATGGAGCAATACTTATACATTCAGTAATAATAATAATTTACGGATACAACATAAAATTATATAAGTGTGACAGGTATAATAGTAATTAAACATGTTATTTGGAAGCAGATAATTGAAAAAAAAAAAAATTATGTGTTTTGTAGATAATTTTAATATTTTATACATTTCTTATTTTCTATTCCAATCTTCAATAACTCGCATATTCATTAGCTCAGATATGTTGTTTACAACTCAAAGTCCAACGTGGTTTGTTTTCGTTTTACGTTCACGTTTCTATCAACAACAAAACAGTGTATGTGCACAGACATGTTTTTTTCCTTCAAATTCTTTTTCAGAACTAAAAGGATATATCGACAGCTAAACTACGCAGAATAGAAGACAATTGACAAAATTAAAAAGTTCCCTGATTTCCCAGGTTATGTTGCCACTCTGCATGACCTCTATTCCTAATACTTATAGTATTAAATTCTGAGCTCTTAAAATATCAAACAACTCTAAAATTTTAATGAATAAGATCATGTCGTGTCCTGTTGTTTCCGAGTGCATACATGAAATAAATAATTCCCCCTTGACGGAGAATCATTCATTTTGGGACGAATTGCAGTCATAATTGAAACACTAGAGCCAAGAAGTACAATCATGTAAGCCACTTATTTTTTCTTGGAGTCAACCATTATGTATTTTCAATACAGAATATGAACACTGAATGACATCATGATAGGGAATTGTAAGGTTTTAAACACGAGGAAATTAAGGATAATTACATACAGCTATTTAATTAAAATAATTATCAACAAGGCATCCAAAATCTATTTAGAGTTAATTGTAACCAAATCTTGTTCTGTCAAAATACTTGTTTTGATTTTTTATCAACAGAATGATTAAAACTTTATTTTACACTAACCGTATGAGTTCTTCAAGAACTCCAATGTCAGTCAAAAGTCCAGTCATTTCTTTGGTGTAATAATCAGGAAGAATATTTTCTTTGAGGCTTTGCAACAACCAAAATGTCATGTCCTCACTGTCAGTAATTAACAACATTATCCCGGCAATGAAGTTCAAGCCCTGAAAAGTAATTTAAAAATCCATGTCAAGCTGAAAAATTCAGTAAACCTGCAATGTGTACAAGTATGCTAATATTCGAACCAATAAGGTTAAAATTAAGTTAATAAATTCAATAGTAATACAACAAATAGAAGTTTAATTTTTTTTTATTTGATTGTAAGATAGCAAAATTAAAAGTTTTGAAACTAAATTCTGACTACAGCATTATTAACGATGTAGCCGGAAATTAGTTTTGAAGGGCATGGTATCATTTATTTATTACATCACACAAATTTCCGTCTTTTAATACCTTCTTCTGTGTATATCACATTATGCACAAATATTATTTACAAAAATTTAAGACAAAGTTTTAAATTTTTAACCTTATAGCTACTTTAAAATCATAGAATTTATTTGATTGAAGTATTATGATTTAAACTAAATGAAAGTACTTAAATTTATATCTTAAATTTGTCATTTTGCAAAATCGTATTTTTATAAATTTTCAATAACACAATTTTATAAATTTTCAATAACACAATTTTATAAATTTTCATTAACACAATTTTATAAAATGTCAATAATGCTTAAAAACTATTTTGCAATGTCTATTTCCAACCTAAATAAAACACACGATCATTTTTACATCCTGCGACTTTGCATGTGATTTATTATTTTATTTTACTATATTTTGTAGTGTCACATTTCCAAAAGTACCTTTTTTAAAAGATGTATTTTATGAAAGGTTTTTCATATCAATGTGTGAGAAAGAATATCAGAATTATATTAATTTAAATAACCATACTTTAATTAGTACTAAATATAAAATATTCATAAGTAAAACTTAAGTTTATGGTATTAATTTGAAGATTGTAATAACCCAAAAGTTTAATTATGTTTTTTTCTGTTTTATGCAGATAAGAGTAAGAAGTAAGTGGATTGAAAGTTATAGATGTTAAAGTATATAAGGTGAATTCCGGCGGTAACGGAAAGCCAGTTTGTACAACAACTTATGGTCATAATTTAAAATATATATTTTATTTCAAATAACTGATAGGTAGACTTTTATACACTTTACTGCATTTTATTAAAAATGCAAAATCTAGAATTTAGCACTTTATAACTTTTTTTTAAATTAAAATTTTAGTAATGGTAACGGAAGGACGTTTTTTGGAAGTGGTATACCACACTTACACCTTTTTATTAAAAGTTCAGCTAAACCGTAAAAAGGAAAAATCTAGAAAAATTAGAACACTTAAATGAGAGTTCAATTATTATAAATTGCAGTGCAGTTTTTAGAAATTATTATATTATGCCCAAAAATATGATGTTTTTTTAAGGTAACGGAAGGACGGTAACGGAAGGACAAAAATTCCAAGTGTGTAAAATTGGATTGTTTTACAACAATTTACTCATTAATATTTTGAAAAAGAATAATAGGTGTTAAATTCTGCTTATTCAGCTGTTTTTAAATCTAATTCTGCAACAAATTCTTTTTCCAGAGCCATTTGTTAAAAATGTTGGCTTATCCAATTTTTGGTTATTTTATTTGAGTCAATTCCAGCAGTTACCTTCTTTCTCAGGAAATATAAATTTAGTCATTCATTATTTTATTTTCTTAAACATAATACTTCTACAACGACATCATTGAATGAAGCACTTGCCTAACATAACAGTTTTTAGTCCTTGCTATTCGACTAACTAAAAGTCACTAACTGCTAATGCATTGCTTGACCCATATGCCTTGTCTGCATCTTTTATATTTGATTGTATGTTTTCTTTGCATACCTTTCTTTCTGTAGAACTAGAGTACTCACAATACTCAATAATATATTTTGAAATTGGTTTTAAATAATAAGTATTGCATGTGTCAGGAAGAGGAGGATATTGTTCCATCTTTCTTGAGAGAATTACTTTATCTGATGGAGAAATCAATTATTTTATCTGATGGGGCAATAGTGGTAAATTTCCCATTAACCACTTTTGACATTTACAGTACCTTTGCCTTGATTAAAGGCAAAAATGCTTCAATGTAGCCATGATGTTATACTGATCAAACATGAATGTTAAGTTGGTTTTTGAATGTTAAATCAACTTGTACAACTACAGTTTTCACCTCTTCTTTGAATTCTTTTATTAAAACACAAGATTCCCATGTCTTTTAATAAAAATATGCTTTAAAAATGTGCAGATTTGTTTTCAAGAGCATAACGGCACTTTTTAAATGAACTCTTGTATCTTTTTTTTTATGGCTTTCTGTCTTCATTCCATTACTCTTATTTTAAATGTGCTAAATTTTGTTCATTAGTATTCATATATTTGGTAACAAAACAATTTAGAGAAACTTTAAGTAGAAGGTATATTTGTAACAAAACAAACTGGGGTCTAGGCTTGAGAACTTTTTATAGTGATACATTAATATCAATATTTTCTTGCTGAAATTCTGTATGCGTCACTTAACGTCATCGCAAGAAATCACTTTTAAACTTTCTTCTTTTCCCATTTTATGGCTTTATGGTAGGAAGAACCCATATAGTGAATAAATAGGAAAGAAGTACCAGTTTTAATTGAAACTCAATGTATTTGTGACATACTTATTAAATTAGCGGGGGAGGGTATTAAGATAGAAAATACAGTTAATAAGTATATATAATATTTATACGTGTTTGAATTTCAATAATAACTGGAAATTAGTTTGTTTAATTGTGGAAAGTTTAGTCAAAATCAGCTAATACAAAAATGTCCTTCCGTTGCCACATTGATGTCCTTCCGTTACCATATTTTTTGTCCTTCCGTTACCATTAAAAAACATCTAAATTAAAAACAAAATAAAATTGTTGCTGTTTCTAATTAATAAGTGTCATAAGTCTGCTTTGTACAAAAATTCATTAAGTTGTAGACCCAATGGTTTCTTAGTGAGGTGGTTGAAATATAGTATTTTGGTAACGGAAGGACATTTATGCTTTGACTTAATAAATTATTGATTTCAAGGTTAAAAAATATTTTTTTCCAAAAAAAATTAATAGAAAGATTAACTACATGAATAAAGTATAAAAGTTAACCTATTTATTTTATTTTGGTAAGGGATTTTAGTCAAGTTATAGTATGAAACAAAATGTAGATATTCCGCACTGCAAAAACATATAATAAAGAAGTGACTTTGACCTTGATTTTATAAAAGTTATTGTGTTAATTTTAAAAAAATTTGTTAAGATCCAAAAAGTTCATATCTTTCTGAAAAAAATGGTATATGACAAATGACTCAACATAAAGTTTAAAATTTTAAGTGCCATGGCAACATTTTCCCGGAATTCACCATAAAAACTATTTTTGGATCAGGGTTTGAAATTAGAGATAGTTAGTCCTATTTTGCATCGCCAAATTTCAGTGTGACGACCATAATTTTACATCCAGTTGCCATTTTTAACGTGTAATATTAATTTTCAATAATTGCTCTCATACTTTTCAGTAATTTTGTCAGTAAGACGGTGATATTTTTTGGAGTACAAATGGAAACAAGCTTCTAATTTTATGCAAAAGAAGCTTTAACAATTACAAAAATGTCGTAACATTTGGCAGATCTGCTTAAGAAATTTGAATTGAATGCCTAATCAGAAAATTTTGGCAAGTAAAAAAACATTTCTAGGTGCCAATGACGTATAACTTTTATCCCCTAATTTTGAACCCCGTTAAGGATTCAACATTATTTTGAAAATTCAAAATAAAATTAAAAATTAAAAGCTATTATAATCTTGTTATATGCTGTTTGTATCTAGATAGGTCTTGGGGCCACATATCTCAACAGGGGGGGAGGGGGGAAGTCCCTGGGGTACTAGCAGAAGGAAATCATGTAATAAAAGTTTTTAAGCATATTTAGTTATACTTAAATACTTTTACATTGTGTTTTAAAATATGTATACCTGACAATAGCCAATCAAGGGATTCTGATGAGCAAACGCCAACAAAACATTTTTCAAGGATTCTCGTTTTGAATCATTTGATGCTGTTTTGAAATAAATATTATCTGGAAATGTGCGAGGAATATCTAAGAGTAAACAGAAGAAAAATTACATTGTAAAATTTATTAACAAGGAAACAAAATTCAAAATAACTAACATATGCATACTGTCGACAAATCTAACTGAATTCTTTGTTATAACATACAAGGGTAAATTCCTAGTTTGCGGTGCGAGCTTGGCTCAATTCTAGAAAATTGGTGCCAAAATGATGTGTTTTTTGTTTACTACCAAGTCAAAATGGCAATCATCATGGCTGGTTAGTTGATTAATGTCACACTACAGCTGCACAATGGGCTATTAGAGATGGTTCAGATTCGACAATTACGCAATTAATCAATCAAAATCAAAAGTCAAGCGCATGCATGTACTGTGCACTGTCACATACTCGTACATCAATTTATTCTTCTGGGTAGCAGTTGGTGTCCAGCCTACGACTACTCATGATCAAATTCATTACCCCCTTCGAGCAGTTAATTATGGTGCTTAAAGGCGATCTTCTGAACAGTTGTCAAAAGTCGTCGGAAACATTATCCGCAGGTAAAGCTCCTTACATTTTCAACACTCCGGGCAACAACAAGTCTTCACCAGCAATTAAGAATTCACACACCAATCAATGAACGCATATTTGCCTTGTACCTCCAATTTCCAAAAGTGTTTACTATTAGATACACATCCACAATGAAATAAACGTGATACGTCAATAACACAACTCGTTCCTCTATGCCAACACCCAATTTGAACAACTTTAAAGCAAACACTGCAAGGCCAAACTGATATCCCTATGTACGGGATGTAATCAAGCTTATGTACGTCATAAATTAGGGTTGCCACAATATCACCTTTATTGCTCACCAACATTTCAGTTGGCGGTAACACAGCAGACTAGGAATAGACCCATACAAGTTTGTAGTTTAACTGGTATCAAACATAAAAAAGATCTTCTAACTAAAAAATATTAATATTAATTATTAAATGTGTTCAATTTTATCCTTAATAGCTTTATAAATGCAAATACCATTACTTTTAACATATATTCAAGATATTTTAACAAAAAAAAGCATTTAAAAATAAAAAATTTAACAAAATAAGACAATATAACAAAAAATAATTTCAAAAAGCTTTTTTATATGGCTCTTCTCAAAAATAGCAAAATTTTTAAGAAAATTAAACGAATTCTTTAAATTTGAATTATTAAATATATATATAAATCATACAATAATGGTTAAACTTGACAAGACGGCTGGTTGATATTTCAACCAGAATCCTATGTTAAAACCAAACAGCAGTCTTCTAAAGGTTAAACAAACACACTAGAGAGAAAATGCTCCTGTGTTAAATTTAAAAAGAAATTAAAAATTTATTTTTCAATCATCTTAGATAGCAATGGTTATTTGAGTATTTATAAATTTCAAACAGCTTATTTAATTAATTAATAACTTTTACAAAAATAATATATATAGAGAAAACCCAAATAGTTTACCAAGATCAATTGTTTCAACAAATTCTTGCTTCATAGGACCTTTCAGAATTGTAGTGTACAGATCTGGCCTTTGATCCTTGAGCTCTTTAGCACCACTAATGTATGACCAAATCTGAAATTGAATAAAAAATATTTATTTATGTTTCAAATATTTCAAAAACATCATTTAAAAAAATAATAATAAAAAAACTTACAGCTCCTCTATGACTGTTTGGTATTCCTTTACGAACATATCTTTTAACTGTAAAAATTAAAATTAGATTTATAAGATTAAATTACGAACACAATTACAAAGAATACCTTAAAAAAGTAAAATAATAATTTGGTATAAAAAGCAATGGCACCTATACTTCTAATTATTGCATGCTATTTGATAACCTACAAGGAATAACATAACATATTTTGACATAAAGCCATATATTTTACTATAAAAATATGTACAACTGTACTAACTTTAAACACATATTTTGAATTCCTCTTTAAAAAGAGAACACAGAGTTTACTATATAAATGAAAAACCATACACTTTCCAATTAGATTTGAATTTTAAACAATTCATTTTCATTTAGAGATTTAAAAATAAAATAAAAAATACAACCAATAAATATTTACAAAGCATTAATGCAGTTTTATAAATATTAAAATATCATAGTTTTTACAAAAATTTTTATAACAAATTAATATTTTTCTTACCCTTATTACTTTTACGAATGCCTTCTTTCGAACTCATCAATTTATCCCATTTTTTGGCTCTGCGACTCAAAACCGTAATGTACTTCGACATGAATTCATCATGCTGCTCATGGTTAAAGTTCTGTGGCCACTCAAATCCATATGAGTCAACACTAAATGCACAAAAACAAAATGGTTAGAAAGTTTAAAGACAAAAGAACTAGTTCTTTCATAATATATTTTTGGTAAAATTCATTTAACAGTTCCCCTTATACAAAGCTATATTTACAACACAAACACCTTCCAGTGGCGACTCGTCCACTAAAGCAAGTACAGCTGGGCTGCACCTAAATTCATTAGTGTATTTTAAAACCAAAATCGGATATTTTACTAATTTTCTTAAATGAAGATTAGATTTAAAAATGAAATTTCTACGGTAGTAAACAAAATCTCCATTAAACAGCAAGCCTGTTACCGTAATGCACAATTCAGGAGGGATAAAAACTCCCTTCAATCAAAACTGCAGCCAAAAAGCGAAATTCGAAATCGGCTGCATCGTTGCCATGCAACTTCTACGTAACATGGAGATTCCCCCCATGCTAATGCACTGCATTTGTGAGAAGGCACAGCCGAAATTCTTCTTCTTGTTTTAGCTGCACTTGAGATTCGATAAGCTGATTGGCTCTTGCGTGGGTGAAACGAGAACTTACGAGAATATCTCCAAATGGAAATGGCTTTCGTGATAAATTTACTGTTTTTCTGTTGTTTCAGGATCATTATGGTCTAGCTGTTGTTTTGTTATTTAAGTTAATATTAAAATTGACTGATTCGCATGTTTAAAAGAAAGGAGGATTGCTTTAATTTTCAAAAAATAAGTAAGTGTTTTCTAATTTTTCCGCATGTTATCATTTTGTAAAAATTTAAAGGAAACTTTGATTTGAGTAGTAAATAATAAAGAATTTCCGTTCAATGTATGGTTTGTGGAAAATAGGGGGATTCACATGATTTCGGCTGCACTAACATTTTCGACCACGAGCCGCCACTGACACCTTCTTAGTAACAAAACCAATTTTGTTGCTAATCAAAGAACTCCTCTATTTTCCCTCTGTAGGATTTCCAAAAAGTGTAATGAGATTTGGCGAAAAATCAGGAGGACCTGTCAATGCATTTGAATCTAAATTTTCAATTATGGTATAGCTTAAAAAATAATATTTATAAAATAATAAAAGTTAAAAAATATACGTATCCGTATACTTTTGGAGATGATTTAAGTATCAATTCATAAATTGTGTATTTTTACTATTTAATTTAGTGAGAAGAAGTAAATTTTAGTTTAACATTTATATATATACAAAGTACGCTTTAAATATAAGTATTTAAAAATATGGCAATATTTCAAATGTTTTAATTTAACATTTAATATCCTAATATAGTAATCAGCTAAAGTGGGCGGTATGAAACTAAAACTAAAGTGAGTTAAATTGCCCACTTGTATATCTTTTTACAATTCATGTATAAATATAAATTGAAAAAATAAAGCAAATACTTGGATCTTGGAGGTTGACTCATAATATTACAAAGTGCAGTTAAACAAGAGCAAAATTAGACATGAAAAATTTATTAATTTTTAATGTTGATAATATCTTAAACTCGGCTCGGAGCGGATCAATCCATACTGCGGTAAACACGTTGCCAAGCATTAAAATAATACAATCTTTATTATAAGAAATCAAATATATTGATCAATACTAATTATTAAATTGATCTACGTTTGAAAAATTTCCTAGCATTATTGTTGCTAAAAGGAAAACTACAAGTTAGATGTCAAAAAGTAATTTACAGGCTGTTTTTTATATTTATCAACCGCTACAAATTGATTTTGTTTAATGATACTGTAACTGTATCTTCAACAAATGACTAATGTTTGTTGATATTGCAACTTTTCCTTTTCAGTCAGTTTTCGTCACTCTTTTTAGAGATTAAAATAAGAATAGTACTTTTTAGTACTTTAAAGATAATTCAGATACCCACAACAGATCACAATGGAAGAAATCTTAGAAGATTACATAAGTTCGGAAGATTTAAAGGTGCTTTTTATCAACTTTATTTTTGATTTTAATTGAATTTGCGTTATTCGAAACAAGGATTTGAAAGTGCTTTTTTTTCAACTTTTTTTCTACCTTATGTTTGCTCTTATTTGAATTTTTCGTTATTTTAAAACAATATGAGAAATTGAAAATAATAATTTGTAGGTTAATAGTAATAATTCTTTGGCAGAATTGTGAATAGTTAAAAGACTAACGTAAATAGGAAAACATTCAATATAAAGGAACACTCTGCCAAAGCAATTTTTGATCAGCGCCAACTTTATTGAAAAAAGGTATTGCATTGCGGTAATAAATATAATTCAAATTGCCGTTATAACATGGTTTTTCATGCTTTATCCTCTATGCTTAACTGAAGATATTTGTTATGTTAAAATAAGGAAAAGATTTAAAATTTATTTGGTTTTCTTTTTATTTAATTTCTCATCAAGTAGTCCTTTTAACTAGTGCTATTCTTCTTCTAGGGATATTATTTTTTATTTTTATCCAACCTAAAAAATTATCAAGAAGGAGATTATAAGTTAGAGAGGAATTCTTTTATTTTGTTGGATAGCGGAAAATCCACTTTGGCAAAATATGCTTGGTTATCGGTAATAAAACGAGGAAATATCGATTAAGAACCAGTATATTGTATATGCAAAAAGATATATTTAATATTATATTGCTGTTATAAATTTCAAAGTATATCCCCTATTTTAGTACTTTATTTCAAAATATTTTCATTATGGGATGGGGATTTTCTATAGATAAAATATTTTTTGTTTTTTATATATTATGGATAAATGGCTACAGATGAACAAATTTTATATATATATATATATATATATATATATATGTTTAATGCAAGCCCTGTACAAGTTTATATACACAAACATCTAAATACAAGCAATTTATATATATATAATTTTTTCAGGGGTGCACAAAATGTTTAAACTCTTAAAATTTCCTCCAAACACATTTTTTTCCAACAACAAGTTCGACTTTGTATGAAATATTTTTTGTTATATTGTAACTATTCGCAATACTCATTAGATTTTTATATTTTTAGAAATTTGAAGCTATATATAACAATCAGCTACAAAATGGTAGAGTTACAACAAAAGAACAATTTGACTATGCCTGGTGTCTGATCCGTAGTAAATACCCCACTGACATTAGAAGAGGTGTTGTTTTACTGGAAGGTAGCTATTAAAATTTTCTTTATTTCATTTTAAAGTCAACCAAATAGTATGTATTATTTGTGCAACAACGATTTATTTGAACTTTTCTTTTGAAAACTACTAATAAAAATTGAATCTATCTTTTGCACTCCCCAAAAGATAACCTAAAGTAAGTACTTCAAAAACCATAAAACTAATTTTTTCCTCAAGTTAAGCCCATGTTCTTTTCCTTCTTATCAAATGTCACATTTTATTGAGTATGAATTAATAAAGCTTTAAAGTTAAATATTTTTTTAATAAACAAAGTTTAGAGTAATTTAATGTTTAAGCCAGTTTTCTTATAATAATTTTTTAAAAAATTGTACTTGATTCCAATTAAATAAAACTATTAAAATTTCAATCATAAATAACCACATATATTTATCATCCATGTACATATATAAGTTTCAAATTGCTGGAAAGTGTAAGTAAACGCTACCTTAAAAGTACCTTGTATAGCATCATAAGAAAGAGTGTTCACATTGTTCATTCTGTATGAAAATTATGCATGCAAAAAGATATCTTTTTATATTATATTGCCGTTAGAAATTTCCCAATATATCCCCTATTTAAAACACATTGTTAAAATTAGTAAAAATTTAAGGTACTACTACTGTCAACCAAAACATTTTTAATAAATCAACGTGTAACTTCGTAATGTATGTAAAACTTCTAAATATGAAAACAAAATTTTTATAAAATATTTTTTTTTTTTAATTTAAGAGGTGATTTTCAAAAAGGAAAATTTTTAATGGATTTCCATTAGAAATATTCCCATTTATATAAAAATAATATCCTGAATTAATCTAATATGTCAATAGATATCTGAAATTAATAAATGTTTAAAATTATATACCTTGGTAAATCATAAAATTTCAAATTGAATAATCGTACAATGAGATATTGTTATTTTATGTTTGTAAGAATTCCTAGCAATCATGATTACCTAAACAAGTATTGTTGTACTAAAATGTAAATTAAAAAATTTTGTTTAGATCTTTTCCAAAATGGAGATGCATCAGCAAAAAGAGATTATATGTACTATTTAGCGATTGGCCACACAAAACTGACGGTAAGTTATTTTTTTGATACATCAAATTCAAACTTTTTCATTAAATATTAAAAATACATATGCTCTTGAAATTTAAAAGTTTAAGCAGTATTAATGTATAAAAATATAGAGACAACATAAAAATACTCAATTAAAAATGTATCAGTCTGCACATGTTTCAACGGAAACCATCTCCCTTCATCAACAATTTAAATAGCCTGGTACTTTTTTATTTGCACAATTTTACGTTGTGCCGCGTTAGTTTGTACGGCCGTAGTCCATTGAAAAATCAGAAGGTTGGAATTTTTAAGCTAATGAATAAGTTGACGAGTACAATAGTATTTAGGAAAGAAATAAGATTTAATTATACGAGTATAACAGTTAAGAATTTACATTTATAAGATAAATTAAAGGCATTACAATTAGATGAGAAGTTTGTGTTGTTACTATGACTGATGTGTCTGGGAACATAGAGTAATGATACAGAGGAATAAAAATGCTGATTTCCGTGTGTCCATCATTAAAACCACGTGATATGAGGAAATGCCAATTCATTCATGCGCCAATATTACTTGACAGGCCTTGGCGACTTTCAGAACTAAACAAGATCGAAGTATTGTAATATGGTTTTGTGTTTAATTTTGTATTTAAATATATTTTTTTTTGAACGAGTGGCACAATTTAAGGGAGTTTAAGAGATATATTAAGGATTCTTATTCTTACTTTGTAGTTTTAAAATAATTGCATTACGTTTTTACGTAAAAAATTTACCATAAGCGAAGTTCTTTCAATTGTTATTTTGTATACTTCAATAAGAAAATATGAACAATAAAACCTGAGAAATATAAAGAGTTTCGCTTCTTCGAGTATTGAACACAAATAAAATATTTTCGTTTCGTTAATGAAGAGGAAATATTTAGCGCATATTGTTTGAAAATAAGTAAATACGTACATATATGTTAAAAAGTTGAATACGGACAGAACTCCTTATCACCAAAAGAGAAAAAAATGCGCCAAATTTGAAACTCCTGCAGATGTCTGAACCCCAAATGTGGCAGCGTTATAACCACGTGATGTGAGTTTTTCTTTTTCAATGTTGACACTGCGTCCTTATGAGAGTCTGGTATTGAAGGCGCTCTCTATTTAACATTACAACTCTCTGTCTGGGAATGTTTCTATTGAGTCAGTGTTTTGTTCACATAATTCGGCCGCCCCCTGCTTGGGCCTCGTGTGCTGGAGCTCTGCGATTGGCTCGTGGAGTAAACACTGAAGTGGAAATTCTTTCTAGGAATTTATTGATAGAGAAAGAAAGTGAACTGCATGTCGCTGCAGTTGTCTTTGTATTTCTGTATTCTTAGGAAAATGTGTTATATGATGATTTTTTATCTTGTAGTATTAATATATTTAGATTTAAGGAAATTGTTATTTTACAATTTTGTTAATTTTTTCCATAACTTATAGCAATATTTAGATGGGCGGGCTATCTGCTAAGTAGTGTAAGTCAAAAACTTTTTTAAATTTAGTAACACTATTTTCCAGTTGGATGCATCATTTGGCCAAGTCGTGTGGTTCTGTGTTTTTGAATTTACATTACTTGACAGTCAACCCATCCATTTAATTTATAACAGTTCATTTAATATCATATGTTTTAATATAAATCTTAAATATAATCATTTAAATCAAATATAATCTTTAACACGTAGAAACTTAAAATGTTATTATTTTGATGAAGAAAAATATTTGAAAGCAATAAATATTATTTATGCATAATTTTTTTGTATCCAAATGCTTATACTGAAATTATATTTTTAAATTTTTCAAAATTAAACCGCTATTTGTGTATAATTTTTTTTTTATCCAAATGCTTATACTAATTTATTTTTTTAATTAAACTGCTACTGCAATTGTGAAAAGCAGATGTTATTTTATGAATGCTAACTAACATTTTAAATATTTAAATAATATTCAATATTTATTGCATAATTTTTCTTCATTTTCTGTAGATTTTAGCCATATCCTATTATAAAACATTCTCAAATATAGATATCTGTGTTAATTACTAAAAGTTTTTCTAAGCGTGTTTCAATGGTTTCTAGGATTATAACCGAGCACTTGATCTTCTCGGAAAATTTTTAAGTGTTGAACCAACCAACAGACAAGCTGAACAGCTCCAAAAATATGCTAAAGAAAAATTGAAGAAAGGTATGTATATTTCTCAAATGTAGAGTATTCCATTACTACCATGTTAGGTTCAGTGGCGGCCCGTGCCATACATGAACGTAAATTCTTTATTATTTACTACTCAAATCAAAGTCTCCTTTCAATTTTTATGAAATGATAACATGCAAAAGAATAGAAAACACTTACTTATTTAATAAAATTAAAGCAATCCTCCTTTCTTTTAAACATGCGAATCGGTTAATTTTAATATTAACTTAAATAACAAAACAACAGCAGGACCATAATGGTCCTGAAACAACAGAAAAACAATAAAAATATCTCAAAAACCGTTTCTGTTTGGAGAGATTCTCGTAAGTTCTTGTTTCACCCACCCATCCCCGTGTTTCAAGCATTAGTCAATCAGTTTATCGAATGTCAAGTGCTGCTAAAACAAGAAAATTATTTTCGGCTGTACCTTCTCACAAATGCATTAGCTTGGGGGAGAATCTCCATGTTATGTAGAAGTTGCATGGCAACGATGCTGCCGATTTCGAATTTCGCTATTTGGCTGCAATTTTGATTGAATAGAGTTTTTTTTACCTCCTGAATTGTGCATTACGGTAACAGGCTTGCTATTTATCGGAGATTTTGCTTACTACCGTAGAAATTTCATTTTCAATTCTAATCTTCATTTAAGAAAATTAGTAAAATATCTGATTTTAGTTTTATAATAAATTTAGGTGCAGCCCGGCTGTACTTGCTGTAGTGCATGAGCTGCCACTGGTTATGTTTATTCTGTGATAAGAGGGATATACTGTAGTCAAACACTATGTTAAGGGTTATGATGTTGGGTATGCATATTGCCTATATACATAAAGAGTTATATAAATAAGTAAACTTGAATTCTCTGTACCTCTACCACTTTTCTGAAATTGTATTTTTTTTACTTTGTTAATTTAATTTAGCATATTAAATATTTTCTCTTATATACTGCTAAATTTCTACTAATTTAACTAATTGTTAAATAGCTGAAATTGATAAATACTAAACCATGATATTTTGTATTTCTTCACCTCACACTAGTAATAGAAGCCATGATTAAACTTCTAAACTGATCAACCATGCAACCAACTAAATGCATTGAAATAGTTACAGAGCATGTTAAAAAACTTGCTGCTCTGTCATCATATAAAATGTGCATGTCAAAAGGATGCGATTGGCAAAAGTGTAAAGCAACAACAGATACAGAACAGGGATACTTGAGGCTGCAAAAAATACTGATATAAATTGGATTTATGTGACTGATTTTATGCTGAAACAGATCCAAAATAGTTTTTTTATTTATTTTGTAGAAGGTCTTTTGGGAATGGCACTGGTTGGTGGTGCAGCTTTGGCGATTGGTAGCGTGGTTGGCATAGGAATGGCATTAGCAAGGAAATAAAGGTAACGAAAGAGTTTAATAACAAGTGAGGTTTAGTGTAGTGCATTTATGTAACTTATAATGTTTTAAATCATAGAAATATTATAAGTTCATATGAAATTGTAAGTAGTTCTTGCTTATTTATTTCTTGCATAATTTGAATCACTGTTCCAATAAATATTTGTTTAAAATCATGGGTATGGAGTAAAAATATAGGATAAATTCGACCTAACAATAATTTTGGAATTGTAAAAATTGTATTTTGCATAGTTTTTATACTTTTGTAAACACCCAGAAAGTGTTAATATTCAAGCTTTAATATTCAATAAACTGCAAGCTTTCATTTCATAAACTTTTGAAAATAGAAATCATTACCATTTCTACATTTTATTCAAAGTACAGTAAAGAATTTGTTTATAAAAAGTGTTATTTTTTATATATTTTTTAATTGCAAATGCTTAGAAAGTTTTAATATTCAATAAACTTCAAGCTTTAATATTCAATAGACTTCAAGCTTTAATATTCAATAAACTTCAAGCTTTCAAATCATAAACTTTTGATAATTGAAATCATTTCCATTTCTACATTTTATTCAAAGTACAGTCAAGAATTTGTTTATAAAAAGTGTTATTTTTTATATATTTTTTAATTGTGTAAATAGCTGCTAATAAAAGTCCAAGTCCTATTTAAACCTTCACACAACCTATACATTAAAATAAAATTATGTATGTGCAACTTAACAAAACTTTTTATTATATTTCATCATTCATCATTATGTAAAAGCTTTGATTTTTGTCCATGATGGAAAATAAATGTGCATTATTATTGCTCTATGTGGTTGACAATTGCTCAAAGAAAATAACAGGAACAATGACACAACTACATAATTAATTTTCTTGTTAAATGTTAGGGAGTGATGTCGCACAATTAAGAATTAATATTTTCCATCACTATCCGATCATGTTATAATCATATTTCCAAATACATAGAGCCATAGTAGATGTATTTTTAATTAAAGCAATCTTATCATATCCCTTGGAATTTCAAGAATTTAAATTTATATCTAAAGATAAAGCCAATTTAAATTTTTAAAAAAAGTTTGAAGAACTTTTGAATAAGTATGATAATGTGGTATATTTTCATGCCTGAATTTTAAAATTAACTAAAATTTTAAGCAATTAGTGAAAAAGTACAGTAATTGTTTAAAAGCGATTATATTTATTTTCTATTCTAGAACATTGAGTTACATCAAAAGCTTTCGATGGCAATACCACCTTTTTCGACTTAATTTTTTTTTTGTGATTTTTACAAACTTTCACCTGTGTTATCCATAAATTTTGCAAATGAATGGCCTGTTGTAGTTTATGAAATCAATGTCAAATGGTCGTAGGATTGACCTTAAGACAGACTAAGAAGTTTTTAACTTAAGTTTATTTTTTAAAGGTTGATCAATTTTTTTTATCTGTACTTAAACTATTTATTTTAATTCAAAAGTTAAAGGGATTTTTATGTTATTTTGTGAATTATTATTATTTTGTTAAGCATGTTAAGCATATACCTGGTGAAAGTTAGTTAAAATTTCAGTTTCTTCACTAGCACAAATTTTTATTAAAAATAATATATATTTATGTCGGGAAAGAGTAAAAGGCTTAAACCTTTTAGTGTTTAGAAAAAAGGCAAAATCGTAAAGTTGTTTTTTATGTAAAAGCACTTTTATATTTCCAATGCATGTATATTATTAAATTTTTTATTATTTTAATATATATAGCTTACAAAAAACATCCTAAAGGTTTAGGATAAAAAAATATTTTAACATAGAATATCTTCCATGAATTTAAAGTTTCTATGTAGCTAGATAAACTGAATATCCTTGGACAACTTAAGGTGTTCAGCTCCGTCAGACGATTAAGAACTAAACTTAAAGATTTAATCATTACTCCAAGTCCTAAAAATAAAAGTCATGAAAATGAAAGAGTATGTTAACTTGTGGATGAAGAGTCACATTTCTTTCTGGAAATGATTACACATTGAATTGATGCATAAGTTTTCACAGGAAAATGATTAGGGAAGATTATATTTTACAATACAATAATGCTTCAATAATACAAATTGAAAAAATACTAAATAAGATCTATTTATGAATACTATTTTCCTACCGACTATTAAAAAACATCATCCATCAAATCTTATAAAGTTATAAACATCTTCCACTGGATATTAACATTAGCAATTTCGAGCCCTTTTAGTGGGTCCCAAACATTTGGCAACTCTTACAAAGATTAGAAATCAATTTGAGTTGGAATGGTATTTTGTGTTGCTGTTGCTTATCCTCCATAGTCTGACGGAGTCAGACAAGATCCACGAGACCAGTGACTCTCAGGAAGTCGAGCACAAGGAGAGGATCGCAGTAGATATCTTCCCTGCAGAGGCCCATGCATTCCTTTACGTGCTCCGCAGAAGCCTGATGGTCAAGGCACTTAGTGCAGGTGGTGAAGACCTTCCTGTCCCCAAAAAATGAGAGGCACTTGATGTGTCCGCTAGCAAGCCTAGAAAGAGCAGACCGGAAGCCTCTGTCACACGGGAGGTCTAGAGTCAGGCCTGGCTTTTTACCTATATACCAATGATGGGTAAGGGGGCTTTCTCCACTCAGCCGAAGATTTAGATTTTATGCGAGACGGACGATGCAGCATCAAGATCATGAGTCAACAAAGTCATAGGGAGGAGGAAATGTGCAGCTTCTGTTCAGCTTTTGTAAAAATAGTTAATTTAAAAGAATTATCATGGGACCCAAGTGTGGGGGGGAGGGGGGGGGGGATTGCTCTTCAACCTCATAAAATATATGACCTTCAATATTTATAAGACGTTTTGCTGAACTTGGTTAATTTTTTGATCCTATTAAGTCCTAACCAGTACAATATCACATGCAGTAGCATGTTCAATGCACCCCTAAGAGCAGTTGTAGCATCCCCAAACTTTATTGTGTTATAAGTATAAAAAGTTTTTTGAAAATTTAATTTATTTGTTATGATTTATATTTTTTATAGAAATACAGTTGTGGTTTTATCAAGCAGAAAGCTGATGTGGACCAGTATTGTGAACTTATAATGTAAATTATGTATAAAAATTCTTACAAGACATGAATTATTTTCTGTATGTATTCTTACTAAGGATCAAATAAATGTTTAAAGGCAAATTCTGTATTGCATCTTAAAAATAAATTTTTGATCCCAATTATGTAAAGTAATTGCATCGAATAATTTTTTTATTGGAGGTAGATAAACACAATAGAATAAACTATTAATTAAAATTTAATGTTAAAAATACATATTTTATTTTAATTTGCAAAGAAAAACTTTTATTAAAAGATAATACATTATAAAGTATTGTAAATGAATTTTTTTATATGTATATTTGTATAAATTACCTTTATGATTAACATTTGCATTCACAAATTTCAAATGGAGTCAAAAGATGAACTGATGCATTCCAATGAATATCACTACAAATAATTTTATTGTATATTAATTTACCTGCACACATATTTAAAAGTTATTTTTGGTTAATTTAATAAAGTTACCTGCACACATATCTAAAAGTACACATATTTAAAAATTATATTTTGGGAAATAAAGAGTTTTAAATGCAAGGTATATATAAATAATATCGATCTTAATTTAATATAAGGGGAAACACTATTTTTTGTAGAATAGTTTATTTGGGAAAAAAATTCAGTTCTATCTGGGTAATAATTTTAAGCAAAAACTGCATATTCATTTTGAACCAAACCTTTCATATACTGGAATCTAAATTTGCTTACTGGATATTCTATATTTTCTAATTAAATTAACTTTTTAATTGGTCAAAGAAAACATAGTTTTAATAAAATTTAATATTTTAAATAATATAAAGCACCAATAACAAAATATTAAAGCATTTTTAAATGTTTATTTTATATTAAAGTACTTGCTGATATTCCTTTATGAAAACCTCTAATAATCGGACATATTCATTTAAAACTCAACCCAAACTAATACTAATAGTCGAAATATTTATGTACAATCATAATTGAGACTTATAATTAATTGCATTTTATTTTTATTCAATTAAACTCTTTATAATATGAATTTTGTCAGAGACAAACCAGAAAACACAATATTATAAGATTAAATCAATCTATATAAAAATGGCTGATTAACGTACGTTTAGCAATTTCTTTTATTCATATATATAATCAGTTCAGTAATAAAATCAGATAACTATAAAATTAGCATAACATGTATTTGTATATACAGCTGATTTGTAGTTATCTAGTTCTAGTAGTGACCCGACAATGTGTGAAAATATAAAACTTCAAGAACTCGCATTTAAGTATATACATGTAAGTAGTTTCTTTTATCGTGTAATTCGTATTCCAAGAATTTAGTGAATTACAAAAAAATATTTGAATACTTATTTCTTTTGAAATAAATAAGGGAATAATATTAGGTTAGTATTTATTTGCAGTGCATTGCAAATAAGAGCATTTCATTTATAAATCCCTTTGGTTATGCGATAGATAGCAAAACAAAATGTATACATGAAAGAAGTTGTTTTCTTTCTGTTAATATTAAAGTGCTATACCATATAAAAATATTACATTTAATATTATGAGAAGTAGAAACCAATAAACTCTCTGTTCCTTCTCTCTCTCTCCCCCCCCCCCCCCCTGCCTAAAAATTCTATATATTAAATTTTTTTTTTTTTTACATAAATGGGAGCAAACATACAATTTTTTTTGTCGCTTTAAGAAGTTTGGTTGAAAATTTGATGAATTCAATAATATAATAATTAATTTTATGAAGTTTTGGACAAAAAGCACGTTTTGAACGTTTGCTCTTTGTATAATATGGATGTTTGGACAACATTAAAGCAGCGGACAGATGGCTCAAAGGTATGAATTTTTATTTATGAAATTTTTAAATATTCTGAATATTTTGAAAATTGTATTTGATCCGACCTTATGAGGATTACTTCGCCAACTCTTATTTTAAAAGCAGACTCCCACGCTCACTTTTCAAAACTATCTGAAACTAAGGCAAACTATACATTATTCAAATGTTTAAAATATGTACAACCAAAATCTATAAGTATTAGGATCATAGAAATGTATAAAGACCTAGAAGGAGGAAGGGTATAGAAGCCGATGAAGCCTGCAAGGGCGAGAAAATGGGGTAGAGTTGGCGAGAAACGGGGAAGAACGGGGTATATGGCTGCCAGATTGATGACATTTATCGCTTGCTTTGGATTTTGCTTCAACTTTCACAACGCTTGACGTTGTTTTACATAATAATTGCATTATATAGTATTTTAATTACGGCAATATTTTAGGCATTAAAACCATAAAATAACAAAAATTAGCGTTAAAAGTTAAAAAATTATGACCACACATGTGGTTGTATAAAACTTCTAAATATTAATATTTCCCTTTAAAAGCAACACAAACAACATTTTTTCTCATAATCTACGATATTACCTTGTTTTATTGTAATTTACAGCATTATCAAAAATGTTATATTTAGAGCGCAATAATTTTTTTAAAAAAGCGATTTTACCATTGAAACTCCCATCTACCGACCAATTGAGGGGAACAGTTGGCGACGGCCGCCATACCTTCAATTCCCGTATTGGCGAAATTGGCTTTCAGCCTTCCAGCAACCCTATTAGAGTTCAGTGATTAGGATGCTTCGAATCTCGACTTTGAGGGAGTACCCAACTTTGTTCTTCGTCGTTCCCAATAAATATTTTTTGTGTATTTGGGACTGGTGTTCGTTAAATTTGTGGTGGTAAAAACATCCATATGCTTGCATCAGGTGCGTGGGATGCAAGGGCAACCTAAACAGTGGCCAATCATTGTGATCAGAAATATGACGTCACATATACGTCGAGTATATTATTTTTTATAGAAAAATAGTATTATGAATAAGTGGCAACAGTGTAATATACTGGAACGTTTGTTTGTTTCGTTTTCTTCCTTGTGGTTTACGAACGATATTGTTATATTACAGCATATAAAAGTTCATTTTCTAAGTACTTTGAATTTTAGCAGAATGGAAGCAATTCTTGAGGACTACATATCTACAGAAGATTTAAAGGTTTTAATTTCTCTTTATTGCGAAATTTCTTTATCATTTACCATTTTGGTATATAAATGTTTTTAGTCTGCCTTGATTTCAAATTTAACACGTTTAATATTAAGTTTTATAATTGTCATCTTGTATATTGTTAGTTTTATGTTAATTTGGGGTTAGCTGATGACTTGTTTCATGAAAGTTAAAATTTCCGGATATTTTTTGTTGTTGTTTGTCTCGTGCATGCAATCTGATAGACCATGACGTGCAATGTTTTTTTTTTTTATCTTTCATTAGAGTGCAGTGGCGGGCCGTGGTCATAAATGTTAGTGCATCCGACCGAAATCATGTTACCCCCCCCCCCCCTATTTTCCACAAACCATACATGAACGGAAATTCTTTATTATTTACTACTCAAATCAAAATTTCCTTTCAATTTTTACGAAATGATAGCATGCGAAAAAAATAAAAAACACTTACTTATTTTTTGAAAATTAAAGCAATCCATCCTTTCTTTTAAATATGCGATAATATTTTAACTTAAATAACGAAACAACAGCTGGACCATAATGGTCCTGAAACTACAGAAAAACAGTAAATTTATCACGAAAACGATTTCCGTTGTGAGATATTCTCGTAAGTTCTCATTTCACCCACGAGCCAATCAGCATATCGAACTTCAAGTGCAGCTAAAACAAGAAAATTCCTTTCGGCTGTATCTTCTCACAAATGCGGTGTATTAGAAGGGGGGGGGGGGGGGGAATCTCCTTACTACAGGTTGCCATGGCAATGATGCAGCCGATTTCGCTTTTCGGCTGCAGTTTTAATTGAATGGAGTTTTTCCCCCTTCTGAATTGTGCATTACAGTAACAGGCTTGCTATTTATCGGAGATTTTGTTTACTACCGTAGAAATTTGATATTTAATTCTAATCTTCATTTAAGAAAATTAGTAAAATATCTAATTTTAGTTTTAAAGTACACAAATAAATTTAGGTGCAGCCTGGCTGTACTTGCTGTAGTGCACGAGCCGCCACTGTTAAAGTGCATAATGATAATTGGATGATTTAATTGGTAGAGGATAATTTGATTAAATTTTAACCATGGATTCACACAGACAAATGTGTAGTAAATTCTGATGAGTATATTACCCAATCAAACTCCCTGACATAAGTATGGTCTTTTTTTGTTTTATGGATATATTAAGATTATAGCCCTAATGAACAATAGTGATGGATATATTAACATTATAACCTATAATGAACAATAGTGACAATTGGATGTCAAAAGTGAGAAGACAAGGGCTACCTCCACCACTGCCAATTCCTTATACAACTGCCTCTTAGTAAATGACCAACTACTTTGCAATTTTTATGAACATTTAAATTTTCAAAAAGTGGAATTTTACTTACCCTAACTCACCACTCTTAATCGTTTCCACTGCTTTGCTTGACCTAATTAAAATACACATTTTAATTTTCACACATTTGTTTATTTTTGTTTACTCAGCATTTTAAATTATTATAATAAAGGGAGATTTTGAAAATTCTAAATGATTAGAAAATAACCATCTTCCTCTGGTGGATGTGTAAGTAATAGATGTGTAAAATTAATAATTCATGTTTAAATAATTATTTTCTAGAGATTTGAATCTGTGTATCAAAGTCATCTTCAAAATGGAACTGTCACGCCATTGGAGCAATTTGACTATGCCTGGTGTCTTATTCGTAGCAAATATCCCACTGATATTAGAAGAGGCGTTGTGTTATTAGAAGGTATGTATTAACATATTCTAATTAGCAAATAATCATAATTTTCTTTTCTTTCTAAGTCATTCAAATCTGACAAATATTTTCTATCGATTTAATTTGAGGTAAATTCCTAGTGTACGGTGCCCCGTTGTCTCCAAGGCCAAAAATGACGTTTTTTTTTTGTTGCCAAATCAAAATGGCGGACATTGCGTTGGTCGCACTTGAGCTCCACAATGGGCTAATGGAGACGTTTTTGAATTGATTCCGAAGCTTTGTTTTGGTTAATTAAAATCGCACTAGAGTTTATATTGGGCTGTTGGCGACAGTTCGGCGCCTATCTCGAAGGTAACCTCCGGGCAGTTGATCATGGTGCTTATAGGCAATCCTTCGTGCAGTCGTTTGGGGCATTTCAACAGCACTCAAGTGCACACGCATAACGCGCGCTAAAATCACAGACTCCTGACGTCGATTTTGTAGCCTTCGGCTTCCGATTACTCAGGATCATATCCATGACACCCTCCGGGCAGTCGATCGTTTGCTGCATAATGTATCCATGGTTCGACCCGCCAACCCATTCCACAGTGAATTGCAGCTTGTTCCGACATCCATGCACCAATGAATCACGGCACGTTTACCTTTCATTTCCAACTTCCACAAATACCTACTATTTAAATAAATCTAGTTTAGCGTCATCTAACTAGATGCATCTCGCATCATCAAGTAGGGTTGCTAAAATATAAACTTTATTACCCAATCATTTGTCGCCAAATCCCATTTGGCGAGGGCACCGGACACTAGGAATTAACCTAATTTACAAAATCCTTAAGTATAATATGCAATGGGACTGTAATTATCATTCTCTTATATATTTAAGATTATTGTCTTAAAGAATTGTGAAACTGATATTTGTTTATGATTTAAAATTTTATTTTTAATTATAAAAATTCCATCAATTTAATCTTGAATTTACTTTCCTCTTATTAATGTATTTGATTTGACTTGTAATTTTATTTCAGATCTTTTCCAACATGGCAACAGCGCACCAGAAAAACGAGATTATATGTATTACTTGGCTATAGGTCATACAAAACTAAAAGTGAGTTTTAGAAATATTGTAGCTCAAATAATTATACTTAAGGATTTCTACTTATTGATCTTTCAGTTTAATGAAAAGAGTATAACAATGTTCTCTATAACATGTTGTATTCAGTTATGTAATGAGTAAGCAATTGTCTTCAATTTGTACTGATAATTATTTATTTGTTTTTTACATGAGCTTATAATCTAATTTTCCTGTATATATATATCCTTTTCTTCAGGGGCTAGTCTAAGCAAAATTTCCAACTGCCCAATTCTTCAAAAAAAAATATATATATATATATATGAATGTCTAATTTTTTTAAAAATTTACGACTCCCCAATACTTTTTAAAATTTACAATTGCCCAATTGGGATCACAAATTTGAAATTCAGCAATCAAAACCAAACGGAACCCATTTTTAAAGAAATATTTTAATATACTCTTTAGCCCATCTCTGTTAAGAAATTTAGAAAATTTAATAAAATAACAAAAGATTGAGTTTTAACAATCATTTCAATTGTGTGTGTTTCATTTCTTGTTTATTTTAATGGCTGTCCATTTTTTATTTACCAATTAAGCCATGACTGCTTGTTAGAATAGATCCTGCTTTTCTTTTAATGCAGTTATGACTTGTTTACAACTTAATATTAAATTCTTTCAAATTTACTGCACTTAGTTATTATTAGTATTTTTTTAAGGTGCATCTTACATGGAATAAATAATTCATGTTCATTTGTTATTAAATATACAAATACCAATAATGTCGACCAATTGCAGGTTCTAGGCCCAGAAAAGTTGGTCTTGTCCGAATTTTATTAGTGTTTGGACTCTTTTTATGTACTTATATCTAGAAAATATATATTTGATTGAAACTTTAATTGATTGAATCATTTTATTTTGATTTATAATTCTCTATTATAGTATTTTAAATATAGTAAGTAAGTAAAAAAATTCAAAGTCTTTCTTGATTTGTGCACCTTGTACAATTGACAATACTCCAAGTGATATACCATCTTTATTTTGTTAAGCTTTTATAAGATTAAGGTATTTTACGTCATATTGTCTTTAAACCATAACACAAAAAAAAAAAAAAAAAAATTTGGTTATGCATTTGAAAGTATTTTTTCCTTTTATTTGCCACAAATTTTATTTTTCCAACTGGGGCATTGAAACTAATAGTCAAAATTAGACTTACGCCTATTTTTCTACAGTTGTATAAACAATCCACTTGTTGGTTATTGAAATCATCTGGCAGAAAAGTGGTTGAAAACTGATATTGACCTGCTCCACAATTACACAATTCATTATGATTCTAATTAGCATCACTGGGACTGAAAGGGTTAAAGTATTTCCAGTGTGTCTTTAGTTCCTATCCTGCACAATTACCATCACTATAAAATTTCTAATTAAATAACTAGGAAAAAGTTGCTAATTGCTTCTCACTACTGCTTAATTTTTACCTTTGAAATTGGTATTAACCCTAATCTTGGGATGAAGTTGTATATTTTTATCACTAATCGCAGTGCCGTTACACAAAAAATATTTTGGGTTGTTGAAACAAGAAATTTCCCAACTTAACGCATCGAAATTCTCAGCTCAACAGTTCTGAAAACTCCCAGTTCCAACTGATCAACATTTTTCATCATTTTTTTTCAAATATAGTAATATTAAACAGTTCTCTCAGAAGCATTGATTTGTTGCACCTATATTCCAATGCAGTCTCGTTCTGTGGTCTACTTTAAATGTAATCTTTTACAAGTTCGACGATTTCTAATCTTCCCTAGCTTTCAATTGTAAATAATATGAATTTTCTTCAGACATAAATTTTCCCAACTCGAGGTTTTTAGAAGTTGAAATTCCCAACTTGAGTCCCCCCCCCAACTTTCGGACAGCCCCCCCCCCCCCCCCCCGCTCTCCCTGGTGCGACAGGCCGGACCAATCGTACTCTAGGTATATGGAATATCACATTGCGGGAGTAATGTGGTGTTATTGAAAGTTTAAACAATGCTTTACTCCCTTTGAACTGCCCCTCTATAGAACCTAAATTTTTGACATCTTCATTAAATTTCATGTATGTCAAACCAAAAAAATATTGCATTGGTCTAAGTTTGTTGTTCTTAATAAAAACAATAAAATATTTATTGAACTTAACACTCTGCTAAACAAAAGTAATTTATTTTGTATTGTATTTTTTTAATTTCTAAATATTGACATTTTCAGGACTACAATCGAGCTCTCGACTTACTGTCCAGATTTCTGGGTGTTGAACCTGCCAACACACAAGCCCAGGAGCTCCAAAAGTATATAAAAGAAAAAATGCATCGAGGTAGGTTTATGAATAACCTATGTTATACTCAAATAGTTATTTTTCTTAAACTATATAGTTTAAAGTTATTAGTACAGTAGAACCTCGATTGTCTATCCCTCTCTTATCCGGAACTCTCTGTTAACCGACAATGTCAGGTTTTGCACATGGGTATCAAAATTAGAAAGGCTGCCTATGTTTTACAGGAGGCAAAAATCCGAAATAGTGATATAGTCAGTGATCAGGGTGTATTAGTAAATGAGGATTTTAAAATGGGCCATCAATGTACAGTGGATATCAAAAAAGTTAATAGAATGTTGGTTTATATCAGAAAAAGTGTTTTATCAAAATCTAATGATATAATCTTGCCATTGAATAGAGGTTTGGTAAGGACTCATCTTGAATATGCTGTACAGTTTTGGTCACCATATCTTTAAAAAAACATTGACTTGTTAGAGGAAGTTCAGCACAGGGCTACTAAAATGATCCAAGGTTTTTCAGGAGTGGAGTATGGAGATAGATTAAGAAATTTTAAAATGTATACTTCGGTAAGTGAGAAGAGTTAGAGGAGATTGATTTGATTCAACAGTTCAAATTTATTAAACAGGGGGATGTCGGAGTTTGGATTTTAATATGAGTGTTAGAATGAGAGGTCATGTGTTTAAATTGAACACGTCTTAAGAATATGTTCTGAAATTAATTAAAGAAAAAATCGATTACTAGTTTATTAGTTTTTCTATTCATTGAAAATTCTCTATTATCCGGAGTTTTCGTTTAACCAACCTGCTTCCAGTCCGAATTAGGACGGATAATCGAGGTTCTACTGTATTGTATTTTTAAATGATTCTTATTACATATTTTTTTGCTATTAACACTTAAAACAAAAATGATTAATTTATTTTTTTCAAACATTTAACCAATTTTAAGTTCCATTCAAAGTATGTATTCACAAGATTTATTACTCAAATTAGATTAATTATCTTTGATGACTCAATTTATTCATGATATAATTTTAAGAATGTATTTTAATGTATGTTAGGAAATATTCTTATTGTAAAATAAGAAGTGGTTTAAGTGTTTTAAAATTAGCTAGCTGTTTAAAAATTCCGTTTTTAAATATTCAGTAACTTAATAAGTGACATTAATGATTGTTAGTGTCTTATTGCTGAAGATCTAATTTGGTTAATGTTCACCAAAACGTTTTTTCAATTTATGAAAAGATAAAACCATACTATTTAAAAATAAAATATATTAGGCTGCTATTATAGGTGTAGTAAATTTAGTAATAAATAATTAACAATACCAAAAGGACTATATTTTCAATATATGGACTGGATTTAAAAATACTTATTAAGTATATTGGTCTAGTTTAAAGGGAAAGTCTGAATCGAAATATAAAACATATTTATGAGCTGGACTATGCATGACCTTATTAGAGTATTAGATTGTTTTAAAATGTTTACAATCTAGTTTTGTAAAATTATTTATTTACTATTATTTTATATTCTTATTTTTAAATATTCTTTATCTGTTTTACAGCCACTTTTTAGCAATATTTAAATTTACAAAATTATCATAAATATTTTTAGTTCTCTTTTGTACTGCATTTGTTCCATATATCCTTATTTAGCCATCATTTTATGCTACACCCAACAAAATTAAATGTTGCATTGCTTCTTCAAATATATTTAAAAGCACTGAATAGCTAATGGATTCTTGTACATTTACTGTATGTTATAACATTTAAACATGCACAATAACTTTAAAAACAAATTAATAAAATTTAAAAAAAAATTATATAAATTATAAAATCTTTTACTATTTACTCATCTATAAATTAAAATTTTCTTCGAAAGTTTTTTTAAAAAGTATTTACGTAATTCTTTTTACACTTCAGAGGGAATGCTTGGAATGGCCATTGTTGGGGGTGCTGCATTGGCTATCGGGAGTTTAGTTGGCATTGGAATCGCTATGTCAAGAAGTCGGTCGTAAGGTTTTGGAGATTGTGATACAGTTTATGTAATGTGCTATCATAATATACATTGTTTTAAGTTTGTTATTTTATGTTAGCTGAAATGATATTTTGAAAGCTATCAAAGTTGACTAATTATAAGTTGTGATATTTTTGTCTAATATTTATGTTAAGTTTGTTTAAACTCTTTGCAACTAGTCATGTATAATGCATATATATATTTTTGCTTTCGGCAATCGGCTACCCAACTCGCTTAATGTGTGTAAAATGATGTATGTAAGCTATATTGAGATGAAGCATATCAACCAATATTACAAGTGCTATTTAAATGGTAAGAAGTCACAGATAACCTGAAAAGTTTTTTTTTTATTTATATGGATAATCTCTTGCACTCTTATGAAAAATTATGTTAAAACTAAACTCTACTTATTGATATTATGGTTCAAGAACTTGGTAAAATGCTTGCTTGCTAAAAGATGTATTAAAAAATATATTGATTTGAAAATTGCCATTTATAAATGATTTTGTCTAAAATTGTAAAATAATATTGGAAATTGATATTTTGTTAAATCTTGGGAGAGATTTTTTGTTTGTTGTTGTTCATCATATGTATTTTTTCATTAAATATTATTGCTTAGTTTTGACTATTAAAATGTATGTATGTTATTGCAGTCTTTCATTGTAATACTTCAAAGATTTATTTATTTGATGTGTATTTATACATGTTCCTAAAATAAATGATTTTTTCAATCTTTAAAATTATAATAGTTTTTTTATCACTGTGATTCCTGCTCTGAAAAATAAAACATGCACAAATTTGAGGTTTAGAATATAAAAGCTTTTAGAATGAAGATATAAATTTACACTGCACCATTGAGGAATATAGTAGTATTATGCTCTTTAAAGAATGTTTTAAAATGTTTTTTTATTTTGAAATATATTTCTGACATTTTAAAATTCCAGAAACTTTCCATGTTTATTTGGGATGCTCTTTACATTTCATATTACATATGAAGTTTAGGATTTAATTAAGACTTTATTCAAAGTTTTGTAAAACATTATCATGCAATTATACAAACACATTTATATAGCTAATTGTTTTGCAGTTTTATTAGCTTGGTATTTATTATCCATCATTCATAACAAGAAAACTCATGCAATATATTTTTTTGATGAAGATTTTTATTTGTTATTTATTAAACACATTTTTGTTTTAAATACATACAAAAGCCAGATTACTATATTTTTGTAGCAAATTATTTGAATAAAACTTCTCTTTGATTGACACATAGATTTATAGTTTTTTTTTTATTTTTAATGTGTTCATTTTTTAATGGTAAATGTTGTAATGTAATCAGTTTCAATTAATTTTTAAATTTACCATTTTTTTTTATAAAATCAGTAAAATCAATAGTCTATGTCAGTGGTTTTCAACAGTTTTTTCATTCACATACTATTATTATTTTCGCATAACACCAACCCCAACCGAGCTACCACATACCCTAAGGGCTAAACATACCACAGGTTGAGAACTGCAATGAAAACAATTTTTAAAAAAAATTGAACCATGGTAATTAAACTTTTTAATTTATATGAATTTTGTTAATGGTAATTATACTATTTAAAAAGTTTTTTTATAACCTTATTGGGATTTTTTTTTATAAATATTGTAATGGGATTCAGAAGATATGATTAGTGTAACTTTTTTAAAGTGTATTTTTAGAGGTACAAGTTAAACTGAATTGTTGTTGGAAGTAAATATTTTATTTGTGTTACTTTTAATAGCTTCTTAATTGAGTTTCTAAGGGTAAAAATTTGCTATATTTTTTTATAAATAGTAATTTAAATTATTTCCTAAATATTTTGTGTTAAATGTTTAAATTGTTCCTAAATCAAACTTGAATCATACACAATTGTAGAGTAAATAATTTTTAATTAATTATCCTTGAATGTATTCAGTAGGATGTATTTTGTTATTTTTTTCTTCTGAAAAGTTTTTTTATACATTTTTTTTTTTAGTAGTATTGTTTGCTCAAAAAAAGTGTGAGGAAATTTCTGTAGTAATCTTGCAACACACCTATTACTTCTAAGAACACTAATATGAGGAATTTGTAGAAGGATGTTTTATACTAGTTGGGCTTTACGGAATAATAATTGAGATAGATATTAGTATGAAAATTTGGGTTTCTAATAATTGATTTGATATTACAAAATAATTATGACCATTAAATTTAAATAGTTTTGCTACAGTCTATTCTTTAGTTATTTTATTTAGTGAATTCTGCTTTCACATTCTATAATATTTTAAAGATGCATTCTATTTTTGTCTGTCTCAAAGTAAAGTGCAAGTTTTATATAAACAACTATAAAAAAAGACATGTCAATATTTGGATGTATGTATAGCTAAATAGCAAGTGTGTTAAATTCTGAAAATAACCTTATGTACATTCTAAATACTAGTTCAGTTTGACAAAATATATTAATCAAAAAACACATAAACTAATTTACTTACACTGAAATTAATATATTTAAACAGCTTCCCATTTTCCTACTATGCACTATTTTGAGCTCGAAACTGCACTATTAAGGTTTTATTTCGCGATATTATTGAATTTAAATAAGATTCAGAGTATTTATATATATACATTTTAAAACAAATTAAAATAATGATTAATTAGAAAGAGAACAAGATTATCTCGGCTGTCGATTTTCTGTTATTAAATTCTTATGAAAACATTACTTCAATCCTTTTATACACAAAACTTTTTATTTCTTGATATTTTACTCCTTTGGTAGCAAATTAAGAGTATATGATAAATGGGCATTAGCTGCCTATCACGAATTACATGTAATGTCAGACATAAAATGAAAAAAAAATGCATATAATACTTTCGTAATACTTTGGGATTTGCGTATAAAGAGTTCGATGATACAACTGTCGAATCCACTGGAAAATATCCGTTCCATTGGCATGTTCGGAATTTACACACGAACTGTAAAAAATCTCCAATGATAAATAACCAACATATTCATTTACAAGTTCAGATTAGGCACTTTGAAACTCGGGTGGTTTCTGCATTGTTCCAAGGAATAGAATAAGATTCGAAAGGTTATCTCGAATGAAATATACGAACGGATAGTCTGCAATGAACGAAGCTGGTCCGATCGGTCTGGCACTTCTTGAAGAAATTATAGACGTTGCACCGGCAGCTTCCGTGCCCTCCTCGTTTACATCTATGAAACTCTTGTGGTGAACGGCATCTACAGAAAATTCCCTGTGCCCTGTGAAACCGGAAAGATCCACTCGCCTCCTGTCGAAGAGGGTCCTGAGACCCATTTTATCGAGAACGGAGGAAAGCTCAAAGCTATCTTCCATTTTGAATTTGGGAAGGGACACCTTCACTTCCCTTGGATACATCTCCAGCAGCAAATTCTGAAGGCGTTGTGGGGTTAGGTTGTTAGTGAGAATGTCCACTCCGCTGTAGCGATTGTTGGGAAGTAAGATTGTCATGCTTAGCGTATTTCCGGCATAAGGCAGCTCCAGAGCGTAGCACTGCAGTTCTTCGCTTTTCCCGTACAAGAACCTTCCCCTGGTGTTCATCATGGTAACGAATATTTCCTTCCTAGATGACGTAGTGAATTTACGTCGTGCAGTTGCACTCGGATCGAACGGCTGCTGCCAAGACTCTTTGAAATAAACTGCGTTGGCCACAACCATCCGCGTCAACGTGCTTATTCCACCTTCTGGCACCAAATCTTTGATTTTCTGTTGAGTTTCCTTTTCAACCCAAGTGTTGATTTTTTCCCTTGCTTCAGAGGGTTTCTGGAAATCAGTGAAAGCAATGTCCTTGTCCAGCATTTCCTTCATGCATTCTTTGAAGACCGTTCCCTCTTGAAAGTAAATTCGATTAGCAGATTGGTAACTGGAATGACTCGGCTCGTTGTTGGACAACTGCTGTGCCCAACCGGTGGTTTGGTAAGCGTTCCAATTGCGGATGTTCCTAAAAGCTTCCCATGTGGCTACTTTATCAGTGCCTCCCAGACCAAGAACGTTCCTCATTTCTAGCTCTGTGGCACCTCTGGATCCCATGTAAGCTACAACCAGCGCTGACCAGATGCTGTGGGGACTGAAAAATATGCCACTGGAATCCTTGTTAGATCTCTGGTTTATGTTCAGAGTTCTCAGCAAGTTCAAGCTGAACTGGGTGCTTCCTTCTATGAGATTACGCACGGAAATGCCCACACTCGTCTCATTCACCAGGATATCGTTTGCTGTGATGCACTGGGCTGAGATGGTGCCTGCTGTGCAGAGAGTCAAGGCAATGCTCAAGAGTATGCTTGAGGCCATATTGAAATCTGAAATCGAAACATAATTATTATTTTCGAAATTTGAATTTACTGTGATATGTTACATATTTCTATTTAAATATATACTTATATCATTTTTGTGTTGAATAAATAGTATAAATTCAAAAGTATATATAGATCTTTTATATTCTTTTAAAAGAATATAAAATATCTATATTGAGACACTAGTTTAATTATATTTGACCTCTATTGTTCAGTGTTTTTGTTTTATAATTTAACGAAATTTTGTAAAATAAGTGGAATGAGATTGAAAAGGGAACATAAACAACAGTATAAGACAGTCCTTCTGATTTCGAAGCAAGAAGACTCACGTTTAGAGGCACAACTAAACGTTTAAAGAGCCTAAATAAATATTTGCATTTTAATTAAATTACTGTTTAATTTCAGCAATGTGAATAATATTACTTCTAACTTACAATATTATTTGAACTTACAATTCAGACTTAATACATTAATTGGAACAATTCAAACTTACAATATTATTTTCAGATAAAATAACATAACCGCAGTAAAAATAATCTTATTTTATATTTTTTCTGTTTCAAAATAATAATAAGGTTTGTAAATGTATATGTCTTTTTGACTCTTTCATCTACCTATAAGCAAATTACAGTTGGTGTAATTATATTCCTTACAGTTAATTTATGTGCTCCATCCCCACTCCGTTTTCACCCAACTTCATTACTATTATAGTAGAAAGTTGTATTTTGATATTAGCGTCGTTATAGGGGAACTTAAGCAAACGGCCTAAATGCTAAGTGAGATTTTATTTCGCGTTTGTATTAACCATTTTTGATTAAATATATAAAGACAATGCAAACTGAAATAGTAAGTTTTTGTAATTTAGTTTAAAAGTGACTTAATAAGTGAACTTAATGCTAATCTCATCTATTGTGAAAAATATTTACTTAATTCATCTTTCCCACTGATATTAAAACACATTATTGTTAGTGAGTATAATTTACATCTAAAAAAATTATCCAATATTAGTATTTAAAATATACTTTGGAAGGGTAATATTGCAAGCGATTATACATTATATTTTGGAATATTTTTTAATGAACAAGAAATAAAATACTTTACTTTGTTTTAACGGCACTATGTGATAAAACGTTTAGGCATAATATATTAGCCCATTTCATTACAAAGGGGAACATTTTTAAATGTCTAAAAGGATATTTTGTAAATATTTTCATTTGATTAGATGACGTCAGAAGTAAGCGAAATCACTTTCTGTGAGCTCTATCCTATCAAACAGCGCATCTGTCTTCCGCTTTTGAGAGGATTTCCTCACTGTAAACATGCAACGCATTTAAAATCAACATTGGATACACATTTCGTGACGAAAACTTCTGACATTCGTACTATTTTTAGAATGTAATACAGTGGGAACAGTAGCTAATTTTATTTCAATTATTCTTATTTATGTATTATCACGGGGGCAATACCGCACGATACTTTTTCCCGGTCTCTATTACAGGCCTCACAATAGGTCCCTTTTTTCCCCCTAAAAGTCCCTTTTGTTACTTGAAGTACTTAAAAGTCCATTTTTTCCTTATTTAAGCAAACATATTTTTTCCCTTTATGCCTATGATAACACATTTCTGGTCCTTTTCCCTCCCTATTTAACAAATATGATTTATTTTTGTTTTGTAATGACCATTACAAAAATCAATATTCATGTTCGTATTTGTGTTGAGTCTGCTGATAGAGTGTCCCAACTCACGAAGTATCGTTAAACAAAGAGCAGGCTTGCTGTTTTTGTCTTTACAAATGTAATTAATCCCATTCGTGGAAAATGTGGGTAAAAAAATGTTGTAAACAATTCCTGTCCTACCATCACCACGGATCTCATCTCTTTTAAGCATTGTATTAAAAACAAAAATAACTAACTAACTAGTAAATGAATAGCTAGTTCAGGGGAAAAGACTGATAAATAGCAGGTGCAAGTGTAAATTGTAATTATATAAATTCCCGGTATCTCATATCGTAATGCTGTTAGATTTACATTTTATTTGAAAAATAGACATCTCCTGTAGTAAGTTGCATCCCTGCTAAATTTCGAGTAATTCGGACCGCAATTAAAAAAAATACAATTCAATTTTCATAAATGCTCGATTTTCTTCAAATTTGGTTGGAATAATGCTTGAAATAGTAGAATGCTCAATTAGTATAATAATTCAAAGGAAAATACAATGAAATTATTATTTTTTTCCCTTCAAATTTTTATTTAGGGCACTGGGAAAACCAGTTGAAAAGGAGGTCGAAATAATTCAGTGTGTGGTCTTAAATGTATTTTTTTTGCTTAAAAAAAACGCATGTACTGTTCATTATATGTTCATTCACTGATTAATGTAATATGTCTATTTCTGCCAAAAGAAGCACATAATACATTCAATCATTGTAAAAAAAAATTATGTACGCATTTAATTAAAAGGACTTGTGAAGAGTTATACTCAATGCAAGACCACTTAATCAATTGACATCAAACAATGTGAAAAACCATCTTCTGAACATCCATTTTAAGTTTGCCAGGTCGCTTTGTTAAGATGTCTTGAATAGAAGCTGAGATTAGCAAATAAATATTATTGAGAAAGTACGATTATTTAAACTTGAGTACGTCATCGCTCATTTACGATGCAATTTTACAACAAGTAAGTTCAGTTATTCATTTTTAAGTACCTTTTTTTTACACTGTATATACAGCAGGTGCACTGTATATACAGCACTGTATATACAGCACTGTATATACAGACGAGCTGCCCCACGGATTACCATTCATGACCTCTTTCTTTCCTAAAGTAATTATTCTCCAGCATCATGCAGACATAGAAAAATACAATTTTCATCAAGACATCGCCAACAAGCCCTTCTCCCCCCTTACAAATCACTCCCCAGCACCGTGCAGGCATCCCAGGAAAAGATCGTTTTACAGGGAAGCTATGACCTCGTCTTCCAAAGGGGTGTGCTGCAAGTGCAATCGCACGTCGCTATGTGCTTTGGACGGGGCTCCGCGTTGACAAAGAAAAACTAAATGGCTTTAAAAAAATTCTAAAATCGGTTTTTAACGTGAAGCGTCTTAAAATGTATCTATATTAGGGTAGAAACACCATTTTTTTTTTTTCCGATATTAGAATGTCATGACAAATAGTTCGATTTACATAACTTGGACCTCGATAGATATCCAATTAGGCGTGGGTCGCAGTGTATAAAATCTTGTGATAAAGCCAAGCATTTGTGTGGTGTAGATGGGGCCGAAAGCGACGGACAAAATAGCTTGCTTATCTTTTTTCTGTGAGCAACCAAATTACTATAATCTGTTGAAATGACAGCTCACGTATAACTCTTATGTTCTTTCATCAAACCCCTCCCCTTCGCTTTTTTATTCAGAATTTAATTTAAATTAGACTGTTATAGTACATTAAAAAAAATATTTTAAATAATAATTAAAAAATAAATAATTGAAAAGCCCCCCCAAAAAATTAATTGTTTCATATTACACATTATTTTTTAATTTATTGATAAAAAGAATAATGCAAAATTGATTTAGCTATAAAACCCCCTTAAAATCTAGTTCAAGTTTCACGGGACCCTGTGTGAATTCCTTTACACAGGGCCCCGCATCTTTTCTGGGCAGCCCTTATCATCTACATTGAACATTTAATTCCATCTTAAGCAGATATAGGTAGGAAAAGATAATTTTATGTGGATCTTTCACCATCTTTGACCTTCCTCTTTAACAGTACAGTAATTGTCAGGGCTTATTCTATAACTGGGTGTCAAATCTTTTACAAATGAAGAGGGAAAACAAAATTTCCATTACGAAATATCGTTCTTCGATTAAAAAAGTCCAACCATTCCCGTAAAGTCGATAGTTTTGTCAATAGCCGAAGCTTTAATGATGCTGTCAAGTCACCCAACACAGACGGCCAGGATGCATAAAAAGACCCATTGTCCAAGTATTTGTCCACGTAAAACAATGCCACGCAGATAAGAAAGTAACCCTTAATTAGCGGAAGCTTATTGACGTGTCCGACTTCCTTTTGGTCATGGCTGTCGCAACCTAAACAAAAATGTTTTGATAGAAAGGATGCGCACGCCACACGGCGGAGTTAAAAAGAAACGTTTCTTGTGAAAGCCGCAATTTCCCTTTCTGTCCGGCACAGAAGATTTCGAAAGCGGAGTTAAATGTATGCTGTACGGACAATTAATGTCTCTACGGCTTGTGATTTCATTTTGGGATTTGCATCGCTTTGTTGAACACACTTTCGTTTTGTGGCGATGTCATTTGTCATTTATTCTTATGTTCTTCACGCGTTATGTTCGTGCAAATTTAGAGTGACAGTGGTTATGGTAATTGTATAGGAACATCCTCCTTTTTCTAGTTCAAATGAAGTGATTCTATAACCGTGCTCCTTCAGTATATTCTATAAAAATGAGTCTTTGAAGTCAAGTAAAAAAATTAAATTACCCTCCGAGTAGCAGACCCGGAATTTTCTGTCATTTGGCATCATCAGTTTTCCGAGCAATGCAAAGCACTTTTAAATTAATTTAAATAAACTATATTAATACATATTTAAAATCTTTTTCATATAGGTATAATTTAAGTGTTATCTCTATTGAAGTAAATACTTTTTTTCTTCCAAAATTAACATAATTGTAATAGCTAATATAATTTAAATTAATTTTAATGATTAATAATTTTTTTAATTAATTTTAAAGATTAATACATTTTTAAATTAATTTTAAAGATTAATAACTTTTTTAATTAATTTTAAAGATTAATAAATTTTTAAATTAATTTTAAAGATTAATAAATTTTTAAATTAATTTTAAAGATTAATAATTTTTTTAATTAATTTTAAAGATTAATAATTGAAATTAATGATTAATATTAATGATTAATGTAATTGAAATTAATGATTAATATTGATGATTAATATAATTGAAATTAATGATTAATATTAATGATTAATATAATTAAAATTAATTTTAAAGATTAATATAATTTAAACTAATTTTAGAGATTAATAAAATTTAAATTAATTTTAAATATAAAATTAATTAAAATTAATATTTCAATAAATGCTTTACAAACCAAATTCAAAAGATTTTAAAGAGAAAATAACATTAAAATTTTGTGATTTTTCAGGCGGGTCAGAGAGATGTTTGGATAACAAGCGACAATTCGACGACTCAATTGGAATGTGTTTATACGCTCGTTAATTTTGTTTAATTATTTATTTTCCCAAAATTAGATTTTTAGAAATTTAATTTACTTTGAATCATTTCCATTCAGGAATACAAAAGTTTAATTACATTTTTAATATACTTATATCAATGAATAAAACGTACAGTGATAATGATCATAACAAAAATTTATTTCAGCAAATCTCGCTTTCTTCCACCAACTTGTTTGTAGCATTCTTTTTAATAAATCGATGTAGGTGGTCGAGAGATTTCTTCCTTTTATCAATAACTGACACTTTTCTATTTTTTTACTATGCACTACAACATATCATTATTTTAAATTTATTTAAGACTCTAATATCGCTAAGAGAAAACACACGGGTTGAGTTGTTCGACAGCTTTTCAAGAACCTCGAACGCAATTATTGATCTAGATCTGGAATGAATTATAAAATCTGGAATTCCTCGGATTGAATTAGTGAAATGAGTCGCATAATTCTAAAACGTCTTTTTCCGACTTAAGAGAAAGAGGCCATCTCATTTTTAAATCAATTTTTTATTCGTATTCTATTTTATTTCCACACCTGGAATTAAGCAAAGTATGTTGTGTACCGTTCAATTGTGCACTTTTGCAAAAATGAGCAGTGTGATTTAATATTGCTAATCTCAGCTTCTGTTCAAGCCAGCTTCACAGAGCCCCCACCTGACAAACTCAAAATATTTGTTCAGAAGATGATTTTCCCCATTATTTGATGTCGATTGCTTATATGGAAACTGAGTTATTACAATTCAATTATATTACTTCCCATTCTTTTGACACACCTTTTTTAACATTACTTCTGTTTATAACTTCTTCACGACGCCCTGGTAGCAGTGGCGGCTCGTCCACTACAGCCGGGCTGCACTTAAATTCAGTATTTTAAAACTAAAATAAGATATTTTAAAACTAAAATAAGATATTTTAAAACTAAAATAAGATATTTTAAAACTAAAATAAGATATTTTAAAACTAAAATAAGATATTTTAAAACTAAAATAAGATATTTTAAAACTAAAATAAGATATTTTAAAACTAAAATAAGATATTTTAAAACTAAAATAAGATATTTTAAAACTAAAATAAGATATTTTAAAACTAAAATAAGATATTTTAAAACTAAAATAAGATATTTTAAAACTAAAATAAGATATTTTAAAACTAAAATAAGATATTTTAAAACTAAAATAAGATATTTTAAAACTAAAATAAGATATTTTAAAACTAAAATAAGATATTTTAAAACTAAAATAAGATATTTTAAAACTAAAATAAGATATTTTAAAACTAAAATAAGATATTTTAAAACTAAAATAAGATATTTTAAAACTAAAATAAGATATTTTAAAACTAAAATAAGATATTTTAAAACTAAAATAAGATATTTTAAAACTAAAATAAGATATTTTAAAACTAAAATAAGATATTTTAAAACTAAAATAAGATATTTTACTAATTTTCTTAAATGAAGATTATAATTGAAAAGGAAATTTCTACGGTAGTAAACAAAATCTCCGATAAATAGCAAGCCTGTTACCGTAATGTACAATTCAGGAGGGGAAAAAAACCCATTAAATCAAAACTGTAGCCAAAAAGCGAAATATGCTGCATCGCGCCATTGCAACCCCTACGTAATATGGAGAATCTTCCCCATGCTAATGCACTGCATTTGAGAGAAGGTACAGCAAAAATTAATTTTCTTGTTTTAGCTGCACTTGAGATTCGATATGCTGATTGGCTCATCCGTGGAACGCTAGGATGGGTGGGTGAAACGATAACTTACGAGAATCTCTCCAAACGGAAATGGTTTTCGTGATAAATATACTGTGTGCTGTTGTTTCAGGACATGGTCCTGCTGTTGTTTTGTTATTTAAGTTAATATTAACATTGACTGATTCGCATGTTTAAAAGAAAGGAGGATTGCTTTAATTAAAAAAAAATAAGTAAGTGTTTTCTATTTTTTTCGCATGTTATCATTTCGTAAAAATTCAAAGGAAACTTTGATTTGAGTAGTAAATAATAAAGAATTTCCGTTCATGTGTGGGTTGTGGAAAATAAGAGGGGGGGGGGGGGGATACACATGATTTCGGCTGCACCAACATTTTCGACCACGGGCCGCCACTGCCTGGTAGCTTAACGGATAAGGATCTGGACAGAGGTGCCTGCAGATGTGAGTTGATTCCCGGTAAGTTTTAGTTGTAATTGTCGATATTTATTGAAAGGGATTTATGAAGGCAGCCCCTATGTAGGCTAGCATCTGCTCATTGTACTCATTTTTATGTACACGTCTTTTTCAAAATTGAAACTTATGCATTCGGAGCCGTTATAAGCATTGAATGTACTCAAAAATGAGTACATTTTACTTATTTTTGAGTATCTATTTTTAACAGTGTAAACATCTCTATTTTTTTTAAATTCCTAAACATGTTTTTAATTTTGAATTGCCAACTATTTATCTCGAAAAAAAATATTAACATTTCATTAAATTTAACAATTTCTCTCTACTGAAAATGTTTACTAGAAATATCGAAGAGGACAACAACAAAGGTCAGCGTGACTTCTGCAATCTCAGCAAGAAAATGACACCGAGCGACTTTCTCTTTCCTCGACCTTGAAAAGGGAGTTTCGCAAAACACCTTTATTCTTTTTCAAAACGCAAAAGAAAATTCTTCTTAGACCGGGCACCACCCTCATTTCGTCACTTTAGGTCCTAATGTATGTACTTAAATTTACCACAAAAGTCAAGTCAAGAACTTATGAAGATTGATTCAAATTCACCAGTCACCTTAATCAGATCTCTTTGCTGATACTGGGGAAAAAACAGAGAAATTATCCCTGGGGCTATTTTCGAATACCATTCATTGCATATTCAATTGGATTGCATGGGGATTTTTTCTGGTTTTCAGAGTTGCTGTTGAGTGTTCTGATATTTCGTTGATGCTCAGACGATTTTTCCATTTGTAAAGTTGTTTTCACAACATGAACTTTTATTTTATTTTCTCTTTGTATACTTTTTTTATATATTTTATATTTTTAATTAATTGTGAAGAAACAGCTTGTAAGTTATATCTTAAACTGTTATATTAAAAAAATATTATAAAATCGAATATTTAAAAAATATTATAAAATCGAATATTTAAAAAATATTATAAAATCGAATAATAAAAAAATATTATAAAATCGAATTTTTAAAAAATATTATAAAATCGAATAATAAAAAAATATTATAAAACCGAATTTTTAAAAAATATTATAAAATTGAATATTTAAAAAATATTATAAAATTGAATATTTAAAAAATATTATAAAATCGAATATTTAAAAAATATTATAAAATCGAATATTTAAAAAATATTATAAAATCGAATATTTAAAAAATATTATAAAATAGAATATTTAAAAATATATTATAAAATCGAATATTTAAAAAATATTATAAAATCGAATATTTAAAAAATATTATAAAATCGAATATTTAAAAAATATTATAAAATCGAATATTTAAAAAATATTAAAAAATCGAATATTTAAAAAATATTATAAAACCGAATATTTAAAAAAAAATTGTTTGAAATTGCTAGAAAAACTGGATATCCTAGGACCGTTCTATGTAAAGTTGTTTTCACAGCATGGATGTTTATTTAATTTTTCTTGTGTATATATATTTTAAATAATTTTTTACATTTTTAATAAATTGTGAACAGATAGCTTGTAAATTATACCTCACAATTTTAAATTAAAAATAAATATTATAAAATATAGAATTAAAAAAAAAAAATTCAAAATCGTTTGCATTTCTAGAAAAACTGGATATCTTTGTACGTGATAAAGTTCTTTCCACAGCATGGAAGTTTATTTAATTTCTCCTGTATGTATTTCGTTTTATATTATTTTACATTTATTGTACTGAGAACAATTTTTTTGTGCTTGCCTTTCTATGCATTCACTCTTTTTTTTTTTGTTTTTCTTCGTTCAAATCCAAATGAATCCAAATCCAAGGAATCACACTAACGCATTTTCACAACCATTTTTACGACGCTTCCCTCAAATATTTATTGCCCTATGCGAAACTGTGCATGATTTACCTCGCCCTAACGACACTTCCACGTTCTAAAAGAAGAAAGTTATTCAACAATTGTCGACTAGATGGGCGTATAAAGTCTGAGTGGCCAAGGTCTAGGAATATACGCATTCTTGCTATGCAATGCGAAACACGAGGAAATCAGGGATTTCTTGCAGTCAGCACACACAATGGAAAGCGTAATTTTAGTCACTTTCTTCTCTCTATGTAATATTCTTTTTATATTTTCTATATAAAACTATTAAAACATTATTCAGATTATGTTGAAAAATCATTTTTTTGTACCCAAACGACCAAAACTCATATTGACCAAAATCTGTAATCACACACTGTTAAAAAAAGGTATTCAAAAATAAGTAAAATGTACTCATTTTTCAATTCATTCGATGCTTATCATGGCTCTCCGAATATATAAGTTTCAATTTTGAAAAAGACATGTACTCAAAAATGGGTACCATGAGTAAAAGTGAATAAAAAGACCAGTAGCTTGACTACATTGGCAGCTTTCATAAATTTACAATTACAACCAAGACTTAATGGGAATCGAACCCACATATGCAGGCACCGCTGTCCAGAGCCTTATCCGTTAAGCTACCAGGGTAACGTGAAGAAGTAATGCTAAAAAGGCGTTGCAAAAAAACAGGAAGTAAGATAATTTAGTTTTAATAACTCAGTTTCCATTTAAGTAATCGACATAAAGTAATGTAGGAAAACGTCTTCTGAACAACTATTTTAAGTTTGTCAGGTCGTTTTGTTAAGATAGCTTGAATTGAAGCTGAGATTAGTAATATTAAATCACACTGCTCATTTTTGAAAAATTACGATTACTTAAATTTGAGTACGGCATCCTTTATTTACGATGAAATTGTACTAAAAGAAAAACGAGTATATTCAGGTACTCATTTTTAAGTACTTTTTTTCTTACAGTGCAAATCTTGACATTCTACATACAAATATTTTTTCACTGTTTCTCATAAATTTAGGAAAGTACACGATTGACGATTTGAAAGTAAGTTTAAAAGTTTTTTTAAATATTATAGAACTCTGCTTTAAAAATATGTTTTTTTAATCATTTATTAAACACGCTTGGATTTTAAAAGTTTATAATAGTTTATTTGATTATGAATTTTTACTGTCGCATATTGAAGATCTTCATTACATAAGCATCATTTTATAACTTTCTGTTAAAATGAACTTTATTTATCTTAAAAAAAGCAAAGTGTTGTAGTAAAAGTTTCATACAGCAAACCATCCGAAAACCATATGTCAGAGAAAAGATGAGTAATATCTATGTTCTTTTAAAAAGCGTTTAAAGTACTTAAAAAGCGATTTGCTAATTTGAAATTGCCCCATAAACATTCGAACACGCATTCCATTTTAAATTCAAGATAATAAAACAGAAATTATTACGACGACTTTGAAAATGGTTATAATAAACCGAAACGTCGCGTTTTCCAGAACTTGTCTTACCAGTTCTCTGTTAACAATAAACAATATCAGTCGGAACGAATTTCACAGCCCGTATTTACCAACCGGACTCGATTTGAAAGAAGTTTTTTTTTCTTCTTTAGAACGTATTATCAAATTGTTTTTGCTGACACACAATACGGGAAACCCATGCATTATAATATGTTTAATTTCTGACTGCAAAAAACCCACATTGTCCTAAATAATTATTTTAGAATCTCTGATAATCTCTGACGATGATAATGCAAAACAACTTTTCAATAAATATTATGTTCGAAAGTTGTTATCGCTATTCAACACTTGACCATAATAAACTGTTGAGTCATTCTTAATCCTTAGACGTTTCTGAAATTGTTAGCTTTTTTATAAACGTTAAAAACATATATTTGTTGGTTTTTCGAATACTGTAAAAAAAGGTACTTAAAAATGACTACCTGAACATGCTCGTTTTTCTTTGAGTACAATTACATCGTGAGCGATGATGTACGCAAATTTAAGTAATCGTACTTTCTCAGATATGAGCAGTGTAATTTTATATTGCTAATCTCAGCACCTGCTCAAGTCATCTTAACAAACTTAAAATAGTTGTTCAGAAGATGGTTTTACACATTATTTAATGTCGATTGCTTAAATGGAAGCTGAGTTATTACAACTCAATTTTATTAATTTCCATTCTTGTTGCGCACTTTTTTAACATTTCATCTGTTTATAACTTCTTCACTTTGCCCTGATAACGGATAAGGCATTGGACAGCGGTGCCTGCAGATATGGGTTCGATTTCCGATAAGTCTTGATTGTAATTGTAGAAATTGTGAAAGTGATTTATGAAGGGAGTATACGTAGACAAGCAAGTGTCATTTTATTAATTTTTACTCATTGTACTCATTTTTGAGTTCATGTCTTTTTCAAAAATGAAACTTAAGAGTTTGGAGCTATGATACGCATCGAATGTACTAAAAATGAGTGTATTTGACTTATTTTTGAGTATCTATTTTTAACAGTGAACATTTAAAGGAAATTAAGTTTTTATTAATCTTAAAATAAAACATTAATAAAATTTTTTATTAAACAAAATATTTTTGGTTTATATATGCTGTTGTATTTATCTTTTTAAATACTAGTAATTAAATTAACACAAATATTTTTGTTATCTATTTTAATCTGTGAATATATTTTTTTTATATTCTTATATTTTAAAACTCAATAGTAATTTATTACGTTCTTTGAAAACCGTTATCTATGTCACAAAATATTCTTTTCTGAGAAAATAAAAGATAAAATTACTACGCAATTTAACAGTTTCACCATTTTTCCCGTGCAAAAAAAATTCGTTCGTGATTTTTCGGATATGATTAATCATAGTGGTAAATATTTAAAGGACATTTCTTAAATTATATGCAGCAATCTAATCGTAACTAAAAACTTTTAACTTAGGTTTTTTCTTTAATTTTAATTTTTTTTTATGGTCTTGGGAAAATACTTTTACTTATCAGTTTTCTGTGAAAACTCAAAATTTCATTTTTCAAAATGTTTCGAAAGTATATGCACGTTTATAAAACATTTTTTGAATATAACTTGCATAATTTTTTTAAGGAAAATACTTTAAGGAATTTCTTAAAGTATTTTCAATCGTTCTGGATTGCAATAGAATTTATTTGTATTTAACCGATCTGTTACCGCGTAAACGCGAAAGCCGTGTACTGCTCAAAAACAGCCGAGAAACCCTTGAAATAGTCGTTTGGTTTCGGCAACTCAACACCCTTTTGGGCAATCGTTTTTCGCCCCATAATAACTGTTCAAAAATAAGCTGGTACTGGTTGGAGCAGTGAACTCCCTTTCACTTAATCGTTTATAGAATTTCGAATTATAATTTAAAGGCATAAAAAAATTCTGCTACCTCCTTCGAGCAGTCGTTAAAGGCAACTCTCCCCTCCGAGCAGTTAGTTTTGGTAGCCATTTTTTAATTATATAATATTGATATAGAACTGAGCAAGTGATCTATCCTTGAACGCTACTTGATTACCTTAAATTTTTAAATAGCCTCTTTAATTTGGAATATTAACCACTTTTTGTGCATCTATTATTCTCGCATCGTAATAACTGTTCAAAAATAGCTGGTACCCCCTTCGGACCAGCCTTTGGGACTTCTCATGTCCTTCAAACAGTCGGTTTTCGCACCTCACTATCAAAAATCACGTCATTTTTTAAAAAACTTTAAATTTTTAATGGTATAATATAGATCTAGGGTTAAACGAGTAGTTTATCTATGGACGCCCGTAATTTCCTTAAAGTTTAAAAAGTTATAAACTAAACGAGTTTACTGCTGTTTAAGCAACGATCTTATTTTTTTTTCACTAGTGCAAGTGAGCCTTCAGATACATTGATTTCCGCACTTAAACGGTAACAGATCTATTAATAAAATATTTATTAAAATGCAGATTCTCATTCTTTTGCTTCTTCAAAGAATAGAGAGGTTGAAATATATTAATAAAAGCGAACGTGACATTTTTATCAATTAAAGATAAAATATAAAGAAAACAGGAGTAAATTGCTACTCAATATCAACTTCCAGACTAATAATTTATTTCACAACAAAATCGACAAATAATCGAAATGGTAAAAACTACATATAAGTTAAATAGCCATCATATTTCCTGAATTAAAAATCAATTGTACGAAAGAATACCTACCGCATTAAGTATTTAAGAGTAATTTCGTAGATACCGTAAAGGAAAGAAAAATAGGTAAACATTTTGAACAAAGAAGTGAAATGGAAATTTTTGCAAATCCCTTTTGAAAAGAGGCACTTTATTTGTCACACATCTTTAAATAAGAGAATTAAAAGTTTTACAGAATGTTGTATATGCCAAGAAAGTATATAATCCTGTAAAACAATTGAGGAGCAGATTTTCAAAACGTGTTTTGTCGCATTGAGGTGATTCGTGAAAAACGCAAATAACTTTTCCTAAATCCATTGACTATACACATGCTGGATTAGAATCTGGAGATTCTAATCTTTGCAAGTTAATTTCAATGAGATAAAATGTCTTTTATACAAATAAAATAGTTTAGGTTTAGTTTTCTATAAAATTAGTCATGGTTAGTTATAGTTATGTTAGTATGGTACAAATATACATTTGTATTTTCAAAAATAAAATAAAATTTACTTTTCAATTAATCTTAAGGTCGAAAATCGTTATTATAATTAGTACAATTTTATTATTTTTTTTAAAAATAATTTATAGTTCAATTTATATTCAAGCAATAAGTTACGCAAATAGTTTTAATATTAAACGTCTGGATATATTTTTATTTTTCCATAATTTAAAGTTATTATTTTCTTTGAAAACCATACTCTCTATAAAAAATATTGTTTCCTAAGAAAATAATAGACAAAATTACATTGGCTAAAAATAAAAATATTTTATACAAAATTACAATTGTCAAAATTGTACACAAAAAAATCTTATTCTTTAGTTGTGATGTTAAACTACAAAAAACTTAAACATTTGTCCTTCTGGTCCTTGTATATAGTAAAATCGTTTCAACCCAAAGTGTTTAAAAAACAATTAATAAAATATATATTTTTAATTATTTAATTGGCGTAATTTGAAAAATTTGTTGAAAAAGATATATTACCACAATTGGAACAGGAATATTTACAAAATGAATTTGAATGAATTGTCGAACTAAAATTAATTTCGAACTTATAAAAGGAAATAACATCGAAATATTATAGCTGATTGTTACTGTGAATTTAAAATTATAACGGCACAAATTTTGAAATTTAAAATAATTGATTTAACAAAGTTGAAAGACTATTTATATTAAAAATCGAATGATAAAATATTTTTATTTATTTAATTATCACTTGCAAATAAATTGCATTTAGAATTATGGAAATCTGAAATAGAATTAGGAAATTAAAAAATTTGTGTGACCTATCCAGTATGTCATAAAAAAATAGTAGTTATTTAACATATAAAAAAGTTTTAAGAAAATAAATTTTTAATTCTTCTCTGTATTAAATAAAATAACTTCTAAATTATTTCATTTAATTATCGCTTGCACATGACTTGCATTTAGAATTATGGAAATCAGAAATAGAATTAGGAAATTAAATAAATCGCGTGACCTGTCCAGTATGTTTTAAACAAATAGTAGTTATTTAACATATAAGAAAGTTTTATTAAAATAAAATTTTAATTCTGTTCTGCGTTAAATAAAATAACATCTAAAACTATTTTATTTTCATATCGTTTGCACATGACTAGCATTTAGAATTATGGAAATCAGAAATAGAATTAAGGAAATTAAAAGAATTATCGCTTGACCTGTCCGGTATGTTGTAAACAAATGGTAGTTATTTATCATACAAGAAAGATTTATGAAAACGAAATGTTTAATTCTGCGATGAAAGGAGAGTTATGTCCACACTTCGATTGACAGCAGGTGTGAAGAGGAAAGTAGAATGGTGACCCTGCCTCAACTTGAGAGAGAAAAGAAAGGAAGCTGCTGAAATATCTGTTATGATGAGAGGGAAATGGGGCATGATGGCTCAAAATATTAAGGTCATTTGGTCACTTCTTCAGATGTACTCTGTTCCAGATGACGCTATTGTTTCAATAACTAAGATTAATATAATTTCGATTGAAAATGAAGAAAGAATAGAAATCGATTTATCCTATCTATTATTCTCCTAAAATACAGCATTTGTAGGTATAATTTAGTAACATTCAAAAAATGCCAGTTCTGATTTCGAATTAGATTTATTTTTCTGTTAGCAAACAATATTTCAATTCTTTATAATTTTTAATGTATTTTTTATATTTGAAGAATAATACAGGTTTCAAAGAATGTAACTTTGAATAAAAAGTCTTAAAAACTCTTTTAACAGTTCCATCGATTCATTTATTATAAATAAATTGCTAGCAAAATAACATTCCATTTCGGAAGACGATAATTAATTCAAATATAACAAGAATATCATTTTATGGCGTAAATTTTAAATCCTAAATAATGTCCATAAAATCTGTTCTTAATATATGGTTTTTATATTTTCCCATTGGAATGAAATTGGGAATTTTAATTACCCTTTAAATAATAGTATTAAAATAATACCCATTAGCATCTGATAAATATTATTTTTAAATAAAAGGAAGTATCTATAATAAATTTTAATTATAAAGTAGGGTTTCTAATTTTAAAGTGGGTTTATTAGTTCGATCTCTTTGTGTAAAAATGATGTTTTTCATTATCATATGAAGGACATTCAAATGTCTTCATTTAAATAAAATTGTACGTTCTTTATCTCTTGGCATTTGAAAATGTGCGATTGAAAATTAGAATATTAAAATTAAGGAATTAAGATTGGACAAAAGAAATACAACAATTCTAGTGTTATACCAAACGTTTTTTTTATGTTGTGACCAAACAAATATCAACGGCAGAACATCCTAAATAATGAATATGTGAATGTTTCTGCATTGTGTGATATTTTAGGAATTAAATTATTATTTGTTTTTGATTAAAAAATATGAATTAAAGAAGGATTATTTTTTTCAATCACGTAAAATTAAATTTTTTATTTAATTAGAGAATGCTACAATGTCATTATAAAATCCCAAATAATACAATTTCTTTATCATATAAAGGAAACTAAAATGGAACATTTACTTTAAGCGTTGATGCTTTTATTCCTGTTATTATATTATAATTAATCTAATGAATTTAGATATTAATCTTATAAAAGTAGAGAAATTTTTGGAAATCAATATCATTTTTACAATATAAGCAAATTGCATAGTTATAAAACGATGTAAATAGTGAAAAAGCCTAAAAGATTTCATTCTAAATATAGAGAGTATGTTAATGTTAATGAAGAAGTCATTAATGTATGTTAAAACTTGTAAATAATGATTTTAATAAGTTTAAATTCGGAAAAATTAAACAGATTTTATAATCATTTCCAAAATGAAAAATTTGCTCTTATTAATTCATTACAACGTATAACAACATACATATAGCATTATCTGTCTATTTTACGTATAACCGCTATAAAATAATTGCATTAATCAATTTTGAATATGGCCACAATAAAATTATAAGTAAAATTTGGTCGACATAAATAAAAATAGTTTATTTTGTAATTAAAAATTTTAAGAATAGACAATTATTCTGTATTTCAGTTGTTCTAAAATGTTTTCTTTAATTTTACATTGATAATACATTTAAATAAATTATATTATTTTTAAAAAAATGTATTATAACTAAACACTTGCAATTTCTAGCCAATTTTTAAAAAAAATATTAATATATCAGTCTTTAAATAAATCTATTTCTAAAATAGATTTTACGCACAGCATTGAAAAATATTTCTATAATTAAGGAAATCGTCACTTTTAAAATAGATCTGTATCCCAAAATTTAGAAAATTTACGATTTTTTTTCATAAAAGAAAATATTACACATTCAAGAAAAGACATACTAAGTTTCAAAATTCTACGAGTTTAAAAAACGATTAATTTTGGCAGTTTGAAAAACCATATCTTAAAATAGACATGTAGAGCAATGTCTACTTTTTTTTATTTCTTGCATTAGAAAGGTAAAACTTATTGCACAATTAAAGTACCTAATATTAGTAATATTCGGTAAAAAATTTGTTGTACTGTTAATTAATTTAAAAATGTAATTTTAAAAGAAATTGGATTTTTTAAAAAGCATACATTTTGAATTACAGCTTTGAAATGTGTTCCTTAGTAAGAGTTTTTTACTTAGTAAGATATAGTTGGCAAAAAAAAAGATATCATGAAGTTCTTAGTTGACATTAGCAAAATTTTGCATAAAATTGTTTATTTTCAACTTAAAAGTATTTAAAAAAAACAATACTAATTATTTAAAAAAAAAACTTTGCTTTGTTTAATAGAATATTGTAAACGTATTTCAATATTTTTAAAACTTAATTCTATTTTTAAAAAAAAGTGACTTTTACCTTTGTGAAGAATAAAAAGAAAGTATGTTGAGATATATGAATTTAAAGATTAAAAATGTAAAAAATCAAATAAAATATGTTAATAATTTAAATTAACGGTATTGTTAGTAATTTAATTCTAACATTTTGCAATATTTTTTTTACTTATACAGCATTTGTAATATTTAGGAAATTCGCATATGTAAAAAAAGTGATTTGTTTAAATGTTTATAATTTTCATTTGATTTTTGACATATTTAAACTTAATGCAATCTCAAAATCTATTTTTCGAATTCTTAACAAAGGAAAAAGCCAAAGACTATTTAAAAAATAAATTTAAAGTTACATTTTTTTTTCTAGTGCACTTACAATATTCTGCTAAACAAAGCAGAGTGATATTTTTTTAATAGTTTGTCTTTTTTTTAAATACGTTTAAGTAGAAAATGCACAATTCTTTGCAAAATTTTGCTAATGCTACATATATATATATATATATATATATTTCTAAAAATTTTTTAACTATTTAAACTCACGCTATTTTTAGTCAACAATATACCCTTACTAAGTAAAAATTTTCTAAACTGTAACTTAAAATGAAAAAGGAAATGAGCTTTTTAAAATCTTCAATTAAAAAAAATTACCCCAGTGCAACAATTTTTTGTACAGAATATTGCTAATATATTAGGATACTTTAACTGTATAAAAAGTTTAAGTTTTCCTTGTGTTACATTTGTAACACAAGAAATAAAAAAAAATGGAATTTGTCCTACGATGTCACTCGAACACATTTGGAAGATTTAGGTTATAAGTTTTGGTCATAAACAATAAATGCTCATTTTAAGGAACATTACATCAAAATATCGCAACGGTAATTGCAATTATCTGCTTCATACTTCAACGATATTTAACTCGAACTTAATTTATTATGGGTAGAGATAATCTAATTTTTTTTATTTTAGAAAATAGTTCTTTAAGTATAACTTTGTTTATAAAGAATCTTGGGAATAAAAAAGTAAAAAAAAAGCTTATTTGTAGAAAGCCATTTTAATTCATCGTATCGGATTAAGACAACACATATATACATAACAGAACTTGCAACATTTAATAATAATAACAATAACAATAATAATAATAATAATAATAAACGGTTAAATCGATTTTTCTTTACTATTCTTAATTATAATAGATCCGACGACACATTGAATATAATATTAATTTTTATTTTCAACTCTATGGAACATAAAGTAAGATCGTCTGTTTAAAAAATAGTAAAATAAAGGCATATTTACTTTTAAATGGTAATTACTTCAACGATATTTAACTCGAACTTAATTTATTCTGGGTAGAGATAATCTATTTTTTTTATTTTAGAAAATAGTTCTTTAAGTATAACTTTGTTTATAAAGAATCTTGGGAATAAAAAAGTTAAAAAAAAAGGCTTATTTGTAGAAAGTCATTTTAATTCATCGTATCGGATTAAGACAACACATATATACATAACAGAACTTGCAATATTTAATAATAAAAAAACGGTTAAATCGATTTTCTTTACTATTCTTAATTATAATAGATCCGACACATTGAGTATAATATTGATTCTTATTTTCAACTCTAATCTCTACTATAGTACATAAAGTAAGATCGCCTGTTTAAAAATTAGTAAAATAAAGGCATATTTACTTTTAAATGGCTCCCCGGAAGAGGACTACAGTCTGTTGTTAGTTAGGAACGAAGATGATTTGGTGACGGGAGTTTTCGATGCTCCTCTGCTTTTATCAGGTGAGAAACTGACTTTTAGTTGCGCCGGCATCAGGGGAAAACACACGACGTCGGACGATCGCATGCGGGCGAGGGTTGCCATACTCTTATCGCCAAGTTTTGGGGTGAAACAACTTTTTCTCTGCAGTTGAAATATTCCGTCGGATTTTGTTTCTTCAAAGAGGGAGCAATATTATTTGAGGAGTTAAAATAATAAAACTTATTTTATTCACATTTATGGTTTGGTTTTGTTAATTACTGTCGCACTAGAGCTGTACAGTGGGCTATTGGCGACGGTTCGGGGTCAATCTCGAAGGAAAGACCCGGGAACACATACACATTCACACACAGATTTATCGCGCACCAGTCCCGTATACACGCCAGTATAATTTGTTGGATATTCTGGACGACTTTCTAGTATTTTTGTATCGAAGCTGGCAACCCTCCGATCACAAGATCACTACTTTTTTACTTTTCTATGTCAAGTCCATTTCACGGATTCGAACCACCAATCCTCTGATTAGTAGCTGAACGCCTTACCAACTGAGCAATTGGGGCTCCTATTCACATTTATGATATTCTGAGGGGTTGGTTTGGTTTGATTAATTAACGTCGCACTAGAGCTGCACAGTGGGCTATTGGCGACGTTCGGGTTATATCTCGAAGGAAAGACCCGGGAACAATGCCTCGTATTTTTGATCCATGGTCAGATGACAAGGGCAACAGCTGAGCTGGCACCCGACGCAAACTCAATTGGCGTCAGGATATTGGACCTCGATCAGATTTATCATGCACCAGTCCCATATACACGCCAGTATAATTTGTTGGCTGTTCTGGACGACTTTATAGTATTTTTGTAGCGAAGCTGGCAACCCTCCGATCGCAAGATCAGTACTTTTTTACTTTCAAGTCCATCACACGGATTCGAACCTGCAATCTTCTGATTACTATCTGAACGCCTTTATCCACTGGGCCACTGGAGGCCCGATCTTCTGAGGGGGGGGGGGGGGGGGAGCATTTATTAGCCAATACAAATGGGAATCCAGTAAAATAAAGTTTTAGTTCAATACCGGGTGGTCACAAATTGTTGGGCGATGATCATTGTTTGGATGTTTCCCATTTATCTGTACTGGCATAATAAAACATTATTGTTTGCTCAACTACTTCGCTTATATTTGAACTTTTACGTGTGGGTTGGGATAATATGTGTCTCATAGATTTTACAAGTCTAGCGAGGGATTGGGACAATTTTGACCACGAAAGGGGGAGGGGGATAATTTTTAAAGCGTGACGTCTGAAGTAAGCAGTTTGCGGCAGAACGGGTAATTAATTACATGGTTTCAGACAAGTGTCGCTTGACAAATGGTTTCTGCAGATCGTCCTCAGCAGGGCTCTTCAATTTTTTAACCCCTCAAGTGACCTACCCACATCTGCGAATATATCTGCTTTGAGGAAGAATTGTTAACGATTCATCCGTCAGACAGTTACACGCCTCTTATTATAAGGCAAATCGTTCTTCCACAATGCTTCGAGAACTCTTTGTCTTGCCTTCCAAAGAGACATTTTCTACTCTGTTTAGGAATTAGTCCATAGGCAGGGAAACTTTTATTTTACGGAGCACATGTGAAAAGGTTAAGCAAGTCACTTAGTTTCATCAACAACAAACAAAGTAGTTAAAGCATAGATTGGTTTATTATGTGCAGTTCAACAGACAAGCAATGACCAATTTGTGACCCCATGTGGATTGTATCCTATTCAAATTGAATTGAAAATATCAAAAGTCGTTTCAAATTCGTATGCATTGTGCGTTCGAAAACTGATATTTTGGGCTATTACATTTTGCTATCAATACTTATATATTTCAGTAGATAGCCAACCATTCAAAATAAATAATTGTATTTTCAAACTTGCAAACTACAAAAAATACAATCTTTCTGAAAATTAAAAATGCACTTACAAAGCTTGCCTTAATCAAAATAATGATAATCCTGTAATTTCTAGAAAAGAGACGTGGGTAAAGTATAGTTCTGCTGCTCTCCAATTACAATTACACAATGAATATTAATAATTTAGATGTGATAAATTAAAACTACAAATAGTTTTATTATCGTTTGAGAATTATTTAACTTTCTGGACATATTTTGACTGACATAATGAATTGGAATAAAATATACGAGTAAAGTTTTATTTTATGTTAATAATTTTAAAAATAGATTATTATTGATGATATTTTGTATAGTACGGTACATGATAGGATACTGAGTTGAAGACTTAAGTGGATAAAGTATCCTAACAATTGTTAAATTCTCGAATTATTTATTTTGCTAAAATTATAGTTTGGCATACTCTAAATATGCTTGCGAAATTCTAGAACTGAATCTTTATTTTAAATGAGTTATTTGAGATTTTATTATGGATGATGTATTATGTTTTTCAAGGTACTAAAACTTTAAATTGTTTTTCACAATGTTTGTTTTTTCTTGATATTAAATTTTTCGAAAAGTTAAGGCTTTTTTTATTATTAATAGAGAATTATATAATATTTTTAGGTGGAAAATATAAATATTCAAAAAAGCCAATAGCGTTCTAAACAAAGCTTTAAAAAAATGAAATGAAATGACTACCACTGTCTAGTGGCGTACATAACGCCACTGACCATTACATTATAATACACCACTGACCACCCTCCAGTGTTGGTAAGTGGATTAATAATTAGATCTTGTTTTCAGTATTTGTTTCATTATCTTAAAACTTTTAAACGGATTTCATACAATTGTTGAGAATGTAAATTTTATAATGAAATTTCGTAACTTTTATCGTAATTTCCGAATAGTAATTATAACGAAATTTCGTAACTTTAATCGTAATTTCCGAATTTTAACTATAAACGAAACTGTTAGGGAATTTTTTTTTTATAGTTTATTGTTTAGTTTTAGTATCAATAATAAAACTAAAAATAAAACGACACCAAAACATGTCATTATGATGAAGTAAAAAAATAAATTAAAATAGACTTTTTTTTAGTTTCCTTATTTATATTTAATTACTAATTATATGTTTTACTCCATTTATATTTGATTTGTGCACATAATCAATAATAAGGGCCCTAACATGCAAAACTCATTTTCACCAGCGCATTTGATCAAAAATTCAAAAATTACACCATTCAAGTGACAATTGTTATATAATTGATAAGAAATTTAGTTTTTCCATTTAACTATTTGTTTGTCGAAATATATTTTCATTTGATGTATAATGTAAACTAGGGGTATTGCGACAGTTCTAACAGTATTAAAACACGTTAGGTTATGAAATAAAGATTAGTTCTATACTCGAAATATTCTAACGAAATATTCAATTAATTTAACAATTAATAAATTCCTCAGTGTCTGGATATTTTTGTTCGTTATATTGAAACTCCATTATATACTTTTAATGAGAGAATTTTTGTGGGAAAACTTAATCTGTTCTAAAGATTTTTTTAGAAATATAAAACTAAAATATAAAATTTAGTTTTTCCATTTGACTATTTGTTTGTCGAAATATATTTTCATTTGATGTATAATGTAAACTAGGGGTATTGCGACAGCTCTAACAGTATTAAAACACGTTAGGTTATGAAATAAAGATTAGTTCTATACTCGAAATATTCTAACGAAATATTCCATTAATTTAACAATTAATAAATTCCTCAGTGTCTTTAGATATTTTTGTTCGATATATTTAAAATCCATTATGTACTTTTAATGAGAGAATTTTGGTGGGTAAACTTAATCCGTTCGAAAGAAATTTTTTTAGAAATATAAAACTTATAAAAAGATATTACATGCCGGTTATTTTAATTAATATGATTTTGAAATTTTTTTTTTATGTGAAAATCGATTATTTTACTCGATTTTTACTTTTTTGAGTTATTTACTTCTTTGTTTTGCTAACAATACGTGAACTGCGACCGTCATTTCCCTTTTCCCATGTGTTGTTTTTCTTCTTCATTTGGCGAAAATTGAAACTATTCCATGGTCACGTAACGGAAACGGAAGCTGGGAAAATGCGATAAATGTGCCAAGTGAAAGGAAGAGACAAAGTAACCTTGATAACAAATGGACCTGGAATTATATTTAGAAATTTTCCGCTGCAATACTTCTAAAAAATGGAGATAAAAATGAATATTTAAGAATAAAAGCTCAAGTAGGTTGAAAAAATAAACATGGCATCATGTGTATATCTTTTAAGTTTTCATCATTTCAACTGATAAGATTCGCCCACGAGCAATTCCACTTGTCAAGATGACAGTTGTCAGTTGTCATTCGTGGTTTCGTCCATTCGTTGCATTATTGCTTATGTTTATAGTCATTCATACTGAAGTCATCTTTTCTGAAAATATTTCTACATTTCAGTTTACAATGGACTAGAAATATTTATACGATTTTGCGATACAAAATGACAGTCTTTGAAGTGTCTAGTGACTGATTTAGTATGTAAATTTAGAATTCGTTTTAAAGTTTGTTTATGTTTTTGTAAGTGTTGGGATTACGTAAGTAAGCCAAGCGTCAAGTCGATATATTTGGAAGTTGAGCTAAAATTGGGTTACAAGATTTAATGAAACAATATCAATAGAGATATTTGAAGATACACTAAGATATTTTATATTAATAACTAATAAATAATCCAGTTTTTCTCAAGGAATTATTTTAAATGATTCTTCATAGAAATTAATAAAATACATATTTTATTTTCCAAGGTCTGTAATTGCACACGGTGAACCGGGATAACTTTTCCAATTGAATAACTTTGAAAAAGATTATGTTTGGCGCCTTGCCAATCTACTAAACCTACCAGTCATTCAATGTCTCCTCTGTACAACACACATACAATTATTAAAATTGTAATTATTAAATTTTTTAATTAAGTTTACATTTAAGAGTAATTCGATGAATATAAAGGTTTGTACAACTATCTTCAAAAGTAAGACCTATACTTCCGAGAAAAGATTTATTTAAGAATGTAGAGTACCTTAGAGAAATAAAATATTTTTAAAGTATAACTTTTATAACAGATTTTATTTTCAAATTTCTTGATGATATCCCTGTAGTACAATTAATTAAGAATAAATACGAATTGAATTTAATGCAGCAGATGGAATTTATTAATTTTATTAGATATACTAATAAAAATGAGAACAATAAATAGGTTGTCTCAGGTGGTCGTGTAGCGTATATAATATATATAAATATGTATTAAAATTTGAGCACCAAAATCGCTAGTGTTATTCAAATTCTATGAATCACCCATTTTTTACTGAGTTAAAAAAAAATATTAAAGAAAGTCCTACTACTCAAACTTTCAAGAGATTGCTAATTACTTTTAAAATTTATTTAATTTAAAATACTTCAAAAAGATCTTAACTAGGCGCCAAACGGCGATTTAAACGAAATAAGGTAACCCGAAATAGCCCACCTCTTCCCAATGCTAGGCAGAGAATACGCAATCCTTGCAAGGCGGAAACGAGCTTACCTTCTCATCACATAATGGTGATGGAATATGACGTACGATGGAAGTTTGTTTTATGACGGATTCCATCATTTGCAGATGAAAAAGGGAAAGACACGTTTCCGAAGTGAGAATTCCGCAGATGAAAGGGGAGTAGCATATCACTATTTCGACACGTTCCTGAGTTTCATGGTCAAGATCGTGGGCGGGGGCTGTGCAGAAAATAAAATGAGTTAACTTACTTGTAAACGCTTACCTTCGGATTATCATGATTCTATGCACTGTCAAAAATAGATATTCAAAAATAAGTAAAATGCACTCGTTTCTACACTGTTAAAAATAGATATTCAAAAATAAGCAAAATGTACTCATTGCTGCACTGTTAAAAATAGATATTCAAAAATAAGTCAAATGTACTCATTTCTACACTGTTAAAAATAGATATTCAAAAATAAGCAAAATGTACTCATTTCTGCACTGTTAAAAATAGATATTCAAAAATAAGTCAAATGTACTCATTTCTACACTGTTAAAAATAGATATTAAAAAATAAGCAAAATGTACTCATTTATACACTGTTAAAAATAGATATTAAAAAATAAGCAAAATGTACTCATTTCTGCACTGTTAAAAATAGATATTCAAAAATAAGCAAAATGTACTCATTTCTACACTGTTAAAAATATATATTAAAAAATAAGCAAAATGTATTCATTTCTACACTGTTAAAAATAGATAATCAAAAATAAGCAAAATGTACTAATTTCTACACTGTTAAAAATAGATATTCAAAAATAAGCAAAATGTACTCATTTCTACACTGTTCAAATAGATATTCAAAAATAAGTAAAATGTACTCATTTCTGCACTGTTAAAAATAGATATTAAAAAATAAGCAAAATGTACTCATTTATACACTGTTAAAAATAGATATTAAAAAATAAGCAAAATGTACTCATTTCTGCACTGTTAAAAATAGATATTCAAAAATAAGCAAAATGTACTCATTTCTACACTGTTAAAAATATATATTAAAAAATAAGCAAAATGTATTCATTTCTACACTGTTAAAAATAGATAATCAAAAATAAGCAAAATGTACTAATTTCTACACTGTTAAAAATAGATATTCAAAAATAAGCAAAATGTACTGATTTCGACACTGTTAAAAATATATATTAAAAAATAAGCAAAATGTACTCATTTCTACACTGTTAAAAATATATATTATAAAATAAGCAAAATGTATTCATTTCTACACTGTTAAAAATAGATATTCAAAAATAAGCAAAATGTACTCATTTCTACACTGTTAAAAATATATATTCAAAAATAAGTCAAATGCACTCATTTTTGATTGCATTCGATGATTATCATAGATCCAAATACATCAGTTTCATTTAAAAAAAACACACGTACTCAAAAATGAGTAAAAATGAATAAAAAGAGCAGTATTTTTCCTACATAGGCTGCCTTCATAAATCACTTTCAATACCGACATTTACAACTAAGACTTACCGGGAATCGAATCCGCGTCTGCATGACCACTGTTCACACTCTTACCCGTTCGGCTATCGAAGCGACGCGAAGAAGTTATAAGCAGAAGATATGTTAAAAATGTGTGCCAAAAGAATGGGGAGTAAGATAATTAAGTTGTAATAACTCAGTTTCCATTTAAGCAATCGACATCAAATAATGTGGTAAACCATCTTCTGGTCAAATATCTTAAGTTTGTCAGGTCGCTTTGTAAGATGGCTTGAACAGAAATTGATATTAATAAAATTAAATCATACTGCTTATTTTTGCAAAAGTACGATTACTTAAATTTGAATACGTCATCGCTCACATTTTTAGTACATTTTTTTTTACAGTGTAAGTACATTCGATGCTTATCACATCTCCTGATAAGTTTTACTTTTTAAAAAGACCTGCACTCGGAAATGTATAAAAAGAGCAGTTACTTGCCTATAAAGTCTGTCTTCATAAATCACTTTCAACAAAAGTCAACAAATTGTCAACAAATGTCAACAACAATTACAACCAAGATTTACCGGGAAATCGAACCCATATACTCAGGCACCGCCTTCCTGTGCGTTATCCGTTGTACTACCACGGCGACGTGAATAAGTTATAAACAGAAGAAATGCTAAAAAGGCGTGTCAAAAGAATGGGAAGTAAGATAATTGAGTTGTAATAACTCAGTTTCCATTTCATCAATCGACATAAAAAAATGTGTAAAACCATCTTCTGAAAAACTATTTTAGTTTTGTCAGGTCGCTTTGTTAAGATGGTTTGGACACAAACTTAGATTAGCAATATTAAGTCGCACTGCTCATTTTTGTACGATTACTAAAATTTGAGTACATCATCGCCCATTTACGATTTAATTGTACTCAAAGACAAACGAGTCTGTTCAGGTACTCATTTTTAAGTATCTTTTAACAGTGTGAACAATGCTGGATTGACAGAATGACACTGAGGGTGTAGGAGGGCTGTTAAGAGGGGTAAATTATTTGTAAATAAAAAGGTATTTCAATTGCAAAAATACCCGTTCACTAGGTTATTAGGTTAATTAAAAAAACGAGCCATAAAAATAAATAAGCATTTGCCCTAAATGATTGCAAAAAAACCCTAATAATACCGGTTTTATTTATTTTTTTAATTTGATTTTCCTTACTCACTCTATAATTTTATGGAAAAAGCTATAGAATCACTACGCGAGCGACCTCTAACATAAAAAAAATTGTTAAATTAGGTAACTACAATAAAAAGTCATATATTGACTTACACGAAAAAAAAGTATACAGAAAAAATGGGAAATTAGAGAAATAAGCTGTGAAAATTAATTTTTTTTAACATTGACACACATTAAAGTGGAAAACCTTCTTCTGGACTGCTATTTTAAGCTAGTAAAGTTCAATTAACCCTCTGACACACATGGTCGTGATATCGCGTTCCAGGATATCCAGTTTTTCCAGGAATGCACTCAATTATTAAATTCACAAAAATACGCCATTTTACAATATTTTTGAAATTTAAAAGTTTTAAGTTCAATTTACAAGCTATTTCTTTACAATAAATTACAAATTTAAAAAATAATATTAAAAATTATGTTCAGAAAAAATTCATTAAACTTCTGTTTTCTATTCGTGATTTTCTATCTTCAAATTTTCTATTTGTGAAAACATTATTTTCTATTTGTGAAAACATTATTTTCTATTTGTGAAAACATTATTTTCTATTTGTGAAAACATTATTTTCTATTTGTGAAAACATTATTTTCACAAATAGAAAATAATGTTTTCACAAATAGAAAATAATGTTTTCACAAATAGAAAATAATGTTTTCACAAATAGAAAATAATGTTTTCACAAATAGAAAATAATGTTTTCACAAATAGAAAATAATGTTTTCACAAATAGAAAATAATGTTTTCACAAATAGAAAATAATGTTTTCACAAATAGAAAATAATGTTTTCACAAATAGAAAATAATGTTTTCACAAATAGAAAATAATGTTTGTACAAACAGAAAATCATGTTTGCATAAATATATAACCATTTTGCTACAAGGAATTATTACAATGGCACTGTTTTAAATATTTGGGGGAAATCAGTTATTTTTATTCTTATTACATTTTTATTTTGCTTAGAGCCATTTGAGAGTAACACAAAGACGACTTCAATATTTCATTACCATTTTCTCAGATTCCAGAATCCCATTGCACCTTTAGATTAATTGAAACTGTTGAATTTTGTAACATAGTATTGGAAATTTACAATAAACAGTGTATCCCGACTTCATTTGTACACTTTAAGATGATTTAATTTGCAGTTCTGGAATATAATATTTAAAATAAATTCTGACCTCTCCGTTTTACCGGGTATAACATACCTCCCTCCACCTTGCGACTTGGAGCAGTGCCGTTACACAACAAATATTTTGGGGGTTTAAACAAAAGATTTCCCAACTTAACGATTCGAAATTCCCAACTGAACCGTGCTGAAAATTCCCAGTTAAAACTAATCGATATTTTTCATCTTTTTTTTTATATATTGTATATATATTAGGTAATATTAAACAGTTCTCTCACAAGCATTGAAATTTGTTCCACCCATATTCCAATGCAGTGTCTGAGGTCTAATTTAAATGTAATCTTACAAGTTGGGCAATTTCTAATCTTCCATAGCTGTTCATTTGTTAATAATATTAATTTTCTTCAGGCATAAATTTTCCGAACTCGGGGTTTTTAGAAGTTGAAATTCCCAACTTTTAGGGTTTCCATATTATTGGCGGAATTGAACTCCCCCCGCCCTTGGTACGACGGGCCTGCTTGGGGGGCTCGCAATACATATTCAGCCTAGGGGGCCTACTAACTCTAAATCCGGCCCCGATATGAACAATTTACATTTGTGCATTCGTCCCCTAAAAGCACACAGGAAGTAAGTCTTCGCAAACCACTCCAGCCCAATCTCATTTGAGCACACATTACGAAAATGTGGCGGGAACCGCACCCGTTGTGTGGTTCTTGAGAATCCTCGCCCTTTTCTTGACAGCCACCCTTCCCTGCGGTGATGCACCCATTCATCATGCTCATTTGTGCAAACGATAGAAGAAGATCGTATCTGGGGATAAAGCGAAAGGGATGTGTGAGTGGGAAAACCTAGCTTTGTAACACCTCCAATGACCAGCAACATGAAGAAGACCTTGAGGTTTTGATTGAAAGGTTTTAATGTCTTGAGTTTGAATACAGTTTAAATTAAAATTTCGAGATTTAAAAAAGAATTTCGCAATACCAGTATATATGGATCGTGTTATGCAACAAATGGTTAACCCACAAATTAAAAAAAAATGACGTTTTCAACCAGGTGTTTCCACTGCTCCCCCCCCCCCCCAATCCCGATGCCCAAATCCCTCCTCCCCCTCCACAAAAAAAAAAAAAAAAAAAAAAAAAAATCTCCACCCCCTCAAATCTGTTAAGCATATAATTTTATTAGAATCTCAAATCATCAAATGAATCCAAACAAAGCTTCACATTTCGTATATTGTAAATCAGTTACAGATAAATCAAGATATAAACTTTGGTTACTTTAACTTATATACATTAACTTATATGCATGAAATTTATATATTGCCTTAAACTTCCTCTCCGCTTTCCTTTACAACGTTTCATTGCTACAAATAAATGGTGCTTGAAGTCAGGTTCGTCTGTAAAATATTTGTTCAAAAGTACGGATAACATAATTTTGCCGAATAAAATCGTAATTTCAGAAATTGTGAAAACTTTTATTAAAATTCGTAATAAATTCCATAGAACTTGTTATTGTCTATCCTCTAAGAATCGATCGATTTCGGTTCAAGAACCGCAGCTTTGTTCTGGTCTAAAAATCTGGTTTTCTACAAAATGTCACCGAGTTGGCTAAGGTGTTGATTTCAATTCCCCCAGAAAATATAATTTACAAATGGACATTTTAAAAATTTTAAATCTCGATTTTGGAATTCAATTTTATAAACACCTAAAAATAGCTACTGTAGAAATGTAGACGTTCTCTGCTTGTTCAATTTCGGAAAAACCCATGCAATCGCTCCATTTAGACTAAAATAACTACATACAATATTTTAATTTATTAAATTTGTCAGTGATATGCAAAAATTTCTCTAATTAGCAGAAACACATGATGTAAATAGGTTTTACCCTAAATGCTCAGAAACAAATGCCTCTTACATGTTAGCCAAATGCCACTGAAAATACTGATACTTTATATATAAGAAAGAAATGCTTTCTGACTGAAATATAAAAAAACAGATGTGCGTAGAGGCTTCTGTAAAATACAACGTGGCGTAAATAGCGTCTGTGTAGAATGGGCATTAGAAGATCTGTTTTTTTATTGGTTAAGTATACTTTCTCTTACCTAATGGTATAAACAAAATTGTTATGTATAGAGCACAGCTATATATATGGTCTAACAGAAATATTTATGGAAAAGTGGGAAAATCCATGTCTTAACGGTTACCGATGTCAACATGAAATAAAGTAGATTATAAGTAATGAATAAACTTGTGAAAGTTTTATAAAAAATAAACATCTATTAAACCCCAAGAAAAGAGACAGGTAATCACACAGATAAAAAAAAAATCCCGACGAAATTCAAGAAACATACTGCCTTCTACTGTTATGTTTGGCTATTTTAAATATGACTATCAAATGCAAAAACTTTATTCTATCGAATTTTAAGAATTCTTTTAGAATTAAACTTTAATTTAAAAATGCAGTATAATATATATCCACTTACCATTTCATTTTATCAATCTCAGAAAATACTTTTCAGTAAGTTTTTTTTTTTTTTTTTTTTTTGTACAATTTAAATATTTACATCTTTGTTCCACATTTCAAATGCAAGTTCACAAAAACCAATCGATTTGATGACTGAAATTTATTATCCGTTCTATATCGTAACGCCATTGAAATTATTAAAACTGATTCGACGCCAAGACGAAACTCAAATATAATAAAACCACTTGCGCTAATTAGTGAACAAATGTATGAAAGTAATTAGTTTCTTGTGGAGTTGTATATAAAAAGCGTAATTTATGTTATAAAGGTTATTGAAATGAGGAGACAGTTTATGCTTCATTGCAGTTTTTTTAAGACACATGCCACATATTTACAAACGAAAGAATTAACTTTGTGACAGTCACCGTTTTCTTTCCAGGTTTTGTCGTAGTATGCAGTCCTGAGTTTATAGCAATCTTCATATTTATTATTATTTTTAAATTCTTTCTTGCTACGGAAAAGTTATTGCCTCACAGCGTTTTTTAATTTAAATCTCAGCACTGAAGTGCATAGTCTGAATGTTTGAACCGGACAAAGATCAGTTAACGTATATGTCCTAGATATATGAGTAACACATATTAAAAAAAAATTCTAAAGGAGTTTTAAAAAAAATCCCCCCCCTCAAAAAAACAACAACAACAGCACACCCCTTAGAGCGGTCCTGGATTCTTCCATAGTCATTAATCAGATCATTTTTGGAATTTATTTTGTAGATCTTTTTAAAATAGCATTTAGTTTTAACTAAATAAAGACCTGCACCTGCATTTTCAAGCAAGATAATTTTTTAATGTCGTTACATTTTTTAATGTGTTTACAATGTCGTCAGCTTTTGTGTGGAAGAGGCGTTTCTTGAAATCGTTGGAAATTCCAAGAGGCGTTTCTTGATTATTTTTCAACCATCACAAAACCATCAAAATTATTTTTTGCCCAAAACATTTCCCAATAATAAAAAAACCTTTAAAAAATTTTCCCCCGAAAATTCTTTTGGCACGCTTTTTTTTACATTTCTTTTGTTTATAACTTCTTAACGTCGCCTTGGCAGTTCAATGGATAAGGCACTGGACTGCAGTGCCTGATGATATGGGTTCGATTTCCGGTAAATCTTGGTTGTGATTGTTCATATTTATTGAATGTGATTTTTGAACTGCTCTTTTCATTCATTGTACTCATTTTTGAGTACTTGTCTTTTTAAAAAATGAAACTTATGTATTCGGAGATATGATAATCATCAAATGTACTCAAAAATGTACATATTACTGATTTTTGAGTACCTACTTTTAATAGTGTAGAAATTTTGATTTGAAAAATGTCATGTATCATATTTTCCGGAACTATTTTAAGTTTAATCGGCCCAACAAACGCTGAAGCTGAGATCATCATGGAGAAAATTTAATTTTTACATCCATTAGAAAAATTTCTATATTTATAACTTATCTTCTAATTAAGATATCGAGAAAAAAAAATGTGTTAATTTTTTTTCGAGTGGTAACTATGATTTTAATTATTAAGTCTTACCAAAATCGGATTGCAAGTTTTTGAGATTAGCATCGTTTGTTTATCGTTGCGACTAGTCATGTTGATCTATTTCATATGACATCTATAAAACCTGAAAGGAACAAAATAGTCCCTCGAGTATGTATCCCTCATAGTAGAGAAATCATAAGGTTATGGTCTCGCTAATATCAAAGTGAGGCCAACATGTATGGCCTCAGGCACGTGGTTTAATACGTCATCCATTAAATTTTTTTTCTAGTTCATTCATAAAAATATCCCTTATTTCATGAAGTAACACATTTACTATTATTTCCAAATCACAAGTCAATCCCGAACGTTTTTTCATTCATAAATTTTGAAAGGAAGTCACGTGTCTGGTGCCATCAGGTCTGAGATGTTTGAATCACGATGATGACGTCTTATTCGCTCTATTACAGTCCATTCATGCTCGAAGGTCTAGTCACTTAGCTATTTAGCGAATTAATAAATTTCGTCATAAACAAACTAGTCTTTTCTTAATATATGACTCTTATAATATGATCTAATAGATTTTAGAAATTAAATACAGTTATTTTGCTGAAGAGAATTACAAGAAAAAATTTATTTATACAGGATTAAAGAACTTACTGGTAGATTTTATACTAAGATCAGTTCCCTTTTAACATATATATGTAGAATAAAGCAGAAAACTTCTGAATAACAATTTAAGCTTGCCAAGTTTTTCATTAAGATCGATCCAACAGATGTTGAAATTAGCGCAAAGAAAATTTGAGTCGTACATCAATTTGAAAAATCCATTTGGAAAAACATTTCCATAGTTATAATTCGTCATCTAATGACATATTAGAATCTTTTCCGAGTAAACGTTGAATTTATTTCTTATCAAAATAGGATCAGTAGTTTTCGAGATTAGCGAGACAAAGAAGCTTTTTAAATGTTCACAGGCAAAGAAATTCCAACTTTCAATTTACATTTTTTTTTTTTTACAAAGTTTGCATAATTTATTAGATTCTGATACATAGAATAGTAAATCTAATCAGAGATCTCAATAAGTAGACTACAAAACTTATGCAAAATTCCGGAAAACTTAAGATATTTCTATTTTTGGAACAGGAGAATACGGCCATGCCAAATCGAGAGAATTTATTTATTGTTAATTAATTTTGCTGACTAAATATACTAATTATATTATAATCAATAAAAACAATCTATTAAAGCAAACTATAACATTAAAATAAATTCTTCATTCACAATAAAATATTTATTAATATAACAAATTATCTTGTTTTTACAACAAATTTACATTCAAATGCTTACACAAATGTTAATGTGTTAGTTACATGTATATTGAACAATATAATACTGTTTTAAATATTTTGTTTAATATAATACATTTTTCAAGCCCTTTATTTTAAACAGCAAATATAACATTGCATGTTTGGGAATACTGTAATTTAACTATTATTGGCAGTGGAAAATTTTTCTAATGTCAAAGTTAGTGTATAAAATCCATTTCCATGAAATCCTCAAATATAGGTTTTACAATAAACGACATATGAAAACCCTTTTTCGCGAGCTTACATAAGCACACACACAAGAGTAATGTAAAATAGTCCATTAGTAAAAGAAGGAGTAATATAAAGAGGTAACTTTTAAATAATGTCAAAGTCAGGGCTGGATATTAAACTTACTTAACTTTGGTTTATATAAATATTTTTAGCAAAGCACATTTTTTTAAAATTTAAGAAAATTTTAAGAAGAAAAAAATAAATTATAAATGTATTTTCCTTCTTCAAGAATATTTTCCGAGTTTTTTAGCATTTCTGAGATAATGACTGGAATGCAGTCGACTTATAAACATTGGATAAAAAGCATCAATGAAATGTCAATTTCTTACAAATATACAGTAGAAGGGGTCATGTATACATATATGAAGCTTATTAAAACATTCTATAATAGGGTACATATAACTTTGAGAAATTCAACTATTTAGCAGCCAAAAATACAATATTTAGACTTTCAGTTTGTTTCATTATTTATATGTGGTTGTCACAAAAAATCATTGAAAAGATTTTAAAGTGCCCCTTAAATCATGGATGCATAGCATACAGATCATTTAAAAAAAAAATGATACCAGTCACAGGTTACCTCATGAATTACAAAAAGGGGGAAAACACTAAGGTAGCATTTTGCCATAGCGCGGAGCAGACACTGGTGTTTTTAATAAAAACATTTAAACATCAACATTGTAAATTAAGTAAAATATATAATAATAAACATACATTCATGACAAAAAAATTAAATATATATACTAAGTGTTATTTTACCCTAAAAATAGTAGGCCTAAGTAAGTTATTTCACAAAGAAAATAAACTTTAGAGTTATCCTGTAAAACTGATCACATTTTCATCAAATGAAAAATAGTTATCATTTCATGGAATGTGCAAAAATATAAATATGAGGCACAACAATAATATAATATCTTCCAATTGTATACCATCCAACTATTGCATTTGAAATTCTTGAAATTATGTTTTACTTTAAATTCGAATAAAATTTCTATAATGATTCAGATGTCCAGAAATGATAATTTTTATGTCAAATCCCTAAACTACATTTAATTGTCAACTTGTAACATAAATATATATAAAAAAAAACAAAGGCAATAGCTTGCGAAATTCCAAATGATGTATATTTTTAAAAATGAATCACAAGGGATTTTCATTATCTCTGTTATTTGAAACAAAAAAATCTCAATTACCCTTTTACGAATGTAATAATATAGCAGAAAAATCATCTAATTTTAGTACTTAAAACAAAATTTGTCCTTTTTTTTTTTGTTTGTACAATTTTATATTCCATAATATTATAGATTTTACAATTGATAAGTATTTTTTATGGAGCAAAACTATTTTTTTGTCTGTTGGCTTTCTAAAATGAAATATTGTGTCCAAATCCATACCATTTTACATGTTCTTCCTACAACTCTACACAATCATATAAAAAACTAATAACAGATGCAAGTGGGCAGGTATGCAAATGGATTTAATTACATCTTTAACATAATAACAATCATATGACTCTCTCAAGTTATCAATAACAAGCAGCACTAAACATTTTTTATTTCAGTTAAATCATAAAATGTTTGGAAATTTATTCCATCCCCTTGAATAGGAGACGAAGCAAATGGACAAATGAGAGCTAGATACCACTTTGCACCAAGAACTTGGATGAAGTTATTTTTCCACCCCAAATCGTACAGCGTGATATCGGCTCTCTTCTCGTGAATAGTTTGACCTTGGGAGATGCACTTTATTTGCACTACAAGAAGGTAGGAGGTGAGTATAAACACCAGGGTTAATATGATTTGTGATATGGCGCACAGGAAACCATAAAAGCTGAGGAATCCGAACAGGACTGCAATGTGTGGGGCAACCAATGAAATCAATGACAATAAGTGAAGACCTCCGATGGATTCGAGACAGTGGGAGCCTTGTAAGACCCACGCAAATAAGGATCCTAAATAAATTAATAGAAAAAATTCATCAAAATCAGTTATTAAACTTGGAAAAATTAGTATTGTTAAAAAAAAGACAATACATTTGTTTCAAAAACATAGTGTACATTAAAATCTTTTAATAGGAATTATGGGTCAGATTTACTGTACGATCACCCATGGCGAGATTTTTTTTTAAATGGCAATCCCCTCCGACGTAACAAGGAATTGCAGCAACCTTATTGGACAACAGTCGCCAAAATGTTGACTTTTTGAAAAAGTCGCCAAGGGTGACCGTACAGTGAATTTTTACCGAAATTATCAATGTATCATTTTAAAGAGTAAAATACTTTGGCAACTTATTTATATTTATATGTAGGGTGGTCTGTTAATACTGAAACTGTAGAAAAGGTACTATAGTGTGACTCTGGTTAAATGAATGCTGAAAAGTCAAATATTTTGCATGACCCTATTGGTCAATTCACCCAAACTTGTTAGTTGATTAACTGAAACCAATTTTGAGGGTTTGTTACCCAACCACCAATTAATCAGGACCACACTATACTGTTTTAAGGTTTTTCATTCATTTAGGAAGTAAATGAACTTTGTTTTGTAAATTCTATAAAACACTGTTAGAGTCTTAATATAATTTTTATTAAATACATTTAAAAAGTAAAGGTGACAACCAAACATGGCTTTGGCAGAGAGTACATCTAGGGTTGGAAATTAGCTGTCGTTAGTAGAATTTTGCACTTAAAAATTTTAGTTTGACGATAATTTCTTAGGTCTAACTTTGTTTCATATTTGTTACTTAGCAATACGCAAATTCGATACTTATATTTTATTACATCGAGCACTAATAAAAATAAGCGTTTAAGATTGATAAAGTTAATGAAAGTGAAGTTGGCGATTAAACGGGAGCAGAAAATGCGTTTAATAATAACATTTTATTTTTGGTAATTGCTCTTATACTTTTCAGTTATTTTATTGGTAAGGTGGTGATATTTATTAGACTACAAACGGAAACATGTTTCTAATTTTTATATAAAAGAAGCTTTAACGATTACAAAAATATCATAACAGTTGGCAGCTCTGCTTAAGCAATTTGAATTATTTTTAAATTACGCCTTAGCAGAAAATTTATATCTCCCAATTTAGGACCCTGATTACCAATTAGTTTTACTACAATACTGAATTGCTACATTTGGTTAATTTCTAGTACCCTACTTTACTTACCCAACGCATTGTGGCGACAAAAAAAACCGTCATTTTTGGCCTTGGCGCAAATTTTCAGAATCGCGCCAAGGAGGCACTGTACACTAGGAATTTACCCCACATTTAACTCACCTAGTATTACGTAGACTACAGCCATGAAATAATAACGATGATTGTAGAAACCGACGCAGCAGCCGGCGACCATGCAGTGCTGGTCTCGCTTCAGTATGCATTCATCACAAATCGGGCAATGGTAGGATCTTGGAGGTGAGTTTATCTGGCAGAAATGACAATACTTCCAGTTCAGGTGGAGCACCGCTGGGAGGTTCTTCTGTTTCCCAGACGAATCCACCCGTTGTAAATAATACAGATTTCCTATCATGTTCACAAATATGAAGCTTATTATAAGCAGGTGGATTGAACAAGCAAAATCTAATGCTGGATAGCTCTGGAATAAAATATATAATTCCCATATTGTAATAGTTGGAATGCAGGTTGTCATCAAAACAAACAGCCCACGATCTAAATTGTTCTTGGGCAAAAAGTCCTTCTTGTTGAAAGGTAAAACAGGCTCAATATCATTCATGTTGACCGATCGGGAGGAATTTTAGAGAGAGGTTAGAAAGATATTAAACCCTCGAACATTTTGAGGTTATCAGGTATAATTACAGAGGAAATATCATTGTTAAAATCTTACAGGAAAGTTTAATATTGCACCCACTTGAACTCGAAAGAAATCAAAACAAATAAAATCACGCGACTTACATGGTCACAGTTAGGAAATATGAGCTGTAGAATATCAAAACAACAAGATTGCGACAAATTTTTAATACCAAACTAAGTTAAATCATATTTCATAAAGAAAATTTTGTATAATATATTATATATTTAAAAAATATAATTTTGGCATTTTTCTAAAAAAATATTATTTTTTATCGACTTTACTCGTGACCGAGTATAACCTTTATATTTTCATTAAAACATTGATTCTTCAAACTATTTTATTTTGATTATAACTTTTTGTAGCTTTTTAAAATGGCAAAAAATTATATTTTCTGAAAATAAATTATACATAAAATGTATTATATTAGTTCGGTTCATAATTGTTGTAAAATTTAAATATTCTTGAGTGTAAGATTTATTTATCCTATCGAAAAGATGGCCGCGATATTGTCTCAAAACAGTTCGACTGGTTTTTGTAAGTGTAAAATATTAACTATATGCATTTTTATTTATAGATTAAAAGAAAGAAAAATCACTGCATTATTTTATAAAATGCTTTTGAACGTATATTTTTGTGGAATTGTTTAAAAATATGTAATTTTTCGGTGCTTGAAATTTGTACTCTCATTAGACTTAGACTAATCAATTATCTTAAAAGTACTTTTGAGGTTTTCTTTAGAAGACTTGTGCTTATTATGCTAAAAATCAAATTAAATTTTTGGATTTATTTAAGCGTTTAAATACATGCACTACATAATTTACAAAATACTTTTGTAGCACGAAGTCATATAATGTTTTACATGTAAACTTTTTAATTTAAAAAACAATCTTCGATAAATTAAAAAAAAAAAACTGTGATGCCAAATTGTACATGTGTTCTTTTGGAATACTAAACATTTTCTGTTTATTAATTTTACTGGAATATTTTAATTATCTAAAAAAGTGAGGAAAATTCTCATTTTAATAATAAAAACTTTGAGAAACATAATTGTCTGAGGATTTTTTTAAAAACGATCTTACATGTTTGGTACATGGGTTTGTTTCAAAAAGTTATCTCCATATGTTGATATCAGTGTTCACTCTAGAAATAAAAAGGGGCAGGGCGCTGTTGGCAGTAAAAGGGCACCCCGTCTTTGAAAAGGCACTTCTTGTTTTTAAAAGGGCACTTGCGCACACAAAATTGATATACATTTATGAAGATATTATTTGACATTTAAAAATTATTTTTCCTAAAATCCAAATCTGTAAATAACCCTAATCAGACCCCTTATGAAATTGATAAAAAGGCTACTTAAATCCAAAATTTGGTAATAAAATGCCTAGTCTTGCAACTTGTAAAATGCCTAGTTCCAAACCACCATCTCTTTTATAAAAAAAAAATTGGCATTTTATATGCGGGCACAGGCAACCAATATAATTCGTGGAATGCCCTGTGTTCGAAATTACCACGGAATCATCGCGATTTCACAACACGCGTATTTAAAAAGGAGGAATTTAAGGAAAAGGAAAATTTTGTCTGTCTTTTATTGTCTTAATTCACTTAATCAATTTACACAAAAAAATTAATCGATGCCTTTTTTAAAGACACCTAGGAAAGGAAGAATGCTTGTACTTGACTGAAAAGGGCAAGAGGGGTGGAATTTTTTCAAAAGGGGCATGAGGGCACTAACAAAATGAAAAAAGGGCAGGCAGGGCGGCCCGCCCTTCAAAAAACGTCTACAGTGAACACTGTTGATCTTATTAGTAATTTTTCTCAAAATTGTTTTTTATAGCTAAGTTTAACTGTAGGAATAATGTTTGATTAACTATTGCAAAACATTGAAATGAAGCCTAAAAAAGTGGGTTAATCTGTCTTTTAAGGTGACCCTGATTTTTTGCCAAATCTGGCAACCTGCCGCCAAATTCAGGGTGAAATTAAGTAGTTATTTTATTAGCAACCAAACTGGTTTTTGTCACCAAGCAACGTTTAAGTGTTGCAAATATGGCACTTTCAGAAAAGTCGTCAAGGGCGACCGTATAAAGCAGATTAACCAAATAGTGTTCTATCTTTTTTTTTCTGTTAAAGTGTTTTTAGTGAATGGAAGATGTGGCAAAATAAATTTGACAATAAAAAGAACGGATTTTAGTAAAACCAGCCGTAACTTTGTAAAATCCATAAATAAGGTTTTTAGTTGCTCTGTTATTGTTCACCTTTACAAAACTTTGAGTTATAATTTATCGTATTGTTTTCAGATAAGGCTCCTGTATCGAAAGGCATTCTTGGCTGTATGTTTTTGACATCTTGCGCCTTAAATGTGCCTCTTCTTGCTCATATTAAACAATATGTTGTATATAGTATTCCAAGCATTTTTCAGAAATATGAGGTAAGTGAAAAGACTTTGATACTATCCTTTTCTCGGAGAATGTTAATCTAAAAAAATTCTTTTACTGAATAAATTATTACCAAGAAACGAAATTAAGAAAAGTGTAAACTAGGCTTCCAATTTAGCAGTGATTTAAAAGTACCAGGCCTAAAAAAATTTTACTAGACCCAAAATTATTAAAAAAAATTTGTCCAAAATTGAAAACTTGTGTCCGAGCTAAGTTGTACTCGAAAATTTCAATTTAAAATCATTGAAGAAAAAGACATTTTAATTTGTAAAGTAAATATTAAACCGATAAATAAAAAAAATGAAGAAAACTTGGCGACAGAAACAAACTTTACCAAAGTTTCGGACGATTCCTTACGAATAAAAGTATGCACCACTCGCTCTTGTCGTGTGTCTTTCAAACCTCCATTGGACTTCTTAAATTAAATGTCCCTTATTATTATTTTAATATCTTATAAACCAATTACTTATACACTAAAATGTGAAATTTCTAATCCTTAACATCATTTTATAAAGATTTATGAAAACCTTATTTGTCTGTCGACGTTATTCACTTGCTAATAAATTCTGATGAGTATAGTAAGTTTTAAATTTTTATCGGACTTGACATAACTTTTACTGATAATATAAGTTTGATAATTTTATAAATTTTATTATTTTTCATATTCTTATTTTTCTGATTTTATTTTGTCTTTATTCGTTAAAGTGGCATAATGAGAACTTGAATGACTGTTTTTTCATTCTTTTGTAGATTTGGAGAGTCATTACATCCAAGTTGACATTTTTAGAAACCAAAGATCTAGTGTGTGGTTGCCTATTGATATACTATTTTAGGATATTTGAGAGGAGATATGGTTCCCATAAGTTTGCTGTGAGTATTTCTAATATTTTTACATGTTAAAAATTTAAATATTGTGTTACCATTACATACATATAAAAATACTTAATATGTTCATAGTAGAAACAAATGAAATAAATCTTGACTTTTAATAGAATAATAAATTAAAATATGCTGTTTAATAAATTTTCCTGAAAGTTCAAACTAAGAAAAATCTTTAAAGAAATAATGTACCTACTTTTGAAATAAATGTTAAAAGTATGTAAATAGTCACTATTTTGCTCATTAGATTTAAACAGCAAAAACTTTTAGATTTATATCCTACTTAAACTACTTGTATAATTGCATTTGAGTTAAATAAAAAAAATAAAGGAAACTATTGTTTTGTTAGACATTAACCACCTGACAGATACAAACGTGTATATCCATTCGAATATCTCCAGTTTTTTCAGTAGCAGTAGTACACCTAATATAAAAATTAGTAAAAAATCTCTTTTTTTTAAATAATTTTCAAATGTAAAGCATTTTGAGGATGTTTGGAAACTTTCTCTACTGATGTAATTAAAAAAAATATTTTTGTAAAAAAGGAATGTGTTGGAAATATAAATTAAACTTTCCTGCAATGAAAACAAACCTACAGATTCAAAATTTTGCTTATCCATCAGAGGGTTAAGAAGTGTAATAAATTTGTACTTAAATTGTTAATACTCAAATGATTAAATATTTTACAATATAAACTAAAAAAATTGTTTAGCAATGTCTTATAATATGATAATCTTTTCAAATTTGATCCATTACACAAATTGACAAAAAAAAAAAACTTTTTATTTTTTGCCTCGAATTTTTAACTGTTTTTCATTATATATTTGGTGTGTTAATTTCAAATATAAAGACAGTTTTTCTCTATCAGCTCTACTTTTGGAGATTTGTCGTAGGTAAAGTTAATTTAACATGTAAACGTAAATAATGGTACTTTTATATCTCAAAAAGTAAAGCTGATAGAGAAAAACTGTTTTCATATTTGAAACCAACTCCAACTCACAAAATATAGTCAAAATCAGTTTTAAAAAAAAATTCCATGCAAATAATTGTGTGTTTAAATTAAAGCCTATACCCTAAGATTAATTTAACATGTAAATGTAAATAACGCTACTATCATATCTCAAAATGTAAAGCTGATATTGAAAAACTGTTTACATATTTGAAACCAGCACACCAAATATAGTCAAAATTAGTTTTTTTTTTAAAAAAGGCAAATTATGTGTAGGCTTTTGTTATTCATGAATATGAAAAAATATTGTTCAAGTCCTCTTAATAGATCTTCTAGATCAGTGGTTTTCAACCTGTGGTACGCATACCTCTGGGGATACATGACACTCCTTTTGGGGGTACGCAAAAATATTAATAATGAGGGTGGGAAACACTTACATTTAAAATAAAAGCCTTGTGATAAATGTGTGTCATCGATTTGAGTCGTATTATTCATTTGCCAGCTAACCTTAAAACATTACTGCCTAACAAAAGCAAACTTTTTTTGTGTGGCGGGTTGGGTGAGAAGAGCTATGAAACCAGCACACCAAATATAGTTAAAATTAGTTACAAAATTCCAGGCAACAAATTATGTATTGGCCTGTTTTATCAATCTATGAAAAAACAACAAATAACATACCCATAACTGAATTTTTTTATCAAGAAGTATTTGAGGGAAAAAAAGTTGAGAACCATTGATCTATATATAGATAGTTTATGAGACGTAATTTAAATTGTTTTACAATACGTTTAATGTGTTATTGCTTTTTACCTAAAATTGTTTTGTAATTGTTGTTTTTTTAGTCCTATTTGATGGCAGCATGTACAGTCTCCACAATTCTCGAGTTGATATTAGTATTTTTTCTCAACCATCTTGATGTTCAAATAACGTTTCTCCCAACTGGGCCGTAAGTATTTCCCTTCGTTACTCTACCACAATTACGCATCCCTTGAAATCATTATGCCACTGTTGTATTGTCACTTCCAAATCTAGTAGTTTAATTTCATCTCTGTTCCAAATGTTCTATGAACTTAAAACTTACCATACATATGAAATTCTAATATGTTTTGTTATAACATAATGACCTCAATTGATAATGGGTCGTAAATGGGATTAAGACTACTAATATTCATTTCTGAAAAGTGGAAAATAATAAATTAAATACTTTTTTAAACAGTTTTATTAAATGCAATAAAACATTTGATAAAAAATAACAGTTGTTTACTAAAGTCGAGTGACCTCTTTAATTATCAATAACGAACTTAAATCTTAAGATTCATAATCAAATGTCACAAATTAAGAAGTGAGACTTGAATGACATCTTTATTTTTTTCCATCTTAAGATTGTCACCCTGTTTTTTATTGTAATATAATGCATAAATCACATTTTGGGTCTGTGTACATTCTCATTAGGAATTTAATTTTATTACACCAAAGTGAAAGAAAATAGTTTTTATGCAACACTTAAGGTTACAAGCATTTCAGTTACATATCTATTTCAGAATTAAAATGTAAAAACAATGCCTTGGTTTCTAATTTTTTAATATTAAGCTTATCACTCATTAAAACTTTAGTAGCTTACTATTGCAAAAAAATGTCACTTTTGGGTAGGGATGAAACGGATATCCGGTAACTATCCGGTATCCGGCTGATTTTTTACTATCCGGTAACTATCCGATATCCGGAAGTAAAGTGCCGGATATCCGATTTACCAAGCCGGATATCCGGATGAATAAAACATCGAAGATTTTTTTTTTTGGCGGTCAATTATCTTTGCTAAGAATATGGTATTTAAGTATTTTCCTGAAAATTCTACCAATGTATTAACAGTGTGCAGATTCTCCCTTGAATTTTTCTCGTTTTTAACTTTAAAATTCTATTAATTTTTTTTAATGAATCGTTATGGTGGAGGGTCATAACATCTCACAACTAATATAAAGTTAAAATAAAAATAAATTTCTCAAAAGTTTAAGCAAACTTGAGTTTTTATGTTTGGAATGAAAGGGCATATGGTAAAAATACAATTATTCAAAAATAGAGTTTAAAGTGTACAAAACATACGCCCATTGCTAGCAGCACCCTAGGCTAACCCTTTGTAAATTTTTTTTTTTTTGAATGTTTATTCAATCTTGGTATCACCTTAAGGGTAAGTAATTGGGGAATATTATAAAATAAAAAAATATTTTGTAATTTTTGACCGATTTCCGTATTTTCTAGTGTGTATGAGAAGATATTTTCATAAAAAAGAAACTATCCGGTTCATCCCTACTTTTGGGGTGTATTTTCAAGAGTCAGGAACCAAAATTAATTCATCCTAATTTTTGTTAAAAATACATTTTTCTGGTAAATTTTGAGCATTGTCTATCTCAGTTCAAAACAGAAAGCATTGATAAAGTTTTGTTAAAAAAAGCCTGATGTGTCTAAAATTAAGACTTAGAATTATGAGCACTAATTTCTTTACAAGTTAAAAGATTATTGAGATAAAACTTGTTATTTATTGTTCATAATATCAACAGAATTAGGAGATGTTATGAACTTAACTCTTTGGAGAAGGTAAATTTGTAGTTACAATTTCCCCCAACTGGTAATTGGTTATCGAATGAATAGTTTTCAACATTTTATGTGGCAACTTGTAACTTTTCACAAGTTCTTTACTTAGGAGGCATTTTTGCATCTTATTTTCTGCTGATGAAGCAAATTGATTTTGTTTAATCTCGTCTCCCAACCCTATTTCTAAACAAAAAAAAAAATTGCCATAACATCGTCTATTTGCTTACTTTACATTTTTTGTTGTTAATGTATTTGAATGTTGTCATTTATCTGTTGTTCTCAAATCTTACAATGTATACATTTCAGTTAATCTTTATCCATTGTTAAATTTACTGTGTTCAACCAAATTTAACAAATAAGTTGGTAATATGAATATTTTTTTTTCCAGTTATGCACTGATTTTTCCATTATTTGCAAATTACTTCATGGACATTCCCAGGGTAGCGCAAACTTATATTTTAGGTGTCCCAGTGACAGGGAAAACATTAACTTATCTTGTAGGACTGCAGGTAACAACCATTTCAAATATATTTCACATTCATTCCATTTCCTTTGTGAATGTTTAATTTTTTTTATTCAATTTAATTTTGCATTAGAAACTAATATATAAAAGCATTAGAAAAAATATTAATTTTCACATCTCAGCTATCGGTTTATTTAAGTCAAATTTCGTATATTAATTTCAATTGCTTCATGCATCTGGAAAGCGTTTGCCAGCAATGTGAAATGGGAAGAACACTTAAAATATTTTTAATCTTGATTGAAAAAAATTTTAGATTTCAGTAGTTTATATTTGTGTGTGCTATTACCTGATATAATTGTACAAATTTCTGCACATTTTTCATTATATAAAAAATTGCTATTTAGGTTTTTTATTGAAGTGCTATAAATATTTTTAAATAAGGGTATGTTTCTGATTTTTAAATCCCTTAAGATGTATTCAGATGTGTTAGTTTTAATATGGTTTTGCTAGATTTTGAAATATGGTAGCTACTAATTTGCAACCAATTAATTTCATCTTAAAAATTGTCAATATTGATATTTAACTCAAATAAGCTAAACAAAAATTTGAATGTTAGGGAATGTATGTACATAATCTTTATAAAGCGGTTGTACACCTTTAATTTTTTTTTAAATGTTGACTGGTATGTAAAGTTATTTTTCATATTTGATGCTACTTAAACTAAAATATTGTTATACAAAGCAATGTATGCAAATTTATTGTGGGAAATAAATTGGTCAATTTTAAAATTAACTATTGAAAAGTTGTTTGGTATGCTGTGGGAAATATAAATTGTTTACCAGGTTTAAAACCTTTATCTTTTCATAGACAGACAAAAGTTTTGTGGGATACCATAAATAATAAAGAAAAATGTTTATATTGATGGCTAAATTCTCAATCATTGTATGTCTACTTTTGTAAACTTTCGTTAAATACAAATTTTTTTCGAAGTTGGGCCAAACTATAAATCGGCACCACAAAATTATTATTTGGAAGGAACATACAATGTTTATGCAAGAGGAAAAAACTAGACTCCACCTTAATATTGATACCAATATATAATTTTTGCCAAATATGGACATTCTGTGATTGTGATTTTAGCCATTCATATGTACCTCAATAATATGCAGCTCAAAGCTAAAATTCCGCAATTACCGGAAAAGGCTATGAATATTGTTGTTTTAGTTAAGATTAAACCCTATATCAATGCCAATTTGATATTTCAGATAATGAGTAACAACAAAGAATCCATGATTTCTGGTTTTTGCTCCTTAGTAAGTATTTATATATATATTATTTTAAAATCAAATATTGTTAAGATTTATTGCAAAGCAAAATTCAATTCTATAGTTTATAGAAATAAAAATCTTTCTGCATTTTAATATAACATAAAGAAAATTTCATAGTAACAAACAAAAAATAGCTTTAAAAGGTAAAATAGTAGGATAATTCTTATCCAATAGAAAAAAAAAATAATAGGTATTAACTAAATGATAACTAAAAATCGCATCTATTAAACACACTGAATAATACTTAAATTCTTTGAATCTTTCATACGGTGCTTTTTTTATTGCTTTCTATGGAGCAAATGCTTAAAACATAATTTTACCATGCAGTATTGATTTAAGAAATACTTAATTTTGGTAGGTCCTTAATTAGTGGCCCTTTAACCCTCTAGTGCATGAATTTTTCTTTTTTAATGATTTTTGTTTTCTTTTTTCCCCTGGACCGCTGAAAAAATACACAAAGAAAATCTTAAGTGCCTATTTATTTAATTAATTTAAACCGATGTGTAGCGTATATGCAATATTGTATGTAATTACTAAAATAATTTTCAAAAAGTATGAAAATATAGTTAAATCCACTCTACATACTTCTAGTATTAGCTAAGATTTTTTGTAGAGCCATACTTATAATTAATAAAACAATCTTCGAAAACTTCACCTTCACTAGCCAATTTTCAAACAACAGACCTCAAAGCAACTGATTGCCTTTATCACAATCATATTTATAAAGAAAAGGAACCTTGCGGTAGTTACAAAAACTAGGCATGTGGTCCCCTATGTGACAATACTATAGTAGTTAACGTAAAACTCAATAGATGCAACTAGCGGTCATTTTAAAGTTGTGCAGCATATATGCTACGCTATGTACTAGAGAGTTGCATCCTTAATTTTCAGCTTATATCATTACTTATTTATAAAAGGGTTTTCACAAAATAATTCAGTCATCAAATGGAATTGCCAATTGATAAAGTCAAGTATTTTTTTATGGTCATTTGTTGTTTTTAAAATAAAGTTCCTTTGCCATATTGTTGAATTTTGAACTGTTAGGGCACAATTTATATTTTTGATTATAAAAAGCTAAGAGGTCCTTAAAAAGTTGCCAAAAGGTTATTAGAAACTACTCAATTTCTACTTTTTAAATTACATAGGAACCATGTATGAGTTTTTCCAAAAATATGAACAATGCTAAGTTTTAAAATTTTATATTGTAGTTCTGTTTTGATATAATCATTGTCCAATCTATCCCATTATGTTTCGTAATGTAACTATTCTCCTGTTTGCAGCTTGCTGGTATCATCTGCAGGTGGAACTTCCTGCGCGTGGTGGACATTGTGAGGGTGCCAAAGTTCTTGGCCCGCTGCTGTGGGGTGTGTCTGGGCTGGATCCTGGACTCCTCCCCCCCAGCAGAGGACTCCGTACCCATGGGGGCCACCCTGGAGATCCAGCGGCAACAGCAGCTGGAGATGATGGAGCAGCAGGTGCTGCTTTCCAGGGCAAGGGAGAACAGAGGGAACTCGGGGGTGGTAAGGACATACATTTGTTTACTGGATTTTAAATGATTTCGCGCTTTGAGAAGAATAGCATGTCTATATCATGTCGTATTGTCTATAATAGAAAGGTATCCTAAGTAATGTAAAATATTTTTTTTGTAACTGAATTGCGAGGTATAGATTAGAACGTTACCTTATATTACTATAAATGACTATTGTCTTTGATAGGACCACACTATATTAGAACTCGTAGTATAGGCTGCATGTGATAATTACACAAAACAAAAATGATTATATCTATCCATTGCATAATCAGAGCAGTATTAAAAAATTATATTATCTAAACATTTTTGATTATTATAATATAAAATAGTTTTTTTTATAAAACTTATTCATTGTGTTGTCAACTGTAATGCAATGTTAGATTTAAATTTCCGTCCCTCGATTCATTTCCATTAGTGATTAGTGGATCTTCTGGTTTTTCAGCAATTCATGAAATTTTTTAGTTAACTTTTTTTTCTGTTACAATATTTTCAAATCTAATGCAGTGAGACATAATTAAGTTATCTGTAGTAATAATTAAGAATTTAGTTCAAAAGATGACATGTATTTAAAATATAAAACTCTTGCTGTAAAAGCAAGTTTATAGTTCCACTAATTTTGCCCCCACAGAAGTTTTTACAAATTAGCTAACTTTTGAGTTTTTGTTCGAATTTTTTCTCTTTTTTTATGTTCTGCGTTACATTGTCTTGTTAATGAACATGATGTTTTCTATACTCGTAGACAACCTAAGTTGAGCCTAAATCAATTGAATATTTATACATATCATAGCTTCTGCTTAAAGTTCAACTTAGGTTGTCCCCGAGTATACGAATATATATATGATAAAATTTTTGCAGCGTTTTCACAATCGGCAACAAATGGCGCAAGGATACGCTGAACGACTAGTTCCACCAACCAACGATGGTGGCTTGTTTGGCAGCTTTCACAACCAGAATATCTGGAACAATGCCTTCAGCCCCTCAGCTCTGTTGAGGAGGAATCGACAACCAGAAGTAGACCACTCTGCGGGTAAAGACTTTTGTTCCCTCTAGATGCAATTATTATTTAACTTGTATTATTCATCTCAAATTTAACAGGGTTGCCAAGTACTGGTAAAACCAGGAAATGTCAGGATCCCCCCCCCCCCTTCCTCTCCCCCCAATTTTCTAGAAAAGTATTGAAATTTTAAAAAATATATATTAGATGACTGCCCTATCATATTACTTTTACTATTAGTGCCACAATTTACTTTTCATTACATTATATTTATAAAAATTACAATTCCTGGTTTTATTATTTACTAGATTATTATTCAGTTGCAGCTCATTTTAAAGAGTTTCAATATTAATGTCTAAAAAAATTTTATTGTTTGTGTATTTCTCAGATGGAATTTTTTGAAACCTTAGGTGAATACCTGGAGAAGCTTTGCAATTTAGATCTGGATATTAAGTGTCAATACATTGAGAATTTTTTAGTTTTAATGTGATTGTTTTCCCTGGCCAATTAAACAGTTTTCTTAACTGGGATTTGTTTTAGGAAAACAAATACTAAAGTTTGTTAGCAATAGAATGAATTATTTAATTTTAAAATGTGTTGAGCTAATCCAAGGGTTGCCATGTATCTGGAATTGTTATAGGAAAATAAGTGACTTAAATTTTCAGCTAAGAAAAATATCTAAATAATTAAAAAAATTCTTGGAAAGTCTGAATTTTTCTAAACATTCTGGTTAGTTTGGATTTACATTGTTTTCTTGTCATTAACAAAGTTGACTTCTAATAAATTTAAAAATAAATGAATGTTTCTATTTTTCAGAATTTTATTTAATAATGAATCCACAAAAGAGAAATAAGGGACACTACCTGTGTAATATAAAAACTTTATAGAGTTCCAAGGGTTTTCGATTTTTACATGCAATATTGTTTAGTTTTATTTAAATATATTAAAGTTTTGTAGTAAATGAAATTATGATTGCAATTAAACAAAATGACTCCCCTTGGTTAATATGGCACAAAACTTACCTTTAAGTCAAATGTATATAAATTCTTAAGTATCCTTACATATAAAAAATATTGTGAAATCAAATTTGATTAAAATTATCAGAATTCATTTTAAAGTTTTATTTTATGCTATTATATGAAAATATGTATTACAATTTCATAGCGTATAATTTAAAACATTAAATAAAAAAAGAAATATTTATTCGCTTCTATCCAGTTGTATATAATAAGGTTTACATATAGCAAATCATAAAATAAGCACTATGCCACCAGTCCAATTTCAAAAATTTCTTCAAATCCCCTAGATAATTTTTTGATAAAAATTCTATTATATTTTCTACAGCTTTGTCACAAAATAGTAGAATTGTCAATAAAAAAATTGTTTGCAGGTTCTTCTATAATTTTAATGTATACTACCTTCACAAATAAATGACTGAACATTTCAAGTTGTCTGAATATCCTAAAAAAATACCATGGGTTTTGATAGACAACCCTTTGTATATTCTGCATTATCAGTATTGTGATTATCATACATGAACAGGCAAATTTTATGCTAAACTGTTATAATCTTAGGCATTCATCAATTTTGAAATTTGCAATTAGTAAGATAAAAGCGAAATAACACATTTTTTATGTGAGGGAATTTGGTGTGGATTTGCAAATTTTACTTGACAGCTGTCTGGTATGTTTTTGGGAATGTTATCCTATAATGTTAGATAAAATCTTTGATTTATTAAAATCGGCATATAAAGTGAAGGATCGAAATCCGTGAGTATATATGACAAGAATGTATTTTCTTTCTCAGGTTCCGGAGAAATGGCTGCGAATGGTATTAATCAGAATCATGTTGAAGCTAGTACACCTGCACAAGAGGACCAGGTAAATCTTCTAACTGAATGGCACTAAACCTCTATTCTCTACACATTTTTTATCAAGTTTTTTGTTTCACCTGGACAATGCATGGGTTGCATATGTGTGTAATCACCATGGCAAAAATTCATCAATTGGGCTATGAATTGCTACTTCATCCAATATATTCTCCAGATTTAGCCCCGTCCGACTATTTCCTGTTTCCAAAGTTGAAAAAATGGCTATGTGGTAGGAGATTCGGGTCGAATGAAGAGGTCATCATTGACACAAACGCTTATTTTGAGGGCCTTGAGGAATCATATTATGTAAAAGGTATAAAAAAATTAGAAACACGTTGGACTAAATGTATCGAGCTAAAAGAAGATTAGGTAGAAAAATAAAATTCTTGTTTGCCGAAAAAAAATGTTTTCCTTTAAAAGCCACGGACTTATCAAACCACCCTCGTATTTTATGAAAAATAAGCATGTCCATCCCAAAACTCTTTACTTGTTTGCCAATAGCTTATATAGATTTTTTTTTTCATTTTCCTTTAAGTGTCACAAAATTCTAGTGTTTGTTTCGAATAACTAAGAACCAGTTTTTGATATATATTTATTATAGCATATGATGTTGATAATAATATATTAAAAAATTGAATTTGCCTTCCAGGTGACGACTCTCGTTGAAATGGGCTTTGAGCGGCAAAGTGTGATACGAGCCCTCCAGTCTTGCAACAATGACATTAACATGGCCACTGTGATCCTCTTGAACGAGAGCTGAGAAACTGCCTTCGCAAATAAACTGGGCTTTTTTAGTTGTGATCTTAGATTATTAAGTTTTACACACTGTTTTTAATAATTTTCTATTCATTGAAATGACATGATGTTCCGTCATGCACATTTATAGTTGCGCAATGCAAAAAAAAACTTTATTTTATTATTTATAAGTGGAGAAAAGGAAGAATTACATATGGAGTAAAAAATCTACTCTATATTTTCGCTTCCGAGTCGGAGACATTTATGGTTGATAAAGATTTCTGGCAAAATGCATTTTTAGATGCATTTGCTCTTACATATGTGACTTAACCTTTCAGAGTACAAAAGAATTTTGTACAGAGTATAAATATGTAAAGCTTATTAGTATAACCTGAGATGTTCCTGTTCTGTATACCCTTTAGAAGTCCCCATTGTAATTGTATGGAAGGTTCTCTAAATTAAGGACATTTCTTGTTCTGAATTAAATGATTTATCTCTAAGTTGGAGACAATGATAAGCAATTAGAATTATGTGTGACAGTTTTCAATCTTGGGCCTTAATTTATTTTATCCGGATTTACAAAATTGAGGTATTGATGCAGCTGACTACGCAAAGCTCCATTCACTTGTTGAAAAATGGCAGTGATGTCACTTGATTAATTGTTTATTTAAACTGTTTACCACAGTCGGGTGGAGTTGTTCGCTGCAAGTTTAATAAAAAAAATCTTAATTTGGTATTGGATTTCATGAATTAAAATTTTTTTACTAAAAGAACTAGATTTTAACATTTAGGAATTTAGTTTGCTGAAAGTGGAGCTGCATAGTTTTGCATTTGCAGACAAATAAGTATGCTAATGCGAAATATTTTCGTTTCTTAAATGTTATATTATTTACAACATTATTAAAAATTGTAATTTAAAATATTTGAAATAAAGAAATAGTTATTTTTTCAGTTCTGGAATATTTCTAAACACATCAAAAGCTTTCGAAGCTTATTCGGCCTTTTCCGTTTTACAAAAGTTGTTCCAATGTGAATATAATGACATTTTGTGTTTATCCGGAGATTTTTACCAATTTTTGCCCATGATTGGAATGCAATTGAATTTTCCTTGAGTTTGAGGATCTCCATAATGTTGTTTTTTTCAATTGATATTTCCTGAATTGAAATAAAAAATAATAATGTGCAAATTAATTGATCAAACAAAACTCTAATCACAAATGAATAATATATAATAAACGTTTGTACATATTCCCTTATTGGTGTAATTGTGAATTTTTTTTCCATTCAATTTTTTTATGTACTTTAAGTTAATTTCAACATTGGTATTAAAATTTAGAAATTCACCATTGTGGTAATTTTCAACAAGACATTGGTTTTATAACATGAAGGAATAAACTGTTTTACGTTTTCATATACAATATCTATATCTATAATTATTTTATTAATATTTGCGATATAAAAATATGTGCAGCAATTCAATAAAATATTTTTCTCGAGTGTCATACTTGTTGGTTGGAGCAGGTTTTAATGCTTTTTATTAACTTTAAAAACCAATTCAATTGTTTCATAAATATATACCTAACTTGTTGCTGATTTTCCTCCACTTCAACTTAGTTTTAATCATTTATATTTAAAACAAATTAACGCATAATTAGTTTGAAATTGTGATTGTTAAAATCTTAGTCTTGACACATTCACTAATGTTTTTTACTCACACAAATATTTATTTTTACAATTCGGTTGTTTAGAAAAAAAAGCAGTATTTATTTTTTTGTAAAATGGCTTTATTTGCTAACAGAAGCAATTTTATGTCTTGCCCTCTGTGGGTGATTTTAAGGCTTTCATTTTTTGCCAAATTGTATTATGTTGTGAGATATTCATAATTATCTAATAAAGTTATACTTTTAATATTTGAATCAATTTTTTTCCCTGAAAATATTTGTTTTGGTATTTTTACATATTCTGCTTTTATAACATTTGTTTGAGCAATATTATCAAAGTATTTTTATTTTAGATATAATTAATTTTGCTCAATTTATTCGGAATTGTAACTCAAACACAACTAAGAAATTTACAAAAATACTAGAAAATCGTTCAGAACATCCAACTATTTATACTGACGTGTATACGGACTGGTGCAAAATAAGTCTAATCGAGGTCCAATGTCCTGATGCCTATTGAGGTTGCGTCGGGTGCCAGCTCAGGTGTTGGCCTCATCATCTGACCATGTTAAAAAATACGAGACATCGTTCCCGTGTCTTTCCTTTGAGATAGGCCCTGAACCGCCGCCAAAAGCTCACTCTGCAGCTCTAGTGCGACTTTATATTTAATCAAACCAAAACAACTAAAAAATTTAGTAATAAACATTAAAAGGAATACATTACTGAATATTCAGGTTTTTCAAAGCTTATTTATTCTTTTCTCAGTCTTGTATTTAATGTTCATTTTGTTAATTACGAATAAGTATGCATTTTACTACAAAGAAAAATAATATATTTAAAATATTGAACATTTAGTAAAGTTTAAAAATATTTTTTTCGTATTTCTATACAATGAAATTACTAACTCTTATATAACTATACTTAAATGGAACAAATTATGGAAATTTGTTTTAGGAAAATCATGGATTTTCATTTTTAGATGTTTGCAGATTTTGTGGAGTTCTGCAATGTTAGCAAAAAAACACTAATTTCCAGATAGTTTTGTGAAAAGTAAAAATTTCCTATAAAAGAACTGAATAATTATCAAAACCTTAATAATTATCAAAACCTTGTTCTAGCTGAACTGCCCGGCGTTCCCTGGAAAAAAATATTGCATCAGAATGAAACTAGATTTGTATAAAAAATAAACCTTTATATATATATATATATATATATATATATATATCTTTACACAGTGTTGGCCGATTTCTTCAATGTGGCGCCACTGGCGGTTTTAGTAAGAAATCTTTTCTGCTAATTAAAGGGGAGGGATGTGTTTGGTTTTTCAAAATTTCATGCAGACAGTGACCTTCCTCTTGTTTTGAAGGTCAAGTGTATGATATTTTATCGCGACAGTAATTTCGCCATTTTGATGATATTTTCACCTAAATGACCATATTTTAATTCATTTGGCAATATTTTCTTATCAACCAATTGGAAGACATCATTTGTCCATCCTCATAGCTAACTATGTAAGATACGTTATAATTGTTACAAGTTGAAATATTCCATTGTTACAGTATTGCATTATTATAAATAGGTTTTATTACGAAGTTAGGGGTTAAGAGGTGGGGTTGGTGGTTCAAAATTTCATGTAGACCGGATACTTTCCCTTTGCTTTGAAGGTCCCAAAGGTTTAAAATGTCATCAAGATTTAAAAAAACTGAAAATTTGTACATAAAGTACAAAGAAACAAATAGGCACTTTAGATATATAGAGGGTCGGAAAATTTACATTTGTAAATGTTGCAATTCATTTATAATTTCAGATGAATGGGAACTTATTTAAATTTGATATTGGAATATGCTTTGCGACGATTTATAAAGGGTCAATCTCGTACAAAAAATAATTCATGAAAGGACCCAAGTTTTTCCTAAATAAATTCATATATCTTAATATCTACCAGCACAGTAGCAGAAAAGCTGCGACTTGGATTTTGGCATAATTACTTTTTAATGGCTGTGCAACCTTACAGTAACCTACAGATTTTTCTAATCTTTTATAAAAATGTATACTTCATTTTATACTATACTGTGATAACTGACACTTCCTGCAAAATATTTACTTCTAAAATTAAACAAAAAATTCATGTGACTTGAAGCTGTTAAAATTTAGCCTTTCAAATACAAAATGAGCAGGAGTACCTTCTTTAACATAGTAACAAATGTGTCCCAGCAGTTAAAAGTCTTTAAGAGTATTCTCCAAATCCTACGTTAATCGTTATTTTTATGCTTCTGTAAATTGATATTTATGTAAAAAAAAATTACTTGCAAATTCAAAATTATGTCGCAGACAAATTAAAAGAAATTCTGCTACTTGGCCTCTACCAGAAAAGAAACACTATTTCACGAGTTAGATTAACCTGTCTTATAAAATCTTATTAAGCAATGAATGAAAGGGGAAAAAACACTAAATTCTTGGTCAATAATTTAAAATTTATTCACAAGACATGTACAAAATAAACAGGGATGAGAACACTTATAGGAAAATCCACCAGATGATGATCACGAAAACAAGTCCTAGGAGAGAGACTGTGGCTTCTACCGTATACGTGTTTTGGCTGTCTTTCTTGAACCTGGTCAGCAGGGTGTTCTGAAAGGAAAGGACATTTCCGTTAGTACTCACATATATTTAACCCTTCGCGTGACTAGCATGCCCGTGCGATACCAAAGTCTCGTTTAAAAACTAATTATTTTTAGACGCATTTAAAATAAATCGTTAAAATTTACGAGACAAAAGTACGATTTGCTCAAGGGAAATTCCCTTTTTTTTTATACCTCGCGTGTTAAGATTCGTTTCGTGTGAGACCAGCAAAAGGATATCTATCTGAAATACTATATATGATGCTCCCTATAATATGTTACCCCCCACCCCCTAAAAAAATCTTCGAAACTGTGGCTAAAAAAGTTGTGATATAAAAAACAAACAAGCCAATTGCACTAGGCGGATCAACCCTGCACACCCTCTAAATAGCCTTCTCCCGGAAAACATTTTTTAAAAAATTTTATGTGGAAACGCGTTTTCAGAAGTTCTTACATTAGTTTTAAGTTTAAAGTTATATAATAGTCTTATACTAAATGCGACCCAATTTGCGGGCAATAGCCCAATTGCGGGTTACCATATTCTCAAAGAAGAACACAATTGTTTATCGCCAAGACAAAATGTTGCCATGGGCCGCAATCGGAACTTTCCGATTTGTCGAATAGCAAAAAAATCAATTTGGAGCTCTAAAATAAAATTAGCTTATGTCACAAGAATTCCTTAAACCGACCCTGAAAACACATAAGCATATAAATTTTTAAAAACAGTTCTTTTAATTAAAAAAAAAATGTATTTATTTAGATTCAGGAGAGGTCTTTAAATTAACTATAAAATCTGGAATGGATATTTTTAGTCAAAATATAAATGTATTAATACACTAGCTATTGCCCGCAGTTTCAGACGTGTTATATTTTTTTACCCCATTGGTTAGTTCTTCCCGTTAATTCCTTCTCTTTATATTCCCGAAGGCAAAATAACTGTCTATTCTTCAGACATCTCCGAATATATCTTTTCCGTTTGAAGCATAATTGTCAGAAAGAGTTATTTCCGAAAAGCAATTTTTGATCGCCAACTTTCAATTGTTCAAAGCAATTAATTTATTTATACTCATTTTTTTAAAAGTATTTCATGGTTGTCTTACGATTTTATAACAATGTAGATTTTAAAAAAAATAGCTTTTAAAACCGTTATAAACCGTAAACTAAACGGAATTTAAAATTCGAATCCTCAGGTTGAATAGTATATGTATAACTTTTCAGACTGTCCGAGTAGTGTAAGATCATGTTTTCGTGCCACATACACACTTTCTTTTATTTTTATAAATTGAATACTGTATTTTTCAATACTGGAGATAATTTATTAAATAGTATTTCAATCTTCAATGCCCCCACAAGTCACATAAAATAATCAAATATAATAAATTCAGCTCGGTAATAAAAGAAATATACACAAGAACCCAAATGTGAAATGGCGAAATGATATGTATTATGTCCCCTCTCTCTGTCATCCCGCGATGGAGCCCGCTCGTAAGGGGGCCTAAGCATCGATTTTGCTAGGGGGGCGATGGGAAAATCGATGCACACTCAACTGAACTTCGCAACATCTCTGGGACGTCTCATCGCATCTGAATGGAGGGGCATCCGAAAGATCAGAGTTCGCATGCGAGTCTAGGGGAGATCTTTTAAGTTCGAAATGAAAATTTTCTTATACAGCTAGATAGCACCATGAGGGTCATTTTCAAATTCCAGTCCCATTTACCGTCCTAAAAAAAAATATTTTCCCTTTAGGTTGTATTTATCTTTTCAACTTTTTCTTTTTTTTGTACAGATGTTCTCAAACAGTTGTTATTAAAGAAATACAAAATTGGATTATAATATTTAAATAAAAATTATGTATTTAAACAAATATGGTGAGGGAATAAAAAAAAAATGGCTGTCCTAAGCAGAAAGAATAATTTGAATTCTGTAATAGAATTATTCAAATGCCGGATTTTTCTTTGTGTAGCATTTACAATTTTGTTTTAAATATTCTGAATTTTGCATTAAAGAAGGTTTTCATAATATTTAAAGATAAATTAAGCTTTTAATATATTTAATTCTTTTGTCCAGAAATTTGTGTCATGTCTGTTACCATACACTTTAAAACATATTTTTAAATCAAAATTTGCATTTTCTGAATGGTAAAAGTTGTTTATCAATGCAGCAAGAATATAGAGATAATTACAAGCAGCCATCTTGAATTTCTTGTTAATAGATGAAGGAGACCTTTTGTTGAAAGTATTTTTATTAAATGCCATGTCTATTACCTTAATTTTTTATATAAATCATTCATATATTTTTAATTTATCAACTGATTTATTTAGCTAACAAGGTTATTTATCCAAAATAAATGTGTTGTTTATGTTTTGGTTTAGATATTCCAAGTAAATAATTCTTCTTCTATGAAATGTCATGTCTGTTACCGTCTTTGGTAACAGACATGACAATTTGTTGTATTTTTTATAATAAAAATTAATAACAGATATTTTAATAGAAGAACTGCATTAAAAACGTTAAAATATAGTTAATAATATTCAGTTTAATGTTTTTTTTTTTAAAATACTGTTCAAAAAATGAAATAAATTTTTTTTATTCTTAATTTCCTGTTTGTCACTGGATTTTGAAAAGGACCCATGAATGTTTATATTAATTATATTTACATTCACATTTATATACATTACATTATATTATACTACAAATTACTTTTTAAAGTAAATAAATCTATTGTGCTCGTCCTCGCACTTTATATATTTTTAGGTAGTTAGTTGATTAAGAGTTGGAATTCATTTGTTGGTTAGAGCACATACAGACTTAAGGATATTCAAATTGTTAAATCACATTGACGATTAAAGTAAAATGCTAATTGTATAAGACAAATTTAACTTTTTCCTAAGTTCTGTAGATAACTTGCGTATTTGCTGTCAATGTGTGTTCCATAATATACGTAGTTAGTTTCCGTTAAAATTCATTTATAAAATTTAGAATCATTATAACCTGAATGTTTAAAAAATCAATTTGCATACGAGTCTTTTTTTTTTCAGTAACAAGAAACATATGGAAACATGTAGATTCGAATATTTTTTAATTTATTATGATATTGTTACTTTTGCAGTGTAATCATAAAACTATTTTTAAATGCTATGATCAGGGCATAGGAAATTTGATATTAAGTTTATATGAATATTGGTAGGATATAAGAGGTTAAATAAAAAGTGTTATTCATTTTTCTAACGTTTATTGATTTCTTTTAAAAAAAAATTGTGATAATTTTTTTTACCAAGTTTTAATGTATGAAAATATTAACTATCAAGACTAACATCGTAACATTTGTCGATTGCAGTTTATCTAAAATAAATGTCTCCCGTCCATATAAAGAGTAATTATTAACACTTTATGTTTATTTACCTTTTAAATGTTATCTTTAAGACATATTCTTCGAACGATTGTCTAACTAGTATATGTTTTATGAAACAATCATATCCATTAAGATAGAAGCTAATAATATTCTATCTAAAACTACGTTTACCAAAGTACTGAATAATTGGCAAATGTAGTATAATATCGATAGTTACAAGAGAAAGGTTTTTTATCAATATATGACATGCATTTCAATCAGAATTTGTTGTAATCTAAACGAAACAAAGAAAATACATTCATTTTTATCAATGATAACGTTCGATTAATTCGCTCATTATCTTTTGTCGAGAAACTTCACTAATGGGTGTTTCAAGTCTATTGTTTGGTATAAAAAAGAACATCTGCTAAAATGGAAGATAAAATTCGTTTTAAATAACAAGTGCATTTCCCCCCTTTTATTTTACATTTTAATTTTTTTCTTTATTTTGCTGAAGATATGTTATACATTACCGTTTGAAATCATATTATAAGACCTGTAATTTTTTTGAACTTATAAAAATAACAATTTTCAAGAATGTCGCACACAGGTTATAATATATATATATTATAACACATATATAGGTTATAATATATAATATATATATATATATATTATGATGGAAGAGAAAGATGTAGAAATATTAAAAGCGGCTTTTATCAGAATGGACAAAGGCACTTTTTTAAGATGCACCGGAAACCTAGCGGAAAAGATGCGAGTTTCAAGTAAAATGGCAGAAAAACAATGTGTTATGCATGTCCAAAATTTCAATGCAGTCTATATATATATATATATTATAACACATATATAGGTTATAATATATATATATATATATATTATGATGGAAGAGAAAGATGTAGAAATATTAAAAGCGGCTTTTATCAGAATGGACAAAGGCACTTTTTTAAGATGCACCGGAAACCTAGCGGAAAAGATGCGAGTTTCAAGTAAAATGGCAGAAAAACAATGTGTTATGCATGTCCAAAATTTCAATGCAGTCTATATATATATATATATTATAACACATATATAGGTTATAATATATAATATATATATATATATATATTATGATGGAAGAGAAAGATGTAGAAATATTAAAAGCGGCTTTTATCAGAATGGACAAAGGCACTTTTTTAAGATGCACCGGAAACCTAGCGGAAAAGATGCGAGTTTCAAGTAAAATGGCAGAAAAACAATGTGTTATGCATGTCCAAAATTTCAATGCAGTCTATATATATATATATATTATAACACATATATAGGTTATAATATATAATATATATATATATATATATTATGATGGAAGAGAAAGATGTAGAAATATTAAAAGCGGCTTTTATCAGAATGGACAAAGGCACTTTTTTAAGATGCACCGGAAACCTAGCGGAAAAGATGCGAGTTTCAAGTAAAATGGCAGAAAAACAATGTGTTATGCATGTCCAAAATTTCAATGCAGTCTATATATATATATATATATTATAACACATATATAGGTTATAATATATAATATATATATATATATATATATTATGATGGAAGAGAAAGATGTAGAAATATTAAAAGCGGCTTTTATCAGAATGGACAAAGGCACTTTTTTAAGATGCACCGGAAACCTAGCGGAAAAGATGCGCGTTTCAAGTAAAATGGCAGAAAAACAATGTGTTATGCATGTCCAAAATTTCAATGCAGTCTATATATATATATATATTATAACACATATATAGGTTATAATATATAATATATATATATATATTTATATATATATATATATATATTATGATGGAAGAGAAAGATGTAGAAATATTAAAAGCGGCTTTTATCAGAATGGACAAAGGCACTTTTTTAAGATGCACCGGAAACCTAGCGGAAAAGATGCGAGTTTCAAGTAAAATGGCAGAAAAACAATGTGTTATGCATGTCCAAAATTTCAATGCAGTCTATATATATATATATATATTATAACACATATATAGGTTATAATATAATATATATATATATATATATATATATATTATGATGGAAGAGAAAGATGTAGAAATATTAAAAGCGGCTTTTATCAGAATGGACAAAGGCACTTTTTTAAGATGCACCGGAAACCTAGCGGAAAAGATGCGAGTTTCAAGTAAAATGGCAGAAAAACAATGTGTTATGCATGTCCAAAATTTCAATGCAGTCTGTCAAGGTGTTTTAGCTTTTATCGGAAATTAACTACAAAGTTTTACTTTAAAAATTATATATAGATAAACTTATAGTTGTTACACTTGATTAACATTCGTGTAGTTAGTAAATTGTATGGGCAAAAAAAAAGTATTACATAAAAATTGTCCTCCATAAATAGTATAAATATTTACATACATATAAATTAGTAAAGGAAATCGTGTCTAATCATAGAATTTTTTTTTAAAAACTATTTTTCAAAAGGTAATTTTTATAGTTCAAAAGACAATTTTGTAATTTTTGTTTGCTAATCAAGCGAAAACTACTTAAAGAACTTTTTGACAGACTGTAAAAGAGAACGGATTTTTTGAGAGGTTGTAAAAGAGAACGGATTTTTTGAGAGACTGTAAAAATGAGCGGATTTTTTGAGTAACTGTAAAAGAAAAACGATCTTTTGAGAGACTGTAAAAGGGAACCGGATTTTTTGAGAGATTATAAAAGAGAACGGATATTTTGAGAGACGGTAAAAGGGAACAGATTTTTGGAGAGACAGTAAAACATAATTGATTATTTGAGAAACTGTAAAAGGGAACAAATTTTCTGAGAGACTGGAAAACTTTAGAAGCCTTAAAGTATAACATACTGTTTATCCCAAAACTTGAATATCACTAAAAATTCGAAATTTTCAATTTGTGTTAAGCATGTTTTCAATTCCGCACAAGTCTTAATTGTTATAATAATAATTAAGCAATACATTCCTATTTTTCGTTTAACTTTTCAGCGTCTCTTGCAATTACGTTAAAATGAACCGAAATCGAATATTAAATTCAAAACTTCCAAATATAAATAAATTCATTAAAAATCAAATCATTATTTGGGAGATGTCGAAAGCTTACAAAAATTAATACATACAAATAATGTCGACCAACTACCTTAGAGCATGCCAACTACAGACTCTAGGCCCAGTAAAGGTTGGTCCTGTCAATCTATCAAATGCTTGATTGCAATCGCTTGGTAATTAAGGTACAAAGGAAATAATTATACTGGAAGGGGAATTAGAAAATAAATAATTAACGCATAAACTTCGTTAAAACAATTTCCGAAAGCTCTCTTATATTATCACCTGCTTTATATCCGTTCGTCAATTAAGAATTGAGCTTGCCTTCGTTTACTTTCGGGAATTCCCTTTGATGTTCGGAGAAAACGGAAGCCAAAAACGATTCAAGTTAAATTAAGATTGAGAATCATCTAAGCTCACGGGAAAATAACTAGAACCTTGGAAAAGTGTTGGGACTTAAGAGACTTCAATGGCTAAGACCGATTATGCAGTTTTATCCTGCATTTTGAGCGGCGTTTTTGGTGTAGCAAAAGAAGATACTGGGGTGATTTAAAATGTTACTTTATCTCAATTTAAACATCATTTGACTGATGGAGTAAGAGAATATATTATCGCATAACTTTCTATTACTTTTTTCAAGTGTCCACGTGCAGTGGTGGCTTGTTATATGACAATACGTTGCAGCTGAATGTTATTAAAAAGTTGTAAACTTAAATATTATTTACCATAATATTAAAAAAGAATAGTGACTAAAGTATTCAATTTATTTCTAAACAAAGACAATTTCACTCTGTTTTTTGGGGGGCGAATCAATTATTTCCATTGGGCAACGATAAAATTTCTCCCCAAAAATGCAATCTGACCATGATTCTAAAATAACGAAGTCCATGTACGAATGTGTGTGTGAATGTGTATGTGTTCCCGGGTCTTTCCTTCGAGATAGACCCCGAACCGTTGCCAATAGCCACTGTGCAATTCCAGTGCGACGTTAATTAACCAAACCAACTTTACCCAATCCTTAAAAAATATAATTACCCATTTGCAGTAGGGGGTCGTTTATTTATTACGTCACGCACCTAGGGTTCGAAATTAATAGATAAAAGTTAGGCGTCATTGGCACCTAGTATTTTTTTTTAGTTGCCAAAATGTTCTGCTAAGGCGTATTTTTAAAATAACTCAAATTGCTGAAGCAGAGATGCCAACTGTTACTATATTTTTGTAATCGTTAAAGCTTCTTTTGCATATTATTAGAAGCATGTTTCCATTTGTACTCTAAAAATATCCCCGTCTTACTGACAAAATTTTTTAAAAGTACGAGAGCAATTATTGAAAATTCAACCTAAGACGTAAAAAATAGCGACTGAGTGTAAAAAGGATGTCGTCAAGCTAAACTTCTTATAAATATGCTGAAATTACTTTCACGTACATTAATATGGGGAACTTTTTATAGAAATAACTTTCTTTTCACATCAATTTCTTTTCCAAGGGGGTATAAAAAAAAAGGATAAAGAATAGTGGAACGTAATAAAAGAACCTGCCCTAACTCTCATTTAGACTTGAAAACCATTCGTTTTGATAAACATTCTTTTTTTTTTAATGAAACTAAGAAGTTTCACTTAAAAAAAAGCCAATTGTTTCACAAGTTTGGCAACAAGGTTTTTGATTTTTCCAAGTCTACAGGAATTTACAAACATTCTTACGTATGCATAAAAAATATTTAGGAAATCATTGTAAAATTTGAATAAATTTTACTTCTTGTCGGGTAATCAATTTCCCATCAAAAACTAATTTTTTCCATCCAAGCAGGAAAAAACAGGTAAATTACAGACTTTTAAAAAAAGTTGGTAACATGACTCTAAATAAGTTGGTAAAAACCATACTTGACTTTGCAATTTTAACGCTTCTTCCTCCCCGCATTTCCCCTTCAATTTGCAGTTCTTTTAAAGTCAAAATATCTACAAATGTGCTGAAATGTGTCGTAGGGGGCGCGTATGTCCCATACGTCACGCTGTAATGCCCCAATATATACTTTTACCTCTTTTTTTAATATAGAGTACATATTAGAAAATATATAAAAACAAATATCGAGACATACGAAAAACCGCAATAAGCTTCTTCGCAAAGATTTTATCAGATCGAAAGTCTTTTATTCCAATTTTTTTTTTATATATCCGTAGTATCCAATTCCTTCGATAGATTTAAAAGATCAAAAGTTTTTCCCTCGGAAAGTAAATAAGGATGATCAAATATTAAAACAAATATTTCAACAAAAAAGAAAAAAAAAGATAAGAAGTAACTCGATAAAAGTAGAGTCAGCACACACGTCCCATAAAAAAAGATAAGAAAGTATGCTCCATCGGAATCGAGAAGAAGAAAGATGGGAGTTGGTCGATAAAAGGCCGCTGCCAGTTTTCTTCGATGATTTCGAGTACATTTTCCGAGAGTTTTCTCGGATCTATCGGAGAAAATAAGCTCCCTTTATAAAAATAAAAACAGAAACATGAGATGTCTCACATAAGGGGTCGTTCATTTATTACGTTACGTACAATTTGGGGAAGGATGGGTATAATTATAGCGTGACATGGTGGACTCAGGGTTTGTATGACGAACTAAATATTAAGAAATAAATCGGATGGGGAAGAACGGTCCGAAGAGTTTTATATAAAACTTCAGCAATAGTAATTGGTCACCAATGACAACCTCATCAACAGAAGAAAAATAAACTGTACCGTAAAAATCCAAAGGCCTTTAACCATGCCCCATACGTATTTCACTTTACTTAAAAATTTTACACGAATTGGCACTTTTAACGTCCCATTTAAACAATGTAAAAAAAAAGGTGCTTAAAAATTAGTACATGAAGGTACTCGTTTTTTTAGTACAATTGCATCGTAAATGAGCCAATAGATACTCAAATTTAAGTAATCGTACTTTCTCAAAATGAGCAGTGTCATTTAAAATTGCTAATCTCGGCTTTTGTTCAAGCCATCTTAACAAAGCGATCTGACAAATTTAAAACATTTCTTCAGAAGATGGTTTTTCACATTATTTGAGTTCGATTCCTTAAATGGAAACTGAGTTATTACAACTCAATTATCTTACTTCCCGTTCATTTGGCACACCTTTTTAACATTACTTCTGTTTATAACTTCTTCACGCCGCCTTAGTAGTTTAAAGGATACGGCTCTGGGCATCGGTGCCTGCATATCTGGATTCGATTCCCAGTAAGTCTTGGTTGTAATTGTTGATATTTATTGAAAGGAGACTATGTAGGATAGCATCTGCTCCTTTTATTAATTTTTACCCATTTAAGCACATGTCTTTTTCAAAATTGAAACTGATGTATTCGAAGCCATGATAAACATCGGATGTATTAAAAAATGAGTACATTTTACTTAGTTTTGAATAATTATTTTCAACGGTGTATGACGAACTAAATATTTAAAAAAAAATCGGGCGTGAAAGAACTGCCAGAAGAGTTTTATATAAAACTTTAGTAAATGGTTATCAATGAGAACCTCGTCAACAGAAGAAAAATAAACTGTACCGACAAAAGCTGAGTATCCTCAACCACGCCCCATACGAACTTTTCTTTATTTAAAATTTTTACACGAATCGGGACTTAATTTTCCATTTAAAAATATCAAATTTATATCAATTACATTATTTGCCTATTTGTCAAGCAGTTATAGCTTCGGAATGAAAACCCCAGAAAGCGATTACTCGTATAGCTGATTTTAAAAACGTTTCACGTCTAAAACATTCTGCAATCAGGAATATGAAATATGCCAAACCACACAATTTTTTGTTGTATTTAAAATTAAAGTTAATATATATTTCATAAATTGTAGGAATTTTTTTTTGGTGTCTATAACATAGATCTTATTTGGGATATTAGTAGAAAGTTTTGAATTGAAATCCTACATGGGGCTGGGGGGAGGGTTTCCTTGAGCCCCCTGTGCCCCTGCCTTTCCAACGCCTATGCCTACAACCCCAGTAGCAGAAAATTTCTTAATAGTCTGAGACAACATTTTAGTGAGTAAGAGATACCTTCAACTTAATTTATTATATAATTACCGGTATACCTTTCATGAGCAAGTATAAGAGCAACGAGTAAAGATAGAATCTCAACAAAACTAGAAAGAATCTGCAGAAAATGTTCTAATATAGAGCAGACATAAAAAAATTCGTATGATATACTTCTGCAAAAAACTGTCTGCAGACATTTGAAAAAATCTGCGACGTTCTGCTTCTGGGCCTACAACCATTTCCGATCACGACATTTCAAAAGATAATAAACTAAAAATTGCGGCCCACGTAATTATGAATAATATTATATTTATGCAATAATTTACTTGACAAAACGTATGCGAAAGAGATAAGGGGGGGGGGGGGATTGTAATGTGATAGCGCGTGACACAGATTTTCAAAAAGGACGAAAAATAGTATTGTTGTAATATATGAATGCCCCCTGAGAAGCACAATAACTCCAAGAACACAAGAATGCAATGTAATTATAAAAATTGTTTAACCGCAGATGCTTTCTTCTTATTGATTTCAACCTAGTTTCGTATGTGAATGTATTTTTTATACGTTTCTATGTTTCTTTTTAATCCGTTTGAAACGTTTTTCAGTTTTGTTGAATCATTAAAATGACATGTTGTAATTAATTAAAAGCGACTTTTTTTTATCTTCGAATTTACCGAAGCATTTTTTTTTTTTCAGTTTGGAAAATATAATTAATTTAAGTTTGTAATAATGAATTATTATAATATATGTTTTTCAAACAAATAGTAGAATTATGTTGGATTCGATCGTAGAACATCTGCATCTTACAACATATAAATTTAATAGCTTTTTCCAATAGAATATTTTTAATTTTTTTACATAGCACCGACTTGTTATAAAACACAGTCGAGTTTCTGAGCACTAAGCAGATCCACTAATTTAAATGGAAATCAACGAGTTTTGTATTTGTTTAGAAGTTGTATTTAGTATGAAAAATATGCTTCATCATCTAATGATAATTATAAAACCCCCAGTTTAGAATTAATTCAAAACCACAATAAACAAGTTAATGAAATTGATCTAAAATCACACAGAAGGATTTCTTCTCAACATGGATGCAACGCAAAGCTAACACGTGACATGATAGTATTTCGTTTGCTACTATGGGGGATTTTAACCCCTGAACCAACATAAGGGTACCCACATAGGGTCCAATATGTGGGTACCCATATTTTGATACTCATATATAAACCAATATGTAGGTACCCACAGTAGAACTACATGTGGATATCCATGATGAAATTAAAAATATATTTAAACAATGCAAAAAATAGGTATTTAAAAATGAGCACCTGAACCCACTCGTTTTTCTTTAAGTATAATTGAATCGCAAATGAGGGATGAAATACTGAAATTTAAGTAACAGTACTTTCTCATAAATGAGCAAAGGGATTTAATATTGCTAATCTCAGTTTCTGTTCAAGCGAACTTAATAAAACTTGACAAACTTAAAATAATTATTCAGAAGATGATTTTCCATATTAGTTGATGGCGATCGCTTAAATAGAAATTGAGTCATTACAACTTAATTATCTTACTTGCCATTCTTTTGGCACACCTTTTTTTAACATTTCCTCTGTTTTAAACGTCTTAATGTCGCTCTGATATATTTAATGTATTAGGCACTGGATTGGGGTGCTGAGGATCTGAGTTCTATTGCCGGTAAAACTTGGTTATAATTGTGGATGTTTATTGAAAGTGATTAAAGGCAGCCAATGTAATCAATCATTTTACTCATTACTTTTTCAAAATTGAAACTTATGCATTCGAAGTCATTATAAGCATCGAATATACTTAAAATTTAATTTGACTTATTTTTAGTATATAATTTTAACAGTGCGATGAATTAAAAAAAAATTTAAATGTATTTATCTTAAAATAAATTATAGATACAATTTCTACAAAAAGGTTTCCCTTGATGTACTGGATACAGATACGGTTGTAAAAAGAATTCGTTTGAACATATTTTATCGAATGAAAATCAAATAAATACTTCAGTCAAGCTGTTATACACAATAGAAATTTGAAAGTAAAATTATTCATTCATCAAAAGGGAAAATCACTTTTGTTTTTCTGTATAACTCATACGAATATTTCTTCAAAATGCTCTCTCTCTGTGTTCGTTTATTTCCCGTCACCATATTTCTGGGAGAAAAATTTTTCAATCAAACCTTGTTTTCCATACAAGAAGAATGAAATAGAAATGCCCTTCGTTCAAGTTTTAAAAGAATGCAATTAAATTGACCTTCACTCAATTTGAATTAGTCATATTACTCTTTCATAAGGAACACAAACGAAAAAGACTGGAATTGTATTAAATTAATGCACGTGGTTGACAAACGACGCATGTTTAGCTATAATTACAATAACAGTTGTGTTACCTATGTACTAAATTAGACTTTAAACTAGTTTATGGGTTTCAAATTTTATTCTGATCTGGCAATTCTAAGAAATTGCGAATATATAGTAGCTTATTTATAGAAGTAAATTTTTAATGGTTAAATAAAATGATTATTCGCATTTTTAAATGACCCCCCCCCCCCAAATATAATTTTATACAAAATAGATTATCTCAGTAATCAAAGAATGGCAGTAGTTGTTGAATTATAAAATGTAAAAAAAGTTACTTAAAAATGAGTACTTGAACGTTCTCGTTTTCCTTTGAGTACAATTGCATTGTAAATGAGCGATGACATACTGCAGTTTAAGTAACCCTACTTTCTCAATAATGAGCAGTGCGATTTAATATTGCTAATCTCAGCTTCTGTTCAAGCCATATTCACAAAGCGATATGACAAATTTAAAATAGTTGTTCAGAAGATGGTCTTCATCGTTATTTGATGTCGATTGCTTAAATGGAAACTGAGTTATTACGACTCAATTATCTTACATCCCATTCTTTCGGTACACCTATTTTTAACATTTCTTCTGTTTATAATTTCTTCACGTCGCCCTGTTAGTTTAATGAATAAGGCTCTGGACTGCGGTACCTGACAATCTGGATTCGATTCCCGGTAAGTCTTGGTTATAATTGTCGATATTTATTGAAAGTGATTGATGAAGGCAGACTATGCAGGCTAGCTTATGCTTTTTTTATTCATTTTTACTCATTGTTCTCATTTTTGTGTACATGTCTTTTTCAAAAATGAAACTTATATATTCGAAGCCATGATAAGTATCGAATGTACTCAAAAATGAGTATATATTACTAATTTTCGAGTACCTATTTGTAACAGTGTATAGGACCGTGTGCGATGGCACGTGTTGAACGCCCCTAAGAGCAACAATGAAGATACACTAATGATATTGAACGCTCTATAATTTATTGGGTACAATGCAGTCCATTTAACAATCTGCAATGTGGACTTGGCAGTTTCCAGATAATGGTAGCCAGTCTATCAAAATTTCCTTTCATTCAAGCGCGAAAGTTTCACGTAACACCCATTGTTAAATTGTGTAATACAAGGACAGCTGCTGCGACAACTGCTTTGAATTGTGTGCATTTGGGCACCTAGATCCATTTAGTTGGAATTGTTAGCGGATTTATTAAGGAAAGTAACTGGGCGATTTCACAAGTAGTTTTAAGTGTACAACAGTAGTAATGAAACGAATTCGAACAATTTTCTTCCATTTTTCTTCTAAAGTTGAAAGCTCTTTTCGCGTTTATTAGTTTCCAAAGAAATTTAACTGTTTTAAAGGATTTTTTTATTTCAATTTTTATGTTTTTAAAGTTTTACACGTGTTTCACCCAAACATGTAAGTTGTTTTTATTGGCTGCTTTTACGACTTGAATGAGTTAAATTCGCCTAGAAATTCAATTAAAAAGTTATAAAAGCAATTTTATTCCTATGGAAGAATTCCTATGACCTATTACTAGCGAAATTGTTAGTTACAAATTTAAGATCATAAATTCTACTTGAAATATATTATTTAAATTTTTCTGATGGTTTTAGTAACACTTTTAACTAATATTGTATACAATATCGGAATGTTTTTTGGATGTTCACCAAAAAGTCTGGCAATTTCTATCTTGATAGTGTTTTTTTTTTAATTTTGTCTTTAAAAGGTGTTTACATTTTAGCTCTCAATGGAAATTCGGTTTTGAAAGCTTGTCATTTTTTTAATATTTTTGTCCTACTACCTAGAACATCAAAACTTTGTTTCAAAACAAATTCAAGGTATAAAATAATTATCATTTGTGTGCAATCTAAAAGGGTTTGAGAGGCGTGGTTCCATTTGCCCCGGTTTCCCGGAGCAAGTACAACTAGCGTACATTTAAAAAGAAATAAAAAAAAATGTAGAAAATCAATTATAGAGCATATAAAAAATCTAATAGCAAGTTAATATAGATAGATAGATAGATAGATATGTTTATTGTAGTGGGCCGTAGCCCATTTACAAAGGTTGGCAACAAATTTTAACAAAAGCGGTTACAAAGTTTGATAACACAAAATACAATATAATACATTTTTTTTAAAAAACTAAAACACAATTTGAGACAAATATACAAAAAAAAGACAAAAATAAATTACATGAACAATTAGAATTGGGTTTTAAATAAGTTATTCCTGCACAGGTTCACTGATCAAGTCCTCCCGGAATTTTAAAACAGATATTACATAATTATAAAAACAAAAATATTCTTTATTGTAAAATTTTAGGATGGTTGAAATGTTACTGGATTCAATTGATAAGTATTTTTGTCTGAATGCATCGTAGATAGGACATACTAAAAAAACATGATCCCAGGTTTCATTTTCTGTTGTGTTACAAAACTTACAGGACTCGTTAGGAAAAATTTCGAAAGCAACTCCTTTAAAAAATATACGCGATTGACTGCAACGAATTTGTATAATAATTCTTTTTATAGTGATATTTATATTTGAAATTAAATAGTCTTCGATTAAATGTGAGTTTTTGATATATTTATACTGTGAGTGGTTGATACTATTGTTCATTGAAGCAAGATCATTTTGGGTGTATTGGTCATGGTATACTTGTACAATCGTTGAAATGTAATGTTCAGCAACTTTATAGTCTTGCGAAAGCCAAACAAAATAAAAACCAGCGTTTTGTAAAATATTTCTTATCGAGATGGCCCAATTAAATTTATTGTTTGTGCAGTCAAAGGATAAATTATACATGTTTAAGTAGCAAATTTTAGCAAACCTATCATCTGACATTTTGAGAAGGTGTATCCAGTATTTTAAAATTAAACGAATAAAAACTAAAGAGATCCTAGGATGACCTAATTCGAGTCTTAAAATATATCCAGGTATATAACGGGAAACTGTAAGGAGCTTTCTAAGAAAAATACAAAAACATTTTTCTAGATCATTGTAGTTATTTATCGCCCAAACTGCAGCACCGTATGTTAAAACTGATAAAATCAAAGCATCAAATAATTTAAACCATGCGTTAACCGAATTAATTTTTGCACCTGTCAGTATGGACCAAGAAGTGTTTACTGCACTATTTGTTTTTGAAATAAAATAATTTTTGGCAAGATTAAAACAGCCAGATGAAGAAAATGGAATAGCAAGTTAATATAGCTAAATATCCACAAACAGCGCCTTTGTTTTGGTTCCCTTTGTTAACGGTGTTTTGTTTCTATATTTTTTTATAGTTGGCTCATAGTAAGTTTGAAAAAAAAAATTAAAACCGGTTGCACTTCCCCCACTCCACCCTAGTTCATTTTTCTCAGTGTAATTAAATACAAATTAATGAGTGTCCAGTCTATTTCAGACGTTTTCGAAAATATCAGTGCTGTTTTACATGACTTCAAGAAATTTAACAGTTTAGTTGATATATATATAGGAAACTCGTTCTGCTGAATTAAAATTTAACACAAAAGTCAAACTCAAATTACTTCTACATTTTGAATCCCAATGCAATCATGCAACGGAGAAAATTCATTCAGAATTAATATAATTAACGTTAAATAATAATTAAAATCATCCAGTATTGCAATCGATATGCATGTGTATTTTGACACATGAATTGCCTAATCGACAATTCTGTTAAGTTAATAAGATTTTTTGTTGTTGTAATTTTAGCGATAGTTTTTACAAAAATATTTTGTTGCACAAATGACAAGACGTAAGCTTAACATTTATAATGTTTATCATTGTATTTTAATCATATAGAAACTCATAAATATTTAATAATTTTGTAGCAACTGCATGTCGCTGAAGGTCTGTCAAACACTTGCTTAAGTAGAATTTCATTAGTATGCAAGAAACACATTACATAAAAGATTTTTATTGACACATTTTCTACTGATTCTTTCCTATAATGTGACTCGCATCATATTATATACGGAAACGGAAAATGAAATATAAATCTTTCACATTTGTTTTTCATATAATTCTTATATGCACTTGGAAAGATGTCTGTAGGAAATTACAAATGAAATATTTTCAATGATACAAAGATTTAAGGGTAAACGTAAAAAATAATAGGGGACTTCGCCAAATCAATTCTCATCCCCAACTTTGACATGAAAGGCCTAGAGTTTGCATTCCCAGCATCGATATATGGATGTCATGTAAACAAGTGGGTGGAGCTACTAGCCGTAGATTATTCCAATGAGAGAAACGGAGTGGAAAACTTACATGACGTCAATTTGGCGAATGTTTCTAACCGATACGAATTTATTTCTAAATATACAAAGTAATGAATAATTAGGAAATTGCAAAAAGGTAAAACTAGTGTAATTAACTAATCACAAAATATCGATTGGAAAACTAACGATATTACGATTTCGATTATAATTTTCGCATGTTTGTAAAATATATTACGCAGAGTTATCTATTTGAATTGAAATCATATTTGGCGACATTAATTTTGACGCCTTGGTGGTGTGTCCCCTTTATCTATACTTTAACTGATTGTTTATTTACTTAACAGCTAAATGGTCATTATTGTTCACATACTATACCTAGATTAAAAAAATTAAAATAATTATCAAAAAGAATTAATTAATATTTAATAAACAGCTAATTATAAACTTAAATATTCAGCTTTTAAGTTTAAATTTATATTTAAGCTAAAGTAAATATTATTTTAAATTTGAAATCCAATAACTAAGGAAACCCAAAGAAAAAATAAAAAGAATAGAAACCTAGTAGTTATTTCAATGCTTTACGGAATTTTAAATGCACCTTGAAATGTTGATCAATTTTTAAAATAAAGTTAAAAAACAATTTAAATTGCTGACAGTAGTTGTTCTAAATTCTTTATCGTAATGAATATAACAGAAATTATATGTATTTCATTATGCCATATTAATAATAAGAAATAGATGAGGTAAAATGGGTAGTAAGTGAGAAATGATGGATTTTTTTGTATAAAAAGGCATTAATTTTTTTTTGTCAAACTTGTAACTTAAATAAAATAGAATAAATCGCAGCCACCAACTCTTAAAAATCCATATATTTTACTCAGTATGTAAAAACTCAATAACATTTTCAAAAAATAAGTTTATCCCACATTTTGAAAAATCTACTTTTTTATTATTTATTATCTTCGAAATAAAAAGTATGTTTTTATAATTTTTGTTTGATTTTGATGCTGAAATATTTTCAACACTTTACGGAATTTTAAATGCCCCTTGAAATGTTAATCAGTTTTTAAAATAAAGTTATAAACAAATTCAAATTATTGACAGAAGTAGTTCTAAATTCACTATATAATGAATATAATAGAAATTACATACACTTCATTGTTCCATATTAATAATAAGAAAGTATCGTATACGTGTTGCTATAATTAAATCACATATTATCTACACTTTAAATGAAATCAATTCTATATTTAAACCATCATCATGCTTAAATAAAACTATTTTCAGTAAAACAAAAGAAAACCTTTTATCATTTACAATGGGTAAACAATTTATTATCTATATATGATCAGGATAGTATTTAAAATCTTTATTGTATTCTCAGAATTAATTATAATAGTAAAATACAATTAGTATATGCAATACATTTTCCAATACTTAAACTTCTCGTAACCGTATTAACTATAACGATTTAGTAGTAGTTAGTTAGAAAGAGTTCATTATCTTCAAAAGTTTTGGAATAACCGATATTAATTTAGAGGCGTATGGAACATTCGTGCTAAGAAATTCCCTTTATTTTTCCTAAAGATAGCGCTTAATTAGCATATTACGCTTAGCTGAATAAACCAACAGTTCATAAATATCGTCTGTAAAAGTTAAACCACTTTACTCTAGGATCTCTATTTCGTATACTTACTTATCTTGTCAAATTGAATAAATTAATCTTTGAGGCGAAAGTTAAGCTAGGAGTGTTCTTAAAGATAAATTTTGTGAAAGTATTTTGGAACGATAAGTAAGTTATTTTATGTGTGTAAAATTTTTCTTGTAAAGTTGGAACTTTTATAATTTCCCGCCGACATAACTTTTATTATTTATGAGAACTTATTTATTTTGGTTTTTGTTTAAAACTCTGCTGGTGTAGATTTTTAATTTTATAATTTGGAGTTTACTTTTCTTATTTATTTAAACGTCTTTTATTGAAAATTTGCATAATTTAACCGAATTCGAACCACACGAAATCGCAAGTGATTTTTAGTTAATTACACTTTTTATAGCTAAAAACATTTCGTAATTAAAACTATGTGTGTCTATAAGTTATATTATTTGTATGATTACACTGTTAGAAATTTCAGTTCAAAGATCCACCATATCTTGGTGCAAAACAGAGGTCTGCAGCAAATTCCACCATATCATGGTGAAATCTAGGTTGAACCAAAAATCCATTTAGCTGTTGCTACATCAACAAGCCGATTAATCCCCTCCAAGAAAGACAACGACGAACAAGGGTCTCCGTGGCCCAGCGAATACAGGTTTTCAGCTATGAATCAGAGGATTCCTAATTAGAGCCCAATAACTGAACTTGACAAAAGAAAAGTAAAAAAGACGTGATCTTGCAAACGGAGGGTTGACAGCTTTCCTAGAAAAATACTACTACAAAAATACTAAGAAAACTTGAATTTTGAGTTTTATACAACGTTATGAGTTTTGGTACAACGTTTCACCACTAAATGGTATCTGTGGTAGCACCGTAAAATGGTGAAACTAAGCACCGAATGTTGGTTGCGGCTAAACGGATACCAAATTTTGGTACAAGGTCGTAATAATTTTGAACTGTTTACATAAATAACTTTCAGCCAAAAAAGTATTGAAATAAAATTTTCTAAAAAATCCGTTTAAATGGTTAATCAACACATATTGTTTATGTCACATGGATTATGTACAAATTTTACTTTAAAAACTAACAATAATATATGTTACAAGATAAGATGTACTTTCTTTTGTAAGCGTGCTAAATTAACGGATAAAGTTTAGAATGTTTAGCAGCTTTCCTGGAATAAGAGTAGTGTCGCCGTGAAACAACTTCTACAGGATTACTTAAACTTTGCGCTGAAAAGTTTAATCTGCGATTTTTAAAAATATATATATATATGTTTTATCCCAAATATTTTCTAATATTGGATCGAAAAGTTTTATCTCTTTAGTAAATAGTTCTACATAAAAAGTGATTAACATGCATTAAAACGGAAACATGATGCTTAGACATTTTTCTTATATAAATGCTTATACGTAACACATACGAAAATACGAAATACGTTCTATTTTTAAAAATTATATCTGAGAAGTTTTACTGCAATTTGTTGATTGTCGTAATAGTACTATTGTTTGAATATTTAAATAAAAATTGAGTACTGTTATTTAAATTGGGGTAACAAGAAAATTGCTATATGCATTGTTAAAAATAGGTACTTAAAAATGAGTGAAATGTACTCATTTTTGATTACGTTCGAGGCTTATCATAGCTCAGAATATATAAGTTTCATTTTTGAAAAAGACATGTACTCAAAAATGAATAAAAAGAGCAGTTGCTTGCCTACATAGACTGCCTTCATAAATCCCTTACAATTAATTTTAACAATTACACTAAGACTTACAAGACAGTTTGTTTAACACATTCTTTTGTTTATAAAAAGGTAAAAATATAGTTTTCGAAAATATTTTCTTGACATATCAAAAATAAGAAAAATCACTTTTTTGTAAATTTTTTTTATTTAAAAAAAAAAACTTATAATTTTGTTTTTAATATATGGCCATGTGATTATGTTAATATGTTTTTCACACATGTGTAGAAAAAATGTATAATGATATCCTCAAAATTTTTTAAAAAAATGTGTCTTATACCCCCTTACAGAAATTAAATTTTTAACGTATTTTACAGTTTTTTAGAAAACTTAATAAAATCATAAAATACTAAATACGGTCTTCTACGGATACAACAGTTACACGTGCAAAAGAAAAGGTTAATTATAATTCCAAAAAAGTAGCATTTCATGTCTATTGTACACGTGCTGTATTTCTCAATTGTCGCAATTTGAATACTGGGTGGCCTGTTCTCAGTTGCACAGGATCATAATTACACAATTCTAACGCCATTCTACAGCTACCTTATCTTGAAGAAAAAAACCAAATACATACGAACTCCAAAAACAATAGGCAATGAATCAACGGCACACAACGTATAGTAAAACAAGTTCAATCATCCTAAGCAACATCCTCTGCTTAGAAAAAGAACGGGTATTAATATTTTCCGAGGTTTTGTAAGTTCTTGATTTTTAACAAATACATTTTTGGTACTTACAATGGTTTTTGGTTTGGTTTGGTTAATTAACGTCGCACTAGAGCTGCACAGTGGGCTATTGGCGAGGGTTCGGGGTCTATCTCGAAGGAAAGACCCGGGAACACATTCACACACACATTGATTCATACCTGCACCTCGTTATTTTAGAACCAATGTCAGATGACGAGGAAACACCTGAACTGGCACCCAACGTCTTCAATAGACGTCGGGACTTTGGACCCCGATCAGATTTATTGTGCACCAGTCCCGTATACACGCCGTTAATTTTTGCGGATGTTCTGGACGATTTTTCTAGTATTTTTGTAGCGAAGCAGGCAACCCTCCGATGTACTTACTATGGGCATTGCTTTTAAGGTGAATTATCCAATATAAACAAACTTAAAAATTCAAAAAACAAAATTTGTTTATATTGCGTTTTTGACAGCAATCGTTTTGAATGGCTTTAACACTTTTCTATACAGAATTAAAATAGGGTTTTTAAAATAATCTTGTTTTACATAATTTTGTGGCGGTTGCCCTTTGTGCAAAACCTCCTCCGTTGGATGCGACCGACTGTGCATGTGACCGTGATGGCAATAAACAGTTTTGAACATTCCACGAACTTATTTAAATTGTCATATGTAAATATTACTGTTATATATACGCCGATGTTTTGGTTGTCTTTCTCTCTCAGCTGATTATTATTTGAATATGTTTTAAGTTTGTGTTATTAAAGTTTATGTTTTTCCTAAACCTTGTTTGAATTGACATCAACGCGCACCACCACTATTATGACACATAATTTATAGTGTGGCTGTCCACCCTACCGGGCAGTCCCACAATTTAAATGTTGGCTTATGTTAAATTTTTCATAAAATTTCCGTAAGCAGAAATCTTCAAAAGTAAACAAGGATATGTGTAATTTTTATTTTATAAAAATCTGACTAATAAATTAAAAAGATTCGACCCTGTAGTACCTTTGCCTAAAAGCGAAGAAAATCCTTCTTTTTGAAATATGTCTCAAAATTATATTTTGTAAATAATAACAACCCAATTATAGGCATTTAAAATTAATTTTCAATACATTCTGTAAAAATCTGAGTCATTCCAGCTACCTTGAGTAATAACATGGCACTAGCTAATTACAAAACTTTCACTGAATTTAAATATATTTGAATATTTAAAACACTGTAGTCAAACAAAGTAATTAAAGATAAACATTTGCCCTTTACCTTTAAGAAATATGTAAGATATTGTTCTAAATATCCTAAAGCAAAAATAAACCGGCTTTTAAGAATTATTTTTAAACAGTTTGAGCTTGCTACAATCTTCTTCCTTGTTCATGGACGGGCCATTATCGATTTTCTTCCAAATCTCCCCCCCTCCCCATGTCTCCTGCTTGTTAATTAAATATTTGGATGTAAGATGATTTTATTAATTAACTCCTGCGTCAGAGAATTTAGCGACTTGCGAAAACATGACAATTTAGCCCTAATGAGGGTGGGTGTGAAAATGAAACATTACTATCTGCTTCCTTAAACACAACATGGTAATAAAGACGCCAAGCTACGATATGGTATTTTAAGAGTTGGGTTTGTTAAACAATAATCGAATGAAAAACTAATTTATTCAAGGCTTTGTTTTACGAAAATGTCAGAGTATGTATTTTATGTACTCAATTTATTTCCAACACTGTATTTTTTTGTATATGATGTTTTTATATAACTAATCCTCTGAGCGGGTAGCAAAAGAGCAATATTGTGAAGTTGTTTTCTCATCAATATAGTTTACTTTATACCTCCAAGGCATGTATATTATATTAGTATTTTAATAGATATAGCTTCTAAAAAAACTCCTCAAGGTATGAAAAATATTATTTTCATAAAGTTAAAGTTTGTGTATTGTTGGAAAACTGAAAAGAAATGGGCGATTCATTCAGCTCCGTCAGAGGGCGTCACCTGGGAATCCGAAGGTTCCCGGTTCAAACCTGTGCGTCGGACTAGACTAAGAATAGTAAAAAAAGTAGTGATATTGAGATCAGAGGGTTGCCAACTTCGCTACCAAAATACTAAAATGTCGTCCAGAACATCCACAAAAAATTAACGGCGTGTATACGGGACTGGTGCACGATAAATCTGATCGGGGTCCAAAGTCCCGACGTCTATTGAAGGCGTTGGGTGCCAGCTCAGGTGTTGTCCTTGTCATCTGACCATGGTTCGAAAATACGAGGCATCGTTATCGGGTCTTTCCTTCGAGATAGGCCCCGAACCGTCGCCAATAGCCCACTGTGCAGCTCTAATTCGACGTTAATTAACCAAACCAACAAATGGTATTCTATGATAGTTTTTTTATAACAAAAATATTTGTTTCTTAAGCATTCCACGTTTCTTGCTTTGTTAATTATAAAACAGTATAATACCTTGAAACTTAAACAGTTATCATTATATGATAATTTTCTGATCATTAACTGACCATCATCTTATCTCAGTTGCATTGGAGCATAATTACGCAATTCTAACGTAATTCTACCTTATCTCTTATGATAATTTTCATTTTAGTTTCCATTCAAGTTGAAGGATAATGGTTACTATGGCACACCCCTGCCTTATTATCATTCATGAAAAAAAAATGAATTCATGGAAAAGTAAACTCATGGAAAAACGAATTCATACAAAAATAACATTCATAAAAAAATATTTAATAAAGTGCTACACAAAACATATACAAATAAGTTTATTTTCTATCCTTAATAATATTTTAAAGATTTTTAGCTTAAATGTTTTCAGAGAAATACTGTCAAAATATCAAACGGTTTTGATTTCAAATACAGCGACCATATATTAAAGGAGTAAACAATTAAAACGTGTTTTGTGACATTAGGGCGATTGGTGGTAAAGCGCAAATAACTTTTACTAAATACACTGAGTCGTACAAAAATTCCAATTTTTGAAAGTAAATTTCATTGGGACAGAACGTGTTTAACTCACTGAGCTAGAATAATATCTATAAGCACTGGAGAGAGTTTTTTTGGATACTATTTTTTTTGAGCGAAGGTAGAATAAATAGTCCGTTAGCATAGGTTTGCGTAGATTTTAAAACGCATTTCTGTTTTTCATAAATATATTAAATGTTACACATTTAATGTTTTTTCATTCATATTTTCTTATTTACAAGAATAAGAAGAATAAAGGCATAGAAATAAAATTTTTAAAAATTTCTGTGACGTCACGTGAAGGTCCCGCACAGCCAAGGACGAACGTTTTTTCAACCTTTCTTCCAAATTTTATGCATGCACGAGATACGGTAAAGTACTTTGTCGTTCAATGGGAGTCATCACTCCAGTGCTTATAGTTATATTATATTCTAGCTCATTGACTTTACTAGGGAAGCAGTTCAGTTGGATAGAAAATTCGGAGGAGAATTCTGTAATATAATAATATTTTGAAATTTTGGACAAAACTCGTTTTGGTTGTTTGTTTCTCGTTTTACTTTATTTTAAATCTCTGGTTGAGTATTCTAATCTGGAAAAAAGTTTTACTTAATATGGTAATGAACGCTTACGCAAATGAATATGTATTACGCTGGTGAAGTTACACGAGGAAACATTTCAAATGATTTCAATTGTTAAGAAATATATAAAACTGATAACAAAAAAAAACATAGCGTTGATCGGTAATTAATCTATATGATTTTAAACTAATGAAGTCTTTGTCATTTCAAAGACAATAACTGATTTTGTAATATTGCACGATTTTACAAAATCTCTTGTTCTTTTTGTATTTGTATCGAATCTTTTTTTTTTAGACATTCAATTTTTGCTCCCATCCAAATGTCAATACTGAGCTCATTCTTGTCATACTTTCGTAATTCGATCTATTGTTATCGTAACTAGTTAATATAGAAATAAGTATGACTTACGATATTCTATATTAACCAGGTACGATTACGCTATAAAAACGGTAATTTATACCAATTAATAATGACTCACATTTTATACTGAAACACTTGACGACATCAAGTTTTAAACTCACGTAGTCATAGTAAACTCTGACACCACCTATGCTATAATAAAATGTGTCCTCTAACATGAAGGCTTTACAAAGAATTTTATTGTGAATTAAGAAATTTATTTTATGAGTATATTATTATATCAAAATTATCATGTATTATAGTAAATAATATATGATAATTTCGAAAAAACCGCGCAGGTATAAATATAATGACAAAATGGTCTGGTAACCAGAAGATTATTATGCCTCAGGATTTTTTTAAAATTGAATTTGGATTTAAGTTTTAAATTTCAAAATATTTTTGTAAATTTTAGTCCCTTTTTTTGCAAATACAGTCATTGTCTTCCTTGGATTGGACTGGTATTTGCACTACTTTTATGCTTATTTTTTCATTTGTTGTCTCATCGACACCATTTCTCGCTTGATCTTACCTTCTTATGAAGTCCTTACATTTACGGATTTTGACCGTTTTGTGTCCGTGCTGTGTTATCCTTCTACTTTATGTAAATCCTTTTTGAAATGACTTAATTATGATTTAAACTTTATGTAAAGAATTAAAGAACCTTCGGCTATAGGTACTTTCTCCTACCAAATTCCGGTCCAAAAAAATCTGGTAACCTAAAGCTTCTAACCAGGCAGTTCCACGCTCCTAATAATCAGAAGGACTAGAGGGTACCTTATTCATTTATTTAACTTGGGTAGAGTTGAAGGCATCAAATTTAATACAGCCAATGGAACTAGAAATCATGCGTACAAGTAATATAAATCACAACTTACAAATGGACTAGTTTGCCTGAAGAGGTGTAAATTCGTCTGGAGTAGGCTTAAAAACAATTGGATCGGCATTGAGAATCGTTATAAGATGTGTTAAACATAACCAACCCTGCTGGGTTTAGAGCCTGTAGTTGATGGTCATTAGTTGTATTTGTAGGAATAATTTTCAGTAACGTACATTTGAGTTCAGAAATATGTATTAGTTTAAAGTATTGTTTATAGTCTTCATATAATTTATTAATTTCATTCCTTCGATGCAATCTTTTTTGTTTACATTATATGTGTTTAGAATGAAGTGCCTTCCACTGTCGGCATATGTTCTTTCGCCTGATGATTATTTTACGATAACACAAAAGTGTTGAAAGAAGATTCTTATTTCCACAATGCCTCTACTCACATTGCACACTATGTAAGGTTTAAGTAAACAACCCCAGTATCTTTAAACAACGATTTGTGTTGGACCTACAAGGAAAACTTAAGACGAAGGACGTGTTTTAGTTTACAAACTTCAAAGTAAAAAAAAAACAGCTTTCTGTTATCTTTTTGACCAAAAATAAGAGCAATGGAATTTCCCCCCTTCTGCCAGATTCATTTTATAAATGTAGAGAGTGTTGTTTGGCTCAATGCCAGATACAGAAAAATCAGTGAAAGGAATTATTCACAAAAGATTATAACTTTCCTTGACATTACAGACCTTCAACTTGAAATGTATAGCGACTGGTTATGTCTCTTTATTCTACTCCTGTCAATCATAGAAAGCCACACATGCATTTTGATTTTGCAATACATAGAGTTATATAACTATCCCTGAAGAGTTCTTTTTCGAATACTAGTATAATATAAGTAGGTACTCATATTGAACATGCACTATTTAACGTTAGCCTTGATAAACTTCTGTATTGTTTTTTTACGTTTGTTCCATAATAACTGAACTCGTCAAAAAAAATTTGGATAACTTCAAATATATGCTGCTGTTAAGTAGTATTTAAAGTATCCAAATCGATAGAGAATAGATATGACCTGTTGTCCAGATTAAATGTAGAATTATATTCATTTTGCAAACTATTCTATTATGCTTGATTTATTTACAAGTATAACTAATTCACACGTTTTATATTTATTTTTAATATTTATTATTTCAATTTACGATTTAATTTCCCTATCAGTGCGAATCGATAAGGTCGAAATCTTAAGTTCCAAAATGCATAAATTTATGGTCTTGGTTCATCTTGGCCTTGTCAGCAGAACGGCCAGGTCACCATCAAACGGTATCGAGTGCGCCAATAGAGGTTCGCTCAGAATCCAATCGGAGAATCGAAATGTAAAGGGGGTAGTGCACGTTACATGTATCATGTTCCCAATCTCAGATGAACTTGTCAATGACAATGAATTCATAGAGTATGTCTAAAAAAAAAAAATATCAAAACTGCATTTGCTAATGGAAAAAAATAACGGGAAATGAGTTTTGAAAAATTAAGCCATTTTATATGGATACAAATTGGAGAAGATGTTTTAGCTTCAGCCAATAGCTGTATGTGTAAATTGGGAGAGTGGGGTGCCAGCCCAGGTATTGTCATTGTCATTTGAAATAAAATTATAAGATAGTGTTCACGGGTTTCTCTTCGGGATAGATGTAATAATAAATGAAGGATCGAATGAAACAATAAATAAATAAATAAAATAAATAAATAAATAAATGAATGAATGAATGAATGAATGAATGAATGAATGAATAAATAAATAAATAAATAAAACTGTCGATTGCATCCTACACGGTAACGAAGGTGTCTTCCTATTTCTGTCCTACTGAACTGATCCAGGATTGGTGAGTAGGACGGCGGATATCCTAAGGGTGAGGAGGCGGGAGACCGGATGAACGGTCAGACGACCGAGAAGTTCACGGGCGTGTTTGTCGACACTCGCTTCCGGGCTCGCCCTCACATACGAGATTTGTCTTAGAAAAAGATGTTGCAAGAGCGCAACATTTTCTTCCTTTTTATATTATTTTTTTTTTAATATTTTAAATAGACGAATTGAAAATAAAGGTCCGATCTATTAATTTTTTTTTCTCCAGAAAAAGAAATGTTTTTCAAATTTTGTATTTGGTATTTGTTTTTCGTGAGTTTATAGCATTCTTTTGCGGAAAAAGAACGTGACGAAGCTTAAAAATAAAAATAAAATAAAGTTTAAATATTGTTGTAAAGTTTTGCAGCCTGTTTGCTTATTCCCGGTGTATTATTTTGATTAGGTTTTTAGATGACGCTCTGAATAGAGTATGAGTGGCATTCAAAGAGTCAAAGCCTAAAATTTAGTAAATAGTAATGGCAACCGATACATCTAAATTTAAAATTTCAAGGAGGCATGTATAACACCTTCTGGTGAATACAAAGTTTCTTCTACTTTCTTTATTTCTTCTCTTGAATTTATCAAAAATTTGCACTAGGTTTTAGATTTAAACTCAAAAATTCTTTCGATGTGCCAAACTGGATAATGTTTTTTTAATCATTTATTCATAAATCAATCACTATTAAAATATTTTTAATAGTATACTTTAATAATATTCATGGAAACAATTGTATGCATTTTTAAAAGACCATATTTTTAATTCTTTTTACGTCAGTTTTTAAAAATCTCAGATCTTGTGTTTAGGGAAATATATATATATATATATATATATATATATATATATATATATATTCGGAATACCCAATATAAAATATTTTATAAAAATTTTATGCAATCAATTATTCCACATTCAATCACTATTAATTTTTTTTAATAATATACTTTAAAAATATTCAAGAGAACAATTGTATGCATTTTCTAAAAGACGATATTTTGAATCTTTTTACATTAAGTTTTCTTGGGAATAACAACGACAAAATATTTTATGCTGATTTTACGTAGAATAGCAATTGAGGATAACAGTGTATGATGAAAAGCTGTGTATGACATAAGCAAATTGAAATTTGGCACTTCGTATATCATAATAGTTTAATGATTTTAATTAAAATAATTCTGTATATCGTGGGGTTTGCGCTATGGATAGGGTTCTTTGATGATCAAGACAAGGAATGGCCATTTCTGTTTTAGTGTAACAAATTTAATTAAAAATGAAAGTTACACACAACACAGACATACATTTGGACACAACCTTACATGACAAAGTCTGGCTCTCGACTGACGACTTTACACACAAACCAGAAGAGGGCGCTACAGTTGCTATAGAGGGCGCTTCGAAAACAGGGTGTTACAATTCTATTATATATTCCATTATAATCAAAAAAAAAATCAAACCAGAAGAGGGCGCTACAGTTGCTATAGAGGGCGCTTCGAAAACAGGGTGTTACAATTCTATTATATATTCCATTATAATCAAAATAAAAAAAATATCTTATGAAATTGTTTCATATAGTTTTAAATTACACAATGTAATATTTTCATACGTTTAGTTGTTTAACTAACATTAGGGACATAATGTGAATCAATATTAAAATATGCTATATTTAGGACCACCAAAATTTGTTATTGCTCTTAAAAACTTAGTTACATTTACATAAACACTCCTAACCGTAAATTTTATCGTTATAAACTCTGTACGTTCAACGTTAATTAACGTCCTTCGCTTAAATTATTTTTATTTTCAATAACTGAATCAACAAGCCTTTCCGGACATTCGGACGTTATTTTTAGAATTATTATAAAATAACTTTCTTAATTGCTGCATCGTTATTTTTCAATCAGCAGTAAAGCTATACTTTATATCCCCTCTGCCATGTCCACAGTGATAGCGGAAACTCATTAGCGCAGCAAATTTATCGATAAAGGGCTTATGCAATGCAGTGCTTAATCAAAATACATTATCTTCAAATTAAATCGATGCATCTATCCTAATTTAATTTATTTTAGGAATATCGATACAATTATGTGTGTGATGTTGTAGCACGAGAAAGCAGCGATTGTGTTTTGATACAATAATTTAGGGTGATGGCTTTGTTTAAGGTTGGTTATTAATATATATTTTGATGATAAAAATTACCCAAATTAAAAAATAATAATAAATTGACTAGCAAAAATTCTGCTGGCGAAATTAAGGTTGGGTTTGCCTCTTCATTGTTTCCTCCGTGATGGTTACAAGTACATTTAACGTATCCTCGGGGTCGAGCGATTACTTTAGCTTGAAATTCAAGATCCTGCTTACCATCACTATGTCCAATTGTTGCGGTTCCGGGAATTTAAATACATTGTTGAGTTTGACGTGATACGCCTTCTGCAGACTATTCATCAGTCTGCCTTTCAACAGAAGAGATTTTTTTTAAAAATAATATTACAACAATATTTAGTTTAATTTGTTTATTTACAACAATATCTAAAAAATACTTTTTATGTGGTTTAAACACATTGGAACAAATTAGTATATTTCGGAAAATTGGATAAATAATAATATGTATAATGTCTCATAGGCACCCCCTCCCTTTATAGCACTGTTCACAACTTCCTTCACGAAGGGTCCAAAACAATTCTCCTTTGAATTATGTTGCTATTTGTGCTTCCTGATAGTTTTATTCAGGCACGTAGGTAAAGATTTTTCATGTAGGGGGTTCAGTGCCTGAAGCTACGGATTTCTTTAGATATGTTATTCTCCCCCCCCCCCCTAATTTTTTTTTCAAATGTGCGTATTTATTCAAAACTCATAAAACGCATAAAATATTTTTTTAATTAGTACAGCACTCCCTAATTATAAAATAAATTTAGAGATCAAATTTAAATTTTGAGAATCTTTGTTTGGGATAGGTTTCAGAGTATGTTTTGGAGCATCTTATGCATACGTCCCCCGTTTGGCGATCTTTTTCCTTTATCGCCAGAATCAAAATACTGGATAACTAAACACGATGACGACATGTTAGGCTTAGTTTGTGATACAAATGACCACAAAACAGGTTTTTGAAGCCTGTTGAGAACTATTTTCCGGGGTCTCCCGAAAATTAACCTTTAAAAATATTTTTTATAATTTTAACAGTAATTCGGTTTAGAATTTTTTTTTACTTGGCTATCAATGAGACAGGCACGTAGGTATAGAATTTTCATGGGAGGGGTTTAGTGACTGATGATCAACGGATTTTTTTAGGTTACTTATCCCCCCCCCCCCCCACCAAACAAGAGTTGAGGGGAATCCTCCACAAAATCACCACCCTCCGCCTACTTTTTTTAAAAAAAAACTTATTAAGTTTTTTTAAGGAAACAGGAATACGTTGATAGGTAAGTATCGTAACAGCAATAGTTATTTATTTTTCATGAAATCGTTACCAATATCAGTTATTACCTATTTTTAAAATTAGTAAATACCACCCCCTAATTATGAAATAAATTTAGAGAACAAATTTATGTTTTGAGAATCATTGTTTAAAATAATATATGGTTTTGGGACATCTTGTGTATACGGCCCCGTTTGACGATATTTTTCCTTTGTCGCCGAAGCCCAAATGCTAGATAATGAACCCAAAGATGTCATGTGAAGCTTAGTTTGAGGTAAAAATTGCCTCAAAACAGGTTTTTGAAGCTTTTGAAAACTGTTTTCCGGGGCAGGGCTTCCCGAAAAATATCAACTTTACAAGAAGTATAATACCAAAAAGTAAAAAATTTCTGTTTTTTTAAAGTATTTTTACAGTAATTTGATTTTTTCTTTTTTCTTCTTGACTTTCAATGGGAGGGGTTTGAACCCACTGAACCACCCCCTTACCTACGTGCCTGCAGTGAGAGCAGTTTGAAAACCCTGACCTCGTTAAAAATAAGGCAGAAATGCATCCCAAAGGAAGTCCTCTGCAACCCACAAGAAGCAGACATTTGTTTTGTCTGAAAACACGCCAGTTATCAGGAAAAGGGGGTAAAATACTAATTCCGTCTGCAAACAGATGTTCGACGCGTACACCTGTAAAAATAATTAGAATGTGGTGAGAGATTTAAACCTTCATCACTTTCCAGCCTCCCACTCATAAAAGACGTGTACTTTACTACTTTATTGTTTGAGTTTTTTCGACGAAAATACGCCATTAAAATCGGTCTGGTTATAGTCTGGCTCCCATTAATTGGCGTATGGGTAACGCCCCTTTAAGCGCGTTCCAACAAATCAGTAAACGAGATTGTACGAATTGACAAATTGACTTATCTAAAACGTGTAAACAATATGACACCACAGCGGCCATTTAAAAGCAGCCGAACTGAACCGCAGTCGTCGCCAGAAATTTGAGTGACATGAAAAATGTTGATATTTCAAAGCTACATAAATCCACAAGGGGAATTAGCCCATGAGGATAAATGACCTACCATCGTGCATAGGAAGTTGAGCCGTATCAGCTGTTAATTTACTCTTCCCTCTGACCTTTCTACCACGTGGGGGGAGATGAGTCACACTTTAGAATAAGCTAGCCTGTTTAACCAGCTGTAACTTCAGTTCTAATCAACGGATTGTGGTAGAACAACGAGTTTTACAATTATATTTGATTAGTTGATTGTTTAAGTGGAGTGGAAAGAACGATTCGTCGAAAATTTCTCTATGAAGCCAAAATATCACACTAAAGTCAATTATGGTATAAGAAACTTAGAAAGGTTGAAAGAGCAGTTCAAGATATCTAAACTTAAGACAAGTACGGATAGATCGACAGCTTACCGAAGACGTAAGAAGTAGCATGTCGAGCAGGCTCGGTTACAAAATATTCAGTGGTGTCTGCACCTACTGGGTATTTTTGCTATTAATGTACTAAACAAAAATATATAAGCTATATTCAAGTCATTTCAAAGTAAATTTTAAAAGTTCGAAATCATTTAGCTGTACAGTTTTAAACGAATAATTATACTGATTTTTTTTTAAATTATTAACATCCCCGTTATTAAAATATTAATTACGAAAATAAAAAGCAACATTGAGTTAGAAAACAACAAGAATGATTTTAACGTATTATAATATAAAACACAGTGGTTCCCAATTAGCATTAAGCCCTAAACTAATACTTAAATAACACCGGGGACTCTTTTCTTCGTATATGCTGATGGAAGTCCCACCTATTTCTGGATATATATACGTTACAATCTTGTTTGAACATGAAAATGAAGAGTGGAAAAAATACTAAAACTAATTTTATAATTAATTTTGCACAGTTACCCAACAAATACATAGAAAAGATAGCATTTTAATCAGAAGTTTAATTTATTTTAGTCTCTTACTCGCATATATAACACTAATTTAAATTCATGAAAACATTGTAATAGAATTTCATGTAAGCATGTTTTCTTCGTAACCACGGGCCACTTTTTGGGAAACACCGATATAAACACATGAAGGCTTTGCAAGTTACGTTGATATTAATACTGCATTTAACAGTATTTGACTCTAGTCGAATGTGTGCTGGTCCTTGGCGGGGTTTAAATAAAAAAAAAGCAAAAGCGGGGAAAATCGCAATGCATGGCGTAATAAGTGGACGTCCCCCTTACAAGACTAAGCTACTCTGTCCTTATTTTTCCAATTTCGTCCCACCTCCAATTTTATTCGCCTGGATTGTGTTTCTGAGACACCGAGCGAACGGTGCAGCGTTAAAAAAGTACACAAAACTGCGAATATCTTCATAAGATTTTTGAAACACACTTATCTTAAGTAAGTTTATGAAAGTAAACGAATACTTTCTAGACAAGCGTTCTATTGAGAAAGATATCATCACACAAAAAAATACTTTTGCAGTCAATTTCAATTTTGTTAAAGATATTTGAGAAAATTACCTTTAAAAAGGTTATAAGGAATGTATATAAATAGATGACTATATAAATTCTATTTACTAAAGATGCTACGATATTTTATATTACGACTAGAATGTTCTATTTGTAAATACCATATCATGTGGAAAACTTCTTTATGATCAGTGGAATAAAAAACATCGAGGAAAAATTGAAAACATCTGTTAGTTCCTCGTATTTAGTTCAGTATTTCATTTTCCTCATTCACATTACGGTTTATTTTCTTTTTCACCACCTGTGTGTGAAGATAAATGTTTCCGGCTGCACTTACTGCACGCGGTCCTCAGAAATTGCGAAACATAATTTACAATTTATGAAAAGTTTCGGTTTATTTTGCATTAGAACAAATTATATTATTCACTTATATATTTTCAAGTAATTCACATAGCTATTTCAAAAGCGTCACAAGCCACTAGATAACTGCATTATTATAAAAATACAATGAACTCAGTATAGGTATGGACTAACAATTACATCACCTTATTTTTGGAATTAAGAAAATAAACGATAATGAAATATAGAAACAGAAAAATAATTATGAGTCTGTTCATCGTATTTAGAATGGTAACTTACAAAATAAATCAGAGTAGAATATAATGTTCTTTCCCCCCCCCCCCCCCCAATAAATTGAATAAAACTGAGAGAAAAGTATTTTTGAGAAATATTTTTGAGAACAAAATAGTCTAGAGTTCCTTGAAAATATTTACACACATTAAAAAAAAAGAAAAAGATGTTCTGCGAACATTTGGAAGCAAATAATTTTTGCATAAAATATTTTCGAATTGAATTGACAGAGCAAATATTATAGAGAAACATTTCGAGAACTAATTACCATTGAGTTTCTTGAAAATACAGATAAAACTCATTAGAAGGGGACGATATGCATACATTTGTGTTAGAAAGTTTTTGGAAAATGCAAGTCATATAACAAACTTCATTTTAACAATGCTAGAAAATACATATTCTATTACGTTGCAAGTAAACAAACACATTTTCTCTCTTGTACGATCGATTGAGAACTAACATAAGCAACCCAGACAGCAAAGTCTTTTAAAAAAATAAAAAAGTCAAGAGATTTTGCCCCATTACAGATTCAGATATTCTTTGGTTTTAGAATCTTCAGTGAAATTGCAGAAGTAGAACACCGTAGCTGACAAGCGTTGCAGCGGCCGTGAGAAATAAATTCTTTTTCAGCTGAAAGAGCCCCCAACCGGTGAGTGTCATGGTATCCTTATCGTCCAGCAACTTCATGAAAAGCTTGGACGCCTCGAAATCTTCTTCGGAATAGTAGAGCTCTCTCGGGAGCTCTATCATTCTTTCGCACAAGGATCTGTAATCACCAAGCAAACGACTCGCGCTCATCACAACAGATACAAACACGATCAATATTACGAGGGAATACGCGCAGGTGATCAGACTGAAGATGGAGTCCAAATGAACAGAGTCCTTGTTGAAGAGGAACGTCAAGACCCTAAAGAACTCGACAAAGGATCTACCGATGAAGATGAATACCAGAAACGAATACCTTTCTTCGATTTCCTTCAAGCACTTCCGTATGAAGTAGTACCGCTGCCATATCCGATGTGTTCCAAAGTAGTGTTTTTTGGAACACAGATTTCGTATTGTTGACCCCAGCTGCTTGCAGCAGAAGCAAAACAGGACGGCCACTGCATAGTGGATGCTCCAGTCGAGATGTTGGTCCAGTAGCTGCCAGAAGAAACTGAGGGTTGCCATGGCGTATTTGGATTCAAGATCCACAGAAAAGAAGCTGCATTTACGTCTCTTGTAGGTAGAGCCATCCTTGTGCGTCATCGCAAGCCCGCGAAGCGTGGCGTAGACGCATGGCAAACAGATGACCAGGGACAGGAAGCACACGCATAATTTCAGGAAAATTCCCGGGCAACATTTCATTCTGCTCGTGATGGTGTTGCTAACGAAAGTGATCCGCCGGATCGAGTTCTGTAAGAGATGTCTTCGCCTATAAATTGTCCACCAAGCTCCAAAGGAAAGCATCTTGGATACTATCGAAAAAATAAACGTTTCCAAGGAGGAAATGTCGAAGCAAAGCGAGGTAGAAGTGACATCGACTATCCACAAACTATTGTAAGCAATGAGAAAAGCTTTACTGCATGTTCCGGAGCCTTTCTGGTCTGTTATCAAATCAATGAAGTTGAAATAGAACTGAAGTTGTATGGGTCTCACCATTTGAAAGAAAGACAAATCCTTTCCCCATATTTCCTCGTCCATTGACATAGAGATTTTCCTTAAGTTTTGCGTTGATCTCACCATTTTTTCAACTAAATAATTTATAGTAAATTGATGAATTTTGAATTATCTGTCACTTTTATGGAGATGATATTTTCACATATACATACATGTATTCTAGTGTTATTGATATCAATACTCACGCACTAACACACATAATCAGGTTCATTTATTTTAATATTGCAAAAAACTTTTTAAAACCACAATTCCGTTAGTAAATATTCAACAACTACATTTAAAAATAGGAAACTAAGACTTTAAAAAATAAATTTGATAAGTTCACTCATCATATGCTATTACAAACACTGTCCTACTTCCTTCCTCTATGTATAAATGACATGGCTACTGAAGCTCTCGATAGCCTTCGAATATCGACAACAATATAAGCACGGTTATGGGAATAGAAAGCAAGCAAACATATCGACGAAGAATTTCATGGATTTACATCTAAATTGTTCAATTAGCCAGGATAATGTCTACAAAAACTGTTATATGGCGTGGGCGGGCTTTAGGAAGTTGATGAGATAGCATAACAAACTTTGCTAAACGACTCACTATCAATCGCGAGTGTTATTAAATCAACATATAATGTTTGTTCTCCCTAAATGAACCTTTATCCGGTTTAGCTTTTATCCATCTTCGATTATTTTAGCTCGTTATTATTATTATCTTCAATCATCAGTATGTTATAATAATTCGAGGGATTTTGAGTTCAAAATATATCCGATTCATTTAAAATAAAAATTAAGTTTTTAAAATACTAGTATAAAGCTAATTGCTTAATTTTATTTTAATTCTTCCATTTTTATAATAATTGGCAAATATAACAATATTTTTATGTAACAGAAAATTCGGATTATTTCAACTTTTTTATTAGAAGTGGACCTGGATCATTTTAAACGTTGACGTCTCGTATACTTGACAACGTTTAAAATAAAATAGACGGGGAGATATTAAATAAAGGACAAGTTCTTTTGTGATTATTTTAATTGTAAAAGAAGCTCAGTGTTCATAAATGTTTTCCAGTAAAGCTGTTATGGGAGTTTCGAAATTTATCACTTTTCAGTATTAAAATGAAGTAGATTTAGGTAAGAAATTGAACATATTTTCCCAAAAGGAATTATTGTAGTGAAAATAATATGAATTATATAAAATTCCCCATTGTACAAAATTCCTTCTTTAATAGCTCGTTAGTGCAAGTATCTTCGAAAAAGAGAATAAAATACCATTAAAGAATAACTTTTTCAAAAAATCGTTTTATACTATTTGCACAATAATAATGAGATTAAAATACGAGTGATTCAATAGACCTGCATTAATTAATAGTAAATATCGATTCCTTATAAAATCTCATGGTTGTTTTTATTAGTAACAATTATGTATAAAACATGCAAAAAAAAGTTTAGTTCATAGCTTCTAAATATTAGTAAAAAGTTTTTCAATAACTACCCCTCCGATAATAAATACTACATTCCCTTCTTGGCTACGTTGATACTATACAATTAAATATATTACAAATTTAAGTATTTTCAACATAGGGATACAAATACTTTAAAAATACATTTACTAAAAATATATATAACATAAATCTACACTACCCATCTTAGAAAAGAAACCCTCGATAGTTTAACATATTAAAAAAAATTGAATTTCCAACACATTTCTACTCCGCCTCAATGTTCAGACAAAGACAAAGAAAAATGCAATTAGTCAAAATCAAATTACGAGGCGTTGAAGCATATTTTAACAGGTTCTAAAGAGCCAACAGACACTTTGAAAGGAGTGAAGTGCCCAACCAATTCTTTCCTATCAGGGAGATGATAAACTACACGTACTTTTCCAATAACTGAGATTGGCTTTGAGCAACTGTTTGATAGAGAATAAGAAAAGCCTCTGAGCTAGAAAAATAGAAAGATTCGATCCGCTTGAACAGATTCTATGCGAAGTTGGCGATTAATCAAGCGCCAACTCCAATGTCGATTCTCTGCCATTTCTAGTGGTTCAATAAGGAACTTTCTTTTTGATCTTACTGAGGCACGTTTCTGGAGAAACGTGTAATTAGGTGAAGCTCACCTTTAAGCTTGTCTGTCTAAATTCTTCTTTCTTCTTTTTTTTATTTGTCAATCTTAAAAAAGACGGCCTTTTATGATTTTCTTTTAATAGTGAAGAGACTTGAAAACTTCTGTTAAATGAATTGGAGTATTTCCTGTCATTTTTTTTAAATATTTAAATGAGTTTCTGTCTTTTACTGAGCTGGGAAATGAAAACTTTTCAATTTGTTTAAAACTCCAGTGTCGAGAGTTTTTCAATTAGTTATATACTAGCGTAATTTCTTGAAGTCAATGAGAGGATCAAAAGGAAAAAAATATAATCTTATTAGTTTGTAGAAATATTTAAATTTTAATCATTTCATCAAGTAGTAGAAGTGTATAATGCTGCTCTACCCTACATTTTCAATATCTTTCTCAATACATATATATATATATATATATACATATATATATATATATATATACATATATATATATATATATATATATATATATATATATATATATATATATATATATATATATATATATATATATATATATATATATATATATATATATATATATATATATATATATATATATATATATATATATATATATATATATATAATTTAATTTATCAACATCAATTTTTAAATATATAAATTTTTTCTACCACCGCTGTGGTTGGTTGGTTGTATGGGTTTCAATGGCGCAAGGGCCAAATATGGCCAAGCTGCGCCAAACCACCGCTTTGAAAAAAAGGAGTAAGGTACTAAAATTGTGATAAAATTATAAGTTGTAATAAAAAAACTTCCATTGTTTTTATATAAATTCCATATTTATTTTTCGATTCAATCTCAATTATGTGTTCTAATATTTTGTCTAGAAAAAAATTAAATAAGTGATACATCAAATACTAGCAAAATAACCACATTAAGAAACTTATCACGAAGCAAAATCTCAAATATAGATTTAAAACTAACACATGATCGAAATCACAATCGAAAATTAGAACCCAGCTAAAAAGTCAGAAAAAAATATTAAACAATCTGATGGTGTAGCCAAGTTTTGGAAACATACTAAACTTTTATACAAACAAATGGTAAGGTACTAATTTTCTGCTAAAAGCCTAACAGTTTTTTGGAAGGTATAATACTGAAAAATTCATAAAAGGTGAAATTTCTAATATTTTTTTTTCTGTTTTATAAAAAAGAATTTTTGGGGGAACATTATTTGAATTCGTTGAAACTCGAAAAAGAATCGAAAAGTGGCGATAAAAGACAGAGAAAGAACAAATAAAAATTCTATTATTCGAAAAATGTAGGAAATGTGACAAAAGTGACTTTGAAAGAAAAAGTTGAAAAGCCATTTCTATATTCACCAATATTTATGAAATGTCTCCAATAGTTTTCGAACTTACAGAACATAATGAATGATATTCATTTCGGTACTGATAAAAATATTCTGGATTACACACAGAAAATAGAGGTATTTAACCATGTCGTGATCCTTTCAATAAGAAAAATGAATTTGAAGATTACAAAATGATGAGAAATGTGGGGAATTAGGCTTATGTAAACACGGCTGTGCTTTTTCAGGAAGTATGCTTTGCAGACAGCTGGCTAGTATTACGTGACTATGTACTGCTTTTCAATGGTATTCTGATGTAATTATCAAAGTTCAAGATAGCTACTAGGTATGTGTTTGAAAACCGGATCCCGAAATGTTCAAGAGGAAATATATTATAAGTAACTATTTATTGTTTACATATACAATTACTGATGATCAACTACAGGCTCAGGAAAGTTGGTTCTTTCTAACACATCCCTACGATCCCCTAATGCCTATCCAAATGCTTTTTAAAAATATCTACTCCTAAAAGTACAGATTGTTAGCCTTACTCCCACATCCCGATCCTATGTCACGTAGGGCCTTCCTTAGGGGTGTGCGACGCATGCCACTGCATAAAACCCAGTTATTTTGTAGGGGCCCCACGCCCAGGTACAACACAATAAAAGTATTTTATAGAAAATGAATTCCTATATTTTAAAACTCAGAATTTTTTTAAAATTTGTGTTTACACATTTATATAGAACATACATTTTTATTTATTTGTAATTGTGGATATTTATTGAAAGCGATTTATGAAAGCATCCTATGTAAGTTAGCATCTACACTCTTTTAAATTTCATTTCTACTCATTGTACTCATTTTTGAGTATACATCTTTTTCAAAATTGAAAATTATGTATTGGAGCCATGATAAACATCAATTGACTCAAAAATGAGTACATTTTATTTATTTGTGAGTACCTATTTTTAACCGTGTACCATGTCACGCCACAATCAAACATGATAGACCCCCCCCCCCCCAAGGGTACATGACGTAGTAAATGAATTCTCTTTTAATTTCATTTCTACTCATTGTACTCATTTTTGAGTACATGTCTTTTTCAAATTGAAAATTATGCATACGGAGCCATGATAAGCATCGTACGTCCTAAAAAATGAATATATTTTATTTATTTCTGAGTACCTATTTTTAACAGTGTGCTATGTCACATCACAATTAAGCATGATAGACCCCCTAAGGGTGCATGGCGTAATAAATGAACGGCCCCTTATGATTCAGAAGGCACGAGTAAGAATGAACAAAGGGAAAACAAAATCTGTATTCCTCCCTCTACCTTTCCGAATCCACAACATTCAATGCTAATTTATATCTAGAAGTAATGATGGAACTTGTAAGATGAGACGAATGAGATCGAATATTTGATATCAGGCGAAAGACGAGGAGCGGAGGTTTGTAAGAATAAAATGCCCCGTGTTCATTTGATTCTATTTAGTTATCAGATTACAAGATTGCTTTTGTTTCCAGCGAGATTTCCTTTAATGATTTGCTTAACAAAACATTTTTTTCGATACCTTTTTAAACTATCGGAATTATTTATATTATTTTGCATTTTATTTATTATTGATGGAAATGTAAATTTACTTGATGTTAGTGAATAGTTTTGTTTCTCGTGTGTCAATCATGTTCCCAATGCTCTTTGTAATATTCTGCTGACGCATTTTTACTAATTTCCCTTTGTTATCTTTTTGGAAAATTATATTTTAGTGTAGCATCCCCTTAAAAACAATGACTTTGAAATATCAGATTCAGATTATTAGTTTTGATGAATAATTGAAAATTATTACATAGGTATTTCAAAAAATGTTTTACAGAAAATTTGCATTTAAAGGCACGTAACACACACAAAAAAACTAATTTTATTATTTTGTGAATTTCATGTACTTTTATTTTAAACTAACTGAAATACCCGTTCTACGCACGGGAAGGAAATAAGGTACAGAATTGAAACAAATACAATATTTATAGCGAAATATATGATATTCATAATTTGTCACCCATCAGGGGAACCACAGTGTTTAAAGCTCCAATTTATAACGAAATTTGGGAACACTTTTTGGGGATTTTGCCCCTGCACTTTTTTTAGTGTTGAACTTTTTAAAATAAAAAATAATAAGTCACATTTTTTACTGCATTGCCAAACCAAATTTTAAAAAAAATCGTACCCTACCCACTACTACAGGCGATGGACGCAAACCCATTCCCCCGGTTATCCAATCATATTTTCACCATTTTGACATTTTATAATTTTTTGACACTAATTTCGATATTTTTATGTTATTTTTACATTTATGACCATATTTTAGTTCATTTGGCAATATTGTATTAATTTGGTGAAATTTTTTATTCATTTGATGATATTTTTATTTATTTGGCGATGTTTTTATTAATTTGACGATATTTTTATTCATTTGGTGATTTTGTTTTGTTTATTTGGCGACATATTGGCGATATTTAGTCATCAGCCAATCCGATTGCTCCTCATAGGTTACATAATATTATATATATTAGTGAATATAGATTAGTGTATTACGTAAAAGGTTTATTTAATAACATACTGTAGTACTACAATTGCGTAAAATCATAAAATTTAGTGATTTTAATTTCTTACACATTTTGATAGATTTTGGTTTGCATATATCTGATTGTTTTAATGACTAGTCTCTGCTATATCAAGCTATACAAACATATTAAGGAGCGTTTATTTATGACGTTACGCTATTTTTCGTTCTTTGGAACACCACCTCCCCCATGTCAGCCTTACCCCCCCCCCCTCCCCCCATGTCATTTACCGATATTTTTTTCAATTTAACTTTCATTCTTTTTTTTTTAAATATAATCCATTTATAAAAACAGTAATTTCTATAAAATGTTATTTATTATATCAAAGTTTGTGAAAGAAATTTAGTAATTTTTCCAACAAAGTTTTTCTACGTCACTCAACCACTGAGACCACCCTTCCCATGTTACGCATTATAGACAGCCTCCCCTCCCATGAGTGCGGGATATAATGGTTGAACGGCCTCTTTAAAAAAGGCATTTCTAATTTTCTAGATTTGTATGTAAAATATATATATATTTCCAATGCTCACAAAAATCAGCTACTTGGAACAGTTTGCTCTTTACAGACATCACGCCAACTCCCCATTAAAAGGAAATAAAATCACGAGAGATTAAGGTATAAGTGCATTTTCCTTAAAGTTCGTCTCACAGGTCGTTCGTTCTTTTATTCGCAAGCAATTAAGCAATTTTTTTTTTTCACTGCTGATGGATGTTTAATAGGTTTTAATACATTAAGATACGAAACTTTTTCGTAATAGTTTTATGTGTATGGAGATTCAGAAAGCGTAGGGTGTACTTTAAATATATATATATTTTAATTAACTTTTCTGTGATGACCTTTATTCTGGGTCTTTATATATAAATTTTTATTTTAATGTATAAGGGTTTATAAATCACAATTATTGGTAAATAATTGGACGTAGAGCTGGTTGATATGTAAAAGTTTATAAACATCAGCAGGGTGAAGTATGGTAAGTGCAACCGGGTTCGTTTATTATTTTTATTTTTAAACTGTTTTAATTGTGAGATACCTATAAAGAATAAAGAAATAGAACTCAACCATTTGGAGATATTTAGCTACAAGAACTTACAATTAACGTTTTTATCATTATCCATTGATTTTTTTTTATCGTTTTCAATGTCCGCTGTTTGTACTTGCCCTGAAAAAAGGAACAAGTGCAACCACGGTTGTCAAACTCTTATAGACAATACACAAATAAATATAATTTTAGACCATGTTATACCTTGAATTGTAGTGATTCACTGAGTTTTTGTTTTGTATTTTTATCTCAAACCGTTTGGGAGCTACGGACTTTTTCGTGCGTAAGAGGGAAGGACAAATAAACAAAATTTAGCAGATAGTATTTTTTTGTAAAATATTTTTTTTTTAATTTGATATATAAATGTATTTATACATATGCACATGGTTGACGCATGTTTTACAATCTTTTTCAATTAAGTATTTTTTTTTTTAATTTAAGGAGAATTTTGTTATTTTCCAGTATTGGAAGTACTTTACCACAAATTTTAATATTTAAATTATTTTTAAAAATCTTGATTTTTCTTTCCTATTAGGTTACTTAACTAAACACACTTTGAAATCGAAACTTGAAAAACTTACACCTAGGCTAAAAAAATACTATTTATAGTCAGACTTTTTTAGACTTATTGAAAGTTGCACGAGTAGAAAACGACTGGAAATGTAACTTATCGTTTGCCAATAGCTGATTCAGAGATTACTGTAATAATGTCATCAGCATCAACAGGAATGACATCCTTGTTTTCAGGCCAAGTAAATATTGAACGTGTTGTTAGAGTCATGGTTGCCCCAAATACAGTGGTTGCACATGTCCCAGGAACAAAAATGACAGAGCAAATGTAACCACGGCTACCAATGCTAAACCATTAGTGCAATTCCAAAATAAGGTATAAGATAAAAACTACACATTAAACTTCATAAGAATACAAAGTTTTGATATTTTAGGTAGAAGGGGAAAAAAAAGGATAAACTTCCATTGATTGCTAAAATGTAAGCACTTTTTAAAAACAAAAATAAAACACTATTAAGATAGAAGTTGCCCGACTTTTTGATGAACATCAAAAGCGAAGCTTCCTAAATCGAATACATAGGATTTTTTTAAATAGAAATATAAATGTTTTAAAAATATAACCAGCCGTGGGCATTCTTGCCCCGTGCCCCCAATTTAAATGTGGAACTTTTTTTTGTAAGGCTAAAAAAAAAAAACGAAACTGTTTCTTATTTCTTAAACAAAACAACAACATTAAATGCTTGTAGAAAAACTAAAACCAATGTTACAAAATCGCGAACATAGCATGTACTTAAATGGAATACGTTTCTATAACTGTATATTTTACTTTAACAAACGTAGCAAACGATTAAATATTAAATAACCTTTTATTTTTGTGAAAAAAAGATATAAGTGGTTGATTAAAGATATAAGATAAAAGATATAAACGTCTTTACGCTATTTTCACAAAGAAAACTGAAATATTTCAATACGTCACAATATAAAGCTTTTAAGCGTCAGCTTCATATAAAATGGAATTCAATTCCTCGTAAAATATATTTATCAGTAACAGCTGCGTTAAAGTACCATCAAATTGAGATCTATTTCATCCTTTCAGTTGGGAGAAAAGGAAAAAGACTTTAAAGCCGTTAAAGAGTACCAGAGTCACGATTCTCGCAATTTCCTTTTCCAATTTTGGCATCTTGAGGCTCAATAAATATCAATCAGAACTGAAAGAGGATTAAATTGAACTCGATTGAACTGGAAAAAAAACCTTAAAAAAGTAACATCAAGTTAAAAGTGCAATGTCTCTATTGTCTGAACATTTCTGAAGCTAACGATATTTTGTAACGGTTTTATTTTTCAAATACGCACGACCTGTTGTCGAGATTACAATGTTTGAGATTTAAAAACGCCATGTGGCTCTATTGTAAGCTATAAGTATAAAACAAAAAGTGACGATTGGTAACATAAAGTACATGAAATTGGAATTTCATATATTTTACACCAATAAAATAATGAAACAAATAGTCTTTTAAATTTAAAATTATCTTAATGAATGTAAATAAAAAAATAATATATAATGTATTTTACATTTCAAAGCTATTTATTTACATTTTATGAACATTCACACTTTTCTCAAACAAATACTTCAATCTCTTTTCCTTTGAAATGCTAATATTCGATTCCATTCTTTGTGATTGTTTTATTAGTTCATTTTCTTTGGATACTGAACGCTACACATGCGGGACTTGAATCCATTACAAACAATTTAATACGTATTATCTATAAAGCAGACCATCAAGGGAAATCTTTAAAGGTGCAATTAGGAACAAAACTTGTTCCAAATGGAATGTTACGATTCTGAGAGTATAATCAGGAGTTCTTTCAATGTAGACTTACTTCTCTTCAATGTTAAATTGTAGCGAAACAACATTTCCTTTCAAGGAAGACCTACACATTTTGCACTCGAAGCAAGACCCACCAATTGAGATGTTTCATGTTCGTAAATGGAGAAGTTTCCTCTATAATAAATGGACTTTTTTGAAACTCAATTCGTTTAGTGCGAACACAATGCAATGGCTTTTATTTAGAGGAAAAATGAAAATTGCATTGTTTCTGTAAGTACACGATTTGTAAGAAAATGCCCACCTTTTCGACTTGTCATTATGTCTTTAAATTTTTTTAGATGTTTTTTAATACGAAGAATACTACCACAAGCATCGTTTTGTAATTCAATTTAACGTTTATTATATATCGTAACGGGTTGTTTTCATTTTTTAACTATATTCCAACATTGTATTGGTCAAATAATGTCTTTAATTTGTTCTTTACCTAAACTGCTTCTGAACGTTTAGGATTTTGTAACATTAGAAAATAACTGCTGTTGAAACAATTCCGATAGTTTAAGGTAATTGTGTACGGTACCACTTAAACTTTTTTTTTATTTTTGGCTTTTTGAATAAAAATTTTATTGTGTTTCATATAAGTTTGTATAAAAAAACAGTATTTTACACAAAAATGCCATAATGGTTCGTATTATTTTAATATATATATATATATATATATAAAATATTTTAAAGCTTTTTTATTTAATATTTATATTTTTTCCTAGATGCTTTAAACTACAATAAATAAGATTCGGCATTAAAATTTTGTATTCTACAGGCATTGAATTTTATATAAATAATTATTCAGAAAACACAAAAATTTTCCTTAAACTATTTTTTTTCTTTTAGTAATTAAAAAAAACTACTACTGATTGAGATAATTTGCATGTTAATTTATAATATATCAAATTTGACAAAAATGTACTTGGTCCACTTTAACCGTGAAATTCTCCAAACGTTGTTATCGAATGTCAAATATAATGAAAGTAGCCTTGAAGATCGCAGAATTATCAAAAATGAGAATGTTATTTGAGAGCGTAAAATTAACCTAAGTGGAGTTATTTACAGTATTTCATAAATTTTTGTATTTGCTTTTAAAAATAATATGTTGTTGGGAATATATTATTGGGGTTAGGGGTTGATATCCAATCTCTTCCACGCAGGCAATGGTGTCATAATATTATTTATATTTTGCCGATGGAAATTTTAAAGTGCACAGATTTATCTATATATTTAATAAGCAAAACACTATATTGTTACAGTCACTCCTAAACTATATAATCAATTTTTATGATCAAGGTGTCATTTTAAAGGTATATAGCTGTAGATGTGGCAAAATGCACAAAAACTATAAAATATTAAGCAATTTTTTTAGTTTATTGCGCTTTGAAAAAAAAAGTTATCATGGTGGCGCCATCTACATTCCAAAGTAAGAACAACAGTTACATGACTATGTCAAATGGGCTAAATTCAATTAAAATGTAGGAATGGCATGGAATTAATGTTAGTAAAGCGATAATTTCTTTGCGTAGCAAACCAACGAGGATTACGTGCCAATCGTCCGGGGGTTGACGGGCGGTAGCAAGTAGGGGCGGAGCCTTCTAGTATGTTTATTACTTCAATAAATTGGAAATAAGATCCTTCTTGCAACGAACACTTTATATAGCAACCTCTTCCTTATGATGATCGCCACTTAAAGTTAGTTAATTTTTAAAGCAATTAGGTTTTTAGTTATTATTACAACGACATTTTCGTTATAACGATCACACGTATTGGTCCGAAGAGGGGTCGCTATATCGAGGGTCTACTGTATATATATAATTCAAATCGTAAAATCACTCTTATTTGCAATGGCAGTTACAATTATTTCAGTTATTGAATTATTCTATTTATAAATTGGGAGAATAATAGACTTTAAATAGTGCAGGATTATTAGATTTCTGTCCATTTGTACACTTTGAGCTCTGTCAAAACAGGTATATTTATTTCAGGTTCTAGTAGTTTTTTGAGTACTTTAATTTAACTTTAAATAAATAACCAATATTTTGTTTTGGGGAACATACATGAAATCAGTTTTAAATACGGTTAATATATAGCTTGAAATTGAAAAATAAAATATTTTATATTATATTATACATTAAGCTGTATTATTAGTATACATACTTCGATGAAAATGTATCCTTACATTTAAAACCATAAATAGAAGCCAATACCAACACAATAGGTTAAAGCCTTTGTTGTAAAATAATTTTTAAATTTGAAATCGAACGCACAAACCTTCCATAGAACTCTCACTTAAATATTTTTTTCGGAGAATTAACCAAGAACACATTTCAACACCGTGTTTCTTCCTATCAACCAACTCTTCTCTCAGCGACACAGACCGTCGAATATAGGTTATATTTATTTAATCCCATTTCACTTTCCTAAAATTCAACACCCGAACTGGATCCCATTCTTCCGTCGTTATCTCCCCCAGCGAAAAGCGATTCCGTTCGACCCCGAGTGACCTTTCCTGCGTGGCCGTGTTGCCTAATATGGTCGCTGACCCGTCTGCCGATGTCTGGGGTGTTGCGGCCGCCCAGAGGATCCCAACGCCGATGCTGGGGCCCGCGAGCAGGGGCGGAGGCACGGGGAAGCAGCATACACAGAAATGTGGGCAATTTATTCTTGGGGAGAGTTTGTTTATTACGTCACGCTATTTTTCATCCTTTTACACCCCTTCTTCCCCCTATGACAACTCACTTTTATATTAAACATATTCTTTCTCATCCTCCCCCATCACTGAAAGAAAAAGTACTTAAAAATGAGTACTTGAACCTACTTGTTTTCTTTGAGTACAATTGCATCGTAAATGAGAAATGACGTATTCAAATCTAAGCAACCGTATTTTCTACAAAATGAGCAGTGTGTTTTAATATTGCTAATCTCAGCTTCTGTTCAAGTCATCTTAGCAAAGCGACCTGACAACATAAAATAGTTGTTCAGAAGATGGATAATCATTTGATGTCGATTGCTTAAATGGAAACCGAGTTATTAAAACCCAATTATCTTATACTTCCCATTCTTTTGGCGTACGTTTTTAAAATTTCTTCTGTTTATAACTTCTTAAAGTCGGATGTTCTGGACTGCGGTGCCTGATGATATGGGTTCGATTCCCGGTAAGTATTGGTTGTAATTGTTGATATTTATTGAAAGTGATTTATGAAGGCAGCCGATGTAGGGTAGCATCTACTCGTTTTATTAATGTTTACTTACTCATTGTACTCGTTTGAGTTTACGAAAAAAAAATGAAAATGAAAAAAAAACAAACAAAAAATGAAGAAAAAAAAAAAAAATAGAAATGAAAAAAAAAAAAAAAAAAAAAAAAAAAAAAAAAAAATGAAAAAAAAAACCTTAAAATAAAAAAAAACATTTAAAAAAAAAAAATTAAAAATGAAAAATAAATAAATAAATGGGGGAAAAAAAAACTTAAAAAAAAAAAAAAAATTGAAAAAAACATGTATTTGGAGCTATGATAAGCATGTAATGTACTCAAAAATGAGTACATTTAACTTATTTTTGAGTACCTATTTTTAACAATGCAACCATCAAAGACTACAATACCTAAGGTAAATGGGTTTTACTGAAAGCTTATCAAAGAAACCCAGCCTCGTTAAAAGGGGAAAAAACGCAGTCTGTGCTTCGGAATACGACGGCTATGCTTCTTTTTTCACGCGCCGAGAAGCAAGAACTGTACATCGTGAATTGTTAGCGCTGCTTTCATTGCGCTCATAAAAAAAAGAACACTATTCCGGCATTAAAAGATATGGGAACATTCTTTTCCTGGATGTCGTGATGTAGAAAACGAATTCAAGTCGAAAATTGCGTTGCGGGGATTATAATTGGGTGTTATGTATTCAGCAAGGTGGCAGCGGATAACAAGAAAAGGTTAGATCATGTGATAAGAACAGTGGGCGCATGGCATTTATTATTATCTTCTGAATATAATATGAGAAGTTTTGATGAAAAAGTTGGTTAGTCTAAATCGGACTAGTCATCGGACTAAAGAAAACCCCAAATATTCGGAGCAAAAAAAAAAAAATTTTGGTTCAGAAATTGGTTGTCTACTTGAAAATTATTCTAGATTTATATATTTTAAATAAATTATACGTTATTAAATAAATTAAATGTATCATAATTTTTTTGGAGATAATTTCTTTCATTATTTATATATGTGTATTATTTTATAGAGGAAATGCAGCTCAGATTTCACGTTTTGTTGCCTTAAAAATACGACAAAATTTAAAGACCAACTAAATTTACTACAAAAAAAAATCCGTTTGAAAAGTGGAGGGAATTATATTTCTAACCCATAAATTTTTTAACATATTTAGAAAAATGATTTTTCGTTGAGAAGGTTTTTATAAGTTCTTCCAATGTTTTAAATCGCTAAAATGTTTGAAAATGCATATTGTTTTCATAAATGTTTATATTATATGTCTGGCGATAACCAAACGGATATACACGTGCATATTCATCAGGAATACCCGAGTAGTTAAACTTTAACATTATAGGAAGCTAGTAGGAGGGAAGTTTATTACAGCTCGCAGGTCTCGGAAGCCTAGAGTGTTACTCTTAGGTTAAACAAAATGTATGGTCTAAGAAGAAGAAAAAATAAAATTCATCACTCACCCATCCCCCTTGCTGGCAAATCCATGGGGCGAGATCCCTCTCGACGAAGATGCCCATCCTCTGCACCAGCCCCAGCACGAACTCCGGGTGGCCGCCCTTCACGCAGTCCATGGCCAACGCCCCCGTCATGGCGAAGAGGGCGACCACCCGCCCCCAGGTGACGGTGTTGCCCCTGCGGAAGATCTCCTCGGCCACCCCCTCGAACACGCTGTGCACCACCGCCTCCGAGGGCAGGGAGTGCAGCCCCAGGTTGGAGGCGACGCTCTGGAACAGCTTCGGGTGGGCCGCCTCCAGCTCGCTGGTCAGCAGGCTGCGAGGAAGAAGCAGAGGATTAGCATATGGATTGATATGGAAATAGCATATGGATTGATATGGAAATAGCATATGGATTGATATGGAAATAGCATATGGATTGATATGGAAATAGCATATGGATTGATATGGAAATAGCATATGGATTGATATGGAAATAGCATATGGATTGATATGGAAATAGCATATGGATTGATATGGAAATAGCATATGGATTGATATGGAAGATTGATATGGAAATAGGATATGGATTGATATGGAAATAGGATATGGATTGATATGGAAATAGCATATGGATTGATATGGAAATAGGATATAGAAATAGGATATGGATTGATATGGAAATAGGATATAGATTGATATGGAAATAGCATATGGATTAATATGGAAATAGCATATGGATTGAATTTATATGGAGAGGGAAATACAAGTAGAGCTAGTCCAATTTGTTCCGTTTTTAGTTACGCCAGGATCCAACCTGTCCAAATACGTTGCAAGGTTGGTCAGGGCCCAGTAGTGTGGCCGCTGCACCGTTGGCAATACCAATGTTTGTTATATATTGGAAGCTGGAAGGTATTGGACGCTCCCCCCCCCCCTCCCTGATCGAAGAGAACAACAAGAACCTCCCCAGCCCTAACTCCAAGTCAAAGAAGCTGAGGAACATTGGGTCAGGCGGGACCAGGGTGTATGTAGCATATATGCCGCCGAAGCTTCATTGCATAATGATGCAAACATTAGAAAAAAATAATTGCGAATGGCTATTGGCTGTATTCGAGTGTGGCCATTGGTTTAGCGATATACATGGATACAGCTGGACGAGCTTAATCATAATACAAATAGACATTGCGGCTATCAAACAAAACAAATTAGATATTGTAATATAAACAGTGCAATGTGGCTCAAAAAATTATGGTAACAGCGCAATGGAAACTAAAAATTTAAAGCCATTTCCTGAGAAAAAATCTAGTGGCTATTGGTCTGTTTGGATTATTAGCCTTCTCTATGATATTTGCTTTTTTGTTTAGTCGTCTAACAGGGTTTTATGAAGATAGCTTTTTTTATTGTTTAGGTGCATTTTTGTATATAAAATATAATCGTTTTTTATGTGCGGACACCGGTGGCAGTCACCACGTTCTTCACCAAATGAACGTATATTATATTATATTATATTATATTATATTATATTATATTATATTATATTATATTATATTATATTATATTATATTGTATTATATTACATTATGTTGTGTCGTGTTGTGTTATGTTATGTTATGTTATGTTACATTATATTATATTATATTATATTATATTATATTATATTGCAACGGATATTTTCAAGCCAACTCACAGAAATATACAGAAGAGCCATAGAAGTATCTTTACATAGCGAATTACACAGGTAGATGGACTGACAATAGTTGCGGATCCGGGATTTGTTAAAAGAGGGGATCTACAAAATTTTAGTTTAAAAGTTGCATTATCTTAATTATTAGAAAAAGTAAATATGAAATCTTCAAACTTATGCATATTTTCGGCTACCAACTCAAAGTATCATTTTGTTATGGATGACATATTCCATTAAAAAAATATTTTATTTAAATCAAAAATTAAAATTAAAGATCAACAGTTCCAAATACAACAGCCTGTTATCAATCAGATAATATGTTACAACTATCCATGTTCAAATGTAGTCGATGACATTAAAACCTGCTGGGGTCATATAACCTTTTTTCAACGATTAAAGGTGACTTAGCGCAACACAGGTTATGCGATCTTTCCCAAGAATTTTGCGTAACTTATTTTTCTCTACTACTCAGAAATGATTACGTGCCTCATTTGAAATTGGAACTCATCAGTGTCATTATAAGCGAATAAAGAATGTACCTTTAGCCCATTTATATAAGTAATATTTTTATCAGCGTACGAGTGTACATTTTTGACCAGATTTTTTTTACGACAAATCGATCTCAAACGTAGTTTTGACACTTGATCCTTTTTAACTGAAACTTTTCTAATGTACCCGCATCGTTGTTGTCCTCATTGCTAATTGGTCATAAAGAAAATGAAAAATAAACACACGTGCAGTGAAATAAACTTACAGATTCGATATTTTGCTCATTCGTTAGAGGTTGGAAAACATAAATTCAAAATATGATCAAAATATGATATATATATGATATATATGAAAATATGATAAAATATGATGGCCTTTTTTATATACCCGTTTCAAAGCGGCCGCAATTGGGCTATTGCCTTTCAAAGTCTCCTGAATTCGCTAATTTTTTTTATAATTTAACTGCGAGGGCTTGTTAACAATAATTTCTTAGCCAAGTTAAAAGGGATGGTATATAAAAGTAAGATTTGTCCAAAAATCGAACATTCAAAAAGGAGTTGACTTTGCGTTTTCGAAAATAGATCGAAAGCATCTATATTTTGTTCACCAACGTGTCAAAAATTCAAAATATGATATTTTCTTTGTAATCTCTTTTTTTAATTCGCAAAAAAACACTGTACTACGTAAAAGACTATTTAAATACCGAATAAGATATAAACCCTGAATTTTTCAAAAAAAAACTTTCATAATTTAACCAATTGGTTTTAGTTATGGAAACTAAATCACAGAAAAAACATAGAGTTCGTTTATTTATTACGCAACACACTCTTAAGGGGGAAAGGGGTCCATTATGTCACTATGGTATGACATAGAGGAGGGGAGACACATAGGTTGTGTGACGTAGCAAACTTTGTAGCAAAATGCTGAAATTTGTTTCACAAACCTTGATATGAAATCACTGAATTTTTATCAGGTCATGGTGACTTTAAATTATATTTATATAAATGTCACTTATCTGCATCAAATATATGTAAATGCAATACAGGAAAAATTCAAAATGATAAACATATTATGTTTGAATGTCCAATGCTTAAGAAAGAGAGAGATGTTCTTAAAAGGGAACTTAAGTTAAAAAACGTTAATTGGCTTCCTAAACGTCACCAATTTGTTAACCAAAAGTGTATTTTCAATGTTTTTTGTAATTTTATCGACTACTACTTTATGATATAGTATATTGTTTTCTTTTTAACTTCTCTTATGCATGTTTTCTATATGATTTATTTTTATTAACGATTTTCCTATGCATTAGATGTATATACTTACATCTGTAAGCCCCTTGTGATACTTTGTATCGGTCGGGGATTTCCTTTAAAGTCTTTAATAAAAAAATTATTTAAATTTGGAAGTTTTAATGACCGGTTTCTAATTAAAATTAATCCTGATGTGACATAGAGAAGGAGGGGGGAATCATGTGACCGTGCGTGACATGGGGAGATGAGGGGGGTAGGAAAGAAGGAAAAATAGTATGACATAATAAAAATAAACGCTCCTTTATATGCGAGTACCTGTTGACGCAATTTTATAAGCAGCTTTGATGGTGATGTTGAACACCAGATTTTTCAAGGAATTTATATTACAGAATACCCTAATGAAACATGCCTTTTCTATTTTTTTATTATTTTCTTAAAATACCAGCTCATTTCCCAATAAAATATTTTTTTCTCTCTGATAATTCGTATGAAAGTATGCAGCGTTAAAAATGTAACCTTAGTTTGAGCAATAAACTAATTTGTCAGGAATTTATGTAGATTTTGAGAAGTGTTCCGAGCATTTTTAATAAAAACTTCCATTAACCTGAGAAAGAAAATAGTTTCAAAAATTAGTACTTAATTGTTAAAGTTAAGGAATATCTTGCATTTCTCCGAATATCTAAATTTATTTACTATAATTCTCTGGATGTCATGCATTAAATTCAATTACAATGTTCGTTACAACAAAAAATGCACTTTTAAACGATAACCAAGTTATTTAGTCAATTTAATTGTTAATTAAAATTGTTTAATTAATAATAAAAATTGTAAATATAAATTGTTGTTATAGTGACTAAAATACGGAAAGGTGGGGCGATAATGTAAACGGCTTCGGAAATGAATAGTACGAGCGTATCTTGTTTTTATTTTTAGTCAATTAACAACAGTAGTTTATTTTTTACTTTATAATATATTTCACGCTGTTATCTGGGGTTTGGTAAGCATTAAATAAATTTTACTCCATTAGTTCGTTCTCTATTTTGTTCTTTTATTTTCTCGAAGGAATTTAACTGCTCTATTAATCAGACATCTCAGGGTACATTTTCTAATGTTAGCTTTTCCGTTAGAAGCTTAATTGTTAGAAAGAGCTATTTCGCCAAAGCAATTTTTGATCGCTAGTTTTCAATTGTTTAAAGCAATACATATATATTAATTTGAATTAAAGTATATCATTGTTGCCAACATTTTATGATTTTATAACAATGCGATTATATAAAAATGTAGATACTACTTCTTTTTAATTGGACATTTAAAAAAAATGGCTTCTAAAACCATTATTAATGGAAAACTAAACGTAATTTTAAAATTCTATATATATATTATATATATATATATATATATATATATATATATATATATATATATATATTATTTTGAACATGCCACACACACACAGAGAGAGAGAGAGAGACAGATTCTTTTTTTTAACCAACTGAACAGCGCGCCAACCAAAATTCCAAAATAAAACCGCCAGAAATTTTAAATTAAAACCGTCAAATCGCGCGCCAAGTCGAGAGGTTATATATTCTAGTGTTCCTGTTATGCGTTTTTCAAAGGGCGCCGCTCCCTGCCCTTTTTTTGTAAGTGCCGATGCGCCCTGCCCTTTTTAGAAGTGAAAAATGTGCCCTGCCTTTTTTCAATATCTTCTTTGCGCCCTGTAATTAAAAAAATACATTTTTCCACAAAAACGTAGGTTTGTAGGATTGCCTTGATATCCCAATCGCACCCTTTGCCCTTATACATAACAAAAAGTGCCCTTTTACATAACAAAAAGCGCCCTTTTACTTAACAAAAAGTGCCCTTTTTGACAAATCCCCCCCTGCCCTTTTTTAAAACTTTGTGAACACTAATATATTCGACTGTTAATTTATTACAGATACAACCGTGTTTTCCTAAAAGTATTTTGATATATGTTTTCAAGTTCATTCAAAAGCTAACTACTGACTCATGTCCTTAATTCGAACACAAATGATTCACAGAAATTGGAACGTCAAACTGAGAAGGAAACAGTCTTTGTGTTCCGTTACTTCAATTGCGTACTGTCATTTGCCTCATTTACACTAAAATTAAATATTGGGAAATAACCCGGTTTCAACTTACAACGTCACACACCAAATTTTTCGATAAAGGTAAATCGAAAAAAATATATTACAAAAAGCAATGACGTAAACCGAGAAACTCTGAGTAATAAACCAATTATTTAAAGATGAAAAAGTTCGAAATTTTTATTAAGCCTAATTCCCTTAACGACATCGTTTTCCCTTCGACAGGGATCCATAATTGCTGTTTCCCGATCCTCTGCTATGTTAAATAAATAGTGTTTTCAATTAAATACGATTCTTTAATGTAATAGATAAATACATGTTTGGGTTAAAATGCAAAAAGGTATGCAAGTACTAATGGACAAAAGTAGAATGGCAATTGCAACAAAAAATATTTTTTCCAAGTTTCAAATACTACTTCAATTGGGAACATTGCGTAATTGTATTAATTAACACGAAACAAAATTCATAACATAAACTAATCACGCAAATGGAAAATACGAACACGGAAAAGAGTATAAAAAATATATTGCACAATATAAACATATACTTTTGGTAATAATTATCGAAACTGTTAAAGTAATTTATTCGGTAACAGGCAATTTCAATTCAAGCAGTGCTATTGAATATGTGATAAAAGAAAACGTTTAAGTAAAACTGTTTTATAAACAGAAATAAATATGTTTTCAGTTGATAATCTCGAAGCCTCCTATTACTAGGTGGGTTAATACAATATTAGATTTAATACTATGGAATCAAAGATAAGATATTAAACACATGTGCCTTTATCTTTTGCTCCATAAAGTTATCTGCAGAATATGATAATCTATAAATACCTACAGTAAGAAATAGGAAATAAAACTGTTTGAAACAGTTGTTGGGATTCTTGATAAAAACAACGGGATTTTAAGTGGTTTTCGTGTTATTTAAATTGATTTGGCACAGCTAAAATAATATTTCTGTACGATATTAATTAACAGTTTAATAAATTACCATTGAAATTCTTTATCTGAAACTTATCTCAATTACAATTATGACAGTATTTTCAAAATACAGCTTCAAGATACTGTGGTTTTACAAAGAACTACACATATCCTTCTTAAAAGTTTGACCTAAATATTCCTTCAAAGGGTAATATTTATCTAAAAATAATTACTTTTAAATGAAATTAATTTAAAAGTCCATAAACATACATAAATCATAATAATTCTACTTGCATTTTGTTAACTATGAAAATTTCGAAAAATTGAAATGTAGTTAGATAACATTTAAAAGCATCTATTTCCATTTGAAAGAAATTGCACTATAAATATAAAAGTAAACTTAGTTTACTCACAAATTGTTTAACTTTTAAATGGAATGAGATAAAAGTAGAGTGCAAGTCTAATATTGACAAACAAGCCTTTTAATATTTTGAGATGCGCGTTAAAATTTTAAGAGGTATTCAGAACTTTCGTCATCGATTTTCTTTTCTTTTTAAATTTATGAATTTGATATTAGTTTACTATAGAGATTTTGAATTCGGGCAAGGTGTTTTTAAATTTCATATTATTAAATTTTCTCTATTTTTTTTTTTAAATATTTTTTACGGATACTTGGATGTCCTATGGTTACTTTTTAAATAATATACTTTTCACATACATTAGTTTTTTAATAGGAAATTTTTATTATACATTTTTTATAAATCTTCTACGTCTGCCCTTCATAATAATTCGCAATACATTTTATGAAATATATGATGAAGGAAAAATATTTTTTCTAAGTCATTTTATATTAGGTAGTATTTTTATATCGAATACACACCAGTTGGAAAAAGGGAAATAACAGGAAGAAAAGTTGCGTGAAAACATTCCAATATTTCAAAATCTTTATCCCTGATGTTGCAATCTCATCACTTTTCTAAGTATATAAGATGCTTCATATTTACAAGCTTCAAAATGATTTCACTATCTGTCTCAGTTAAGTTTTTTTATTCTTTACAAAAATGTCTTTTTGGTTGGCATGCATGCTTAAAATTCATCAGTTATGTTATTGCAATAAATATCGTTAGTTGACACAGCCTTGGAAAATAAACCAAGTTCGGGAAGTCTGCATAAGAAAACAGTAGTTTACTATCTAGTATCGTAATTCACATTCAGAAAAGCATTTTAAGCATAATCTTCTAAATAAAATAAACACAACCGCTACATCTAAAACTCACTCAGATTATGAAATATATGTTAAAACTTCCAGTGAATTGCCTGCAATACTAAATATAGCATGAAAATTTAATAAAATAATGTAATTCTGAATTAGACATTTGATTTTTTTAATTGTCTTTAAATTTTTTAAATAATTTTGGGCTTTTTCAAAAGTATTGCAGCATAGCCTTTGCATCATATAGAAATGCTATTGGAATTTAACCGAAATCCTAAAATTGAAAGATGACATTTCAAAAGCGTTGAATAAATGTATTATTGGAAGTTATATGGTTTACTCTCTCTCTCTCTCTCTCTTTAGGTGACAAAACTTTTAAATATTACCAAACGAAATTGCAATGCTGAAGACAAGTTTGCAAAATTGTTACAAGGCACGATCCTGCTTGCAGATTGTTATTACTTCCATTATGTAATATTATATTTTAAAAATAAGCTACTGGGAGAACTCTCGTGTTAATGCTTTAAAAAAAATTAATTTTAAATATTTTTATATGCTGGAATGTTTTTGAAGGGTCCAAGACGGGTGAATTTATTCGAGTAGATGTATTTTATTATGTATTTTTTATACCCCCTGTGTATTTTTTAGTTCCCCCCGTGCACGTAAAATTTTTAAATCTGTTATGCATAAATACTTTCGATTGGTCGTGGTGTGGAAACTATGGAGAAAGAAATTCAGATTCTGACCTTCATATCTGATAATTTAAAATTGAGAAACAATAGCGTCATTTGCTGCTGTTCGATAACGTTGTCTGTTTAATGTTTGATAGTGTCGGTTTATTTGCAGTTCGGTTGATTTCGGTCAAGTGTATACATATGGTGTTTGCGTCCATTTTACGTATTTTCTGTACCCTTAAAAGTACGCAGTGGCGGCGATTCGGGGGGGCAAGGGGGGGCGGTTGCCCCCGCACTTTTTTCGGATGTTGCCCCCGCACTTTTTTAATATTGCACTTTTTAAAACTAAATCACAAGGGGGGGGGGGAGTCCAGGAGGTTCAAACCCCTCCCATTGTAAGTAAAAAAAAAATGTAAAAACCGAATTTCTGTAAAAATCATAAATATATATATATATTTTTATTGGGGGGGGGGGGGGGATTTTGAAAGCTTGGGGTATTGAAACAGAAACCCGATGTCGTCATGTGAGGTTTAATATGAAATAAAAATAAAGATAACAAAAGGGAAAAGATTGTCAGGTCGTATAACCAAAGATGCTCCAAAACATGCTATGTGAAAGTGACCACATAATTTCGTTAGCCTTAAAATACTTCATTATAAGTTGCCAGTTTATTCTAAAGCAAAACCATCTCCCATATTTTCTATAATAGTTTTTAATTTATTGGCCCATCACCTGCTCTTCTTTGATTATTATTTAGCTTTCTCTCTTTTTTTTTTTTTTTACTTTTTGTAATTGCCTTTTTGACTTAAACCCAGGACCATAAATATGTAGTATTGCGCAATCTATAGGCGCCGAACGTCTGAGTTTTTTTTACATTATAACATAATAAATATGTTTTATTACTGTTTGTGATTTGTGTGATTTGCGGTTTTACTTGGGTCGACCCCTCCCCCCCCTCCCCCCCCAATAGTCTGGAGTCCTTTTTAGCCCAACTTGTAAATTAGACCTCTGAACGCACACTGTATTGAACGTCGCCGCACTACAGCTGAATATTGGACTATTGGCGACGATTCGGGCCCATTTTGAATTAAAGACCCGGGAACAATGCGTCATATTTTTGAACCATGGTCAGATAACGAGGACAACACCTGGCGCTGTTAAGTAAATTTCTTGTTTTTTTTAGATCTTTGTATTAAAATGACCTTTACAATTTAAATTTAACTAATGGAAGTTAATATTTATTGGTAATAAGTAAATAATTTCCTTTGAATTAAATTAAGTATATTTAATGTTTAATTTAAAATTAGCAGTGTCGATTGTGTTGCACAGTACCATGCAATGTCGAGTCTTTTGACTCCCACAATACTTTAGCTCATGTAGCCTTTATATTATTCTTTACTTTTTTAGTCGACTAAAACGCTTATTAGATCTTTAAATTAACATAACTATAAATTATCTAACTAATCATTACCACACATATATTATAAGAATTCTCAAACTTTAAATTTGTTCTGTAATTTTATTTCGGAATTAGGCGGGGATTTACTAATTTAAAAAATACATAGTTATTGACAACTGTTAAAAGTAGTTAATGACAGTGACAACTGTTGCTGTCAATGCCAACGTATTTCTTGGGGGGGGGGGGGGGGGGGGGGTTAAGAAGGTTGACTTTTTTGGGGGGGTTAAGTTCTCCCCTCTAAGGGAGACCCCTAAAAAAGGAACGGATATCTTAAGGTAACGGTACTTTCCACCCCTTGGGGGGGGGGGATAAGGGATAAGGTACCTAAAGGAATCCGTTGCTCAGTCACTGAACCCCCCCCCCCCCCACCCGCTTTTAGAATATGCTTTTAGAAAATGGAAGCGATGGAAGATTAGAAATTGCCCAACTTGTAAGATTACATTTAAATTAGACCTCTGAACGGACACTGAATTGGAACATGCGTGCAACAAATCAATACTTTTGAGAGAACTGTTTAATATTACCTAATTTATAAAAAAGTTAAAAATGTCGATAAATTGGAACTGGGAATTTTTAGCACTGTTGAGTTGGGAATTTCGATCGTTAAGTCGGATTTGGTTAAATAACGGCGCACCAGAACTTCATATTGGGTTATTGCCTACGGTTCGGGACCCATCTCGAAGGAAAAACCCGAGAACAATGCTTGTATTTTTGAACAATGGTCAGATAACGAGGACAACACCCGAGCTGGCAAAAGTCGCACCACAAATGTAGAATTGTAACTGCTGCAGGAAATTTTCTGGGAAATGGAAGGGTGAGAAGATAAAATTTTCCTTATTTTATTTTCAACACTGACACAAATGGAAAGGATACCTATCCCTTTGGGTTTTGGTTAATTAACGTCGCACTAGAGCTGTACTGTGGGCTATTGGCGACGGTTCTTGCCTATCTCGAAGAAAAGACCCGGGAACGACTTCTCGTATTTTTGAACCATGGTCAGATGACGAGGCAACACCTGAGCTGGCATCCAACGCTTTCAATAAACGTCGGGACTTTGGACCTCGATCAGATTTAAAGTGCACCAGTCCCGTATACACGCCGTTAATTTTTTGTGGATGTTCTAGACGACATTCTAGTATTTTGGCTATCCCTTTGGAGGTCGGTCAATAAGTATATTAATTAGATTCTTTGCAACAGTCCGTATCCTTTAAAAAAAAAGGGGGGGGGAGAAATAATCGGAAATGGGTTAATAATCGACCTGGGCGTCTTGTACCTATTTTAAGATAATATCCTTTCTTTAAATAACTCAAAACAAAGAGTAAATATAAATATTCAATATTCATTGTTTTGGTGGTCAATATTTTTATTATCCCGCCCCATAACACATTGTTTCATCTTGATCTTGCCCCCCCACTTTTACCACCCAATCGCCGCCACTGAAAGTACGCATATCCCCTCTATTTATTGCCCACATCTGACATCATGCAAAATTATCTACCTTTCATGTTCTTTGAAGTGCACGTCGCATCCCCTTTAAACGTTAATTATACACGCTCATAATATCAAATATTACATTTTCAGATTGAAAAACACCTCATGATCAGAGCCGCCCTTAGCAGCAGCGGTAGCAAGTGCGAATCTTACCACGATAACCTTATTGCCGATTGGTGTTGAACAGTGCAATATTGCGAAAACTTAATTTGCTTATTTGACCGCAACTCCTCCCTCCGACTGAAAAGCGCCCTAACTTAAACCGCCAAAAGGAATGAGGTTATCAATTCCACTGTAACTTAACTAACACTAGATAACTTAGAATAGGTATATCAAAATAACTTAATAGATATAAGAGTTGACACTAATTAAATGTTATCCAATTTTATAATCGATTGACTTCCATACAATACTCTTAATCTTATCATTTTAGTTGGGCGATGGCCCCTCAAAAAGTGCGGGGAACTGTGCAGTGGCACTCACCGCACAACCCTAGTACCAACACAATGGTAACCCTAAACTTAAATCCAAGCAAGATACTCACCGCAGTTCATTGGCGATCTCCGCCGTATTCGACCCACAAGCCAGGTTGCTGACGCTCTTGAGCCTCTGCAGTCCTAGCTTCTTGTGGACCGCCGAGCACGACCTGAGCTTAGTCCTGAGGTACCTCCCGCACAGGCTCTTGGCCTGGTTCACGACGTCGTGCTGGGATATGGGACTGCGCCAGCCTATGGTGGTGGACAACCGGTGTCCGACCACTTGCCCGACCTGGCTGAACTTCCGACGTCGGGACACGGACTCTTTCGTGGTCTCAGCTGCGTTCGCGTAGACGGACAGGGACGGTCGAGGAATGATCACGGGTAGACTGTATTTCCTGGGTCTGCCTATTGATGGTGGGGCCAGGGTCATAGGCCTGTTGGCGGAACCGTTAGCTGTTGGAGATATCGCCATTTTTCTTCGTTTGTGTGTTCTTTTTTTTTTATTTAATTATACTTTCCTTAGAGGAAAATTTGGTTCGGCATGGCTGGCGTTAGTGGATAATGCAGTTTTGTATGTTGATGTTGATTTGACTTAGTTGCTTTAGGTGTATGTGTATTCCAGAGTTCGAATCTCTTCAACGAAGACTGGACATTTTTTCAGCAAGCGATTTAACCTAGCTTTTTCACTAGTTTAAACACAGTTCAGAAGACGTTCCTCTATGAATTCCATCGTGGGAAATGTAAAATGAAATTTAATTTAAATCACACTCTAAAATTTCTTTTGATAGTTTTATAGGAACAATGTTAATCGACAAAAGTGAAGAAACAAATGTAGCTAAGAGATTTGTTTACAGTAATTGATATTGGCGAGCGGTTATAGTCTTCAATTAAAAATGCTGCCAATTCTAAACACAGGAGTTAAATTTGATGTTTTCAATGTCATAAAGGAAATATTTATAGCTGTGCTTTCAGTCAGCAGTCATGTATGGTGTATTTATTTTTAGAAACGCACAAAATATTATTTTCCTGATGATAAATTCCTTAATGAATAAATTTCACTCATAAAAAATAATAAATTATTATCTTTCCTTCCTCGACGAAATTAGAATGGAACAAAATCAGAGAACTCACAACAAAACTCTGTTCGAGAATTGTCGTTCGACAAAAGTCGTTCCTTTTGATATCCCAACTCTTTTATATTATTGTTATCTTCTATTTCCTTTGTTTAGTTCATCAATGACGGGATAGAGGTCGCAAAGTAAATATTTATATCTGTGCTTTCTGTCAGAAAATCGTCTGATAATGCTTGGCTGATAGATATGTGAATGACAAAGATGACTAGGTGCGAAGATGGAATTGAAGGTGGGTTCACACAATGATAATTGCATCCAAAGGAGACATCCACTTATGGATGAAGGTCTGTGGAGTTAGCTCCAAATATGCTTGGGTCCCGCTCTGTAATGATTACAATAAAAAAAAATTTAGTAAATGTTTTCAAAATTTGAATGTTAATTTTGATATTTTAAAATACAATACACAATATAGTTTTTTTATTACAATTATTAAGTTTGCAAATCAAACTGTTCAAATTAAAAAAACACACAAACACGTTGGTTGAAATCTAAAATAAGTCGCTGAGTTATATTTAAAAAATGTAGCTATCTAACATATGGAGCTGTTTTAAAAAAAATCAGAATAAAAACTTCATAAAAAACCTATATAAACTTTTGTAAAACCTTAAATAGACCTGAAAGTTGCTCCAAATAAGTTTATTAAACCTGAATGTTTTTTTTTAATTTTTTAATTGGTCTCTTTTAAACATTTAAAAACCATGCATTTTCCATTCAAAAATTTCAATATATATTCAATTTCAATTCAATATTATATATTCAATATTATATATTCAATATTATATATTCAATATTATATATTCAATATTTCAATACTTCAATATTTCAATAATATAATAAATTTCAAAAAAACAATAAACCTGCATAAAACCTTCGTTTTCACAATTTTTATGAATGCGTATCGCATACGTAACGTTTGGAAAATTGTTATAAATAGTAAATGCGTAAGTAAAGGAAGGAATGCAGCAAGCAGTATGTCAATAAAAAAACTCATAAAAGTATAACTGATTATTCTATTGTTGATTTCCATTGTATTTTATTTAAATAAGATTCTAGAAAAAAGATAAATATATTAAAAATAGATTTAAAACAAGATTCGAAATCTCTCCCTACAGCTGATCGAACATCATAAAAAAATTCATATTTAATATCAATCCTTTATCCTTGTAAACTGGTGTATATTTATTAAAATTATAATTTAAAACTTGGAAATAGTGTATTGAATTATGTCGTTTTAATATTGAATTCTAAAATAAAATTACTTTAAAATACAACAACGCTCAAGCGTTTTCTATAATTGCAAATTTTTTTTCACTGTTGATTATTTTAGCCCTCAAATTAATAAAAATGTTCGATGTTGAAATATTTTTCAAATCTAAAGTGTCGGGGAGTTTTTTGTAAACCGTATCTATTAAAAAAATTAATATTATACAAATTAAAAATTATATATAATATACATGTAACGGAAATATAAAGTAAACTTTTTTTGCAGAGATAACAACTTTACAATTTAAACCCTTTTTTTCTAACCTCTCAGAGGATTAATAATTCATCCAATACTTACCTTTTCCTATATATTTTTAAATAACTTATTCACTTATAAAGAGATAGCTTTAAGTAGCACATTAGGCCATATTATTTGAAAATGTAGCATATTTATGAATTTAAAAATCGGATGTATTTCTAGAGAAATTGAAGATCTCCGGACTCCTCTGCGACGTTAGTGGGTTAAATTTGATTTATTTTTAAAAATTTAGTTAGCAATCAAGAAAAACGCAATTAAGTAATATTCAAGTTTGTACTAAAATAAGCAACGATTATTTAAATTACTTTTGTAAAAAGATCACAGTTCAATTCGCTTGATTTTTACCATCATTATGGGATTTAACATACTAATGACGCAATTATTTTTAATGGAATATAACAAAAAAATAACAGAAAAAGAGAAAATGCATTAAATGACTGTTTCGCGAAGGAAAATAATTTTTGTAATTAAAAAAAAAAAAGATCATGCAGGAAAAAGACATTTGGCATTCGACAATAAAAGTTATGGGGATTATCTTTAAATGGCATTATCTGTAATCCGGGCAATGTCCCTAACAAGTGATATGTTTCCCACGCCAGATACTTTTAACTGAAAAACAATATAGATAAAAGAAATGTAGAACCCAAATATACGATTATTATAACCTGTATACATAGTGAACAATACCACACAATTGTCTGTTATCTTGTTATCAAAATCTATGCAGATTCACCTTACATCAATCTTAACACCATTAAAAATTGCATTAACTTATCAATTTTTATCAAAATTATCAAAGCCATTTTGAAATATCTGTACTTTAGAACCAGACGAGCCTGAGTCATATTTGGGCAACTTTACTGGAGACAGAAAAAACTGAATCATACACAGTTAAAAATTGCAATTCAACGTTGCACCATATCTTGGTGCTCCGCAGTAACTTACACCATAATATGGTGCAATCTAGGTTAACCAAAAATCCTTGATAGACAATAGCGCAGCATTTAAAAAAAAATAGTGCAATCTCCTAAAATGTAACCCAAATATTTCCTGAATCTACAAACCGGGAAATCCCCTTAATCCTCTTGCATTAGGGGCACGGTTGTCCAATGGATAAAGGCGTTATACTGGTAATCACAGCATTGCTAGTTCGAACCCGTGCGGTGGACGTGACAAAAAAGTAAAAAAATAGTGATCTTGCGATCGGAGAGTTGCCAGCTTCGCTACAAAAATACTAGAAAATCGTCCAGAATATCTAACAAATTAAACCGGCGTTTCACCATAATATGGGGTAGCGAAAACGCCAATTTTGGTTCAACGTTTTACCATAAAATGGGACATCGAAAATAAGTGTTTTTGGTGCAACGTTACACCACTAAATGGTATCCATGGTAGCACCATAAAATGGTGAAACTAAGCACCAAATAATGGTTGCAGCTAAATAGGTACAAAATTTTGATTACTAAATTTTTAATAGTGTACTCTCAACTAAAGCATTGGACTTGACCTTTTATACCTCTCGTTAATTTCTTAAAATAAATTTTTGAATGAATTTTCATGGTAAGGTTCTATAGAAAGCGAACTTTTAAGACATAATCTGCAATAAAACAAAAATAGCCAAATTTAGACTTAAGCTCGTCTGACTCTGAAGTACAGATATGACTGTGCTCTATTTCGGAATGAGTAATGACTGATGTTGATGCTAAGCTTACTGTTATATCCCATATACATCAGTAACGAATACAACATGTGGTTGTAATAATATTTTCAACAGACGCCATTTTTAATTTAAACTAATTAACTTTTCGAGGTTAAAAACGCAAAAACAAACAAGATTAATTTTAAAATGCAGAAAAAGAATTTAAAATATTTATAATTTTCCAATGAAAGAAATTACTTGCAACAGATGAGGAATAACATTTTTACCGAATTATACTAAAGAATAATTGCAATTTGTAAATAGTTCTAAGAAGTGCATTGTTACTGTGCACAATTGAGAATAAGAATTATAATTATATTGATACAATAAAATACAATAAAAATTATCTGCACAAAAATATTTAAAAATTTATATTTCACATATCTTATATTTTCTATCTTTAAATGTTATCCTTAAAAAATCAATATTGTTATTATTTCCAAAATTTAAAATACCAGTTGTTGCAATTCAAGAATCCAATTAATTTAATTTTGAAGAAAACTAAACACATTGATATATATATATATATATATTTTAGATCTGAAATTTTAAAATTTTGATTGCATTTTATAACATTTGTTATAATTTGTTAACATTTTAAATTGTCATAAATATTTTCGAATTTTTTTTATGTACATTTTGGAGCCATATGGATACACGAGTTACTTTATACAATAAATACCAATAAAAATAACGTATTTTTGATGAATTATTACAACTACACTACTATACTTTAAGAGTAATACATTTAAACGTTATACATAGATTTTAATTCATATAAAAATTATACTGTGTTTCATTAGTTACGAGGTAACGAAATTTTTTTTAATAAAAAGTATTGTCAGTTTTATCAATGAAACAATTAAGAGCTTACTGTGTTTTTGATACAATAAGTATATGTCATTCCATTACAAATATGAAAATTTAGAAAGTTTTCTCCGAAACCGATACAAAATTTCTGAATTACGAATTTAAATTTTACCTATATAAACTGAAACCATAAAAAATTCAAAACCTAAAGATTACATTAAAAATTTCTTAAATTTAAATTTCACAAAACAAAAAAAATAAAGAATAGTTATTCACAAAAAATTCATCCATCGTCATTTAGAATTACCATTCCTTTTAGAAGATGGCCCGTATTCTTTTTCCGATTCGAAATTAGAAAACCGGAACCGTTGTTCGACAGACGCGTGGAAGCAGACGATAAAACAAACAGAAAGTATTCTCAGAATGAACTTACCACAGCGAGAGATAAGGCGGAGAGCGCTCTCAGCATTCTACGGACACCTGCTATTTTCTGAAGGTTCTGCCGAAACGCCGGCCACCATTTGGAACAGGGTTGCCGTAATGGGAGTGAATTTCGCCAAAGGACTATCGTTTATTTCGCTCACGAATTCCGTTAAAGGAAGACACATTTGGCACAAAATCCTTAAGCCGTTCATTTTTTTATCTATATTTTGCCTCTTGCTTATTTTTTTTTAAATAACTACAAGGTAACGAAATAACTTAGATAGAACTTACAAGTTTTTTCACCGAGACTAAAAGTAAATTGTCGCGTGAATGGAATTCTCAAAAATGAAGAATACTTTCAAACTTTCTCGGAAATTGCCGATTCGAACTTAGTAAACCGGGACCGTTGTTCGGCAGTTGCGTGGAAGCAGACGATAAAACAAGCAAAAAATAGAATTATATATAAAAATTGTAATTCAACTAATTTTTTTATAATAAGATTGCTGTATATGTATTTACAAATATTACAATTTATCTAAAATTTAACTTTTTATCTAAAAAATATATCTTTAAATAGCATAGAAATCAAAGCCACAAAAGTGTCGGAACACTTAAAAGACCCTTAAGTGAAATAAAGATGTTCCAAATACAAATTATAATATTTTCATAATGTTTCTTTGAATAAAGGTATTTCATATATTTTGAAATAGAATTATATATAAAAATTAGTTTTTTTTTATCCACTACAAATGTTCGGTGCGGCTGCATTTCATTTGAGTAGAATATTTATAAGTAATTTTTGTTACGTAAAATGTCTACAATATTTTGTTATTTTTATTGAAAACTAGTTATATGGCCCAGCGTTGCTGGGAACCGTTTAAGGCATATACATGAAAAGTTACACCGTTGGGGTTTGAACCCACGATCATTTGTTTCGAGTTGTAACACTCTACCGACTATGCTGCAAAAGCTTAACTACTTTCACTTCGAGTTCGTTCCTTTCCTGGCCCTTACATAACGCATGCGCAGTTCTACCTCACTACGGCATACGATTTCTTTTGGATGGAAATTTTAAATATTAATTAAAAAATAACTAACTAAAGTTTTAAATTCCGGCTCTCGGGTGCACAATTAGAGGTTGAATAGCTTATGTTTAAAATTGAAAGTTCAGGCATTTCCTTGCAGATGAAGTAGGCGTTTTGCGTGCCACAGGCAGACAAACATACTCTTTCTTTTATTATTTATTAAAGATCATAAATATTTCTTATAAGCTATTCGGACGTCAATGAGTGATATTGAGGCTTGTATATTTAAAATTTATGGAAATACACCTTCTGACTAAACAGTAATTGTTTAGAAAAAAAATTTGAAGTTAAAAAGAAAAAAATTATACAATATGCATCATATCTGTAACATTATCGCTTTACGCATTTTTCGCAGGAGAGCGGATTGCCCCTCCAGAGGGCTTGCGCAATGGCACGCGTCGCACACCCCTAATGGGATATTCTAAGATTCAACGACTGCTCTAAATGAACAGCAATATGCCATTGCCCGGTTCTAAAATCGACTGCTCAAAGAACATTTGATTTTGTTATTGATCGATGCTCAAGAACAGTTTACAATTTGTTATTGAAATGTTTTTCTTATTTACTATTGAAGTAAGATTTAGAAGGGTTGCGCCACATTTTACTTGGCGGCATTTAACTCACCGAGGTCACAACAAAATATATTTTTAAACGAATATTTCCACATGCTTGAAGACGGCTTCGACAGATTTTTACATGTCGCGAACGGATTTTTGTATGTGCCCATTGGAATCTGTTCGCGGGTCATTGCATTTTTAAAAGTTATTTGCTTTTTTCCCGAATCGCCTAAATGTAATAAAACACGTTATGCGATTTTTCTTCCTTGCTTATTTAACATATTTCGTGTCAAATAAATTTTTTAAAAATTATTTTTCCGAAATAAGGTATGTTAATTTCACATCATTTTTCTTTTTTAATGATTTATGAAAAATGTTGATCCAGTTAACCGAATTACCACAGTACTAACTCTTCAGAATTTCGCAGTCATTTTTCTATTTATAACAGTATTTTACTTTTTATATACTATTATTGTCAATTTCACTACACACTATAATAATGCTTTTAGTATCGTATTTAAAATTATGTGCAGCGCCGGATTTAAGATTTTTTTGGTTAAAGTTTCTGAGTATAAAAAAGCATGATTTCAATTAGCAAACTTTTTTTTAAATATTAAGCCATGCAAAAGAATTAAGTAAATTAATTTATTTTTCAAGTAGAGTATCTTAAATAACGTAACCTTATTCAGAAATTAAAAGAAATTCTTTTTTTTTATTCTCTTTTCTATTAAAATTTTATAAAATTATAGAATTTTCTTTTTATTCTTAGACTAAAGAGCCAAAAATATTTTTTACAAATAATATTTGTTGCTTGTGGCTGCCCAGAGCTCAAGGCCTTGTCAGCCTAGTGTTAAATCAGGCACTGATTGTATGATCGGGGATATTTTCTGAAGAACAGTGAAAAGAATGCCTTGTGATCTTTTATAAAAGAATATATGTTTTAGTATTTTGTGCTGGTGTATTTAAAAGTGGTTTGTCAGTCTAATATTTTCCCTCCAAAATTCAATAGTATTATTCTTTTTAAAAGATTTATAAATTGTTTTTTTCATAATTTTGTTTCCTATTATTTTTTATAAAGAGACGGTTATTATCTGTACGTGTACGTATTTATTATTATTATTATTTATTTGTATGTATTTTCGAGAGCTTAGACATGTTTTTTTTACTTGTATGTTTAAATTTGTGTTTTTAATCATCGCTTAAAACATTCTTTTTATTGTTAGAGAGGAGAATTAAATTTAAAAAAAAATATATGAACAAGAGTTTAGCTATTAAAAATTCTTATATTTGGAAATGAATTTTTGATCCATATCTCCGATTATTTGACTTATTTGTTAGATGCAAGATTAGATTAAACAGCCTGTCTGAATTTTTTGTCAATTTCTTAAACAAATTTTATTAAGAGAAAGTCGGGGACATTCTTAATAACTTTCTTTAAAAGTGTTCCGATGTGACGGACCTCCTAACTAAAATTTATCATCCATATAGAACTATTGACGTAGAAATTAAAGCGATTCATTTCTTTTGTTCCAGTTTCACATTGGTGCTGTTTTCGCACGGTGCCATGTGTTCTTCCATGCACATCGCACCGCCTGTTTCTTCTGCTGACGTCTTGAGTCTAGCCGGTGCGATGTGTTCCTCCATGCAGATCGCACCGCCTGTTTCTTCTGCTGACGTCTTGAGTCTAGCCGGTGCGATGTGTTCCTCCATGCAGATCGCACCGCCTGTTTCTTCTGCTGATGTCTTGAGTCTGGCCGGTGCGATGTGTTCTTCCATGCACATCGCACCGCCTGTTTCTTCTGCTGACGTCTTGAGTCTAGCCGGTGCGATGTGTTCCTCCATGCAGATCGCACCGCCTGTTTCTTCTGCTGACGTCTTGAGTCTGGCCGGTGAAATGTGTTCTTCCATGCACATCGCACCGCCTGTTTCTTCTGCTGACGTCTTGAGTCTAGCCGGTGCGATGTGTTCCTCCATGCAGATCGCACCGCCTGTTTCTTCTGCTGATGTCTTGAGTCTGGCCGGTGCGATGTGTTCTTCCATGCACATCGCACCGCCTGTTTCTTCTGCTGACGTCTTGAGTCTAGCCGGTGCGATGTGTTCCTCCATGCAGATCGCACCGCCTGTTTCTTCTGCTGACGTCTTGAGTCTAGCCGGTGCGATGTGTTCCTCCATGCAGATCGCACCGCCTGTTTCTTCTGCTGATGTCTTGAGTCTGGCCGGTGCGATGTGTTCTTCCATGCACATCGCACCGCCTGTTTCTTCTGCTGACGTCTTGAGTCTAGCCGGTGCGATGTGTTCCTCCATGCAGATCGCACCGCCTGTTTCTTCTGCTGACGTCTTGAGTCTGGCCGGTGCCATGTGTTCTTCCATGCACATCGCACCGCCTGTTTCTTCTGCTGACGTCTTGAGTCTAGCCGGTGCGATGTGTTCCTCCATGCAGATCGCACCGCCTGTTTCTTCTGCTGATGTCTTGAGTCTGGCCGGTGCGATGTGTTCTTCCATGCACATCGCACCGCCTGTTTCTTCTGCTGACGTCTTGAGTCTAGCCGGTGCGATGTGTTCCTCCATGCAGATCGCACCGCCTGTTTCTTCTGCTGATGTCTTGAGTCTGGCCGGTGCGATGTGTTCTTCCATGCACATCGCACCGCCTGTTTCTTCTGCTGACGTCTTGAGTCTAGCCGGTGCGATGTGTTCCTCCATGCAGATCGCACCGCCTGTTTCTTCTGCTGATGTCTTGAGTCTGGCCGGTGCGATGTGTTCTTCCATGCACATCGCACCGCCTGTTTCTTCTGCTGACGTCTTGAGTCTGGCCGGTGCGATGTGTTCCTCCATGCAGATCGCACCGCCTGTTTCTTCTGCTGATGTCTTGAGTCTGGCCGGTGCGATGTGTTCCTCCATGCACATCGCACTGCCTGTTTCTTCTTTGGCTGATGTCTTGAGTCTAGCCGGTGCGATGTGTTCCTCCATGCACATCGTACCGCCTGTTTCTCCTGCTGACGTCTTGAGTCTAGCCGGTGCGATGTGTTCCTCCATGCAGATCGCACCGCCTGTTTCTTCTGCTGATGTCTTGAGTCTGGCCGGTGCGATGTGTTCCTCCATGCACATCGCACTGCCTGTTTCTTCTTTGGCTGATGTCTTGAGTCTAGCCGGTGCGATGTGTTCCTCCATGCACATCATACCGCCTGTTTCTCCTGCTGATGTCTTGAGTCTAGCCGGTGCGATGTATTCTTCCATGCACATCGCACCGCCTGTTTCTTCTGCTGATGTCTTGAGTCTAGCCGGTGCGATATGTTCCTCCATGCACATCGCACCGCCTGTTTCTTCTGCTGATCTCTTGAGTCTGGCCGGTGCGATGTGTTCCTCCAGACACATCGCACCGCCTGTTTCTTCTGCTGATGTCTTGAGTCTGGCCGGTGCGATGTGTTCTTCCATGCACATCGCACCGCCTGTTTCTTCTGCTGACGTCTTGAGTCTAGCCGGTGCGATGTGTTCCTCCATGCAGATCGCACCGCCTGTTTCTTCTGCTGATGTCTTGAGTCTGGCCGGTGCGATGTGTTCCTCCATGCACATCGCACTGCCTGTTTCTTCTTTGGCTGATGTCTTGAGTCTAGCCGGTGCGATGTGTTCCTCCATGCACATCGTACCGCCTGTTTCTCTTGCTGATGTCTTGAGTCTAGCCGGTGCGATGTATTCTTCCATGCACATCGCACCGCCTGTTTCTTCTGCTGATGTCTTGAGTCTAGCCGGTGCGATATGTTCCTCCATGCACATCGCACCGCCTGTTTCTTCTGCTGATCTCTTGAGTCTGGCCGGTGCGATGTGTTCCTCCAGGCACATCGCACCGCCTGTTTCTTCTGCTGATGTCTTGAGTCTGGCCGGTGCGATGTGTTCCTCCATGCACATCGCACCGCCTGTTTCTTCTTTGGCTGATGGCTTGAGTCTAGCCGGTGCGATGTGTTCCTCCATGCACATCGTACCGCCTGTTTATTCTGCTGATGTCTTGAGTCTAGCCGGTTCGATGTGTTCTTCCATGCACATCGCACCGTCTGTTTCTTCTGCTGATGTCTTGAGTCTAGCCGGTGCGATGTGTTCCTCCATGCAGATCGCACCGCCTGTTTCTTCTGCTGACGTCTTGAGTCTAGCCGGTGCGATGTGTTCCTCCATGCAGATCGCACCGCCTGTTTCTTCTGCTGATGTCTTGAGTCTGGCCGGTGCGATGTGTTCCTCCATGCACATCGCACTGCCTGTTTCTTCTTTGGCTGATGTCTTGAGTCTAGCCGGTGCGATGTGTTCCTCCATGCACATCGTACCGCCTGTTTCTCCTGCTGATGTCTTGAGTCTAGCCGGTGCGATGTATTCTTCCATGCACATCGCACCGCCTGTTTCTTCTGCTGATGTCTTGAGTCTGGCCGGTGCGATGTGTTCCTCCATGCACATCGCACCGCCTGTTTCTTCTTTGGCTGATGGCTTGAGTCTAGCCGGTGCGATGTGTTCCTCCATGCACATCGTACCGCCTGTTTATTCTGCTGATGTCTTGAGTCTAGCCGGTTCGATGTGTTCTTCCATGCACATCGCACCGTCTGTTTCTTCTGCTGATGTCTTGAGTCTAGCCGGTGAGATATGTTCCTCCATGCACATCGCACCGCCTGTTTCTTCTGCTGATCTCTTGAGTCTGGCCGGTGAGATGTGTTCCTCCATGCACATCGCACCGCCTGTTTCTACTTTGGCTGATGTCTTGAGTCTAGCCGGTGCGATGTGTTCCTCCATGCACATCGAACCGCCTGCTTCTCATGCTGATGCCTTGAGTCTAGCCGGTGCGATGTGTTCCTCCATGCACATCGCATCGGCTGTTTCTTCTGCTGATGTCTTGAGTCTAGCCACCGCCTGTTTCTTCTGCTGATGTCTTGAGTCTAGCCACCGCCTGTTTCTTCTGCTGATGTCTTGAGTCTAGCCGGTGCGATGTGTTCCTCCATGCACATCGCAACCGCCTGTTTCTTCTGCTGATGTCTTGAGTCTAGCCACCGCCTGTTTCTTCTGCTGATGTCTTGAGTCTAGCCACCGCCTGTTTCTTCTGCTGATGTCTTGAGTCTAGCCGGTGCGATGTGTTCCTATATGCACATCGCACCGCCCGTTTCCTCCTCTGATGGCTTGAGTCTAGCCGGTGCGATGTGTTCCTCCACGCACATCGCATTGCCCGTTTCCTCCTCTGATGGCTTGAGTCTAGCACGTGCGATGTGTTCCTCCACGCACATCGCAGTGCCCGTTTCCTCCTCTGATGTCTTGAGTCTAGCCGGTGCGATGTGTTCCTCCATGCACAGCACATCGCACCGCTTGTTTCTTCTGCTGGTGTCTTGAGTCTAGCCGGTGCGATGTGTTCCTCCATGCACATTGCATCGCCTGTTTCTTCTACTGATGTCTTGAGTCTAGCCCTGTGGCGTAGCCAACATTGGGTTACCTTGTGTTAGAACCCCCCCCCCCCCCCCTAGCAGTGGCGGCTCGCCCACTACAGCAAGTACAGCCGGGCTGCACCTAAATTCATTAGTGTATATTAAAACTAAAATCAGATATTTTACTAATTTTCTTAAATAAAGATTAGAATTGAAAATGAAATTTCTACGGTAGTAAACAAAATCTCCGATAAATAGCACGCATATTACCGTAATGCACAATTCAGGAGGGGAAAAAACTCCATTCAATCAACTGCAGCCAAAAAGCGAAATTCGAAATCGGCTGCATCGTTGCCATGGCAACCGCTACGTAGTATGGAGATTCCCCCCATGCTAATGCACTGCATTTGTGTAGGAAGGTACAGCCGAAATGAATTTTCTTCTTTTAGCTGCACTTAAGGTTCGATATGCTGATTGGCTAATGGGTGAAACGAGAACTTACGAGATTATATCCAAACGGAAATGGTTTTCGTGATACATTTACTGTGTGCTGTTGTTTCAGGACGTGGTCCTGCTGTTGTTTCGTTATGTAAGTTAATATTAAAATTGACCGATTCGCATGTTTAAAAGAAAGCAGGATTGCTTTAATTTTCAAAAAATAAGTAAGTGTTTTTTATATTTTTCGCATGTTATTATTTCTTAAAAATTGAAAGGAAACTTGATTTGAGTAGTGAATAATAAAGAATTTCCGTTCATAAAAGGTTTTTGGAAAATAGGGATCGGGGGGGGGGGGGGGATAATTCGCATGATTTCGGCTGCACTAACATTTTAGACCACGGGCCGCCACTGCCCCCTAGCCAGTTTCAAATCAAAATTATTTTTTTGAAAAAAAAAAACGAAGATTTTTTCGATTTCTATAGAGAAAACACACGTCGCATTTCCTGTTCTAACCCACATGTATCTCCTGCACCCTTCCCTTATGTCCCCTGAAGGGATGATTTTAAGGAGAACAGTGGTCAAACAACCTTGAAGATAGAAATTTCAACTTTCTGTGTGTGTGGGGGGGGGGGGGGGTGGACGATGGAGCAGTAGGTCTGTATGGGGTGTTGGTTGTGTAATTGTTGTCTTGGGTTTGTACATGTAAAGGGTTACTTTTCTTAACACTTGAAATGGGACGGCATTTGAGCTGAAAGTCACAGAAATTGCTTGCTTTGAAGTAAGGTTCTTTCCCTGAAAACACCTATTCACCCCCCTACGTGCTTTAAGAAAGGATTGTAAATGACTCCTGTCAAAAAATAACGCTCCTAACTGTTATCCTCTTCTCTCCCTCACAATACCGGTGGAGTTTTTTTTCCCTTATCAAAAATCAGTTTTCTGAGATGTTGTATGTCTCCCATTTACCATTTGAATTGGAAAAACAGTCCAGTACTGCACGTGCTTGCTAAGCTTATCTGAATTACCATTTTCACGGTATGCAGTCATCAAAACATAAACTATTGGAAGATTCAAGACAAAAGAAAGGACCATCGTGCAAAAAAATTAGCTGATATGTTTAAAGTATGTACTCCTTTTCTTATTCAAATATTTTTTTAATGAGATTATCGTTAATAAAATATATATAAAAAAACTTTTTAAGAAACATGCTTTTATTAAATGTACTAAAATTAAAAAAAATAATTTAAATGATGGATGCAGGGTCTATGCGACATTTTTATTTGCGATTCCAATTTTATTGTAAATAAAGAATTTAAGTAAATGTGTCTTGTCTAACTGTGTTTGGATTAGCTTGATATATTTAAGAAGATACAGAGCAGTAAGGAGGGCTATTTTACACACTCGTATTCATAGTTATTGTGAACGGAAAATTTATTTCTATTGAAAACCGACTGTTGTAACATAACCCCTTCAACTACATGCTCCTTCAATTATTTTCGCTTCAACTACTTTGAAATATGTCGAATATACTTTTGTTGGAACTGACTAAAAATAAAAGCGTGGGGTGCTCTTAATTTAGATAACCAATTATAATTTTCTAGTCGAATACACTTAACTGTATAGAATTAGCTAGAATTTAATATTTAAAGTGGAATTATATTAAAGAATTCTTAAGTTTTAAGCAGGGTATGTATGGGGCAAATAAAAATGCCGCATAGACTCTGCATCCATTTATCATTTAAATTATTTTCTTTAATTTTAGTACATTTAATAAAAGCATGTTTCTTAAAAAGTTTTTTTTTTATATATATATTTTATTTTTTGCTTTTTAGTTATATAAACATTTATATTACCATTGCTTTGTATAATTAAACCTCTTTAAATTATTTCAAGGCTGTAGCATATATTTATTCAAACATGAATTCCAGTTACTAACATGCTACATAAATTATTTAACAGTTTACCTTTATTTGATCATAACGTTAAATTACAAAAATAGAACGTAGTCATTTTACAGACGATTAGTAAAACACAAATTCATACATTTTGCTTCCAGATCCCAGGTCAAGGAATTTTAGTTATTTCAGCACTTATTGTAGATCAAGTAACTTGTTGTATGTCACAACACGCTATTCATGTCGGGAACTTTATTTTACGAAACGCAGACACCAGTTTCATTCTCAAAAATCCTTCGCCAATCTTGATGGATGTATCAACCTTGACAAAAAAAGAGTTAAGGCTAGTTGGCTTGATTAGGGTGGTAATTTCTCATTCTCTCCATTTCTAGTACTGCCTCAGTGTTACAAGGTTTCTTTCCTGTTAACTTTACGTTGTCTATTTCTTCAATTTGCAAGCCGTCTAATGATCTTACACGACTCAAAGCAACATATGCCTGACCATCAGCAAAGAGTGCAGGTCCTAGATTAACTACCGCATAGTCTACAGTACTACCCTGCATTTTGTGCCCAGCTCAAAATCAAAGGTAACATTCTTCTTTCAGCTGTATCATAGGAGTATTTGGCAGGGAACTGAATGGATATCGGTTCAATTTTATGTATTCCGTCTCTACCGAAATTCACATGGACTGTGCAAGTCAGTTTCATACATTTGTGTACGACGAAAGTGCGACCATGTTATTTCGGTAATGAAACCAATATTACCATTGACCAATCCTTTGGATACATTTATATTGGATCGCAGCATTACATTGGAAGGTTTTTCATCATCTTATTGGTGATTCCCTCTTTTCCTGGGACATTTTTTATTTTGAGATTGCGAATTGCATCAGTGATTTCTATGGTTTGGACGGTTTCATAGCTAATGTTTGGAGGAATGAGCAGGAACACTTGTCATTCGAGTTACCAAAAACGCCCTCCAATCATGTCCGGGGAAGCCCAAGGCTGTCGACCAATGAGATCGCTGCATTTGGTGAAAAGTTACTGATTTTGAAATGGCTGGCATTTAATCAAGAACTATAGTAACATAAAATTTTAACTTGATAATTAAAGACTTTTTTAATGAGTATTTAAATTTTAAAACATTAATTAGATGCAAGTATTTTCAAAGAAAATACAGGCGTTTTAATTTTAGTAGTTCATCTTGCCGAAGCGGTTGGGAGAATTTTCCAAGTCCTTTAAATTAATAAAATCAATTAATTAACATTACAAGTCCTATTATTCATAAAAGAGAATAAATTTAGCTTTAATAATTCATAAGAGTTATATCACTGAGTGAATTTACCATTAAGTTATGATGGTTTAAATTTTTTAACATTTGGTCCTATGGCCGATTCGTGGTGCCATCTATGAGATTTTCTGGAAACTAATTTAAAAAGTTTCTGTAACTTTTAACAATGTTTCTTATATTTAAAGTGGAAATTACTGGAATATTAAGATGAAATTAGTTTTGAAAAATTGCAAGAAGTTTTGTTTACATTAAGCAAGAAGTTAGAAGTTGATACTTAAAATCGTTAATTTTAAATGACATGAAAAGTGGTAAAAGGGCAAAACTTTCAAGTTATTGCGTATGGGTGATAAAACCCCAATAGGTGAAATTTGAGACATTACATGGACTAAACTTGACAAATACATGGACGAGTAGTGATTCTACCAGAGACAATTATTTACAAAATGAGGTTATGCATAAAATAACTCGCAAAAGACCAATTCCTGAGAGTGGTCACCCACCCAAGAAGTGACCTCTCGCAAGCTTGCTTAATTTGAAAGTACGAAAATTTTCCGCAGCTTACGTCGCACGAACGCGATTTCAGTTACTAAAGTGGAATTTAAGTTTTAATTTTAAGATCATGGAATTAAAAATTTAAAAGGAATTAAAAGGATTTACACTTGGAAATATGAACTACGGTAGCTTAGTTAATCTTAGTGACTAAAAGTTCTGTGATTTTGTTGATGCCAGCCATTAACATGGCTGTATTTGCCGCTAAAGTTTCTACAATTTTACATAAGTTGCGAATCATTTAATTTGTTTCGCGAAGTGACAGTTTGTTAGAGCGTCGTGCAGGTTTTTATATTATATATTTCAATCTGAAAGAGAGACATTTTAAGATATATATAAAACACTCTTGTTTTATTTTAGCTGACTTATATTTTTCCATTTTGAAAATATTTTTATTATAGTGCAAAGGAAATCTGTCATTTGGTTTAAAAATATTCAAAATGGCGACGGAAAGCTTTTCTGTTGAAGCAAAACCAGATCATTGCGCATAATTTTTCGCGCATTCATTTGACGTCATTTTTGTAGATGATGGGTTCGAGTCCGGCTTTCGCCAGATTTGTCGATTTTAAAGAAAATTCATTATTAATTAATTAGAATTAATTAGTAATTAACAATTTTATGGCTAATTATTGTATTGTCACCGGGATTACGTATGTATGCCAAGTTTCAAATTTTTATGACAATTGGAAGTGGGTTTAAATTGAGTTACAAGATTTGAGGACACATCACACCAGACAGTGAGAGTTAAATAAAAGCATGTAATAATAAATGTACTTGCAATTAACCTGTAATATAATATACACTTTATCATAGAATGCTTTTTCATACTAATAACTACGTTTAATTTTTTTAACCGTCTGACGGCCAAGCAAAAATTCGAATCTGTAGGTTTGTTTTCACTACAGGAATGTTTAATTTATATTTCCGAAATATTTTTTTTTTTGTAAAACTATTTTTTTCAATTATATCAATAGAGAAGGTTTTCAAAAGTCCTCCTAACGCTTTAAATTTGAAAATTATTTAAAAAATTAGATTTGTTATCAATATTTATATTATACGTGTACTATTGAAAAAACTAAAGATACTCGAACGGATATACACGTTTGTATCCGCCAGGTGTAACTATTTGAATTTTATAAACGTTTTTTTACAAGGTCATATTATAACACTTACTGAACCACTTTATAATGAGCATCAAATCTCCTATGAACACTTAATAAAGCTTACATTTAATAATCGTTTAAAATAATGTAGATAGTAAATAAGTAAAGTGCATGTACCAATTTAGAAACGTTTTTAAAATCGCTTAAATAACATAATTGCCATAAAAAAGCCTAAATCAAATGAAATATGTATTAAAATAATGTTAAACTAAAATTGAAGAGCACAATAAATGGGAATGTAAATATTACAGATTTTTCTAATGTATATCAAAAACGCATGTAATATTGCAGATAATAAACTCAGTTTTAATTAGTTTTTTACGCACAAAGATCATCTAAATGTTCTATGGATGAAAGAAAGTTACTTATATAAGACAATAAAGAAGTCCGCTACAAGTTTTACGTGATGGAAAACGGAATAAGTCTAAACATCCGAAACTTCTTCAAAATGGCGGCTAAACGAGCCAAATTACAACTGTTGGTGTAACTTAATAAAAATACCATTGTTTTAATATAACAGTACAAAACATTCTTGTAATTATCAATGTATGTCTATTATAAGTTTCATTGATGTTAACAGTTATTTATTTACCTTTTCAGATAGTACGTAGAAGCATTGTTGCAACTATATTGTTGTCTCTATAGGTATAAAATAATCTTTTGAAATAAAGTTATCTTTTAAAATAATATATTCTTTTTTAAAATAAAATAATCTTTTAAGAAAAGTAGAAACCGACTTTAAGAAAAATGCGCTAAAAAGTAAAAACTAATGTTTAATTTTATGAAAAAGTTGAAAAAATGTAATTATTTAATATGTATTGTATATACTTATTTGAACGTTTTAAAATCGGCACCAAAAATTTAGGTATGTTTTTTGTAAATTGGCACCAACTTCAAAAGTTTTAGTAAGTATAAAATTATTATTAAATAAATACATTTTTTCAACTTGTTCGAAAAATTAAAAGTTATTATTTACTTTTCAGTGCATTTTTCTTAAAGTCGGTTTTCCTTTTCTTTTTTTAACAGGTTATTTTATTTCTCCCATTTTAGTTTCTAATATGCATGGGACTTCGCCCCCTGCTATCATTCCCCAGGAAAGTCGAGATTTCACTCACTTTTTTACAAGCCACAGATAGAATATTTTGAGAATATCCGTTTAAATAAATGCTGAATAAGAAAAATTTCATTGTTGGACAACTTCTATCCAACAATGAAAATATTTTGAAATGGGAAAAAATGTTTAAAAAAGTATGGTTAATCGATATTTCCGGATAAATAAAAGGCGGATAACTAATTATTCTTAGCAGTTTTTGCCCAAGCAAATTTTTTTCTGTCCAATAAGAAAAAGAATTTTTGAACTTGAACAATATTTGTTTTCAAACGCCCGGTTAATGGTTTCGATTAACTACTTGCCATGGTAACTTACTACTCGTTTCGATTTCTTCCCTACAGCAGACAACTTTGCTTGAGTTTGTTTAGTCGTTATGCTTGCAATTATGGAAAAGTTTGTTTATAATATTTGTTTTTTCCAAATAAGTAATATTTTTATTCTATATGTGAATAAATTTAAATACAGAAATACTTATATTATATTTGTATATAATTAGAATTACAAAAAAATACGGAAAAATACTTTTATTTCAACACAAAAATACTTCATAAACGATGAGTACAATCTATCTCAGTGTATGTAGTAAATATTTCTATATTGAGGCATTATTTAAAGACTAAAATTTAAAATTATAGTACAGGAGCAAAAACTGCATGCTAACGTTACGGAACTTCTTCGGCGTCGCGAAATTTTCTCCATGTTCCGTTGGCACAGCGGTCTTCTTCTCGGCGTGAAACTCCCCCAATGGAAAATCCGGAAAATTAAATGTCGTATAACAGGCTATTTTTTTTTTTTTAGAAGGTTTTCAAGTGAAACAAAATGTGTCTAAATATCTGAATTAGAACATAAATCTTGCACGAACATACATTAAAAGAAAATATCAATCGAATTGATAACCTAATTTCCTTTAGCGCACTTTCTAAAATTAGTTGGCGCGCTTTTAAGTTTGTGAAAAAGGAAAACGGTCATTAAGAAAAAACGCTAAAAAGTAAAAAATAATTTTAAATTTTAGAGAGACAAGTGGAAAAAATTTAAATATTTATTATTAATTTTAAACTTATTACAACTTTTTGAAATCGCCGCCAAAATGTAGATGTTGTTTTTGTAAATTGGCCCATGTTATTAATCAACTACGAATTGGAAAGCCAGTTATAATCGGTCGGAGGGAGGAGGGGCTTTTCCTCCTGCTATTATTAGTCATCATGAAACTAATTTTGTTGCTAACTTTTTTCTATATTTTCCGGATAATTTTGAGTTCATTAGATACAATAAATGCTAAGTAAATGAAATTTCATTGTTGGATAATGTGAAACTATGAAAATATTCTGAAATCGAGAAAAAGTGTTTATAAAAAAGTCCGGTTAATCGATATTTCAGGATATATATAATCCGGATAACCATTTTTTTTTTATCCAAGTAGGTTTTTCTCTATCCAACAAAAAAGGAATTTTCGAAATCGGACAGTATTGTTTTTTTAAACGGACCGGTTAGTTAAAATTTCCGGGAACAGAAAACTTGCGTAAATATACTGTTATGTACTGCGAGAGCCGGAGACGGGCGACGTTGGGGATTGGCATCTTTTCTCCCACTCGTTGGCGCGCTTGGCGCTCTTTCTCCTGAAAACACTTTGGCAAAACCTCATTCGGAAGACTGCGCTCCTATGATTAGGACGTTTTAGCATGGGCCTAGGATGACCAAACTCACCGTCTCTCCGTTTCCCGGCTCAGAATGACCGGTTGCGTGAATAATCTCTCTTGAATAACCTCTCTATATTAAAATCGTTTGTTACAGAAAAACCATACAGTCCATTATTATTTAGAACCAGCGCCGGTACTCTAGCAGTAGTACTTAACATGGTCCGATCTCCCGGAGTGTTTTCATTTTGCGGAAACGAAACAGTAGCAAAAAGCAAGCTTTAGAATTTAAAACTAATGTCATTATTAAAGTAAGGACCTTAGACCTTTTCGCACGAGCTTTGAACTTTTTAGTGTAAACGTTGGACTTTTAGTTTCGATTATGGATTTAACAGCACTAAACCGAAAGCGCGGCCTGCTCAAAGGCCAAATAACAAAGTTCTCAACGTTCATAAAGGAAGAAGCCAGTTCAACGAGTGAAATCGGCTTAAATGTCAAGATAGAAAAAGTTAAAAAGATCAGCTCTCAATTGGAAGAATTGCATTTGGAGTATCAACAACTGATAAAAGATGATAAAGATCTCACAGAGCATGAAGATATACTGTGCAGTTTGGAAGACGATACTGAAAACATTGAGGTAAGCCTGAAAGAACTTTTATACTCCTTGAATAGTAATACTTTGGGCTCGCCTAGCGCTCAAAAGAGAATGGCTGATGAGTCACCGCGTAGGGTAACAGTAAAGTTACCAGATATACCACTTCCAAAATACGCCGGATCTTACGCTGATTGGAATAATTTTAAAAAGCAATTCACAGCGTTAATTGGAGGGTAACGCAAAAGACATTCAAACAACTGAAGATTCGTATGACTCTCTTTTTAAAGCCCTTGAAGAGCGATACAACAACAAACGAATGATTGTGAACTGCCACATTAATGAAATTATAAATGTGCAAAAATTAACAAGCGAATGTTCGAAAGAACTTAGATCGTTGCTGGATAAAGTGCTCAAAAACGTCAGAGCATTAGAGTCGATCGATTTCAAGCAAAATGATTTAAGTAGAGCTATTTTAATTAATATATTGTTGAGTAGAGTTGATCAAGAAACGCGTAAGCAATACGAGATGTCATTAAACTAATAATCCGCCCCAATGGGATGAATTTATTGAATTTCTAAAAATCATATGTCAGTTATTAGAGAATGTGCGGCCAGAGAAAACATTTCCGTTTAGGCCCAAAATAATAAATAAATCAAACAATTTCATGCTTAGCAGCAATGGTTTAAAACCATGCGTTTTTTGTAAAAACATGCACTCTCTCTTCAAATGTGTGGAATTTCAAAAACTAAATATCAATGAAAGATTTGACTTTATCAAACAGCAGAAGCTTTGTTTTAATTGTTTTGGAACTCATAGAGTATCAGCTTGCAAATCTAAGTTTAAATGCAAACATTGTCAGAAGATGCATAATTCGCTTTTACATAATCCCGTACCTTCGCACGATCCGAGTACATCAAAAGAGGTTACTCGTGCTCAAGAGGCTTCAACTGAAACCGATGAAATAAATCAACAGTCTGTTTGTACAACAGCTGCTTCTTCTGATGGTTCCGGATTGCGTAGCAAAACAGCGTTGTTGCCCACTGCCATCATTAAGATTAGAAATTCGCAGGGAATAAAAATACCAGTTCGATGTCTATTGGATTCAGGCTCCGAAACCAATTTTTTGACACGGGATTGTGCCATCATGTTAGGACTACCTCAAGTAAAATTCCAATCTTCAATATACGGATTAAATGGACTAACAACGGAAATAAACTAATTCTTTAGTATCTAATAAAAAAGAGGACTTTAGACAAAAAATGGAATTTCTAATTGTCCCAAGGATTGTGGCCAAAGCACCTTCATCTCTTATTGATTTTCCAGCACATTCCTTGCCTTCAAATATAGAGTTGGCTGATCCTGAATTTTCAATCCCTCGGAAAATTGATGTACTGTTGGGTGCTAATGTATTTTTTGAGATATTGAAATCAAATCAGACCTCCAAATAGCAACCTTATTTTACAAGAAACCAAGTTTGGATACGTTGTTAGCGGAGAAGGTTCTTTCAAGTCCAATGAAGCATTGCATTGCGGGCTTTCCGTTACAAATGACAATCTTGATGAAATATTAAAGAAATTTTGGGAAATCGAATCCCTAGAGGAACCTGTAATGAAAGGACAAGAAGAAGAGTTTTGCGAAACACATTTTCTGCAAACACACAAAAGAGAGCAGGATGGGCACTACACCGTTAAAATGCCCTTTAAGGAAAATCCAACTAGTTTGGGAAATTCTAAAGATATTGCCCTTAAAAGGTTAAATTCGTTATGGAATCGTTTGGGAAGAGATGCTCAGTACCTATCTTTGGGCCTCCGGGCAGTTGATCATGGTGCTTACAGGCAATCCTTCGGGCAGTCGTTTGGGGCATTGCGACAGCACTCTTAAGCGCATTCTAAACAAATTTATTTTAATAGCTATCCTAACAATCAAACATCTTTCCGAAATTATAAAAAATATTCACCAAACCCAATTTAAAATCGTTTGAACCAAACCCATAATTTCCAAATATCCGAATTTAAATATTTGTAACTATTAAATAGTTCGCATAGTCGTGCAACCAATCAGAGTTCGTTAAACACTTATATATTCTAACCAATCAACAATCGTAAGGCAATAGACGTTTAATGTCAGATCGCGAAGGAAAATGCGCACGCATCCAATGCACGTAATCCAAACAAACTTGTCGCAGGAAGAAAATAAATATATAATACGAGGCACCCGTGTCCGGGTCTTTCCTTCGATATAGGCCCCGAACCGTGGCCAATAGCCCACTGTGTAGCTCTAGTGAGACGCTAATTACCCATACTAAAATCAACTCCAAAGAAATTGTGTTTTAACTATTTTGAGCAATGACACTAAAAAAGGCACGTTCAGTTTACTCTCCCGTTTTTATTTAGCTCAGTGCACTCAATCATACAATCAACTGAAACGCGATCTTTTGTGTATGGTAATCCCTAAGGTAAACAACTTTGGCGCATTTTCGCTCGTTGGCATACGAGGCCGTATAACCGAAAAGAACCCTTTTTTTATTGTTTAAATAATTTATCTACACTTTGTTTATATTAAAAAACAAGCCGGGTTTGAAATTAGGTGATAAAAGTTAGGCATCATTGGTATCTAGCAATTTTGTTTAGTTGTTATAACGTTCTCATTAGGCATAACTTTAAAATTATTCAAATTGTTTAATTTAAGCTTAAACCTTTGAAAGTTGTATTAACAAATTACTTTCATAGCTTATGCATTTGGAAATATATAAACAACTACTTCAATACTAAACTGTAAAAAATTATTTTCAAGCAATACTAGATTTATAAATATTTTTTACATCTGTCCACATCATATAAGCTTGATTTTAATAAACTGATTTCAAATCATAAAATTAAATTGAATCAAATCCGGTTGTATGTACAGTCCTCAAATATAAAAAATCCCATATTTTTTTATGGTCACCCTTATTTGGGGGCCTCTGTGTCTCCCATCTGGGTGTCAGCTGGGAATCGGAGGATTCCTGGTTAGATCCTGTGGGACAGACTTGACAAGGGAAAGTAGTAATAGTTACCAGCTTGAATACAAAATACTAGAAAAGTCGTCAAGAACATCCGCAAAAAATTATCGCTGTGTATACAGGACTGGTGTGCGATAAATCTGATCTGGGTTCAAAGTCCTGATGTCAATTGCAGGCATTGGGTGTCAGCTCAGGTGTTGCCCTCGTCATCTGACCATGGTTCAAAAATACGAGACATCGTTACCGAGTCTTTCCTTCACTGTAGGCCTCGAACCATCGCCAATAGCCGACCGTGCAGCTCTAGTGCAATATTATTTAAACCAACCACTCTTAATTGGAAACAGTTTAATCCTTGAGTACAGCTGCCCAATGAAGTGCCGTTGAGCCATCTTTGTCCCCAGCATTGAGATTGGCTCCTCTGTCCACAAGAAATTTAATTATATTCAAATGTCCTTGATGTACAGCACATAGAATTGGCGCCAGACCATCTTCATCTCCAGCATCGATATTAGCTCCTGCATCCACAAGAAATTTAATAATATTCAAGTGTCCTTCAAGTACAGCACAATGAAGTGGTGCCAAGCCTTCTTCGTTTAGAGAACTGATATTAGCTTCTCTGTCCACAAGAAACTTAACAACTTCCAAGTGCCCTTCGCATGCTGCCCAATGAAGTGGTGTCCAGCCATCTTTGTTTATAGCATTGAGATTGGCTCCTGCACCCACGAGAAACTCAACAACTTTCAAGTGCCCTCTGCATGCTGCACAATGAAGTGGTGTCCAACCATCTGCATGCGCTGCAAAGATATCGGCTCCTCCAACCATGAGAAGTTCAGCAATATTTAGGTGCCCTGCAGCTGTTGCCCAATGAAGTGGTGTCCAGCCATCTTCGTCTTCAGAATTGGGATTGGCTCCTGCACCTATGAGAAACTCAACAACTTTCAAGTACCCTTCGTATGCCGCACAATGCAGTATAGTGACCTTTTCATTGGTTTCTTTTTCGATATTTGCGCCATTGCTAACAAGAAGTTCAACAACCTCCAGGTGCCCTTCCTCAGCAGCAACATATACTGGGGTTTTGCCTAAACATCTGTCCCTAGCATCAATTTGAGCGTTCTTTTCAATGAGAAACCTCACTGCCTCCAAGTTGCCATTCCAGGCAGCATAGTGCAAAAGTGTCCAACCAATACTATCGGCTTCATTTACACTTAGTCCATTTAATAAGAAAAACTTGATTGCATCTGTGTGACCTTCCCTAGCAGAAATGTGCACAGGCTTTCTGGAACAAATGCCATCTTGTGCATGCACATTACAGCCTTTAGATGTTAAAAAGGATAGAATTTCTAAATTGCTGTGATAAGCAGCATGATGAAGCATCGTCCAACATTTTTCATCACTGGCACATTTAAGGTCCCCCTCAGATATTTCTTTCTCTAGTTTTTGCACATCTCCATTTCTGACCATTTCAATATAACGTTTATCAATGTTTGAGCAAGATTTCTCATCATTGCCAAACAATCTTATTATGATTTCACAAGATATAGCTTCTTGTGTATCGTGATCTTGAGAAATGTATAAAATCCGTCCATAGCGCGCAAGTTCGGCAGCTGAAGCAGCATTCACAACCTTATTTTTCTTTCCAGAATCGGATAACACATAATAAATATGGCCGTTGTTCTGCAGCTTGACCAACACCAAATCATCATCAAGACGAGCCGAAATGCTTTTTAGGCTATCAAAAACTTCTTGGGGAATGTCTCCGCAACCAGAGCATAAGGTAGTATCATAATTAGTAACATTCAATAAGCTTGCTTCTTCATTTACCATGTCACGCAAAACTTCCTTTGTGCGCAAAATTAAACGCCAAACTTTCTTATCTCCTTCTACTGCTATTACGTCCTTCACGTGATATTTAATTCTGTATTCAAGAAGTTCAATACAACTTTTTTTAGACTTTTCTAGTATCTCATCACTGGATAGAAATGGATAATTACCAGTATTAGAATTACAAAGATAGTCCATGATATTAAATCAGAATCAGTGGATTAAATACATCTATTTTCATAAGGTAGGATCGCGTAATTTGCTTTGTTATATTCCAAATTTGGCTGCCTATTTATGTTCTTATTTCAGAGACTTAACACAACTAAGTAACGCCTCCTAATTTTGCAACATGGTTGAATAACGAGCTGAGTAGGCACTCAACGCAACCTTACAAACTTGATCTAATGTCGTATTAGAGATGCAAATTGTGCTATTGGCAACAGTTTGGGACAATCTCGAAAGAAAGACCCGGGAACAATCCTCATAGTTTTAAACCGTGGTCAAATAATACCCCATATGGCACCCGACGCCACCTCAATAGGCGGCAAGATATTGAACTCTAATCAAATTTAACGTGCACCAGTCTCATATGCACGATAAAAAAAACATACACGTCTTGTTTAATGACTTCAAGAAACATTCTTGTCAAATTTAAAGAAAATCGAACAATGCGTTTAGTCGTAACTGCGTAACAAACAAATTTACAAACAGACGAAGTCATGACAAAATAACAAAAAGTTAAATAAAATAGTTCCAATATATAACAATTTCTTATTGACAAGAATCTTGTTGACGGCTCTCAAAGAATTTTAGAATTACGAATAAATTAGATTACTATGATAAAATTTCGATTACTATGATAAAAAATTACAATAAGTATTTAAATTTTTTTTAATATTTATTCATTAGCGAGCTATCTAGAAGAACATGAACAATTTATTAAAAATAGTATTTGTCCGAATTGATTCATTCCTACCCATGCGTTCCAAACGTCGGGAGGAAGAATGGATTAATTTCCAGCCTGGCTGACGCGGTCATCTTCCTCTACACTATATGCCAGTTATCCCTCATGCGACGATTTACCTTTACCGATTTTCACATCAAAAATGCTTTCATATAAAAATATCATAAGTTTCTGGATTTATTATTTAATTTTTTTCTTTATTTGTTTCAGTCATTTGATGAACAAAGTAATGACAATTAATAAAATAATCTTTCTCAATAAAAAAGAAAACCGACTTTAAAAATAAAGGGCTAAAAAGTAAAAAATAATTTTTAATGTTACGAACGAGTTAAAAAAAATTGAATTATTTAGTATCAATTTTATACTTATTAAAACTTTTCTAAGTTGGCGCTAAAATTTAGATACGAATTTTGTAAATTGACACCAACTTCAAAAAGTTGTAATAAGTATAAAATTAATATTAAATAATTCAATTTTTTCAACTCGTTCGTAAAATTAAAAATTATTTTAACTTTTTAGCGAACTTTTCGTAAGTCCGTTTTTTTTTAAATATTTTTTTTTTATTTTTCCCTTTTTAGTTTTTAATTTAGCAGGGGACTTCGCTCCCTGCTATTATTCACTATAAAATTCAAGTAACAATTTGTGCTAGCATTTTATCTCAACTATGTATATCGTAAAACAATCCTTATCCATGCCAATAAATGCTGGGTAAACGAAATGTCATTGTTGTACAACGTCTGTTAAATAATGAAAAGATTTTGAAATCGGATAAATAGTTTAAAAATCGACATTTCCGAAACAGCCATATATTATTAATTATATATATAATTTCTGTTGACCGAACACAACAGTCGAATTGGTAATCTTTTCTCTCCTTGGAGCTAAATTTGGCAGTTTTAATTTAAAGTTTCTGGCAGTTTTTTTTTTTTTTTTTTTTTTTTTTTTTTTAGTTTTGGTTTACCCTCTGTGCAGACGGTTAAAAATACAAGTCGAATTGACAAAAATTTATCCTTGGCACACTTTTCGATATTGGTTGGGTTGAAAATAATATCTATATAGTTGAAACAGTAATAAACATTATCTCGTATTTTGGAACCTTGGTCATATGACAAAGGTCAGCACATGAGCTGGCACCCGACGCAACTTGACCACGATCAGATTTAACGTGCACCAGTTCCGTATACAAGACGGTAGAAATCGTAGATATTCTTAATCATCGATTGTTAGATGACTTTCTTCAGTTTAACCCACGGAGTAAAGAACAAGGTGGAGATGATTTGGCGAGATTTCATGAGACTTAAGTTAGCAATCCCAAACTAGGAACAAACAAACCTAGTTTGCAATAGTTTTCCTACGATGGAAAAATAAATTATCGCCAAGTACTGGTACAAAGTATTGCTTTGGAATAGCGCCAAACACTTCGCCAGTTCCTACTTTTTAAGCGATTGCTTACTTCACATTGCAAACCGGTTGTAGACTTGTTCGCACCTCCACCTTCTTCTTTACTCCGTGGTTTAACCTAAAGAGGCCCCTTTTTAGTGGCAATTGTTTCAATCAAACATGGAGAAAAATCCGCGACGCCGAAGAAGTTCCGTAGAATTAGAGTGGAACTTCAGTTCTTGTAATATAATTTTAAGTTTTTGTCATTAAATAATACCTCAATATAGAAATATTTACTTCATACACTGAGATAGTTTGTATTGATCGTTTATAAAGCATTTTTTTGTGTTGAAATAAGAATATTTTTCCGTATTTCGTTCTATTTATAAGCAACTTATATATTATAAGTATTTCTGTATTTAAATTTATTCATTTATAGAACAAAAATATTACTTTTTTGGCAAAAGCAAATATTATAAACAAACTTTCCTATAATTTCAAGCATACCGACTAGTCAAACAAAAGCAAAGTTGTCTACTGTATGGAAGAAATCGAAACTACTATTAAGTTTCCACCATAATACGTCACGTGGAACTCCTTTATTGCTAAAACGTTAAGAAGTCGCAAAAGCAACTGTTAACTGCAACTGCAAGGGTTTTGTTATTTATTTACGTTGTGTGTATTCAAAAACCGGTAAAACAAATGATTTTGTGCTTTATTATTATTGAATTGCAAAATATTAATTCATCTATTTAGTTTTTGTGACAAACATTTTAAATTGCCTTTCTTCTATTTAATTGTGATTTTTTTTTTGCAGTTTCTACAATGTCCGAAGAATCACCATTCATCGTTTTAGAGACCACGTAAATATTATTTATTATTAAATTACTTAGTAATTTTTTATGTTTCTGATTTTCAGAAATCTTTGATTTAAAATACTTTAGTTTATTTTTTGACTTTGTATTTAGCTATTAACAGCCTATCACTGCTGTTATTTTGCTATAAATTGGTATATTAGAGGCATAGATATCGTTGATTCCAAAAAGGAAAATTATGAGTTATTTGTGTAAAGTACAGATTTTCCTTTGGTTAATTCTTAGAATAAGTTGCCCCATCGAATGTGATATTCGGGGACAATTGATGAGCAATAAGTTTTATATAATTTTATTTATGGCAATATATATTTATGATTTCTATTTTGGCAACCTTGCAAGGGAGAAATGGAAGAGTTTTTTAATTGGCTACAAAACCGTCTTTTGTCACCAAGAACAGTGTTGCAAATTCCGTCAAAGAATCGCACCAAGGGCACATTAAAGTTCTAGGAATTTACCTTTCCGTTCTGTTACACTCCATTCTAATTTTCATTATATTAAGTTAGTTATTTTTTTTTACCAACAGTCAGCCGATAAAATTTTTTCCAACAAAGCCACATTTCTGGTCCATTAAATGGTCACCTAACAAATAATTTAAAATAATAAAAATTTTCAGCATATGTAGAGGCATGTAAAATGACTTGCCTTTAGGTCCTGTAAAATACTCAATGTATTCCGCGTTTATGTAATTTCCCAATATGATAACCTTAATTGTTCTTTATACTGGTTGTTATGAATAGCTTGTGATATAATAGCTGTTGGTTTCTCCTGCCAAAAACATTTCAGTATTCCTTCTGAGTTAGCAGGGTGGCAACATAACCGAGAAATCAGGGATTTATCATGGACATTTTTTATTCTGGAAATATCAGGGAATTTTTCAAAATTTCACAAAAAATCAGGGAAATTTTCAAATTTGGATTATTAAAACAGAAATTATCCTGTGTTATGCCCTCCATTCTAGGAAATGTAGTTGTCAGTATTTCCTTTTTAGTTCTGAAAAAGAATTTTAAAAAAGCATGGTTATGCATATTTTCATTTTTTTTTTTAAACGTAAACCACTGCTGGAGGGAGGAAGAAGCATTGAACCTTGAATTGTAAGCAACATGTGAGGAACTAATGAATATGTGATTTATTGAAGATTGGAATAGGAAATATTAAGCATATAAAACATTTAAAATTATCTCCAAAAGAAATAATTTTTAAAAAATGCTTTTTTTTTGCATTATCTGCTTAAAGAGAACATATTTAATTACTATTATGCCTGTTGCAATGGCATAATTTGTGTTGTATCCATAAATTATTGTTTTAACTGTCATTGCTTATAATTTTTCATTTATAATGCAATATATATATAGAATTATTGTGGTGTAGATACTTTGTTTCTATACAAAGCATGTATTGCAACATTTCTTAATGAAATTGTATAATCAAGGAAATTTTTGTAACACCATCATGGCAATCGGGGGAACTTTTTTCTAGAATGTTGTTGCTACACTGGTTAGTAACTTGCAATATGACTGCATGACATAAAGAAACTCTGGGTTACACTGAAATGTGTACACATTCACTTGAGCCATGGCACACCATATGCATCAAGATTGCATTTAAAGGCTGCAATTTTTTTAAATTTATTACCACTTAGGGTAAATGTACCCGAATTTGGTGAGAAAAAGACTTTATACTTCCTCTAAACCAAGGCCACTATTTTATCCCCTACTGACAGAATTCAAAGAGATACAATTGAATGAGATTAAAAAAGAAAAAGATTTGGTACTTCTCTTCTAAACGGCCTCAAATAGTCGCCAAGCGAAAGTTTGTCGCCGTATTGATTATTTACAATTTTAATGTTGCCACTCACAAAATAAAATGTTAAAAACAGTCGTAAATGATTTACCATTAGATGACGTCAAAAAGTATATTCTAAATTATAGACAATAAGTCGCACTTAACCTGTGCAATGGGCTATTAGTTACGGTTCGAGGTAAAGACTTTCGCTCGTCAGCGGATCTGGATGTATTTTCAAGTGAACATCAAACGACCGGATGCGTTGCGCATGCGTCTTTTTTTCTGATCTTTATGGTTACTTTGATCTTTATGGTTACTTAAGGAGAAATGCACAATTACGGTTAATTACTCAAACGCTGTGTCTTATTTTCGAACCACGGTGGATGACGTTCACTGCGTAATGGGCTAGCGGTGACGGTTCAAAATTATGTCCGAAGGATTTCTTTAAGGTCTGCACGATTGAATAAAATAACGTCGCACTTGAGCTCCACAATGGGCTAATGTCTTTGGGGGACAATGGGCGCGATCTTTTGTGTATGGTAATCCCTAAGGTAAACAACTTTGGCGCATTTTCGCTCGTTGGCATACGGGGCCGTATAACCGAAAAGAACCAAAGATTTTCGTTAAATCTTTTCTTTTTTAATCTCGCTCATTCAAATATAAAATTTAGTTTTGAACTTTCGGTTCTTATTGGTTTTAAAATATGCTTGCATATATTTTTTCAGCATGGGTGCAGTTGAATTGGAGCTGTACTGGAAACATGCACCAAAGACTTGCAAAAACTTTGCAGAATTAGCAAAAGTAGGATATTACAATAATGTCATATTTCATCGCATAATACCTGATTTTATGATTCAAGGAGGAGATCCTACTGGCACAGGTAAAATGCTTATCTTGGTATAAATAATGCTGGTATATTTAAATAATTGTATATTTATAACCCTTTACGTTACTGTCAAAGTACAGATTGACTACCAAGCATTCGTCAAAGTGTAAATAAGATCTATTATCAAACAACAGCAGTGTTCTTAAGTGTTTATAACTTATAAAAATTAAGGTATTTGTGGGTGTGCATGGATATTCCCCTTGATTAATATTATATTAAAAATAAATTAAATGTTATTTTTTGTGGTGAGATGCCTGCTAAAACGATTGATCGGAGAGAATGAGAAACCCCAAATGACTGCTCCTGGAGGGTACCTGCTGTTTTTGAAGTTATTATGCAAGATTCTAACAACAATTGTTCAAAAGACAGTTGATATACTAAAATTGACAGATTTGATGGGAGTTTCCCCAAATAACTGCTCCACAGGGATACTAACTATTTTTAAGCAGTGCGATAGAGATACAAAAAAATACTGACAATTATTGAAACAATATAATTTATTTTTCGATATCTGAAGAAAAAATTTTAGGGCTTTGAGAATTCAGAATGTGCATATTGTCTAAGCATAATGCTGAATACTCCTATTTGGTAGATAATTTCGCACTTTGACTGAACAAATCAGGCAATCTGCAGTTTGAGGGTTTTTGCACTTTGATGGTAACACTAATGATACTTAAGAGAAGTAATTTTTGTTAATTGAAATATGAGCTTTCACTAACTTATCCTGTTATATAAATATATAAATTATTTAAAATTGTCAAGTTTACGAAATAAAATAAGTTCTTTGTTAGAGTTGTTAATCAGATGTTCGATGTTTTTGCATTATAACTATTTTAATTTATATACTAATAAAATTAAAGGGGTTTATATGTTCCAGGGTTCCCACTGGTCTTTAAAAGTCCTTAAGAACTCCTTATTTTTGGTTTGCATGTTTAAGAGCCCTTTAAAGTCCTTAATTTTGACCAAGGGTCCTTAGAAACTCCTTATTTTTTCTCTTGACAAAGAAGCATTAATTTTTTTTAGTAGTTTCCTTTAAAATTTCTTGCTCTTAGTTTATTTCACTTACATTGGCAATCTATTACTTGTGGCTGTTTTTTACATGAGATGCTCGAATGCTATTTATTTTCTCGCTTCAATAATAAGTTAGGGCATTGCATTTACTATTATTTGCAAATGCATATTTAACAGTTGGTGAAGAAATCAAACAAGATTATGAACGAATTAAAAAAGTAATAACTTGAAGTCAAAGAATGAGGTTCTGTCAAAATGCCTTTGTACATAGCATTGCATTTAAAAAGTAATTTTTAAGTTAATATAAAAGTTGATTATTGTCATAATTTAATTTTTCTTACTTCAGAAGTAACGCGATAAAAAAAGGGTCCTTAAAAACATGTTTTTGTCCGTAGAAAGTCCTTAAAAGCTCCTTATTTTTTATTTTTAAAATTGAGTGGGAACCCTGTGTTCATATCTCAAAAACTGATTAATAAATTTTAATGAGACCTGGTAGAATCAAAGTTATTAATTTTGTGTAGGTTTTAACAGCCAGGTGTTTTTTAATATCTAAATTAGATGTGTGTTTTTCCTATTTATGTTGAATCCCATTTATATTCATGTATCTTTGGTTTAACAGATCTCAGTATCTGTTAAACTAATCGTAATGACACTTTGCAAGTTGAAAATAGTATTTCTGAAGAAGGTTTCCATTTAATTTTGTTCAATATATTAAAAAGAACTGAGTTATTTTCACTTCTTTTAATTTCCATTCTATGGAAAATCTTATTTTTTAAATCTGTATATTACTTTTTATTGTGTGCACCTATTTTAAATTTTTCTTTTTAATGATTGGGATACCATGATAGTCACATTCTATAGTTTATCATAATATCCCAAATTTCTCTTAAGTAAAAAGAAAATTAAAAAAAAAAACTTTTGATTAAAATTATTGAAGCAAATTCATATTTTGCTGTGATTGAGATGTACATTTAGTAGAAATTGCTGCAAACAAGTTAACTTCATAATTTGATTAATATAAGAAAAACAGTGACAAATTTAAAAATATGTTGTATTTATTAATATGTATTAATTAGTTTAAATTATCTTATGATTAGATGTCCTTTTGTTTGCAATACAATGAGTTAAGTTGATAAAATAAAGTTAACTAAAGAAAAAAAAAGCACAATTTTATGCTTTGCTGCAATTCTAATGTGGAGTATATACCAAATTTCATGAAACTTTTATAACACACTAAAATGTTTTTTTCAAAATTCGGCCATTTTGAAATGCAAATAACTAATAAGCCTATTAGGCTAAAATTTTGCATTTTTTTTTTCATTCTTAGTAGGTATAACAAGCTCACCAAATTTCATAAAAATCAGAGATGGTGCGGAAAAAAAATGCATTTCCTTGTGCCGATTTGACATCTCGTGACATGGAATGACCCCAATATATTGCATATTTTTGTTTCTAATTTGTTTTGTGTCCATTTTTTTGATTCCATTGTCATCCCACTCTGAAAATTGGTATACATGTAGTTCAGATGTTGTAGTATTCAGGGAAAAAATATAGTGAAAATTGAGAAATTCGTTTTTTGGGAATTCAAGGTCAAAGATCAAATAATATGACCTTGAAAAGTTTTTCACCAAACTTTCATGTGTTTCACATCATTCCAAAAGTCATTTAAAGAGCTTTAAAATGATACCAATATTATTTCTATATGTTAATTAGAACAGAAGTTATGGTAATTTAAATGCAGCCATCGGAGGCAGATTTTACGTTTTTAACCATTTTGAAATGCAAATAACTAAAAAGCTAATAGGCCTAGGAGGTTAAAATTTTGCATTTTTTACATTCTTAGTAGGTATAACAAGTTCACCAAATTTCATGAAAATCGGAGATGGTGATTAAAATGACTGTGTTGATTTGACATGGAATTTCCCAGCTGCTAATGTCAAAGAATGTTAAGAAGGAATCAATTTTGCATTACTATTTAATAATTTTTTTAGAAAATTGGCATTCTAAGACCAAATAAATACAAGATAAGAAGGGATATGGCAGTAGATATTTTATATACTTGAAAATACTTCTTGCCTGTTAACCAGGGCTGTTATGATTTTTTCCAACCTGAAAACACCCAAGTTGGCAATTGAAATTAAAATTGCATTTACTGACAATTTGTTAACAATAAAAAGTTAATATACAAAATAACATAGTATATTATAACATTGTTTTTAAATAGCACTTCCTTTTTTATACTTAGTGAACTTTTAAATTTTGGTAATTTCACTTTTCAAATTGCTACATTTATAAATTTAAATGTATAGTTACAAATAATTAAATGTAATAGTTTTTAAAATTATTCTTTCTAATTGCAATTTCTACAATTAGAATATTTCTGGTTATATGTCTGCAAAAACAATATAATTTATTTGGTTAGGTCTAATAGTCTTTTTGTAATTACCATGTAATTTGAAGTAAATGCATTAATCATTCTCATACTGCTCAGTATTTAACAGTCTGCTTTGCTCAATTGTATAGAAGCTCTGATTAAAAGAATTAATTGTTCTATGTTAGTTAAAAAACAAAAAACTTTCTTACAAAAAAAAACCTCTGAAAAAATCCAAAAACCCTAAACCCCTGAAAAAACAAATTAACTGTTTTTTTATTAAAAGAAAGTTTTTTTACAAACCTACTTTTAACCTATTTAAATGCAGTGTTCACTCTAGGCGATTTTTGAAGGGAGGTTCGCCCTGTCCGCCCTTTTTTCCTCCGATAGCGCCCTTGTGCCCCTTTTTCAAAAATGCTCCCCTCTTTCGAAAAAAATTCCGCCCCTACTGTTTAGTCAAGCACAAGCATCCTTGCTTTTCTAGCTGTCTTTAAAAAAGGCATCGATTACATTTTTTTTCTGTGTGTAAATTGGAATTAAGTAAATTATGACAGTGTAAAACAAACTTCTTTTTAACTAAGCGTATTGTGAAATCGCGATGATTCCTCGGTAATTTCGAGCAAGGGAAACTACACGAATCCTATTGGTTGCCAGTAAGATGGTTTGGGGCGAGATTACAAGATTAGACATTTTATTACCAAATTTTCAATTTTAGTAGCCTTTTCATCAGTTTTGTAAAGGGCCTAATTCGGGCTACTTACCAATTTGGTTTTTAGCGGAAACATTAATTTTAAAATGTCAAATTTTGGATTTCAAGTAATATTTCCACAAAGTGACATCAATTTTGTACTCTTCTTTCCTTCGAGATAAGTCCCGAGCCGTCACCAATAGCCCAATATGCAATAAATCGGAATTTTTTTTTGTTTGGTCACGGGTCCGATGTGTCAACGGGTGGCCACGCCCACCCCAATTTTTTTTTGAAAGTGCCCTTTTAAAAACAAGAAGTGCCTTTCAAAAACACGGGGTGCCCTTTTTCTGCTAACAGTGCCCTGTTCCTTTTTATTTCTAGAGTAAACACTGTAAATGGTTACCCTTATTTTATAATGATTTGAAAATTGCAAGTTGCAAAATAAGTAATTTGTGTTATATCATTGCAAAATATATCATTTATCAACTTCTTTCCCATATTTAGCTCATTTATCTAGACTATTATGTACAAAAAGTAATTTACATTTATGTACATAAATATTAATATTACACTACCCAACTAACAAAGTATTATCATTTTTTTATAAATTCCATTATAGTCCACTAATAGTTTATAAGAGTTTTTTTTGTAATTATATAAGCATTTAACTGAATGTTTATTTTACAACGTCAAATGTTCTTTAAAAAATATTAAATTCCCAATTAACTTATTAAATTACTTCTTTTACTAAAGCTGTAATCTGTGTTACATGACAATAAATTTTAAAATTTATATTTTAATTTCAGGCAGAGGTGGGAGTTCCATCTTTGGTAAAGCATTTGAAGATGAACTTCATCCTGACTTAAAACATTCTGGTAAAATATTTATATCAACTTAATTATTGTCAAGGATATTTTCTGATGATATTTTCTTTATTTTTACTTATTTTGTTACAAAATGTGAAATGATTTAAAATAATTACCATAATTATAAATGACATTAATTTTATTGTAAACACAAATGGAGAAAAAAATTTGATTGCAATACAGAAGGAAGTTTCAATGTTTTGTTTGCATACCTTATAACTGTTTTGTGTGGTTCATCTTTGTCACATGAATAGCAGTTTTATGCTAGAGACATTGTGTAGCATATTTGTGGAGATTGGATTTTCTTGCATATCCTGGTATCGTGGATACTGAAGTTAGTGCAGAGGTTTAAAACTTGTGTTGGAAACTTCCATACATTCAAAATAACTTGGTGTGAAAAATTTTCTTTCTAAGTATTCTCATTTTTCTCAAAGTTATAAAATACTTTTTCAATTGTAGCTACATACAAACTCACTAAAATCATGCTATATGCTTGGTAACCATGGCACGCCACCTCTATATATTGTGTGCCCAAAAGTGTGGAAGATAGTATATTGGTGCCAAAGAAAGGATACTGGTGTTCTTGAAAGAAATTCCATCAGTGATCTTTGTAGTAACTGCCATATCTTTAATTTGTTCACTTCTGTAAATTAAGAATGTGTAAAAATAGAGTATATAATATCCCCATAAAAACAAGTCAAAAGAGTTATGTCAGGCAATCTACTTGGCAACACTTGCAGAACATCACATCATGAAGATGTGTTGTCTGTGTGACCAAGGGAAGTCGCACAGAACAGTTTGAAAGTATGCATACAAAACTTTTATCTTTCTCATGTGTTGTGTTAAAAAAAAATTCTATTGTTGTTTACAATAAAGCTATTGTCAATTGTAATCATCACAACCTTTTGAATCACCTTGCATATTATGTACATCACCAAAATTGCTTTATTTAAAAATGGCCTCAAATTGCAATGAATTAACAGATCTAGAATGAAAAAAAATATTTATATCTTAATATCAGAATGTTCTTGGTAATTTAAGAATTTTACTAATTTGATTAAAGAATTAAACTCATATTTGCTGTTTATAGAGTAAAAACAAATTGTACGGTAATAACAAAGTTTACAGCTTTGATGTGTACAACTTAGATCTGCATCTCTTGTCTTTAATGTTCATATAATAAATAGCCAAGAGTAAACATTGTTCCATTTACTCATATGTTTTCAGCCAAGGTGCAATTAAACTTTCAAGAACTTTGTCTGTTTTTTGCTCTTTTGAAGCACATGAGTAATTTACAACCTCTCTACCAAGAGGATTATTAACTGTCAATCCAAATTGACATTGCCTGGGTCGCACAGAGTCTCACAGGCTCAATAACTATGGATGCCTCACTGCTGTTCAAGGTGGGTGCGCCTGGCAGTGTTAACGTGTCATGTTGAGCCGTATTTACATTAGACAAAAGCTGAAGCCTCACCCAACTAGGGGATTACATTTACATTCACAAACAATAGTTACAAAAACAAATTTAAGTTGAAAAATAGTCATTGTTCGAATTACAATAACGGAGATAGCCTGTACTTCGTTGTACCTGCAATTTTCCAATAAAAGAGGTGAAGTTATCATTTTGAAATCCAAAATATAAACTGTGTTCATGTAATTGAATCAATTTGATCGATTATAAATTAATTTAATAAAATGTTTCATTTTTTTTAATTAATCTAGTTTTAATAACTGCTTTGAATTATCTTTATAAACATAACATAAAAGTGGCATTCCCTTTAATGCCTAAAGGAGTAGAGTTTAGGGAATATTTCTCATTGCTCTGTCACATTATATTTATTAACCCATTAATATGGGACGATTTTGGCCTAATTGCATCACCACTCACCTGCTCTCATCTAATGTAATCTGACCCATTAATAATAAAGCGTTATTATCCATTAATAACTTTGATTCAATTTAAGAAATTGATGGTGGGAGTTTACCTTTTCCATTCCTATTTACATTGTATTTTATAGGGCCTTATATTTGCCCCTAGGAAAGCCTTCTAATCTACAAGTGTGGCCCTGCAGACACATGAAATCATTAGAATAAAAATAAAACATTTGTAGGGGCAGTTGAGATGGGAACAGTATTGGGATAAGATAGTAGCATTAGTTGACTTTATGGATAGTTACGTGAGGTTTTCTGTGTGATATCAGGATTGTGGATGTCTGAATCTTTGTGTATAGGAAGTTTCTATTCTTAAATGCCATACATTTGAATTCTTCTACGCAACAACCTATATAATGTTTATTTTGAAAAAACTGGCTTTAATAGAAACAACTCAATCGGGAAATCTCTGCTGCAACAATTTTCTACATGTCCAGTGTCGGCTCTATATGCCTAGTGTCATTACTGATTTTTTTTAGCATACTCAACCTTAGGCTTCCATTTACCATGAAAATATTTTTTTTTTTAAATAAGTGGGTTAACCTGTTGTTGCATAATATGGTCCATTTCCGAAAATGGAGTTTGTGAATGGTTTTTTTCAGCCTTTGAAACAGCCTTATGGCTGTTTTCAAAGTCGCCTAGTTTTTACCCCACACAATATGTTGTACATCTGATTGAAAATGTACCTTTTCCCATTTGTAGAATAACCTTTCTGAGCTTTCCAACATAGTTTTCCAATTTAGATGTGATGTATGCCAGGTGTCATTCTTCTCTTACAACCCAGCTTAAAACCGGTTTAGTTAAAGTTGCATAAACATAAACTGCTGAATAAAATATTGCATTCCCAATATTCATTGGTTCTTCATTAGCAACACCTCAGTGCACATGTACATAATATCCATTTTCGAAAGAAAAATGGAGATGTCAAAGAAAAACTATGTACTTAAAAAACATAAACTTTTTCTATCTAACCTATGCAATGAAATTATCTGGTTTTTTTTACACTTTTATTAATCTATACTGAGACAGCTTTTATTTTATTTTTAAAACATGGTATTAGAGTTAAGTATTTAAAAAGTAATATCGTAAGTTAAATTAAATTGTCGATGAGTAATTTGCTATTTCTCTAATTAAAGTTGCATTGCAGGTGCTGGAATTCTTTCCATGGCAAACTCTGGTCCCAACACAAATGGCAGCCAATTCTTCATTACGCTGGCACCGTGCCAGTGGCTGGATGGAAAGCACACCATATTTGGGAGAGTGAACAGTGGGATGCGTGTTATTCAAAGGATATCAAAAGTTCCAATTGACAATAATGACCGGCCTTTAGAAGACGTAAAAATTGTTAAGTCATCCATAAAAAGTACATTTTGATGGTATTATGTGTTTTAATTAAATGTATACTTTTTTATTGGTTTTATTTGAATTGGTCTGATTATAATATAGCATAGTTACAAGCACTTTTTGAATATATATATATAAATATTTGCTACATAGCTTTTCATAAAATACTAAATTTAAAAAAAAAATAGCTTGGGTAAGAAAAATGTGATTTTGAAAATTTATTTTAGGCTTGGCGCACACTGACAACTATCAGTAAACTATTTTGTTTCATGCCATTGGAAATCTCAAATTTTATCCACACACTCAATTATATGGCGGTTTTATATGGATTGTGGCAATACAAGTTTGAAAATTTTTCATCTTCACTTTAGTGATTTCGAAATCTGCTCTGAGTTGGTGTGTGAGATTTTAGTTGCTCAGTTGATTAAAAATTAAAGAGCAATCGTTGCTTTATAATTTTGCTCTATAACGGCTATCGCTTTTATGATATTTTTTTTGATAATCATAACAGCAATAAAAATTAAATTACTATGGTTGCTTTGAAAGAACAACGATTTTAGATCATTTCTCAAACAACCCAAATGGAGAAATCCCTTTAGAATGTTGAATTTTGACATGAGTATTGCTGTCACATTGCGAATTTATTTTTAACATATTAACCAAATTTGAATTCGGTTGTTGTTGATTAGATGTGCCTTCACAAGTTAGTACTCTACATCAAATTTTTGAAGTAAAAAAATATATAATGGAAAGTTTTTTATATATATATATATATATATATATATATATATATATATATATGAAAGTATATTTTTTAACAACTACACACTTTTAAATCAAACCTTTAAAGTTTTCCTTTTACTTTTGATATCATCCCTTAATGCTCTTTATTCTTTAATGCTAAAAGCTTTCTTTCTCCGATTGACGATTTCATCTTGTAATGCAATTTCACACACTCTAATTTAGCTGAGGCTGCACTATTTATTCTTATACACAAAACAGTTATCAATTATGCCCGTTCCCTGCATTTCTTTCTTAACCATATCTCAAGTCCTTAAAAGGCAACGTGAAACTCTCCTAACCAGTCAAATGATGTCCAGAATTTATTCTCTGTAAATTTCCCATCGTATTGTGTCATTTGCTCTTTATCTCATGTCCTGTCCCATTCACTTCACTCGTAGTTCTAGAGAGAAAATATTAAAGTTTATTAGTTGTTAATTATGGCTCATTTTCCCTTTCAAACTTAAACACCCCATCGTCTACTTCATATATATATTATGTATACATCTTTCATAATTTCCAACGTTTCATACAAATTAAATCAAGACAACAGATGATAAAACTCATTGTATTAATAAATCAATTATAATACAAATGTGCCTGCCATATATTTATAAATACAGTAGACACTTTATAATGACCCCTTCCTAAAATAATGATCGCTACTTAAAGCCTTAATCCGTTGTTCGATGATTTTTGTCCTCCTTACAATGAACGTTGGTATTGGAACCACAAGATATCAATAATCTACTGTGATAACTAAAGTATGTACCTTTCAATATAAAACAAACTTAAATTATGTTCTTTAAACAATATTAATTGTCATTAAGAACAGGAGAGAATTTCAGAATTACTTGGATGTAATTTATTATACTAAAATCAACTTTGTTTACAAAATCTGATTGTTTTGGCACCTTGAAATTGTGCAATTATTTCAATTGGGAGACAAATTATTAATGTTTGAAATGTATTTTTATTAGAATTTTATTTATTTTTAGAAATAAAAAATATTCTAACATTTCATTTAAATTTGTTTTTAGAAATCGAAAATAATTTACTATTATAATTTATTATATCGACCATGTCTTTATATATCACTAATAAGTGCACTAAGTGTTCAAAATTAATATTATTAGCAACTCAATTATATTGACGTTTTAAAGTTTCTTCTATTTTTGATTATGTTTACAGTAAATGTTATAAAATTAAACATGAATTTTTCATTTGTACAAAGATTAAGTGATATTCTTATGATTTAGAACTATAAAAAAATGTAACACCCTTCAGATTTGTTGGGGAATTAATGTTGCAATGAGGCTGCACAGTGGGGTATTGGCGACAGTTTGGGGTCTATCTTGAGGGAAAGACCGTTTAGCTTGTCTTCTTAGACTTTTTTTATCGACAAAATTTTTCTTCTTTCCAAATATACCTTGCTGCTCTTTTGATAGATTTATTTTACTATTGTTCAGGTTTCATTTGTATTAAATATGTTTTATTTTCAACTGATTTCAGGTGCTAAAGAGGTTATCAGTTCGACTTGTTTGTATTTATGTTCTAATTCAGACATTTCAATATAATTATTCTTTTGGTCGATAGGGAATATCCTTACTTTGCTGAAGTTGTGAAACAAAGTCCAATTATATTCGGTATTCAATTAACAGGAAAACTATGTACAACTAAATCAGGGTGGAGTTTAATTCTAGGGATATCCTTTTTTTTTTTTAAGTTATCTGTGAATCGAAATGACATTTGATCTTTACACCTATTTCAAATGTTGTTTGTGTCGATAAGGGAATAAACCTACCTTCTGCTTATATTATTTAAATATAATGTTTAACAAAAAATTTTAAAATAAGTATCGACCGAATATTCTTTTTAAAATCAAATATTTCACTTCGATTTTTTTTTAATGCCATTTGCGAAAATTGCTATGCAATTTTGTTCATACAACATTGGTTATAGTGGATAATGTGAATAAATTTTTTTCTGTAGTGTATAGAAAAGTGGGCGAAGTAAAGAGCGACAATCATTGCCTAATTAGAGATATTAGGCAGCAAAAAATAATACTATAAAAAGATATCTTTATAAAAAAAAAGGGGGAAAACAGAACGTTAAAGACTAAAAAATATTTTATAATTTGTATGAACAAGTTGGAAATTTTAAATATTTAATATTAATTTTGTAGTTATTTCAACTTTTTTCAAAATTGTTTTTTGTAAATTGACACTAATTTCACATACATGGAGAACAAAATTACTTGTATTGAATTGTTAATCTCCTCTTTGGCGGTATTGATTGGAGGCAATGATGCAGCTTTAAATACCTCATTATAAATAAGCCTCATTGCTACAATCTTATTCAAAACATATTAACGCATTCTAAGTGTTGACGTAGATTTAAAAAAAAACCTATTTATTTCCGCAATTTTTTTTAATTTATTTTTTAAATTTTAGTCGCCAAGATAAAGACTATTATTGTAAACATTTTGTTTTACTTTTCCAACTAAAAATGTACTACTATAAATATTTTTATAGAATATTTTTGATTTTTGTAAACAATCTTTCTACCTGTGTGAAAGAAAATGTTATGCATATGAATTTAAAAAAGGAGCCCCGCCCTTTTAACTAACCTCAAAAGAAACAACTTGTTCGACATAAAAAAAAGCATAACATTTAAGAATCTTTGATTATTTGTTTAATATTGTATAGTTTTGAAAGATGCTGTGTATCGATATTGAAAACCTATTACTGTTTACATTCGGAGATTTATATGCTTCAAAGGGTTTCCCAGCAACGCAGGACAAAGCAGCTAGTCTATTATAATACAATAATGGTTACATTTTAATTTTGAAATACTTAATGAGTTTTCAACGTTAAAAGTCTGAACTTCATATTGAGCTACGCGGACTTGACAAGCTGTAGCGGTCTCGTATTTGGAGGATTCCCAGATTCGTCACTAAAAAAGTCGTCTAAGAGTATCCACAATTTCTATCGTCGTGTATAAAGAACTGGTGCTCGTTAAATCTGATCGTGGTCTAATGTCCTGACGCTTATTGAGATTGCATCGAGTGCCAGCTCAGGAACTGTCCTCGTTATCTCGTCATGGTTCGAATATACGAGACAATGTTCCCGGGTCTTTCCTACAACATAGATTCCGAACTGTGAATCTCTAGTGTGGCGTTAATTCAACCAACCGGAACTACCAATTTGATGTTAAATGTTAAAATAGAAAATCTATTTTATTAGTTTCCGTAGTGCAGCGTTTTAATAATTTTGTGGGAAGAAAAGGTATTTCTGTAGCAGGAAATGTACACTATGAAAAAATTCAGTTTATTATTTTTCTCACGTGAATTTTATATCGATCGTGCAATATCTCAACTCGTTACTATTTGTGTTTGCTTTCGTAAGTTTTCAATTAAATTTCGCAAAAAAATCTATTGATTTAGGCAACGTATACGTTTATTTCGAGATCTTGTTTTCCACAATGTACTTATATAGGTATCGACCTTTGAAACCTCCGATTTCAAATAAAAAAGCCACAAAAGAGCAAAAGATTGAACCAAATGCACCCCGTCAACAAAGTGCGATGAAATGCAAGAGCATAGAACCCGATAGTTTACAGGATACTTTCGAACGAAGACCTAGTTTTAATGATTATGAGTATCCCAACGACTACTGGAAATTCATGAAGTGCGTTAAATACTTTCGATATTGTAGACCTTTGACCACTTTCCTGGCTCTCTTGGCGGCTTACGATTGCGACTTTCAGGATCCCGTAATGCTGAAGGCAATAAAAGATTATAAACTCGTAGAAATGTTGTTGAACCTTTTACGATGCAATGAAAAAAGGATCCAAACGATTTCCCTGCGATTTTTGAAGAAACTTAGTAAAATTAGGGTGCTGCGCCATGACATTGTCTACTTCGGAGGACTTCGAGATATAGTAGGGCTTTTGGAACAACCCCAAATGGACTTGAAGCAAGCAGCGGCCGAGACTATCACAGTCGTTGCTGATTTCCACAAGGGCTGGGAGGCTGTACGTCTAGCTGGCGGAATTCCACTTCTAGTTAACATGATATATGTTCCGAAAATACTTCTTTTCCACGATTCCGACTTGAGCAAGAGTTTGAGCGGGCAATTGGTCGCAGTTATCAAAGCCGCCGAGGCTGCTGCCGAAGCACTGTACGTCGTCTGCGAATGCAAAGAAAACAAAATCGAATTTCTTCTAAGTGGCGCTTTGAAAGGATGTCAAAGCATTCTCAAGACCGACCATGTTCGTCTTTGTACTCTCGTTTTGCAGATCGTCCAGAGGTGCGCTTCCCAGAAGTTCGTCCGTCTGGCTGTAAGGAATACGAGAATGCTGGAGGATTTTCGCTCTCATTTCTACAGCGAAGACCAGAAACTCATGCAGGCGGCAGCTCTGGCCTCTTTCACGTGTACCGAGGGTCAAGAATCGAAGGAGTTCTTCGGCAAGCCCGGCTTCGTCACGAAACTTTACGAAATCATTCAAACGTCGGCATTTCACATGGATTACGATTTGATGGCGGCCGTCTCTGGAGCCCTCTGGAAATGTGCCGAAAACGAGAAGAATTTGAATCGTTTTCATTCTCTGAATGCGGCACCTTTGCTGATACAGCTTCTGACTTCTCAGCCTGCAAAAGTACAAGAATACTTAGTGGCGTGCCTCAGCTGCTGTATGACAGACCCTCAGATCCTTACAACCGTTAGAAAGAACAATGGGATCGAGACTTTGATTAAACTTTTACCCACCATTCATCCGCCTTTAATTATGCACCTCAACAAAGCCTTAGCGTCTGCATCGAACGACAACGATTGTCTGGCGATTATGGAGAAACACAATGCATTGATCTTTATGTGGTCTCATCTCCAAAATGAAGATCCTTCCATCTTGACGAACACAGCCTGGCAGTTGACCACCATTTTGAAAAACATGCAAAATTCTTCGATGTACATACGATCTTTGGTCGGAGGTGTACAGGTGTTGGTGGAACGTTTAGACAGCAAGCACACGCGCGCGTTGACAGCCCTATGTGCTATGATAGTCGTGCTGTGTAAAGAATTGGAAAATTTAAGAACTCTTACTGATTACCAAGTGGTTGATCGACTCTCGAAACTTACCGACACCAAATGCCGTCGTCTCAGATACCACCTGTGTATGGCCATAACAGCTTGCTGTTCGTACGGAAATAACAGAGAAGAATTTGCGAGGAGGTACGTCGTGTTCCCGTTGTTGCGAATGCTGAAAAGTACATCTCCGGTCGTGGCCGGAGCTGCGACCCATGCTCTTCATCAATTCGCGCACATTCCAAAATGGTGCGCTGTGATGTATAATAACAATGGTATCTATGAAATTCTCATGAAACAGATGAAGAGTGACGACATGGAAGTGCAGGAATGCGCTGCTGGAGTCATTCAGAAAATGCGTCTGTTCGCACTGAATCGAGATGGATACATTCCTGCATGGCTGATTGAAAAACACGCCACATTTTTTTCAAAGTAATTGCCCCTTATACCTTTCAGAAAGTCAAGTAAAAATGCTTTATATTTCTGTGACATGTTTTATTGAACTAAAAATACATATTTTCATTTTAGACATTTCACGACAAATGTGACATTCAAAAATAATTCTTTGCAAATTAATTTCTCCTTAGTTTGGACATTTCACGTGAAATGTGACATGTTTTGTTCTAAGTCACCATAGAATTCAGTTACAAATGTATAGTATAATTGTAACCAATGGCGGCCCATAAGCAAGTAAAGTGAATTGAAAAGCAAATTAGAAAAAAGTCCATTTGTTTATTTGAAATGATTAAAAATTTCAAGTTTTATAATTGATAGAGCACCGGTCATTATTTTGTACTCAGAAATAAATTATGTGTAGGCAAATTTTATAAACATAATATTTCGTGCCATTCTCATCAACCTCTCGAAATAATACATTTCAATAACGGGTACTTGTCTTATGTAGCGGTATATATATATATATATATATATATATATATATATATATATATGTGTGTGTGTTTTGCATATATATATATATATATATATATATTTGCGCCCCTGAGATGAAATCCTGAATCCGCCCCTGGTTCTAATGCCTAAGCTATTCGACATGATTTTTACTTTTACCTCACAGACCATTTCAAATCCCAAAACGATTTTTCGCTGAATAGTATAATCAGAGCTCTGCCACAAAAGGAGTATTTTGAGGATAATCCGTTAAAACAGAATGCAAGCATCCAAATGAAACTCCACGTGCTTGAAGCAGAGAACATTAGCCCAAAGAACCATAATCAACGTGAACCCAAACAACCATCAAATGTCCTGAAGCGAAACTGGATCGCATATCAGATCTGAGCATATTTATCTCAACTACAATATACTGAAATGAACGTTTGGCTTCATCATACATAATTATGGTTATTAACCCCAAAAAATACAATATCTCAATTTCAGGGGTTCTTCATTGTTGTTGTAGAATTATATTCTGTGGAGCAGAACTTGTTGAAGTATATTATTTCGGAATTGCACTATTTGCAAATTGCAAAAATACCTTTGCCTTGTTTTCTATTTTGATGTTATAATGTTCATATTTACTTGAAATCAATACTGTATTTTTAACCGGCTGCAAAACAAAAGTACCCAGAAAGTTAATTTTTTCAAAAAATAGTTTATTATTGTAATTGAAATGTTCTAAAGCTTACCTTTCTAACGCATTTAAAATTTTGTTTCTACGATAATTAGAAGTATTTAAAAAAAAAAAAAAATTCAAATAAATGTAGCATAACTAACGATAAAGATATATTTGCTTATTTTGTATTTCTGAACTCTGTTTTATAGACTCGATGTCCCTTTTCTCAGCAACTATAATAGTTAAAGCTTCCAAACTCTTCAGCACGATCGCGATGTGAATATTTAGAGTTTGTCAAGTAAAAATATTTTAATTGATAAATACGTGCTTATATGTAAAATTGTTTCACGGGTATACACACACTCATAGATATCAAAGTTATCTTTTCAAACTTCTGACAAAAAGACTCATAGAAAAGGGCTTCTTAACACAGTGCGACTGGGTCTTTCCTTTCGGATAGTTGCCAACAGCCCACTGTGCAACTTTAGTATGACGTTAATAGTTAATTCAACCAACCTTTAGGATAGATTTCAAGCTATCATGAATAGTTTACTAAAATTAGCTTTTTTAAGAAAAACCTTATAGATTAAAAAAAAAAAAAAATGAAAATTATTTCAATTGCGTAAAAAAATCCCTCCTCCCCCCCTCCTTTTTTTTTTTAAAGCAAAACAAGATTTAAAAAAATAACCTTTAAAAGCTCATTTCAGTATAATATTAGGTATATGTAAAGCATATAAAAAAATTGCACATATATAATTGAAAGTTTCTTTAAAAAATTCGAACACAAAAAACAAACACATTTTAAGAAAAATGGATTGGAAGGAGACAAATGTTACCTGTTAACATTAATAATCAAATATATTTTATTATATTTTAGTACTTTCTAATTGAAGTAAAAATAAAAGTAATATGTCATTTTAAAGGTAATTAATCAAGGAATAAAAATATGTAAAAATCCCAAAAACGATATTTTGAAGAATTTTTAGTTCCAACTCACTTAAAGATGTTTCACATCAAAATGCCTTCTATCGATTTCACTATAAATCATAGAGGGGCTGTGGTGGCTTCAGTCCCAACCCCTAACATTTTATTATTTTATCCTTTTTTTCCAAAATATATTTCATAAACCAATCGGCTCACATGATTGTATTTGAAAAATGAATAATTTTTGTACATATTAGAGTAAAAAGATTAGCATTTTTCAATTTCGAGTATTATTTTAGAAACATTAAAAAGTACTAAAATATTCCAAAGAACAAATTAGTCAATTTGTTTGGTAAACAGATGATTAAATGATATTTTGTGATTATTTCCTTACAAATGAAACCATCAGATTTCTACTTTATTTTCTAAACGGATTATGTAGTTGAAATTTCTGATTTAGAACAAAAGTTAAATTTCAATAAATTCCTTCTAAAAACCACTAATCTAATCTAAAAATCAGTACATTTATAAATTCATATTTTTCGTGGTTACTCTATGTTCGAAAGGTGCCTAAGCAAACCCGAATGCACGTTAAATTATTTTTTATAGATTAACACCATACTATTTTAACCACAAAAAAAAATCAAAAAATACGTAAAATTTTTTAAGCCCCCCCTGAAAATAAGAAGTTCCTACGCCACTGCTATAAATACATACATTATAAAGGGGTCACATCACGGAGAACCCTCCACAGAAGAAACGCAATATCCATATCACCAATCCCACACAATCACCCATAACCATCACGCACCCCATCTTTCCCCTTTGTTCCCCATGGTCCCGATTGCTCTACCACACTTCTTCTGGAAAATCAAGGTTGCGTGAAGTGTAACCGATCTCCTTCACAATCTCCACGGCGATTTCCCATATTAAAATCCCCTCCAAACTGGGCAAAAGGCAAATCCAGCGAAGTTTTCCGGATGAGATATGATCGCTTTTCGGTGGTATCTGATCCGACTGCCCTCGTTTCTCTGCTTCGAAAGGGTAGGCCTCGATGTTGTTGTTTGTTTGGTGGTTGAGTGCCGACATGTGAGGTGCTGGCGGGGACATGCTGGTGCGGTGGTGGCGAGCTTTCGGTTTCCTTGCCACTTTCATTGTGCTGCCGGCAGCGTCGGATGACCCGAGGAATGATGATGATAGGCTGGCCAAGTCGCACAGATCCATTACAGGTAAGGTTACTGTGGTAATGATTGGTTGCTTTGTGCTCTAATGGTATATCTAAATGTATTATGTGAGTGTGAGACATTATACTTAAAACTATATGTTATTTGAGGCAATAAAAAAGCCTTTCATTTAATTCATGGATATTTTAGGAGTATATATGTCATACGAGTAGGCCAGGCACTAACCGCTTTTGGGAGTAAGTCGCGAAAAAATCTCGAAACTTAACTATTGGGAATGTAATAATAATTTCTTTTGTAAAAAAAAATCATTAAAATTTGTATGTTTTCAGATTACTGAATTAGTTATAATCTATATTTTAATTTTCCCCTAACCTGTTTTGCAATTGGATAAAATCTCTTAACTAGTTTTGCAACTGGATGCGTCGTCAGTTTATTTTTGTAAAAAGTGGCCGAAAAAAACAGTAAACTTCGTGACAAAAAAAAAAAAAAAAGTAAACCTCGTGACCGAAAAAAAAAAAAAAAAACAGTAAACTTCGTGACAAAAAAAAAAAAAAACAGTAAACTTCGTGACAAAAAAAAAAACAGTAAACCTCGTGACGGAAAAAAAAAACAGTAAACTTCGTGACAAAAAAAAAACAACAGTAAACTTCGTGACAAAAAAAAAAAAAACAGTAAACTTCGTGACAAAAAAAAAACAGTAAACCTCGTGACGGAAAAAAAAACAGTAAACCTCATGACCGAAAAAAAAAAAAAAACAGTAAACTTCGTGACAAAAAAAAAAAAACATTAAACCTCCGTGACCGAAAAAAACATACGTCTAATAACTTAAAGGAATATTCCAGCCAAATTTGAAGAACATCGAATAACGCGTTTGGTTGACAGATTACAAGCAGAGATTCAGTGGCGGCTCGTGCACTACAGCAAGTACAGCCGGGCTGCACCTAATTTTATTAGTGTATTCTAAAACTAAGATATTTTACTAATTTTCTTAAATAAAGATTATAATTGGATATGAAAATGAAATTTCTACGGTAAGTACAAAAAAATCTCCGATAAATAGTAAACCTGTTGCCGTAATGCACATATTCAGGAGGGGAAAAAACTCCATTCAATCAAAACTGCAGCCCAAAAGCGGAAGTTAGAAATCGGCTGCATCGTTGCCATGCCAACCTTACGTAATATGACTTCCCCTACACGCTAAAATGGAGGATGTGACGACATAAATGCAGCCAAAAAGGATTTTTTCAACTCTGCTGTACTTGGGATTTCGATGAAATGATTGGCTCCTGCGTGAATCGCCGGGCGGGGTGGGCGGAAAACGATAATTTCGAAGAATCTCTCCAAACCGAAATAGTTTTCGATAAGTTTACACGTGTGTTGTTGTTTCTTTACTTAAATTAATATTAAAATTGACCGATCCTCAAGTTTAAAAGAAAGGAGGATTGATTTAATTTTCAAAAATTAAGTAAGTGTTTTCTATTTTTTTTCACATGTTATCTTTTATAAAAGTTGAAAGGAAACTTTGATTTGAGTGAGTAATAAATTTTAAAGAATGGCCATTCATGTATGGTTATAAAAAGTGTGTGTGGGGGGGGGGGGGGGTTACGTTACTTCGGCTGAGTTAATATTTTCGACCACGTACCGCCACTGAAGAGGTTTGCAAGACAAATTTACAAGAAGATGAAGTGCCGCAAGGTTGAGTTATAACAGGGTCTCGATAATGTTCGGTCAATAAAATAAGGATTTTTTTAAATATGAATCCCGTTAACGCGGATCCACACCAATGAGACCACACAGAATACGAATTCAAAGCACAATCAGACACAGAAAGTCCTCATTCATTATTTTTTATGTGGAGTGTGGATTATGACTGGGTATTCATGTGCAGTGAAATGGATCACCGTTTCAAGGCTAAGGCGGTTTTTATGGAAAATGTTACGCATTAAGACGCAAGTTCTATATATATGGATTTGTTTAAAACCATTATCATTTTATAGATTAATGGAAAAATCGTTTGTACTAATGTTTAGTTACACGAAGGCATTAAAGCTTCATTTAAACATAAAAACTATCTATTTTTTTTAAACCGTAAAAACTAGTCCAATCTTTGTTATGTTGTGCATCATGTAATGACGAACAATAATGGTCATAGTTATTATTGTGAATGAATAATTTTACGCGATTTTGAATCTTAGCGTTAGATATTATTGTTGTTAATACTAATAAGGAATATTCATTACTTTATCCTACTATTGTGTATTATTTATATGAAATAATATAATATCCACCACCGTATACAGAAAACCCTTCGCAGTTTCTTAGCCCCTTCATTTTAAGTCCTGCCACCCTATACAACAAAAAATGGCTGCTTTTTACACTTTTGTTAATCGTGCTCTTAACATCTGTTCTACACCCGATTCACTCCAGACTGAACTTGATTATTTGAGAGCCGTCGCCGTGGATAGAGGTTTCTCACCCAACGTCGTTGATAAGGCCCTACATAAACTTAAAAATCCATTTAAAAATTCTAGTCTATCTGAGCGTTCTAAGTCTTTAGTTGTTTTACCTTATTATCCCCAGATCAGCCATCAAATTTCTAAACTTCTCGGTTGGTTCGACATACGTTTCATTTTTTCACCTATCAATAAGATCACGTTCACACAACTTAAAGACCCTATTGACGATCTGAATAACTGGGGCATATACAGTATTTCATGTCAATGTGGCATGTCATATATTGGCCAAAAAAAGAGAGCATTAAGATTTCGTATCAAGGAGCACCAAGCACATACCGTTAAACAAGAAATAAAGAAGTCCTCCATTGCCAAGCACTCTTGGGAACATGGTCATATATTTAATTTTTCTAACTCACATTTAATTTGCAAACCTAAATCTCCAGTTGAACTTGACTTCCTGGAGGCGTTTCATATTTTTAGCAATATTGATTCGGTTGTCAATGAAACGTTTGCGGTCCCAGTGTTTCCCGCTTGTTGGCACACAATAGTTAACTCCAACCGATTGTAATAGTTTTTTGGTCTTTGGCAACATTTTAGATTGCTTGGGTTTATTTATATTTCATTACACACAGACTTTGCATTTTCCGCTGATGAAGGGTGATGTATCACCCGAAACATGTCCGGATTATACGGACTTTTATTGCGTATTTTAACGTTGCATTTGTATTTTAATATTCTTAACGCAATGTTCTATAAGACGAGTTTTTATCTTATTCTACAGTTTAAAGCTTTTTCATTATATAAAATACCAGTGCTTTTTACATGAATACATTTCGACTACTGTTCACTTTTTAAATCTAAAATTATTCTCCTCCCCGTTCAGCACATCTTCACCATTTAGGACAGTGTCGTCGGCAGTTCACTTTCTTGGCGTCCGCGGCGCTAGGTGCGTACCTCACTAGGGTCATGAAAGAATCGCCACTGACGCCCCTTCCTCTTCCGCCACTAAAAGACGCTCTGCGGTGGAACCTGGTTTCGATTCCCGCACACCTGGCGGTTCCTTTCTACCAGTGGTCCAAAAGACACCCGGATGGTCTGCCTGTTCAATTAAATCAGGTGAGATAATGTTGCATGACAATAAATAAATCTGAAATAAAATCTTTGTCACGCGCTTTCCACGCTTCAATACAGATGTTGACGACCACGACCAATACCAAGCTCAAGGTTCAGTAAGGTTGGTTCAGCCTGCTATCTATTGGCTACTATGTTAAAAATTCATGCTCATATTTGAAGAAATTTTCCTCATTGTTGATGAAACAGACGCCTGCTATTTTAAAACTGCCAAGTCAAATATGGGTTTTTGCCAACTTTTCTAGAGTTAAATTACCAACTTTTTTTAGTCTGGTAAAATACCTGTTTTTTCTGGTAAATAAAGCCATCGAGCAGAAAAACTTTTAGGCATTCAGCTTTAAAAAACATCTGCGTTTGATTTAGATATAAAAATTGTGTAAGTTAGTGTGAAATGTACATTCCCAGAGGCTGATTTACGGCAAAACATTCGGGGCCCTAAAAATGCTTTTAAAACTGAAAAAAGTATGTGTTAAAAGTAACTAACTAAAGATTTTTTTTAATTAATATTTTTTTTTTGTTAATTTTTTGCAAAACTTCTATTATTTTATCCTCTTAAATACTTTTATACTTCCTGCATGTTCATGATACTTGCCATCTTGACCAAAAAATGTGTTCAATGAATATTTAAAGTTAAAACGCATTCAAGTGTAAGCAGCAGTAACATATATTTTCCGTGTATACTTATAATTTAAATTGTCTTTGTTTTGAAATATTAAACTTCTTTTATGTTCTTTGTGTACTTCTTGATCTATTCGGGCATTTGAATGAAAATTATATTTTGTCGAATATTTTTCAATCTTCTCCTTTATTGATAGTCTTAATTTAAGTTATGTAATTTTACATTAATTTTTTTATTCTAAAATAAAAAAAAAACTTTATTAATTTTAAATATATATGCATTATTTACAGTTGCATTAAAGCTGAGTATTATGTTATTTTGTGTTGTATGCTTATACATCAATTTAGAAGGGTTTTTTAAGATATCTAGGAACCCCCAATTGTTCTTTTGCACTGGGCCCCTAAACTTGTAACTCGGTCTCTGTATATACCACTGATTATTCAATGGAAATTACGATATTTTTATATGTGATTTTCAGGGATTTGGTGGTCTTGTGGAATCTAGCAGTCTGTTTCGATCTCAAGATAGTCTGGAGCCTTCGTCATCGGCCTGGAAAGAGAAGATCGTTCGAAGCGTGATCAAGATGAGATTATCTAAAAGTTCAGTCACCAATTCCATTCAAAGAACTCTGAAGCCATTGAAGTAAGTATACAAATCAATATAATGATCTTCCAAGTTAAGAGAATGATCTTCCAAAATAATTAAAATGTACCCATTTTTATTGCATGCGATGCTTATTATAGCTCCGAATGTATAAGTTTCATTTTTGAAAAAATACATGTACTTAAAAATGAGTAAAAAGAGCAATTGCTTGCCTACATAGGCTGCCTTCGTTAAGTCACTTTCAATAAATTTCGACAATTACTACGAAGGAATCGAACACAATCCGTCTACCTGATGTCGTCCTCACCGAAGATTAGGGCCTTACCCGTTGTATTACCTGGACGACGTAAGGAAGTTATAAATTAAAGTAATACTAGAAAGCTGTGTCAAAAGAATGTCAAGTAAGATAATTGAGTTGTAATAACTCAGTTTCCATTTAAGCAATCGACCTCCAAATAATGTGGATAACCATCTTCCGAACAACTATTTTGAGTTTGTCAGGTCGCTTTGTTAAGATGGCTTGAACGGAATCTGAGATTAGCAATAATAAATCACACTGCTCTTTTTTAAAAAAAGTACGATTACTTAAATTTGAGTACGTCATCGCTCATTTACGATGCAATTGTACTCAAAGAAACACAAAAATGTTCAGATACTCATTATTAAGTACCTTTTTTTTACAGTATAGATACAGCTCCAGATGTCAAAATTTGAAATTCTACATTCTTAACTGTACCAGAGCATATTTTAAGGAATTTTAACTGGTGGGACAAATTAAATTCTGCAGAAAGCAGAATCCCAATTTTAAACTAATTTAATAAACTTAGTTTAAAATTATATATTTTATAAAAAGTTAATTAAAAAGTTTATTTAAAAGAAATTATCGAATTCGTGAAATTTTCTAACGATTCATAAAAGTATGTTTTATTTGTTTTCATAATGCAAATTTTTTATTAAATATTCTTTTTTTAAAAAAACCTAATGTTTTGTATTTTAAAATATATATTTCCTACATTTCCGCCATTTTACTTCACACAAATAAAGTTTTACATTATAGTATATATACATCTAAATCCGTATACTTAGGTAAATTTTAGGCTAGTATCCGAGCATATTACAAACAAAATGTGCAGTAATAACATTACATTAATAAGTAGCATTTACTTTATAAGATGAACAATAATATTCTATTTATTTGTATTCGAAAAATATTTTATTTTACAGCACAAAAATGTAGAAAAATAAGTAGTTTTAAATTTTTAAAAAACATAATACTTTCTTAAAACTTGTTGTCATTTCTGAAAAATGTTTTTATATAATATCTGCTTTTGTAAATTGCTGCTCCGACAACTTTTGTCGCCGTTCTTTCAGCTGCGGAAATTTTAGCACTGTGACTTTGATTGAAAAATGCTGTTCCTTTTCCATTTAAGAATATTATGCGTCTCTTATTAATTGTTTCCAGATTATCTGACTGCCTATGATCTGACATCAACATGTTGTAGCAGGAAATTATCCTTTCCATTTGCATGGAACGTGGTGCGACCAAGAGTTAAAATTACATGAATGGAACTCCTCTTTCAAACTCCCCTTCCCTTAAAGCCCACATTTTTTGAAAGGACGGGAGAAGGGCAGGGGAGGGGTGTGAAAGCTTTTTTCCCTCGTTAGGAGATTGAGTGTCGAAATCGGGCCTTTTCACAGGAATGGGGATCTGTCTCTGTTTAACGTCATTCTTTCCTATGCCACAGACTCAAGTTTATGTTTTTACTGTGGAAAATTGATTAAGCAAAACAAAATTCCGGTGGGGCAAATCTGCATGACTGGTTGGGCATTTCTACACACTGGTAGGGAAAAATTCCCACCAACTCTATGTTAAAATAGGCCCTGAACTGTACTCAATGACATATTATATGAGCCCCTCTACTTCCAAATCCAGATTTATCTATATTTTCGCAAAACCGTTATTTTTTAAAAAAGTTTTCAATGTACTACCTCACCTTGTATAGCAGTATTGACCAAAAGTGTCTGAAAACAGTCTAAAAATGCATTCGAAGTCATGCTTTTAGTATGTACGTGTCTTTCAATCGTTTTTAGCGTCACCTGTAAAATTTATGAAAATGGATCTATAGAGTATTTAAACTAGAGGGCTCATATATAGTAGTCACATATACAAGGTGCGTTCCATAAGAAATGCGACTAATTTTTTCCAGACACGACTATACACCGCAGTGCCCTCTAACGTGCTGGGTTAGGTGGAGGGGTTTATTAGCTTCATAACGAACCCATTCTCACTAGCTGTCAAAAGGTCAGGGCATGCGTTTTTGTGAAGCCTGTTTTGAGCTTAATGTAACACGGCGCGATCGATGGAGCAACGTTACGCTATCAAATTTTGCGTTACCCGCCACCGAAACGTTTCTATTAATTCAGCAGGCCTTTGGGAGTGATAGCTTGTCCAAATCACAAGTTCACAGATGGCACAAGTCGTTCAAGGAGGCATGATCAAGTCCAGGATCAAAACAATGCTCATTGTTTTCTTTGATGTCAAAAGCATTGTCCCACACGAATTCGTACCTACCGGGACCCCTGTAAACGCACCTTTTTACTTGGAAGTGCTCAAAAGGCTGGAAAGGAGGGTCAGATCAAGGACGCATGGAAACTTCATCATGAACGCGCCAAGCCACAGCGCCTTCGTTGTCCACGATTTCCTGGCCAGGACCCATACCCCACTGGTTCCCCAGCCTCCCTACAGTTCTGACATGGCTCCCCCAGACTTTGTTTTGTTTCCTCGCTTAAAAGGAGCCCTGAAAGGGAAACATTGGGACACGATTGAAAACATCCAGGCTCATGTACATTGGCTCTAAAGGACCTCCCGGCGAAGGCCTTCCAGGCCTGGAAACACCGCCTCCATAAATGTATCGACGCAGGAGGGTGCTATTTTGAAGATTTTTAACTAATTGTACGAATATGGCCAATAAATGATTTTTTATGAATTTGGTCGCATTACATATGGAACGCACCATGTAGGTCATAATAGTAGGCCCTAAATAGTAATCACAGAATAGTTGGAAATAGATCGTTAAACATTATTTGGATGTTTAACAACACATAATAAAATATTATTTGCTACATATTGTTCGTTGTTACTAAAGCTAAGCGATTTGTTTAAAACATAAGCTAAATAGTTGGATAAACATGGCTTTTCATTATGGCAATACAGCTAAATGTGATACGACCAAACAATGACCATCGCCCAATAATTTGTTACCACCCAGTATCTATTCACAGATGTTTTTTGCTTAATGAAACTTGAAATTTTTTATATAAATGATTTATATAAGCAAAAAATAAAGCAGGAGTATAGAAATGTGTTCAATATCTGATTCAAATGTTCACTTCATCTTTCAGATTCATCTTGCCCAATGTCATAGGAATGAGACGCTGGCTGCTTCGTTGGTGTCGCTGATGGGGAAGATTGGCTGATCTTGAAGATTCAAAAGCATGGTGCCATATACCACACCAAACATGAAACACATTTGGGGCTGGCAGAACATTTAGTTTTGAGCATTCACTTTCTCGTAGACTGACGACTTAGTTGCTTGGCTACCCAGCGGAGCTTATAGGACCCTGTCATCGGGAAATACTTTACAAACAACATTAAACATTTTTGTAATTATGTATAGAAAAAATGCACACTCTTCCACAATAAAAAAAGTGTTATTTTTGTCATTTGCAAATTACATAATAAATAAAAAACAGTTTACTATAGTATCATGGCAAATAATTTTGGTAATAAACTCTTGATCATTTAGTGAACACTTTTTTGTCATAATGAATTTTATTTGGAATCTGAGCAATTTAAATGGGTTAGTTGTCAGCCCAGAGGCAATTTGACCTTTAAACCGCACTCTCACCATGCACTTGGATAGATATAAATATTGATATCTATGAAGATATTCACTATCTATACACTGTTAAAAACAGGTACTCAAAAATAAGTAAAATTTACTCATTTTTGAGTACATTCAATGCCAATCATAGCTCCGAAAACATAATGTTTCATTTTTGAAAAAGACATTAACTCAAAAATGAGTACAATGAGTTAAAAGAGCAGTTGCCTGCCTATATAGGCTGCCTTCATAAACCACTTTCAATAAATATCGACAATTACAACCAAGACTTATCGGGAATCGAACCCATATCCTAAGGCACCGCAGTCCCATTCCTTATTCGTTGTACTACCAGGGTGACGTAAAGAAGTTATAAACAAGATTTGTTTAAAAGGTGTGCCAATATAATTGAAAGTAAGATAATTGACTTGTAATAACTCAGTTTCCATACAAGTAATCGGCAATAAATAATGTGGAAAACCATCTTCCAAACAACTTCTTTAAGTTTGTCAGGTCGCTTTGTTAAGTTGGCTTGAACAGAACCTGAGATTAGCAATATTAAATCACGCTGCTCATTTTTGCGAAAGTACGATTGCTTAAATTTGAATACGTCGTCGCTCATTTACGATGCAATTGTACTCATATAAAAACGAGTAGGTTCAGGTACTCATTTTTAAGTGTTTTTTATTACAGTATGAAATGGTTGGTTGGTTGGTTTGTTAGGTTTTAGTGGCGCAAGGGCCAGTTTTGGCCATGCTGCGCCAAACACACGACAAAATAGTTCTTTATTGTGAGGCCTCTCAAGTATCAGTTTTAAAAAGTAAAAACGTTGTAAAGGATAAAAATATATTTAGATCAACTGTAAAAGTTGACAATTTTGGTAAAAGGTTAAATTTTTTTTGGATAAATACGATTGTTTTGTCGAACACTATATACAATATTTACATTTTTACAATTGTTGACCTGCAACATTGTATAAACACTTTAAAACAGACAAATTTAAAAGAAAAATTTAAATGTGATTGATAAAGCCAATCTCATTTAGAAAGGCGAACAGATTCAAATGGGGAACTTCCCCAATTAAATCATTTAAGTTTAAAATGGTACTATTAAAATATTTCATGCGTTGTTGGTTAAAAACAGCACAGACAATTAAGATATGATGAACAGTAAAAACCGATGAGCATGATTGACATGAAGGAGGGATTTCGTTAAGGAATAAATGGCGATGAGTAAAGCGAGTGTGCCCAATACGAAGACGAGTCAACTTGACATCGGTCTTTCGTACTGGGACAATGGGCCATTCTTTAGTTAAGGGCTTTACGGAATGCAATTTATTGGCTGTTTGCAAATCCCAAAATTCTTGAAACAAAGAATTAACAGTGTTTTTAGCGTATTTTTTCATGTCTGTGAAAGGGACTGCTTGCTGCAGGGGAACGGATGCAGTTTTTGCTGCAGTATCTGCAAGTTCATTCCCTATAATGCCCACGTGACTAGGGATCCAGCACAGCAAAATATCAAAACCTGTGTTTTTTCATTTATTCAAAGTATTGCAGATATTCGACACTATGGGATGGCAATACGGATCAAAGTTCTCCAGCTGTTGCAGAACACTCATGTTGTCAGTGTAAATGCAGAATTTTCGTTGAGTACTGCAAGATATTGTTTGAAGGGCAGAATAAATTGCCACCGCTTCAGCAGTGTAAACAGAACAGGAAGAGTGAAGGCTGTAACTATATGTTGCGTTCTGGATAACTACTCCACAGCCAACGTATCCAATTCCTTTAGAACCGTCCGTAAAAATTGGTAAATATGGTTCATACTGAGAACGATGCAGCTCGAACAATTGTTGATAAACAACTTCTGCAGTGTCAGTTTTAGTATAGCCTGCGAAAGGGTTGATAAAAGTGCAAATTGGAATATTCCATGGTGGGAAACGCAACATTTCGCTCTGCTGGTTCTCGATATCACCAAGGTTCAAGTCATTAAGTAGACCTTTTGTCCGTTCACAGAAGGGACGAGTGTGAGATGGACGAGCGTTATAAAGTCGATTTAATGCTGGGGAATTAGTCATGCTTTTCAAAGGATGTGATGGTAACGATAAAATTTTTATATAAAAATATACAGACAACATTCTTCTTCTAAAATCAAGTGGAAGATGGTTACTCGCTACGTAGAGACTGTTAACAGGCGATGTCCTGAATGCACCTGTGCAAATTCTTAAGGCAGAGTGGTGGACAGTGTCTAATCTGCGTAAGACTGAGTCAATAGCTGATGCATAAGCCACACATCCGTAATCAATTCGTGAAAGAATAATGGATTGATAAACCCGAAGTAACGAGGTCTGGTCGGATCCCCATGCGGTATTAGACAGCACTTTAAGGGTGTTTAACGATTTTTCACATTTTTTTCTCAAGTGCAGTACATGGGGGCGGAAGGACAGCTTGTTATCGAAGATAACTCCGAGGAATTTCATCTCCCTTACAACGGGGATTTGTGAACCACGGATGGAAATTTCGGGTTCTGGATGTAGGTTTCGCTTCTTACAAAAATGAATGCAACACGTTTTGGTCGCAGATAATGTGTGACCGTTCTCGTCGCACCATTTAATCAAGTTATTGACCGCAGACTGAAGTTGCCTTTCAATAAAGCGCATATCTGATCCCTGGAATGAGATCTGTAAGTCATCAACATATAACGAAGAATTAATGTATGGCTGTAGCGAGTAAATGATGTTACTAAAATGAACGTGAAGAGAATGACACTTAAAACACTACCCTGAGGGACTCCCTCAGCTTGAATAAAAGGACGTGACAAAATGTCACCTACACGAACTTGAAATGAACGAAAAGATAAAAAGTTTTGTATTAAAAGAGGTAAATTTCCTTTAAAACCAAATTTATACGAAGTTCGGAGAATACCATAGCGCCACGTACGATCGTACGCTTTTTCAACATCAAAAAATATTGAGACGAGATGATTCCGCCTTACAAATGCGTTACGAATTTGTGTTTCCAGCTGCACGATGTTATCAAATGTGGATCTTCCTTTACGGAATCCACTTTGGCAAGAAGGAATGCATTTGGTCTTTTCAAGCACATAGATAAGACGTGCGTTGATCATTCGCTCAAGGGTCTTGCACAGACAGCTAGTTAAGGCGATAGGTCGATAACTCAAAGGATCTTTGGAATCTTTCCCGGGCTTTAGAATTGGAATCACGATGCTTGTTTGCCAAAGAGACGGAAACTTTTGTTCCTCCCAGATTCTATTAAACAATATAAGAATATTAGAAAGTGAATCTGTAGTAAGATGGCGTAGCATATGATAAGTTATTCCATCAGGTCCAGGACTAGTGTTATTGGAATTAGAAAGGGCCCTTTTCAGCTCCATCATCGTGAGACTGCAATTATAATCGAGATTGGTTTTGGTTTTGAAATTAATAGACATTTTTTCAGCTTCTCTCTTGGTTGTTAAGAAAGCAGGGCTATACGAATTCGAGCTGGACACATTCGAAAATGCTTCTCCTATTGCATTAGCAATATCTTCTGGAGAAGAATGCACAGCAGTTGTTGTTTCTAAAATCGAAATCGAGTAGTCCTGATAGAGGCCATTAGCTGCCTTTACCTTTCTCCATAATTGCTTACTCGTTGTTGATGAAGTGATTGAAGAGACGTAAAAGATCCAAGATTATCTTTGGCTCTGGCGTCTAACCCTTCGAGCGAATGCTTTGGCCTGTTTAAAAGCGACGAGGTTTGCTGTAGTAGGGTATCTCTGAAATATGTTCCATAACTTATTTTGTCTCTTGTATGCCAACTGACATTCAGCGTTCCACCATGGCTTGCAGATTTTACGCTGCCGCGTCGAACTTTTAGGAATTGTGTCATCAGCAGCCTTAATAATTGCCTCGGTGACGTTTTCCACCGATATATCAATATCATCGTCGTTAACCATTGTCTCGGTAATTAATGCCAATTGAGAAAAAGCAGCCCAATCAGCTCGGAGATATACGTAGGCAGGTGGTCGAAAAATCCCTCTGCTACGACTATTTTGAGAGACAAAGATGGGGAAATGATCGCTATTATACAGATCATTGGCAACTGCAAAATTAAAAAATGGCAAAAGTGTTGGAGAACAAATGGCTAAATCGAGAGAGTGGAACGTCTTTGTGGGTTCGTGAAAGTAAGTTTTCTCGTTGTTGTTGAGTAAACAAAGAGAGTAATCGGCAATCAGCTGTTCGATCTGTTGCCCTCTTCTATTTGTATTATCACTTCCCCACATAGTGCTCTGGCCATTAAAGTCACCAAGTATTAAAAAGGGGGTTGGGAGCTGATCTACAAGGTCATTCAATTGCTGCCGAGAGATGTTAGAATTGGGTGGTAGGTAAAGACAACAGACTGTAAGAAGAGATTGAACATGCAGTTTAACTGCAACAGCCTGTAAAGTTGTATTTAGTGGGATTACAGTGCTGGGATAATTATGAGAAGTGAAAATGCAAACTCCTCCAGACACTGTAGTACCAGAATCAAAGTCTTTACGAGCACAACTAAATCCACGAATCTTAGCAGATTGAGTAGACCGCAGGAAGGTTTCTTGAAGTGCGACACATACTGGGTCATAGGTGGAAATAAGGGATTTTAAATTATCAGTTTTGGGTCGAATACCACGGCAATTCCAAGAGATAAAGAACGTTATGTTATGGAAGGTGTTTTCAAATGGCAAGCGGAAACACCATGTTCTGTAGTTTTCATTTCAACATCAAAGTCCTCATCAGATAGACCTGATGTATGTAAATCGATTTCGATGTCGTCGACAGGATGTTTAGGTTTTGTTGCATAAGACTTTTTAGGGTCTCTGCTTCTTGTGGGAATTCCCACTTTATCACGACGTTTCACATTTAAGAAAGAGCGACCTACAGGACTTCCAGAGGAAGATCGTGATGTGGACGCCTTTGTGGCGGGTCTTTTGTTGGATGTATTCTTTTCTGGAAGTGTAAAGTTAGGAAGTGGAAGATTTCTTCCAAATGCCATGTCAGTTTGAGTCGATATACTTTTTGAGCTTTTTGTTACAGCAGCAGAGCTGCTTGCTACAGCAGCAGAGTAAGAAACGCCTACTTTTGGAGTTCGCGAGTCAACAATTCTACGTGCTTCTGGATAGGACAAGTTCTGGTTTACTTTGATAGTCTGGACCTCTTTTTCCCGCACCCATCTAGGGCATGATCTAGAAAAAGCGGGGTGATTCTCTTTGCAGTTTGCACAACGAGGTGTTAATTTGCAATCATCGCTGTTGTGTCCCTCTGCAGAACAGTTTGCACAAATTTCGGCTTTTCCACGGCAGGTTGTTTTGGAATGGCCAAATTGTTGGCACTTAAAACACCTGAGGGGATTTGGGACATACGCTCGAACTGGACAGCTTAAGTAAGCGGCTTTAACACGAGATGGTATTCTTGGAGTGTCGAAGGTCAGGACTAGATGTTTAGTTGGTAAAATTTCACCTGCTCGACGGATAGTGATTCTATGAACTCCACATACGTTTTGGTCTCGTAGATTTTCCAGTATTTCTTCTTCCGACGAGTACAATAAATCGGGTTCAGAGATGACACCTTTCGAGTTGTTTAAAGTGCGATGTGCTGATGTTGTAACTGCATAAGGTCCAAGAGTGTTGGTGTTACTCAAAGTCTCGGCTTGTTTGGAGTTTGCTACTTCAACAAGTAGATCACCTGATTGAAGTTTTTTTATGGACGGTATATCGCCCAACAAAGATTGTAAAGTTTTGTTTATTAAGAATGGGGAAACATTGCGAAATGAGATATTGTTTTCGTTTGTGGCATTTAGTTTGATTATAAAAAATCTAGTGTTTGTAGGTTTCAGTACAACTTGTTGCTCCCTCGAAGAGGGAGAGAGGTTTGGTTCAGAATTCATAATGTGGAGAAAAATAATTCAGACTCTGCAGCACCACCCACCATCGAGTCCTACTAGGGGATGCAATAACTGCATCAGCGTTAACAGAGCCTATACGGTCTCCGACCGACTCTTAGAAAGCCTCCACCCTGAAAGAAGTCTCCCCCAGGCCTCCACCGTAAAGGGAGTTTCCTCAGGGCAAGATTCCCTCAAAACGGCCAGATCCCTTGATCCCAAGCCGCCGACAAATGTCGTACCGACCAGCCGATTGATGCACGTGGGACCGATGTGCACCTCCCGTTTACTTGAAGCAGAGGCCGAAATAGCGTATTGGGTCAGTATGTCGCCCCTCAGCTACCAGGATCCCCTTTTCCAGGGACACGGGTCTCCATGCAAGGCAAACACATGGGCGATATAATCCCCAGAAGGAGCTTATAGCAACAGAGCGGCCAAAATTCCTCAAGGGGAGCCCTCACCTCCAGAAGAAGGTAATCACAACGAGGGAGGAAGAAAAAGGAAAAAGCAAAGGGAAAGAGGAGGGTAAACAGAAAGGACGACAGATCACTAGGGTACCTCGGGGTTGTGAAGCCCGTGTTTACTTAAAGAAAGTAAACCCCCTGAGGGGACAGTATGAAATGGAAATTATAAGCAAAATTTGTAAAAAAAAAAAGCAGTACTGTATTTAAGAAGTTTTTTACTAATGAGTGTAGTATATTAAATGACAATTTTTATGTTAATTAAACATATATAAGTGTTTATAATTAATTGTTAATTGCATTAATATTTGGGCTGTTAAACATGATAATCACTGGGACGCTTTAATGTCCCAGGACGCCCCTGTCCACAGGCTTCATCCGGGTGATGACTTGTCATAACCATAGAGTAATGATACAAATAGAGGAATAAAAATGCTGATTTCCGTGTGTCCATCATTGAAACCACGTGATATGTGGAAATGCCAATTCGTTCATGCGCCAATAATACTTGGCAGGCCTTGGCGATTTTAAGAACTAAACGGGATCGAAGTATTGTAATATGGTTTTGTGTTTAATTTTGTATTTAAATATAGGTTTTTTTGAACGAGTGTCACAATTTAAGGGAGTTTAACAGATATATTAAGGAGATTTTTTTACTTTGTAGTTTTGAAATAATTGCATTACGTTTTTATGTAAAATATTTACTATAAGCGAAGTTAAACGGTTCTTTCAATTGTTATTTTGTATACTTCAATAAAAAATATGAACAATAAAACCTGAGAAATATAAAGAGTTTCGCTTCTTCGAGTATTGAACACAAATAAAATATTTTCGTTTCGTTAATGAAGAGGAAATATTTAGCGCATATTGTTTGAAAATAAGTAAATACCTACATATATGTTAAGAAGTTGAATACGGACAGAACTCCTTATCACCAAAAGAGAAGAAAGTGCGCCAAATTTGAAACTCCTGCAGATGTCTGAACGCCAAACGTGGCAGCGCTATAACCACGTGATGTGAGTTTTTCTTTTCAATGTTGACACCGCGGCCTTACGAGAGTCTGGTATTGAAGGCGCTCTCTATTTAATATTACAACTCTCTGGTCATAACGGTTCAACACCAGTTGCCAGTTGTTGAAAATACACCCTTTAAACATCACACTAGTAACATTTCATCCGGGGTCCACAATCAATCAAATATAATTTTGATCGTATAAAATTGTTGCAGCTTCAAACGCAAGATGGCGCTACTGTTTCATATCAACAGAGCGTCCGTGAAGTGTTGCAAAACACAAAAATGCGAAAATAAACAGACACCCATAACTATGCAACTGTCTCTATAATTTGGTGTTTGATCTTGTTCAATAGGGTGCCCAATAAAGAGTTGAATGTCATTTCACTTAACATTATGACCAAGCCGAGTTGGAAACTTTAAACCCTCTTATTTCTTTTTTTGTTGTTGTTGATGGTAAATCCAATCAATGAATCAGTTTTAAGTTTCATTTAATACTCACTTATATTTTATTATAATTACTAATTTGATTTCAGTGAGTCCTGTGACTGTCTTTGTAATATAAGTATAATTCAGATGAAAAAGTATATATATGCACTAAGAGCTTTTTTAAGTAAATAATGAAAAACTGTCATAATTGAACTATTATTGTTAAAACAATAATAATTTTTTTGTTAAAATTAATTTTTTTCACTAAAATGTGAATGTTTTCATATTTCTGAAAAAGTTATAACCTAAATATTAATTTTCACATAACTTTTGTTTTATAACTGGATGAAACCAGCTTTGCAACTGGTATAGTTGCCATCTTGCGCTATTTCAAAAAGCAAACGCCACTAAATGTACATTTCAGCCAGTTTGAAATCAAACTATCATGGCGGTTATGCGAATTATGTAAAGAAATCAGATTTGTTTTGCTCTTTGTTATTGGAATTTTTGTTAAAATCTGCTAATATTTTACATTTTTGTTGCTAATATTGTAAATATCTTTTAGTACGAACTGCTTTAACACGTTGACTGCGGTTGTCGACATATTCCTTTTTCCCTGGTCGGGCAGATGGTTCAAAATGATCGTCCATCGATCTTTTTAATTTTCTAAATGTGGGACCCAAAAATTCTGTAAAAAATTATCTGTCATATTTAAATTCCTAGAAAACAAATTAAAATAAAAAAGTTTTTAACCACCCCAAAATGTCTGGGGCAGTAAGAGTTAAGTGCAAGTTATAGGAAACCATAAATTTAATTTGGGGATTAAGAATTTTATATAAAACATTTATCCGCATGCTAAATACTGTTTTCTTTTTGACGCTGTAGAACGAAAATACTATACAAGTACTGTAAATGTTCCTAAAGGTCAACAGATGGCAGCACCATTCTTCTTTTAAATATGAATACTGTAAAAAAATGTAATAGGAATAATTAAATAGCCACGTTACTGTAAGATTTGGTACATGAGTACTTTATCCTCTTTTTACTTGCGTCTCCGGTAAGCTGAAGGTCTCGCCTCACTGATATTAATTTAGGCTTCTCGGTATCATTTTGTTCGTTTTGAATCGCTCTTTTAACCTGTTTATAAGTTTCCTATGCTGCAATTGCTCTTTTAGTGCATCGAATATTGGATTCCCATATTCCTTAAGGTTTGATTTAGAATATTGTTCTACGGAATTAAGTACCCTATTTTATAATTATGGTAAATTTTGATCATTTTAATGATTTTTAATGATAGTGCATGATTTTTTTTTTCTTTTTTAATTAAATAAAAAAAATCGTTTTCTTTTTGCCCCTGGACCGCTGAAAAAATATACAAAAAAATCATAAGTGCTTATTTAATTAAATAATTAATTAAAACCGTTGTGTGGCGTATATGCAACATCATGTGTAATTACTAAAAAAAAAATTAAAGTATGAAAATATAGTTAAATACAATCTACATACCTCTGGTATTAGCTAGGATTTTTTTGTAGAGACAAATTATACTTATAAGTAATAAAACAATCTTCGAAAACTGCACCTTCACGATCCAGTTTTAAAACAACATACCTCGAAGCAACTGATTGCCTTTATCACAATCATTTTTTATAAAGAAAAAAGACCTTTTGGCGATTATCAGAGCTAGGCGCATGGTTCCCTACGTGACAATACTATAATAATTAACATAAAACTCAATATATACAACTAGAGGTCATTTTAAGTTGTGTAGCATATATGTTACACTATGTACTAGCGGGTTAATTTGACAAAAAATAGCAGCACAATCTAAGCAAATAATATAAAAAATATCTAGTACTGTTTATTAAATATAATAAAACTGAAGTTAAAGCGTTTTTTTTATTATCTTTTACGTAGATTTTTTTATTAAATACTAATTTCCAATGAAAAATAGAATTATACCGAACGTTTATCACTTTTTTACCAAACGATTTACCCATTTTTTTAAAAATTTACCCTATTTCTACGACTGAGCTAAATAAAAACTGGAGAGTACACAAAATGTGCGCTTTTATCCATCTTGGCTCAAAAGGACAAGGTCATAAAAATACAGCTTCGAGAAGACTTGTACTTTTAAAATAGCTGTTTGGAGGTAATTTATGTTCGCAAATATTTTTTTTATGTCAAATAGTGCAACAAATAGCAATAGAATGAAATGTTCCGAACGACAAGGTGGAGAGCCACGGTAAACTGTGCTTTCTCTGAATCGGAGTATTCTATCCAGTTTTATTTAATTCAGTGATTTCTACTGAACGATACAATACACTACGTCATATATATTTTTAACACACACAATTAATAATTCCTTACATTAAAAGGTCACTGAGAGTTCACATTTCAAAATAAATGTTCGTTGATCTTTTTCATGATTCATACGTTACAGAATCGAACGTGACATCACACGAAGTTCGTCAGGTGAACTGAAAAAGCATATTCCAATTCTTTTGTTCCTTTTATCGAGGTTATTACTCGTATTATCTAGAACCACATTTGTATTGTATTTCTCATATTCTAGAATTATTTTAGATTTTATTAGCCTCAATGAACGTAGAAATTGTAAAATTGATTATCTTTTCAGAACAATGGTACAAATATCTTTTGTTTCCATAATTGGCGTAATAAACAAGTTTATAGCACTACTATCTCTAGTAATAAGTAAGATACTAAAATAAGTGTTCTAAAACGTTTTTGTCTTATTCATCTTATATTTCCGCATCGTTATCAAATATGTCAAAATTTATGGGGATAATTTTTTTTAGTAATTGATTGAAAAGTCTTTGCTATCATAAAACTATATTTATCTGATTGTGAATAAATGAATTTTAGTACAATTCTATTTATTTTTTGAAATTCTTAAAGGTTGTAAAATAAAGTAGCCCAAGATTAAACAATTTGCTTTGCTACAATCACATTCGATGTAAGAAGGCTGTTATAAATCTGGTTAAATTTAATGTAAAAAAGTTTCAATTAATCATATACAGTGGCTCCCAAAAGTGTTCGTACACTTTAAAAATTTGTAGAAAAAGCGATGTAGTCTGGAATTGAATTCGAATATAAAGTCCAATATTATTTCCCATAAACTCCATGTTATTCTGAATAAAACCTAATATATATATTTTAAATATTGAATTTTTTTTTATATAAAAATGAAAATGCAAAGAAACAGAGAAAAAAAACGCCACAAAAGTAATCGTACAACAAATTTTTTTTGAATAAGTTCATAAATAAAATTATCGTCTGTCGCTTTTTTTTTTAATTTTCGCATTGTGGTGACATTTAATATTCGTTTGGTATTAATTTTTGTTTGCTTACTTCGTAATATTCCATTTATTATTTAAAAATGGATCGTAGTTGTTAAAAAACAAAGAATATTATTCGAATATTTATAATTTCTTGTCATAATGGTGGTAAATCATCTCAAAGTATCTCTAAATGAATAAATTTATTCAATTCTACGTGCAGTATGTGATAAAACGCTTTAAAGAAGAAAATCGAATCAAAAACAAGGTAAGAAAATGTCATCCGGCGAAGTTAACTCAAAGTAATAAGAGATTTATAGTTAAAAAAATTGTTAAAAATCCACGTTTGAGTGTTGTAAAAATATCTACAGAATTTAATGAAACATGTTCTACTTCAATTTCAATCGAAACTGTTCGACAAGTGCTCAGATCAGCTGGATTACATGAGCGTTCTGCTGAAGAAAAGTTTTTGTTAGTGCGAAAAATAGAAAGCTTAAGCCGGCGCCACATATGCGGTATTCGCCGAATCCCGAGCAACGAAACCTTCGATATTCGCCTAAAGACGCATGTGTGGATGGGTCGCTCGGTATTCGGCAAATGCCGCGTCGCTCGCGTTTCGACGATTTTCAGCACCACACTACACGGTGCTCGCCTTATCACGAGCATTTTCGCTCGGGTTAAAGCGAGCAAATTGAATAATTGCGTTTCCCACTTGTTTCGGGAAAATGGAACACATCTCGAAGCGAGCTCAATGGTGATTGGCTATCGATATTTTATTCTATATTTTGATAGCCAATTACCATTTACTATCAATATAGTACTATTTTCTTTTTTTATTTAAAGAGGGAATATTGTTCTTTTCGTATCAATTTGACTTTAAAATATATCGTGGTGTTTGTTGTGCTATTATTTTAGAATTTTTATTTAGTTTATTCATTTATTTTTATGAAGTTGTCTGTTTCACTTAAATATTTGTGTTTCACTTAAATATTTGTGTTTCACTTAAATATTTGTGTTTCACTTAAATATTTGTGTTTCACTTAAATATTTGTGTTTCACTTAAATATTTGTGTTTCACTTAAATATTTGTGTTTCACTTAAATATTTGTGTTTCACTTAAATATTTGTGTTTCACTTAAATATTTGTGTTCCATTTACTTATTTCATTTATTTATCAATAAAATTATTTCATTTATTTATCAATTAAATTATTTCATTTTATTACTTATTTATATATTTGAAGCATTTGACTATTTTTATGCAGATGCGAAAAAATGAAGATATTATTTTAACATTTCTATTCGAATTTTCAATGTGTTTAAACGATTTGAATTCTCACGACCTAAATAAAATGGAGTTTTGTCATGAAACGTCTTTAAAACCATCTATAAATGGTGTGTGTAGGGACATAGTAGTCATGATAGAAACACCATTTTACGCTTTTAGGATAACCGATTCCGACACTATAACTTTCTAAATATAGCACGTTTGACATAAATTTGGTCCAGCCGATGATAAAAAGTTTCATATTTAAAAAACTTTTGGTGTTTTGAGCTTTTTTTTTATCGTATATTTACTTGTTTAGTTTGACTACTTAAAACCATTCTTTCGTTTATTAAGTTGTGAATTTTACTAAATTATTTGTTCAGATTATTTTTTTATTTATTATTTAATTCATTTATTTGTTTTTTCATTTAGATTTCTTGCATTTAACTGTTTTGATGAAGACACAAAAATCTGAAAATATTTAAATAGTATTTTAAAACCTCGAAATGAAATGTCATTGATTTAAACGTTTTGAAGAATCTTGAGTTGAAAAATAAAATGTGGTTTTGATGTGAAACAGTTTTAAAACCAGCTATTCTTTAAGGTGATACATTCTGATACTGTAACATAGTAAAATGAAGCACGATTGTTATAAAAGGAAATTTGGCGAGGATTCGTGTAAAATCTTGAACTAAAGCAAAGCACGTACGGAGAGCGGACGTGGAACATACGAGGAATCAGGCGTAGCAGTTTGCATATCTTCCTCTGTTAGCGAGGTTTCCGTTGATAAACGAACCTTATTTAGGTATTACTTAATATGTCAATTTTAAATCTATATAAGATATGTTTGGTTGAATTGACGTCGCACTAAAGTTACAGAATAAACTACGAGCGACGGTTCGGGTTTTATCCCCATAGAAAAATTCGGGAACACTGTTTTTGTCATTGTCAGCCGTGATCAAATGACTTCGACAACACCTGAGCTGGCACCCCACTGGTTAATTTTTATACAAAAAATTTCAAACGTTTAAAAAAATATAAGTTTTTAACACCATTGATATTGAAGCAACAATGCCAAGTATTTTACTTTTATTGTTGCTGAATTCTTCATTTTTATCGACATGATATTACAAGGCTATATTCGTAAAGGCTTTTATAATCCTTAAATTTTAGGAATTTTGATATAACAAATTTATTTTCTTACAAAAACATCACTTTAAATATCAATCGCAATAGCATGTAAAGTCATGAACGTAAAAATTAAAAAAAAAAGTACTAGGTTTAGGTATTTCGAAAACTACTCAAAATAATTGAATAAATCTAGATTTTGATAAAGTTTATTTTACACAGTGCACAGAGAGTGATATGCGGTGGCTACGCTAACAAACACAAAAATCGCGCAGCTTTTACTACGAGTAACGCCGGGCCATATTGCTAAAATACCAATAAAACAGTAATTAACGATAGACATTTTTCCGAAAATGGATAAACAAAAGCAAAGTGTCAATCTTTATACATTTAATCTAGACATCATATTTTGAATAGTATTCACTGTCGAATATTAATATAATTTTTTTTAATGAACTCTATGTTGACCTGGTGTCGATATTATATCTTGTAAACAAATAATCGTTAGTACATTGGCTAAGAAAAAAGCAAACGATAATTTCAATATGCTAAAAGATAAGGAATAAAAACCAGATCCCCAACACAACGTCAACGTGCATAAAGTCCATTATTTATACTTAGTTAAAAAATGGATTGACACTAAAGAAATTTTTATATGTAGCATGCAAATTCATTTTTTCAAAATGCGAAATATTCGGTGAAAAATTTTGCCAGAACACTTAAAGTTTTTCGAACTGATTATCGTTTGTATTTTATTATCGTTGTCGCTACAGCAAATAAATTGAGAGGGAAAATATATATTCCAGAACTGAAAATTAAATCATTTTTAAGTGTACCAACAAATTTAGGATACACTGTTTTTTGTAATTTTTCAATATTCTATGCTACAAAATGTCAACGGTTTCAAGGAATCTCCATGTGCATGACATTCTGGAATCTATGAAAATAATAATAAAATATTGCACTCGCAAATGGCTATAAGCAAAATAAAAATGTAAAAAAAAAAAAAAAAAAACTGATTTCCAATTTAAAAAAAATATCATTGTAATTATCACAAATTAAAAATATGTTTTTAAAGAACATAAAAGTATTAGAATATATTTATATTGTACAAATCTGTTAATAAAATAGAATATTTTTCCATCATAAAAATATTGTAGTATACCATTTTTATCAAAATTTACATTTATATTTTTATTAAATCCGGTCATGCTTCCTACTGCGAATAAATGTTCTGAAATCGGCAAGTATACTCGCAATAAGCCGAGTTGCTCAGGTTTTTGTAATCCGAGCAAGTAATAGTAAATCGCTCGTGTTATGGCGAGTCGCTCGGGTTAAGGCGAGTCGCTCGGTATTCGGCGAATACCGCATATGTGGCGCCGGCTTTAGGCTTTCCTTCGCAAATACCAAGAACTTAGTCGGAACAGTAAAGCATGCTTTGGACGTGTCCTTGTCCAAGGGTGCAAATTAGCATCAGAACTAGATAATTTGATATTTAATAATAGCATAATGAATCAGTATGTTCATTTAAATAGTTTAACACACAATTTAAAATTATAAGCTCAAAATTTGAGTATTGGAATTAACTTTGTTTCTTATCAAGATAACAATCTTTAGTACACGATTATCAACATTTGCCTTTTTTGCCTCTATAATTGTCCACAAGTTCTGAAAAAAAACTTCAGCAACTGAATTTAAACCTAATAAAACACATGGTATGTAAAGAACTGGAGGTCAGAGTACGAAGGTACGACATTAAAATGAAAACATAGCTTAAAAAAGTAATAATCGAAGTATAGAAAAAAATGATACAGAAATTACAAAACAAAAACTAATAAAATTTATGCCCAGACGTTTAAAAGCTGTTGTGGATGTTACAGGACATCCTACTAAGTACTAATTTTCCGAAATATTGCCATATTTATTAATGTGTAGAGTTTTTTTTAAAGTGTAAGAAGACTTTTGGGAGAACATTTTCTTGATATTTCTTAATTTTTGATTTTCCGAAAAAAAATATTATTATGTTTTTAAAATATTTTATGTGGTTTTGTTAAGAACAATTTATATATCTTATTAAAAACTTCCCATTCTGATATATTATTTTTTATAATAAATAAAGCAGTATTTCTTTGAAATTCGTAAATGTGCGAACACTTTTGTGAGCCACTGTATATTTAAACTCAATGGAGAATGAAATGTTCACAAATGTTGTCCAATACTGAAAATGGAATGTCGTTTTTACTGCAAAGGCTTTTACATTTATATTTTAATTATTTTTCATTAAAAAAATCTAAATTTTTTTTTTTAAAGAAGGGCCTAAATAACACCTCAATCTAAAAAGATAAATTTATCTTCATAAATAAAACAATTCACCACTGAACCTAAATTCAAAACAATTTCAATCCAAAGAAACTTATAATTAGATTTTATAAGTTTATAAGTTATCTCAGAAAAAATTTCCTCGTATTTCTATTACTTTTTAACCTTGCAATATCTGTAGTACACTGTGAAAAAAAAGTACTTAAAAATGAGTACCTGAACCTACGCGTTTTTATTTGAATACAATTACATCATGAGCGATGACGTACTCCAATTTAAGTAACCGTACTTTCTCAAAAATGAGTAGTGTGATTTAATATTGCCAATACCAGCTTCTGTTCAAGCCATCTTCACAAAGCGACCTGACAAATTTAAAGTAGTTGTTCAGAAGATCGTTTTTCACATTATTTGATGTCGATTGCTTAAATGAAAACTGAGTTGTAACAGCTCAATTATCTTGCTTCCCATTCTATCGACACACCTTTTTAACAGTTCTTCTATTTATAACTTCTTCACGTCGCCCTGGTAATACGACGGATAAAACATTTAACGGCGGTGCCTGAGGATCTGTGTTTGATTTCCGGTAAGTCTTGGTTGTAATTGTCGATATTAATTGAAAGTGATTTATAAAGGCAGCATATGTAGGCTAGCATCTGAAATTTTTATTCATTTTTGAGTATAAGTACAGGTCTTTTTCAAAATTGAAATTTATGTATTCGGAGCCATGATTAGCATGGAACGTACTAAAAAATAAGTACATTTTACTTATTTTTGAGTACCTTTATTTAACAGTGTAGATTCAAAAAGATTATTTTCCCAACTAAAATGATTAATCATTACACATCATTCCCGTATAATTACGTGCCATATTTAAAACTTGGCTTGTCATTACAATCTCTGTTTAGTTTAGCAATATTATTTCTTCGTACTTCTCTTACGTCCGAACAAAAGTCATTTCGATCCGTACTAAAACAATGTTGTTGTTTTTAAAGTCTATTTTCCTGTCGACCAAAACAGCTGCACTTGAGTCACAGAAACCAAGCTAACTCACAATTAAGATTCGATCACGATGGTTAAAAAAATTCGTTTAAATGCCATTTATCCAAAGTCTCAAAACAAACGTCTGGGTTTCCTTGTACACTCAAACCTGTTTTTGTGCGGTGGATAGGGACCGCATAAAAAAAACGCATAAAAAATTCGCACAAAACTTCACGAGTAGCTATAAAAAAAAGTTTTCGCAACACAATTAAAAAATATTTTTTGTGCGGTGGATAGGGACCGCATAAAAAAACGCATAAAAAATTCGCACAAAACTTCACGAGTAGCTATAAAAAAAAGTTTTCGCAACACAATTAAAAAATATTTTTTATGCGGTGGATAGGGGCCGCATAAAAAAAAGTCTCACATAGAAAATAGCTCAAAACCTTATGAAATAACTAGGAATTGTTTTTTTTAAACGAAATCAAGACACGAGGCTGGACAGCTACTTGGAATCTCGCCAAACTTTTTGGAATCTGATTTAGAAAATACACATGCGAGCATTTTTAAATATTTTATTTACATATGTACTTATTTTACACATACAAACTTTTCAAAACGTATAACCATTATCCTTGGTAGTCTGACAATACGCGAAATTGGTTCAAAATCGCTTTCGTCACTTGAAGATACTACCTCGCACTCGTTTAGAGTTGACTTTTTTTCAGTTAACATGTAGTCAGTGATCAGTTTTTACGACGACTGTTGTTTCACTAGACGCTTGTATATGTCTCGGTAGCCATATAATCAATTATGTTAAAATTTGATTGAAATTTTCATATACCGCACAAAAAAAATCGGATAAAAACAAGTTTGAGTGTATATGTAATTCCCTACATTTATTGTTTACTGTGGGGGGTGAAGGTTTATAACATATTCGAAAACGATCGCATTGCACGCTAATAGAACCTTCGAGATTTCCATTACGTGCTAAGGGTTGAGGGCAATGGTTATAAATTACACTATTTTATCTTTCAATCTACTCAAAAGAGGATATACGACAATTGAACTTTTCCCTTTGTCATAATCGAAATTGTTTTTAATGTTTCCAATGTGTTTACTGTTATTTAGTAAAAGTCCAATCAATTTAGTCAGAGGGGAAAATGGTCTTTTTTAAAAAAAAAAGTTCAGATCCTGTTGGCCGGGTATTTTGTCACATTCCAAGGTTGCGATTTCTCTTCCAAATTGCTGCAGCTTCGGGGAGAAACCCATCCACTTGGAAGTCTGAAGCATTGGATTCCGTTCACTTTTAGGCTGCGATTGACTCTTTGCGGTTTCATCATTACACGAAAGTTGAAAGTCCTTTTAAGTTCTAAAAATTATGCGTTGTTGGTTGAGGGTTATGTTTCGATATTATTTTGACACACTGTAATCAAATAAAGGAATATAATAGTTAACAAAAATATTCATTTTATAATACGTGCTTTTTTAAACAAGGGATTGGCATTTTTTTGTGTATTTAATAAAGACTATCTGGATGTATTTACCTATATAAATAATAAGATACCTAAATAAATAATAATAATATTACCTATATAAATAATTAAGATTAGCCCTTCCCCAATCCTTTTCTAATGCGTGATTTTTTAAACAAGGGATTGACATTTTTATGTGTAGTTAATAAAGGTTGTATGGATGTATTTACCTATATAAATAATCGGATTAGCCCTCTCAGAGGTTAGAAAAAAGACAAATTGTAAAGTTATATTTTCTCTATAAAATAGTTTTGGCCTGGTATTTTGTCACATACCAAGGTTGCGATTTCGTCCTGATTGCTGCAGCTTCGGGGAGAAACCCATTCACTTGGAAGTATGAAGCATTGGATTCCGTTCACTTTTAGGCTGCGATTGACTTTTGCGGTTTCATCATTATACCGAAAGTTGAAAGTTCTTTTAAGTTCTAAAAATTATGCGCTGTTGGTTGGGGTTATGTTCGATATTATTTTGACACAATGTGATCTAATAAAGGAATATAATAAGTAACAAAAAATAAATAATTTTCGAATACGTGATTTTTTAAACAAGGGATTGGCATTTTTATGTGTATTTAATAAAGGCTGTATGGATTTATTTGCCTATATAACTAATTAAGATTAGTTCTCTCAGTGATTAGAACAAAGACAAATTATAAAGTTATATTTTCTCTGTAAAATAGTGTTGGCCGTGTATGTTGTCACATACCAAGCTCCTAATTGTTGCAGCTTCAGGGAGAAACCCACTTGGAAGTCTGAAGTATTGGATTCCGTTTACTTAGACTCCTTGCTGTTTCATCATTACACGAAAGTTGAAAGTCCTTTTAAGTTCTAAAAAAATATGCATTGTTGGTTGAGGGTTATGTTCGATATTATCTGGACACAATATGATGAAATAAAAATATAATACCTAACAAAAAATCATTTTGTAATACGGGATTTTTTAAAGTGCGATATAAAATAAGGGATTGGCATTAATTATGTGTATTTAATAAAGGCTGCATGGAGATATTTACCAACATCTATAATTAAGATTAGATATTATATAAATACAAAAGCTAACGACCATCTGCTAGCTGTAGCTCAAGCAAGATTAGTCGCATCTAACAGTTTCTAGAGAACGCCAAAACTGATTCAATTGCTTTTAAAAAAATACCTACTCTTGAAGAACTAATAACATAACCAGGTAAGCTATTTCATTTGTCTATTACCATATTATTAAAATTATTTTTGTCCTCTCGGTTTATCTGTAATTCATTTAATCATTATCAGCATAAATTTAATTCATTATCAGCATAAATTTAATCCATGACCTCTAGTGTTATTGGAAATACCAAATTCCAATCACTCCACATCACCCAATTTGATAAATTTGAATTGATGAATGAAGTCCCTTCTAATTCTCCTCTTCTCGAGTGTATGTCTAATAGGTTTTAGTACTTAAAGTGCTTGCATATAATAACATTAAATAACTTATAATTTTAGCCCGTTTTGTTTTCCATCCTTTCGTTGCAACGCGTTTTTTTTAAAATGGCATAATTATGGTTGATTTTATTTCTACAAAATTTAAATTGCATGTAGAAAATATATTGAAATCAGCAATTTTCTTTTTCACTTCTATAACAGTAATCATTTGGAAGTATTTAAGAAATTTATTTTAATTATAACTTATACTATTTAAAGTCCAGGGCCGCTTATAGGGGTGTGCGGCACGTGCCACCGCACAAGGCCACGAGCTTTTAGAGAGACCCAGCACCCAATAAAAGTATTTTCATTGTTTTTAAAACTTCGTCAACATTTTTATAATTTGTGGTTTGACTATCTTAGGACATACGTGTTTACTGATAATTTGTGCTGTGGATTGTTTCCCCGAAGATACTGAATAAAAAAATGGACTCTGCTACACCCCTCTAAAATTGAAGTTAATTTTTTTTTTTTGGGGGGGGGGGGATTTATTTTCAAACTTAATGCCCCCTCCGGTTAGTTTCGCACAGGGTCCCACGGTAGCAAAGGGATGCCGTTGTAAAGGCGTGTATGACGACTAATGCATTCGCATTATGAGGTTATATGCGTTTAATGACTTTAAACAAGGTACATGTGTCTTTTCAAAAGTTCACTGGACAATGAAAGCGTATAAAGACGGTTCTCAGAAAAAGATGCATGTCTTTATCGTTATACTGAAGCCCAAGAAAACATGAATCAATGATTCCGTGTTTGATTACAAATAGTGAATGCACGTGCTACAAAAATTTCGTGGAAAAACAAATAGATAAAAGTAACATTTTCTTGTTTGTAGCATTATCAGATCTGTAGTAAAGATCGCTTTTACTCCTCTTAGACGCAACGAATCTTAACACATGAGGTATCAAAAGAAAGATAATCCCATGGACCAGAGACGAATCGTACTTTCATCTCATAACTATTAACGGTTTTTTTAATGCGTTTAAAATAATTAATTTCAGCGGGTTTAATTTTATGAATAGACCGTTAAACTTTTTTGTTATTTTTTGGCTCTAACGAATGGGTGTGTGGTGTGGGGGGGAGGAGGGGGTTGTTCATGTGATCATAATCGCACGGGAATGCTAGTTACTGATATTATGGTCATTTTTTCATTCAGAATTTGACATACTTTCCGTGTAGGAATTCAGAGGAAACCTTTTCATTCCTCCATTGCACCACCTTCTTAAAAAATTCAATTAACTATACTAGACTAACCAGCTTGGAGTAGTCAATAGTCAGTTTAGATCATACCTTTCTTGCGTAAAAAGATAACGAATGCGTCTTCCTTGAAACTATATCATTACTGACCGCAATTTAGTCTCTGTACTGCTGTTAAATTACCCAAAAGCTTTGAACGTAATTGGGATTGAAGCCCCTGGGCAACGTTGCCATTCGATAACAATTAATCTTTTGCGTTTTCCTTGACTCTGTTTCCTTCTTTCCTTGGCAATAACGAATTGTTCCTGGAAATACCAGGTGACCCAACTAAATGATTTTGAAATGTTTTGTTTTGTGTGAAGTTGATTGTATATGTAGATTGGTCCAGCCCGCGGAGTCGCAGTAGCCATTTGTTTATCGAATTGTGACATAGAAAAAGAAACTCGTGTGTAATAGTAAAGTAATAGTATTATGTATTATTGTAGGAAAGTTTCCACTGGAATGAAAACGTCGTCTGACGTCGTCTGCTAGTGTGTGGTGTCCGTAAGGAAAATGTCATGCGCTGACGTTGGTGGATTTGAGGTTGCGTAATATACGAAATATTGCGCATAGGCGTAATCCCTTAACTGCACCTTTACTTTATTTTCGAAATTATGTTTATAAATTTAAGGGTGTAGATAGTATTCAGTTAAAGGTGCAACACAAAGGATCGTGATTAAAAATGGCGGCTCTTAAGTTACGAATGTGGAATATTTCAATGGTGTTGTCGAATAATAAATTTGCATTTTAACATTATATTCTAATACAAATATTGACGACCAACAGCTTAATAGGCAATTAAATTTTGACTTTAACTACAGAATATATTCTGTAGTTAAAGGCACAATTAATTGAAAAAAATATGTTTTCTTTTCAAAAACTATTTTAAAACATAGACTAAATCTTTATTCTTAGGAAGTGTAACGTTTCTGTTTCATGCCATTGTAAATATGAAAAAAAAATTCTTTTTAACCATGTTTTTAATTGAAATAAAGAAATATCAAGATAAATGAGTTTACTATATGTGTTTATATTCTTTAATTTATTATTTTTTAAGCTGACAGTTTGCAAATTCCTACCTCTGTGTTTACACATCTGGTGAAACTGGGAAAAATGCTTAATAGCTTCATAAATTAAGAACATTTATTTAAATGTCTATTAACAAGTAGCAATATATAACAAGTATCCCAAATTAAATTACAGTATATGTAATATGTATTTAGTTACATTTAGAACAATGACAACCCCTGTAACCCACATATTTAACATCGTATTCCAGTAATATATGATAGAAATATTCTCGCATATCATTTCTCAATATTAAAAAATTATCCTTTTTATTTACAAAAGCTTAAATATATGAAAGTTTTGGTACATGTCGAAGGACTAAACTTTGTTGTTGCTCAATAATTGTGAATATCGAAAAGTCTGATTTTTGTAAATGCAAATGCAAACCTACCAGGTTCGATGCATTTCCTGTAGTTCGGAAGACTCAAGGAGAAGAGACATCTTTTAAAAACTTAACTTGTTTTTATTTACATTCCCAAACAATACTTTTTGTGGAGGAGCTGAATTTTATCCAACCATACTCAATGGCGGCCTGGTGCTCTCTCTGTTCGAAATCCGAACCGAAACTTCTCAAGTGGAAGATGCCACATTCCAAACCCAAATGGGGCCTCTCAGCACAGTGAATCATCCCCCAAGTGGGCCGGTCTGCAACATTCTCCCACCTTTGAGTTTAAACTTATAAACTCAAATTTTACTAACTACAGCTCTCCCCACAAAAGCAAAGTCAAATATACAAAAAGGATACAAAAATATATACAAATACACACATATTGTTCATTGAAAACAAAACAATGAATTATTTACTAACTAAAAGAATGCTTACTAACTAATGCCAAAATATATATACATATAAATTTAAATGCAAGAAAAGTATAAATTGAAAAAAATATTCTAAATATTAAATTCTCTTAAGTTTCATTCTTAATAGCTTAAACGATCTGGTGCATTAACAGTTCGACAACTTTGGCACGTTACCAGCGTTAAGAGTTTGTTGTGAGATACAAAGAGTCTTAAATTTCTAAATAAGAAGAGACATATTCATAATACAATTTGTTTAGTTTCACTACATCATTATGTACAGTTAACACTTTTTAGTTACTCGGAACTACTTATCTCTTCATATAGAATATCTACACTAGAAGGCCACTTGGATTCTGACTTTCAGAGCCAAGATGGACCCTCCCACCATTTTAATTGTTTCAACTTTTCAGTTGAACAACCACGAGACTTGAGTTCAGCAGCTTTATATACACCTGGTATATTTATGTCACAACTGAGGAGGATCAGTCACAGAAAGAATGTACTTAATTCGATTTATCACTAATGTGCACCACTCGGTCATCGTACTCCGAAAACTGTTGAAACTGTTTCTAACAGCTGTAGAAGTGTCCATCGAATAGAATGGACGAATCCCAGTGATACCCAAGTCACATAAACTTGGGATACAATCATCAACATTTAGAAGATTGGCAGTTGTGGTAAAAACACTGGGCACTAGATTCAAACGATGGTTTATGGTGACACACAATTGAAATGGTGAGCATTTTACACCAAAACAAACATTTGTATGACGATAAGTTATTGACTTACCCGACTTTACACTATCAGATGCACTAAGTAGAAGGTTTGGCACTTTTTCCAAACATTGATTCGGAGACGATAATCCCTTATGTTTACAACTTGCATCATACACACGCCTTTCCGGCATTCGCCGCACTGGGTCGGGGGGGATGAAGTCGGCTGAGGGGGTCGCTACTTCCACCGGGAAGGAATCGCCTCGGATTCGAATAGCATCTTCATCTGTCGTCGAGACCTTCAATACTGGGACGGGGGGGATGGGGGCGGCTGAGTGGGTCACAACCGGGGCCGGGAATGAATCTCCTCGGATTCGAAGGGCATCTCCATTTCTCGACGAGATCGGCAATTCTTTTAGATGTATTGTAGCTCGGACACGGCAAGCTATAAGCTCCTCTTCATGGACTTCGGCGGGCGGCGTAATATTCTTGATTGAAGTCTTCTTGGCTGCATCCTGCTTCCTGACTCTGCAGGAGTTCCAGGAACACAACGTCTAGGGCAAAGAGTTTTTTGGCTTTTTCTTCTAGCTGATTTAAAGCTATTTGGACATTCACGGCTTCAGCCATTTCCGTTATTAGCTCACGTAAGAGCTTAACGGCCTTTGTGAAAGATCCTCGCACGGCTGTGCGTCTTTGTTTGAGAGATTCCATTGTCTCTTTTTCCTCGAGTCCCTGTTCGGGCGCCATAATTTTGTAAATGCAAATGCAAACCTACCAGGTTCGATGCATTTCCTGTAGTTCGGAAGACTCAAGGAGAAGAGACATCTTTTAAAAACTTAACTTGTTTTTATTTACATTCCCAAACAATACTTTTTGTGGAGGAGCTGAATTTTATCCAACCATACTCAATGGCGGCCTGGTGCTCTCTCTGTTCGAAATCCGAACCGAAACTTCTCAAGTGGAAGATGCCACATTCCAAACCCAAATGGGGCCTCTCAGCACAGTGAATCATCCCCCAAGTGGGCCGGTCTGCAACACTGATCTCAGTGAACTACAAATTCTGTAAGCAAAATAACATGGAACAATGCGAATTAACTTGAACTAATATTTGCCACTATCCATACAGATTGAATTATATAAAAAAAATGTTTCCCATAAAAAGTAATATTTCCTTTTTTTTAAGCCTACATTCCCCACCTCTTAATGACTCTCACGTCTCCCATGCTATTTTTTATTAATTTTATTCTCAAGGTTTGGTTGGTTTGGTTAATTAACGTCGCACTAGAGCTGCACAGTGGGCTATTGACGACGGTTCGGGGCCTATCTCAAAGGAAAGACTCGGGAACATTATTCTCAAGGAGGTGATAGAAATTTAACCCTCTGACCCTCAAGGCCTATATATACGTACACGGAACTCCACTTCCCATAGTCACGCACACAATTTTTAAATTCATAAAAATACTCCATTTTATAGTATTTTTTTAATTTAAAGGTTTGAGGTACACCAATATATCTCTTTAAAATTAATTTTTAAAACATATATAAAGTATCATGCCCAAGAAAAAGTTATTTAAATTTCCAAGCAGTAAAAACAACTTTACAGTCCCAAAAATCGCTTGCGCGTCAGAGGTTTAAAATGATTTAATTTTACATTCTATTAAACTTATTATGATAGTAATTGATTTTGGAATATACCTTTATTGTATATGGTATATGAAATAAAACTGAGTAAATCAAGTTGTACTCAGTCACAAAGTTCAAGTTTATTTAATTTTGTTTAAAAGAATATTTTTATCATTTATTATTGAGGTTTACTATTAAATAAAAATTATAAATTGATATTAAGTGGACCACTAAAATTCAAAGCTGCGATATATAGTTTTTGAGAAAAATGCGAATAAAAAGTGTGATGTCTCATTCTTTGTAAAAAACGTTATTGCAAATAGGTGTAGGTGTACATTGAATATCAATAATACCTAAATATAAATTTTAAAAATTATGTTTTACTTTATGCTCATAATTTTCAGTAAAACTTTTTCCGGCAAAAATTGTGACGTCAACCTTTTTATTCGCATTCTTCTTCTAAACTACGTATTGTAGAGATGTTTTTCTTTAATTTTTTTATGTACTCTGAACAAGAATTATCGTTCTGTAGAGTTTTTTCAGTCTTGATAGAACACCCTGAATAAGTAAACTCAAGTTTAAAATAGAGATATTTAGAAAAAAAAATACAACTTTTCTATTATTTATTCTTTTTATTCTGAATCAGAGATACGCAGATATAATATAACACAAAATTATTCATAATTCTGTACAATAAAATGAATAATAGAACGGACAAATAAATAAGCAAGACAATCATAAGTCATCTAAAAGAAAATATCATAGTACTTGTTTTTTAGAATAGTACAGTTTAAAGTTTGTAAAATATATCTATATGTAAATATTATTCATTATTATACCAAATATTGAATATCGTAGTTGGCAATACATAAAGACATAACTGACAAAAGTATGAATTCAGTAAAATAACATTCGTTCTGGTAAGTAACATATTGTAATTTAAATATAATCTATTTTTTATATCAAATAAGAAAAACGACTTCCAAATTGGCTCTTCCGAAAACTTAACGTTTAGTGGGCGACAACTTGAAGACTGTCTAAGATATTTTTGTAAAAGTATACAAATACAATTATTAAAATGAACTGCGCATTAACGCAATAATATCTCAAAGAAACATAAATACCATGCTAGAAACAACGTTTAAAGTAACTCTTAAAATATTATAAACCTATAAAAAAAAATTATTATAAGACAATTTTTCAAATAAAAACAAACTCGTTTGCATTTAAATATCTAGAAAATTCACAACTAACACACACACTAACATTATACAAAATAATAAATAACAAATAAATCACGAAAAATATTTACAAATGTGGATATGTACATATATACAAACATTTAAGAACAACTCGTTCTTTTATGCAGTGAATTCTTTAAGGTAATATTTTTAAATGAGTTATTATAGACTGACTCTTTACTAAAAACTGCCTTTTAAACATTTCTTCTACTATACAAATTGAAAGTAATTTAAATTCAAAATAACAATATTAATTATTGATATTTGAATTGTTTTCAAACGGAGAATAAAATTAAAATAACGACATTTTAAAAATAGGAATGTTTAAAACAATGTAAGTAAAAATTGTTCAAAAGGGAAAACAAGTATTTAAAAAAAAATAAGAAAATTTAAGAAAGGTTCAAAAATCTTTTAGTAACATTTTTATGTCCGTCAAGTATGAATAATCACATTTCATACAATATAAAACTGTATTGCACGAAACTTTTTCCTAACTAATCCTTTTCCAAATCTCATTTACTCTGGACCCAAGATCAATGTAAATATATTTGTGTATCAGAAAACAACAAGTCTCAAACAACGATACAAGTCTATAGCAGTTTGAAGAACTTACATTTTTCTTTTAAAAGTCAGCCATCAATAACATCCTCTTGGTACTGTGACAAATGAAAAAAAAATGGCATGCGCCCGAATCATTTACCTGGTTAAAACCATATCAATAACACATATTTATTTTTACCATCCCAGTTGCAGTTTCAGCTCGGCAATGAGAAGATCAAACAACGTAAACCAGTTCCAGAAGCGCTACTTGTCCCACAAAAAGGAAGCAGCTTCCAAACGTGATAATTTGCCTAAACACAACAGGCAGTCAAATTGGCATCTTTTTCTGGTTTGGCATCATCCTGGTTGATACCTGCGTCAGAGCCATAAAACAGTAATCACGCCCGAGGAGCCATTTTTATAGAAGTTCCGTGCTGATCCACCCTTAACAGCCGAGGGCGAACCTAGCCTCGAGGCTCCTTTATCAGGAATATTTGGCTTCTTTAACAGTTCTTTCGCCAATAATCACTAATCCTGATAAAAATATAGTTTATTTTCTAGCTAATAACGCTGTGATGTTGAACTCGATATCCGTAGTGTTCCAAGCAATACACATGCGTTTTAATCCTCTGACCCTTATGGATGTGATATCACGTCCAGGAATCTCCAGTTTTTCCATTAATGTAATCAATGTTTAAATTCTTCAAAATATTCCATTTTAGAATATTTTTTTTTTAATCTAATTGTTTGAGGTAGACCTTGAAAACTATCTTTTAACAATGAATTTAATATTTGGTAAAAAAAAAAAAGTGCACGTCTAAGAAAAAATATTTAAACTTTCAATAGGGATGTTGGGGGTTCCAATGGGGGTTATGGGGGAGTTAGCCCCCCCCCCCCCCCCTCCGATATATTTTTTTTTTAATTCGAACTTTTTAGATAACTCGGGAATTTTGTTTAAAATACTATAACTTATTTTTATCATTCAGCATATATTTCGATATTCAAAAGCGATTGAAATGGATGGTTGTGGCCCGAAAATCGAAGCCGAATTAAATAATTTTTCGTAAATGAACTTTAAGTGGAGAAATAATGCGTGGAATGTCTGATTTGAGAAACTGCTGAATCCTTATAGTACTTCATCCGAATTTTCAGTAATTGTATTTTCAGTAGAATATGCAATAGTTAATTTTATATAGAGGCAACTAAACAGTAATAAAGTTTTAAAAACCAGGAATTCCTCTCCAAAAATCATATACTTTTTTCAAATAGGCGCGGGCCCTTTCCTAAAATGCAGGGCCTGTGTGATGACACCTCATTAAAAACGGCACTGGCTGTATGTAATCATTGAACAGAGTCATCAGTATTTGAAATTCGCCTTAATGAACATTTCACAAAACTGTGAAAGTTACCACTGTATGAGTTTTGGGATGAATCAGCGTGTTTCCTCAAGAACCCCGTGAGTTTTGTGAGTTCTGTATGGGTGGGCGATGGAATCAGCGCGCTTCCTCAAGAGCTTTTGATGCTGGGGAGGGTTGCCCCAGGAGTGTTTGGAGCCCTTCGGCGATCTCTGTCTCTTGCAGAAGATCTTGGAGCACCTCTTCTTCTCCATCCCCCACAGGAGGGCGTCCCAGTGCGGCTCGTTGCCGTACTCCCTGCAACAGCGAAAAAGAAGGTCAAGGTTGGAGTCGGTGTCTCTGTCTCCTTTTTATTATTTACTGTTAATTTGTCTTAACCTGAAACGCGTTTCTGTGTCAAATGAAACAGCTTAGGTTTGGAGACGGCGGTTGCGGCTTTTTTTTTCAGGGTTCGAAATTAGCGGTCGATAGTCGTATTTTGTACATGAAATTTTCAGTTTAACAACGGTAATATTACACCTAGTCATCATTTTTATGCATAACTTTATATAAAAATTTCAATTAAACTGAAACTTTTATAAAAAGTTAGGCGTCAAAAATGACGACTGGGTGACCGTAATTATGACTAAGACCGTAATTTTACATCCAGTCGCCATTTTTGACTCCTAACTTTTTATAAAAATTTCCGTTTAACGACCGTAATTTTACAGCCAGTCGTAATATTTGACGCCTAACTTTTTTATAAAAATTTCAGTTTAACGATAGTAATTTTACACCCAGGCTTTATTTTTGATGCCTAACTTTTAATAAACATTTCAGTTTAAAGACCGTAATTTTACAGGCAGTCGTCATTTTTGACGCCTAACTTTTTTTTTATAAAAATGTCGGTTTAACGATAGTAATTTTACACCCAGTTATTTTCGACGCCTAACTTTTAATAAACATTTCAGTTTAACGACCGTAATTTTACACCCAGTCGTCATTTTTGACATATATCATCGATTTTCAATAATTGCTCTAATGCTTTTCAGTTATTTTGTCGGTAAGATGGTTATATTTTAGATGAAGTACAAATGAAAAAAATACCTCTAATTTTATGCAAAAGAAGATCTAAAAATTACAAAAATATTGTAACAGTTGGCAACTCTGCTTAAGCAATTTGAATTATTTTAAAATTACGCCTAAACAAAACATTTTGACAACTAAAAAAATTGCTAGGTACCAACAGCGCCTAACTTTTATCTCCTATTTTCAAACCCTGCTTTTTTTTGGATGCTAAGATTGAAATGGAAGAGTTTGGAGTTAAATCTATATTTTGTATAATAAATTGGTTTCCCAGAAATACTTAAATTAAATTTAAAATATACTATGAATTCTTAAAAGAAAATTAATTATCCTGTTACCAAGGCGGCTCGTAGGGGTGTGCGACGCGTACCACCGCACAGGACCTTGCACTCAAATTACAATAAACTAAGCATGTTTGGGATCATATGAATTTTTCTTTTGTTCTTCTAGATTTTTTTAAAGTAATAACTTATTTTAATATTCAACTTTTTTCAAATGGCTTATTTTGAATATGTATTTCGGCAAATTCTAATGATGTAAGCCACGTATATTTTTAAGTTTAAGCAGTAAGCTATTTATTTTTATTTTTAGCTAGTATACAAAAGAATTATTGCAATATTTTTTAAGTAAACAATCTGTAACTTAATAAGTTATAAAAGTAACATATCTAATTTTTTTTTAAAAAGTTATTGCTAATATAACGTCTACGCATTTAATAGAGTAATGTCACAAAACATAAAAACCATTTTATTAAAAAAAATATTAACTAATAATTTATCTTTTAGTTTAATATTTTGTAAAATTTGGTAGATTGTTTGCATAACCTTTCCCAGTTTCGATTATTACAACATTAATAAATTAATAGAATTAATAGGCGATCTTCTTAAGTAAATAAATATACACTGTTAAAATAAGTACTCAAAAATCAGTAAAATTTACTCATTTTTGATTATATTCGATGCATAAGTTTCATTTTTGAAAAAGACATGTACTCAAAAATGAGTAAAAAGAACAGTTTCTTGTTATATAAGCTGTCTTCTTCATGAATCACTTTCAATAAATATTAACAATTACAACCAAGACTTGCCGGGAATCGAACACAGATCCTCAAGCACCGCAGCCCAGTGCCTTCCTTATACGTTGCACTACCAGGGCGACTTGAATAAGTTATAAACAGACGAAATGCTAAAAAGGTGTGTCAAAAGAATGGCAAGTAAGATAATTGAGTTGTAATAACTCAATTTCCATTTAAGCATCGACATCAAATAATGTGGAAAACCATCTTCTGAACAACTATTTTAAGTGTGTCAGGTCGCTTTGTTAAGATGGCTTGAACAGAAGCTGAGATTAGCCATATTAAATCACACTGCTCATGTGCTCATTGTTTAGACGTACGGTTGCTTAAATTTGAATACGTTATCGCTCATTTACGATGCAATTGTACTAAAAAGAAAACGAGTATGTATAGGTACACAGGTACTCATTTTTAGTAGTTTTTTTTACAGTGAGTTATCACTAGAATTAGCGACAAAATAATTGTCCATTTTATATGTCCTCATTTACGATGCAATTGTGCTCAAAGAAAAACGAGTAAGTTCAGTTACTCATTTTTAAGTACCTTTTTTTTCCAGTGTACTTGCATAATTTAATGATGATGTATCTAACGATGAAGATAGAGTGTTCTATTTTAAGAATGCAAAGATTAAATAATTATATAATTCAATATCCACAGTCACAAGCAATTTCTCTTATAAAATACGAAGTAGACAAAGGACATTCCTAAAAAAATCTTTCTGATCAGAAAAACATTTTTTTCATCACATTCGCAACCTTGTAAAAGAGTACGGCTTAACCTTGTCCTTTTAGAAAAGTGGACAGATAATTTCTTGCGAAAACAAATCTCCGGATTCATTGCCGCCTCAGCTGACATAAATAACAAGTATTTCATCCGCACTTTCCCCGTTAAAAGGAAGCGCCGAAGAGAATCTATAAAAAAATAATTAGTTATGTTTCAAGTAAACAAGAAAATGGCAAGACTCGATCCAAAAATACTTCAGTTTTTGTGGCCATTGCACTTTACACTCTCGATTGTTATTGCGAAAACAACCATACGGGTTGAATTTTAAATCAAGAACGCTATATTAATAGAATAGGCCCCTGAAGCTTTTTAGAAACATGTAATCAACGGTTTTAGAAGGTGTGTAGCTGAAATATTTCTCCAGTCTACTCTAGATTTAAACACTTTCTCAATCATATAATAATTTAAGTCATTGATCAGTGTTATATAGAAAAGGTCAAGGATTAAAAAAAATAAAGTTTTCGAGCTAGAAGAAACGAATTACATATGCATTGATGGACTTTTAGTAAATTAAACATTTCTAAAGTGTACTTAAAATGTGTACTTGAACCTACTCGTTTTTCTTTGAGTGCAATTGCATCGTAAATGAGCGATGACGTACACGAATTTAAGTAGCTGAAATTTCTCAGAAATGAGCAGTGTGATTTAATATTGCTAATCTCAGCTTCTGTCCAAGCCATCTTAACAAAGCGACTGGACAAACATAAAATAGTTGTTCAGAAGATGGTTTTCCACATTATTTGTTGTCGATTGCTTTAATGGAAACTGAGTTGTAAGTTAATGCAACTCAATTACCTCACTTCCCATTCTGTGACACACCTTTTTAACATTTATTCTGTTTATAACTTCTTCACGTCGCCCTGGTAGTGCAACGGATAAGTAAATGGTGCTTGAGGATCTGGGTTAGATTCCCGGTAAGTCTTGGTTGTAGTTGTTGATATTTATTGAAAGTGATTTATGAAGACAGCCTATGTAGGCAAGCTACTGCTCTTTTTATTAATTTTTACTCATTTTTGAGTACATGTGTTTTAAAAAAATTAACTTTTATATTCGGAGCTATGATAAGCATAAAATGTACTAAAAACTGAGTACATTTTACTTATTTTTGAGTACCTACTTTTAACAGTGTGGAGAAAAAAAGAAAAATCATATAGAAATAAAACATTTGGCCCAATTGATACCATGTACATTTCATTTCCTGAAGTAATTACGATTTGAGTATGTGTATCTTAAACCGAGTTTTATATTATAAGCATAACTCGTATTAACTGCTACATAAAGGAATGATTTTGCATACTAAAATTAATCAAAAACACCACTATGCCCCCACAGTCGATTGACTACAAATGAGTCGAGTTAAACGATTCGGGAATATTAATATCTTAAGTGTAGGAAATGTGAATTAAAGATGTCTAAGGGATTCCCCACTTACTTCAGCTGGAGTGTGAGATCTTGCACTGATGGCAATCTGGACAGCAACCTTCCGGCATTGCATGCTTTGCGCAGACTACACTCGTCCCTCGATTTCAGACTGGTTGGCCGACTCCTCTGGCCTTCTTGCCACAGACGTTTGGATTCTCTTCCGTTGTCACTTCGCCTCGTACGTTTCAGAATGTCTGATGAACCCTTCTGCATATGAAGCAACTTCAACCATCGTTCTGGCAAAGCACTGTTCGATTGTCGATCTGCGTTTGGTTTCTTGGGGTCTTCCACCTGAGTCGAAACTTCCAATTGATTGCCAGATTCGGGAAAAATTTTCAATGGAATGGAAGCTTGGACTGTTTGTTGGACTTCCTCTGAAGGTGACTTTCCTTCACTGAAGTCCAGGTACTTCATGAGGAATGTGTGTAAAATGTCTTCCATGCGGACTTGCTTGACGGACTCAACGTCGCGTTTTAGTCTTTTCCCTTCAGAATATTCTTCAGGGACTTCTTCGCTTTCGTCGTCTGGAAAAAGGTATTCCAAAACCGAATCCAGCCATGACTCGTTTTCCGATGCCTCTTTCACTTTGGGATCGTCGTTCTTCGACAAACGGTTCGACTGCGAGAAGCTGCTGCTGTCCCAATCAGTTTCCTTGCCCGATTTGCTTTCAGCAATGGATCTTCTCAGTCTCGCCACGGAAGTCAGGGACTTTCGCAATAACATCCACGGCGAAGGCTTCTCGTCGTTCACGGATCGCCATTTGCCTTCGTCTTCTTCTTTGTGGGCGAACATCTTTTCGATTATCTTGTCTACGAACTGGTCGACCACCATGCGGACCATCTTCATGAACATGGCCTCCCAGTTGGCGTCCTCCACCATGCTCTTGATGAACTTCACCATCTTGATTGGAAGCACGTCCTGGAAGGATATTTTCTCGTCAGGCGATGTCTCTTTGCCATATGGGAGATAAGGGTGAAACACAAACTGTCTTGATTCCACCAATATTTTACTAACATCCATTTCTGGAACTGCGCCTGATGCAACAGCAAATTCATCTGTGTTTTTTCCCAGATGACCCTTATTCAATACAGAGTTCATTTGTTTGGAATTCCTATTACCATTATTTAGTTCCAAGTCACTGGTGGAATCTTTCGAAGAAGGCTTATTTAAAAGCGATTTCATCTTATTCCTCAAAATTTCTGATAATTTCGACGATATCGTTTTTGATAAATCGGTTATAAAGTCTGAGTAATCCACATACTTTTTGATTGTGTTGTCTGAGTTGCTTAACGTGGGATTGCGTATGTTATTTAATGTTAGAGAATTGTCATTTAGTCCCATGTCCATCTCTGTTTGTATTGCAATATTCGAGGAAAGATGTTTATCTTGAATGTTTTCTGAACTGTTGTTCGAGTCTTTGAAATCAACAGAATCAAGTGTGTACATAGTCCTGAAGAGAAGCATGAAAGACACAAAGAAAAGCTTCATTTTGATGTTGAAGAAAGTTATTCGTTGTTTGGAGAACTTATTTTTCTTTACTTTTTCAGCTGTCTATTTGTCTACAATCCTGAAAGAAATACAAAGGCATTTATTAGAATACACACCCTCATATTGTTAAATTAAAATATATTTATGCATTATTAATAAAAACCCATAATCAAATTTTCAAAAGATTAAGAGGTAAATACTTTATTATTTTTATAAATGGCAATGTAAAGAAAAACGAGTGTTTTTAATTAGAGTACGTATTTTAATATACTTTAAATGAACCCCACTATTTAAGGGATTCTCATGATTAATGCAAAAACAATGAATTTTCAATAACTGCGTTTTTCATTGAGCATTTCATTGCGTAGCATACAGTCACATAATGGCTTCATTTGTTTCACTACCATATCAACTCTATTTCTTCTTCATTGAAAAGAACTGATAGCTAGATGAGGATCCACGTCATATAATTTATTCAAAAGGCACGTCTAATTTAATTTTTTTTAAGAAAGTCGATCGTTCACAAAAAATTAAATTTTTTGAATGTGCAGAAACAAATAATATTTTCGTTGACAATATCAATAAACACTAGTACAAAAAAGCGCAACCATGAAATGTACTTAACACGTGTGAATGATTTTTTATATCGCTGCGATGCATCTTAAGATAATGTCCTTCCAGCAATAATAACTTTCTTTATTTAAATGCTGACCCTTTCAACTCTCCAATTGCGCAAAATCATAAATCACTTGTCATTATGCCATGCAAAACATTCAATTTATTAGATATTACTGACGTCACACATACGGCACCCAAACCGGTTCATTTACATACAACATACAGCAAGATCAAGGGTGAATATCCAATCAGATCAGTCAGATTACTGGTTATGCCAAAGCAGCTATCCCGGAGCTAAGCGATCAATTAATATTCGCATCATTTCTTGGAGATTAAAATCGGCTTATAAAATCTTTTGTCAATAAAAAATTATAATGTGGTATGTTTTGGCAACAGGGAAATCCCGGCTTGGGGTGCGGTTGCAGGGTAAGGGGGCGCTGAACTTGAGCAACGTCCATCTTGCGGTTTGGGTTCTGACGTCACGAAGAAGACGGTGCTTCTTTGTGGTCACGTGTCTGGGGATATACATATAAACCAGTTACGCTTTATATTTAAATCTCTTCACGTACGATGCAAAAAGGTTCCCAATTTTGCAAATTGTCGTGCTACTGCATGGCGATCACCATCTACTTGTTTAAATTAAGGGTATTGTGAAGGTTGTACGAGTGATTAAAAGAAGATTATTTGATATAGACTTGGCTTTTCGAAGATACAATTCAGAGATAGGGCCGCTTTTTCTGCGTTCTGATTTCTTAAAGGCTGTGATAACTACGTAATACTTATAAATCCGTACGAGGAAAATGTTGGCAGATAAATTTTATCATTACAATTACAGGTGGAATGTTATTTTAATAAAATAATCTTTGGAATAATCTACTCAAGGTGACCTTTTAAGGATTCCAGATACAATCAGATATTCAATAGTAATCGAATTTATAAATATACAAGTGGTCAATAGTAACTTAAATTTCTTATGTCATTTTTTGGTCGTCCTGTTTGTATTAATTTGTTCAATAAACAGCAGTTTTAGTGGTAAGAAAGATAAAATAAAGTCAATATTTAGGGTAAATTAATAATGTCTTTAAAACTCCATCTTTGTAATAGCCTCCATCATTCTCAAAGCCTCAAAAAGCAGCCTTTTGTCCACGACCGCACCAACTTCTAACTTCTTTTGTTCTAGATAATTTACCGTTCTGGAATATACATTAAAAAAAATATTTTTTCCCTAAAATTCACTACCGATTTGATAAAAATTTAAAGATTCTTTTCACTTAAAGGCAGAACAGGATTTAGAGTTAGTTAGCCCCTAACTAAAGGGGGAGGGGAGGGGTATGGAACCCCCAGAAAAACGAGGGGGGGGGGGTAATTTTTTTTAATGTATATCCCAGAACGGTAAATTATATATATATTTTTTAATTTACATATGAAATTGGACTACACTGCTTTTTGTAAATTTGTAATGCTATATTACAAAATGTCAACGATTTCAAGGAATCTCAAGGTGTAATGGTATTCTGGAATCTATGAAAATGATAATAAAATACTGCACTCGTATTTGTATTACCCTCAAATGGCTCTAAGCAAAATACAAATGTAAGAAAAATAATAACAACTGATTTCTAAAAAAAGTCAAACAATTCCATTGTAATTATCACAATTAAAACATATATATTTTAAATAACATAAACGTATTAGGGTATATTTACATTCTATAAATCTGTTAAGAAAATATAATTTTTCTCCATAATAAAAATATTGTAGTATATTATTTTCAATAGGATTTGCATTATCATCTTTTCAAATGTTTTTCGTAAATTGTTTTGTGTGTGTGCGGGCCCCTAGGCTGCAGCCTATGCCTAAATCCAGCCATGTAAAGGAAATGTTTTTTTGATAAATTTTTAGTATTTTAATCAATTTCCACGGGAATTTCATTGATCTCAATCTTAAACTCTTTGGGTCACACAAGGAAATTCGCCTACAATAAAAAGGTGTGAATTTTTTCCTATCTATTCCTCCCTTTCCGTGTTCTATCTTTCACATTGAAAGGTGACGCATATCGCACACGTAGCAGGTCACCAATGAAAGGTTCATCTACAAAAAGCATCAGTATGCAAAAGATGCATCCGCCCATATGCATCGATATCTGAATATGATTTCCTTGTTGACTCGGTCCTTGCCGAGATTTTATTTTGCATTAAAGATTTTAAATTACTATCGTAGACATAAGAGGTGATAGAAACACTTGCAACGCGTTCGGCATCAGCCCAATAGCGACAGAAAGGAGCCGGGTTACCATATTCTCAAAGAAGAACACAATTGTTTATCGCCCAGATAAAAGGTTGCCGTGGGCCGCAATCGGAACTTTCCGATGAGTTCAGTGCTTTTCAAAAAATGAAGGAACTCATGAGGAATACTTCAAATCATTTTCAAAAACTACATTTTTATTGATCAAATAAAGAGGGAAAACATGGTACTCAAAAATAAGTAAAATGTACTCATTTTTAAGTTCATTCGATGCTCGTCGTGGCTCCGAATGCATAAGTTTTAATTTTGAAAAGGACATGTACTCAAAAATGAGTACAGTGAAGAAAACGAGCACATGTTAGCCTACATAGGCTGCCTTCATTTCATAAATCCCTTTCAATAAATATCGACAATTTCAACCAAGACATATCGGCCCAGACCCAAAGGCAACGCAGAAGTTATAAAGAGAAGAAATGTTAAAAAGGTGTACCAAAAGAATGGTAAGTAAGATAATTGAGTTGTAATAACTCGGTTTCCATTTAAGCAATCGACATCAAATGATGTGGAAAACTACCTTCTGAATAATTATTTTAAAGTCGCTTTGTTCAGATGGCTTGAACAGAAGCTGAGATTAGCAATATTAAATCACACAGCTCATTTTTGAGAAAGTACGATTATTTAAATTTGAGTACGTCATCGCTCATTTACGATTCAGTTGTACTCAAAGAATAATGAGTACGTTCAGGTACTTACTTTTAAGTACCCTTTTTTTATAGTATTCGTATAGAAAAAAACATAGTGTATAATCAAGTTAAATTTTTTAGATTATTTTAGTTATTCTGTAATATGTAAGTCACGTTTCGATACAATTGTAACTAATAAAATAGCTTTCAGTAAATAGCTTTATTTTAACTCCATTGAATGCTAAAGAGTCCTTTGTTGAGAAAGATCCATATTTTAACGTTTTAAATCAATCCAAGTCACGCTAAATTAGATTTTGTAATCCAAACTGCATTAAGGTAAATATATGTTAAGGCATCAAAAAAAGAATTGTTATATGTAGATAGTAATAATTTAGGCATCACAAGGTCGCCAGTGGAAAATGCTTTAAACATCCGCTTAAATATTATACACTCCTTTCATTGTTTAATTCTGACATACCGCCACATCAATACCATGTCTTGGTAATTTGCGTTAAACTTATAAATAGTGATTATTCTTTTCAATTATTTACTTGTATGTTATTCCGGTTTTCCTGCAGTGTATTGCGACAGCTGTGAAGGTATTCTTTGAAGTATTATGCTTCATTAGCTTAACCATCAGTTATAGATAGTCATTATTTAATAAAAAAAAAACATAAAAAGAAAATTCAAGGTAATTTATTTAGTTATAGCGATGGACGCCTCTTTCGTAAGATATGATGAATTTATAGTACAGTATTTTTAATGTAAATTAATGACATATTTGTTAGTGTATATTTTTTATTTATCAGGTATTTGTTAGTGTTAAGGTAATGAATGATATACACTTAATCCAAGGAAACAAATTACATGTTTTAACTCTACACTGTAAAAAACGTACTTAAAATGAATCTACTCGTGAGTACAATTGCATCGTAAATAAGCGATGACGTACTTAAATTTGTACTTCACAAAAAATGAGCCGTGTGATTTAATAGTGCTAATCTCAGCTTCTGTTCAAGCCATCATAACAACGCGGCTTGACAAAATTAAAAATAGTTGTTCAGAAGATTATTTGATTACGATTGCATAAATGGAAACTGAGTTTTTACAACTCAATTATTTTACTATTAGTTTGTTTACCGGATAAGGCTCTCAACTGCGGTGCATGAGGATCCGGGTTAGATTCCCGGTAAGTCTTGGCTGTAATTGCCGATATTTATTGAAAGTGATTTATGAAGGCAGCCTACGTAGGCTAACATCTACCAATTTTTGAGTACATGTCTCTTTCAAAATTGAAACTTATGTATTCGGAGCCATAAGCATCGAATGTACTAAAATATATGTGCATTTTACTTATTTTTGAGTATCTATTTTTAACATTGTACTTACAAACATGTCATACAATTTTAAGTAAACTAGTCAAAAAGGAATTGCGCAATGATTTTCCTATGGAGAAAACGAATGCTATACGAAATCATAATATAAAAACGTTATAAAAGGGAATAACATGATTTTAGGGGGTGAGTAAAATCATCCATTGATTGATTGTTCAATTGATCGTGATTGTACAGTAATTGATCGTGTAACAATGAATTGTATAACAACTGATTGTATAACAACTGACTGTATAACAACTGATTGTATAACAACTGATTGTATTACAATTGATTGTATAACAATTGATTGACAGATTACTTTAATCAATTGATTGTTTATCAATTGATGATTTTACCTTTCAGTTTACTTTAAGGAGGGGGGGGGGGTATAGGACATATTTTACTTCTTTTTTTTTAAGTTTGCAGATATCATTATATATTTTTACATATATGTGCAAAGCATATTAACATCATCACATTGTCAAACATTAAAAAATATATAATTTTTCTTTTTAAACTTAATAAATATTTAACAAAAAGTGACCGTTCTTATTTTTGATATGTCAAGAGAATATTTTTTGGAAAACTATATTTTCGCCTTTTTATAAACAAAAGAATGTGTTTACCAAACTGTGTTTGCAGAATAATTTTTTTTATGAAAAATATTTAAAAAAAAATAATAATTAATTTTACTAGTCGAACTATTTTTTTAAAAAATACTAAAAAACATATTATCTATGTATTACTAATCCCTAAAGGCAAATTAAAGTAATATGTCTGAAAATACACTGTAGCAAATCTGGAGAAGTTTCTTCAAACAGATGTGAACTTATATCTATTTAAACTTGATCAAACATGAAAAAAGTCATCACTGAGAAAAATGAGTTCAAAATTACGTATTCATGCGATTTTGTACCAAAGCTTAATATTTATTCGGTTAAAAAATTAATTGTAATTTAAGTAATTTTATAATTTTGGTGTCGTTCGGTTAAAAATAAAATGAACTATTTTTTTAAGCAATAAAATATTTTTTGATTTATTTAATGATAATGTCCCTTCTCTCTTCCACAGTATACGTATTCAAATTTCTTTATCGATCTTCATAATTTATGATACAGTTTTTTTAATCGATTCTCGAAGGACAGTATATAATGCCAAAACTCTTTTAAAACGTTAAATTACATAAAATATTTAGATAAAATACGAAAATCGACAAATGTAACATAACAAATATTCACCCCCATCAAAAGAAACTCCTCCGCATCAATACACTGTAGATACGCAAACGCGATAAACCCAACCTGAATTCTCCAAAGAACAATCCCATAATATATTCCTCCACTTACCTTCTACAAAAGAACACATTTCCGCTTGGTGTAAAGAGAATGGCCTTGACCTTGCACGAGACACCAAAACCAACACATCCGATTCGAAGAGATAGAAGCGAGCAAGTGGCAGGATCCATAGCACGAAGCCAGCCCAAATATCTGCGGAGCATCCTTTAGGCCGGGGGGCAGGGAATACACATCGACAAGTTGGTTGGTTTTTTTTCTTCTGACCTCCTCACAAGATACCTGGCTTCTTCTTTTTCGAACATTCATTAGAACATTTTCGGGAAAATTCGAATTCGAACTTCAAATTGACGATGCGTGCTTTCTTCGATTGTAAAATCAAGTTTTGATTTTTGTGAGAATCGTTTTCTCGCTGCTTTTGCATTATCGTATGCTGTTTTTGTTTTGTTCGATTTCCGTTTTGTAAGGAAAACTTCGAATGAGATTTATGAGTGTTTTGTTGTGAGGATTTTTTTTTTTTTTGATTTACTTGTTTTGCTCAAATCGTGAACGTTTTGCGTTTGTGTTTTGACAGTTTGAAATGTGGTCAACAAATAAAAATGTTTGGGCACATATGTGTGCAAAGAATACTACCAAAACCACATGGTCTAACATTAAAGAAAATTATAATTTTTATTTTTAAAAACAAAAAAAGGACTTTTCTTATTTTTTTTTTATATAAGTCTATAATTTTTTTTTTTGAAAAACTATTATTTCTCATTTTTATAAGCAAAAAGAATGTGATTAACAAACTGTCATTACAGATATGTTTTATTTGCAAAACATATTTCTGAAAAATAATTGAAAACAAAATTGCTAATCTCACTGTTCAAACTATTTTTTTTAAATATTAAAACAAATATAATCTCTTCATATTACTAATCCGTAAAGCCAAAAAAAGTAATATGTTTGATCATGCATACACTTTAGGAAATTTGAACTAGTTTCTTCAAACAGATCTGAACTTATATCAATTTAAACTTGATCAAACTTAAAAAAAAAAAAACATCACCGAGAAACATGAGTTCAAAGTATAAAATAATTTTTAAAAAAAAAGGAAAACCGACTTTAAGGAAAATGCGCTAAAAAGTAAAAACATAATTTTTAATTTTACGAACGAGTTGAAAAAATTGAATTATTTAATATCATTTTATACTTATTAGAACTTTTTTAAATCGCCACCAAAATTGAAGTATGATTTTTGTAAGTTGGAACAAACTTCGAAAAGTTCTAATAAGTATAAAATTGATATTAAATAATTAATTTTTTTCCAACTCGTTCATAAAATTTAAAATTATGTTTTACTTTTTAGCGCATTTTCCTTAAAGTCGTTTTTTTTTTTTTTAGAAAGGTTATTTTATTTTTCCCTTTTTAGTTTTTAATTTAGCGGGGGGCTTCGCCTCTGCGATTATTCACCAAGAAATTCAAGTAACAACATAACATTACATTCAATTACAACATACATTGTTTACATTTTGTCTCAACAATGTATATCGTAAAGCAATCCCTATCCATGGCAATAAATGCTGGGTAAACGAAATGTCATTGTTGTACAACTTCTGTTTAACAATGAAAACATTTTGAAACGGATAAATTGTTTAAATAAACTCCGGTTAATCGACATTTCCGAATATATAACAGCCGAATAACCGATTATTGTTTGGCAGATTTTGCTTAAGTGGATTTTTCTCCATCCAACAAAAAAAGAATATTCGAAATCGGACAATATTTTTTTTTTCAAACGGTCCAGTTATTTGAGAATTCCGGATAAATGCCGGATAACCGGACATTTTTTTTAAAATTGCTCCCAAGTGAAACATCCCCTATCCAACAAAAAAAAATTATGCAAATATCAGAAGAAGCGAACATACATAAAAAAAAATTGATAACCACTCAAGTTGGCGCAGGCCTCCGTGGCCGAGTGGATTAGGGCATCAGCTGGGAATCCAAGGGTCCCCGGTTCAAAACCTTGCGATGTACTAGACTAAAGAATAGTAAAAAGTAGTGATATTGCGATCGGAGGGTTGCCAACTTCTCTACCAAAATACTCGAATGTTGTCCAGAACATCCACAAAAAATAACGACGTGTATACGGGACTGGTGCACGATACATCTGATCGGGGTCTAAAGTCCCGACGTCTATTGAAGGCATTGGGTGCCAGCTCAGGTGTTGTCCTCGTCATCTGACTATGGTTCAAAAATACGAGGCATCGTTCCCGAGTCTTTCCTTCGAGATAGGCCCCGAACCGTCGCCAATAGCCCACTGTGCAGCTCTAGTGCAACGTTAATTAACCAAACCAAACCAACCCAACCCAACCTTTCTTCCGAATAGTATGCATCCGCGCGGCACGATAAAGTACATTGTCGCTCAATGGCAGCTCCAGTGTTTAGTAATATTTTAGCTCAGTAATAATATCTTCTGTCTAATATTAGAACTCTATTGCCAAAAAAATGTGCTTAGTCTTTGATAATATTGTCGGTCGGTCGGTTAGTTTCAGCGAAACTTTCAGTACCAACACGGTTTCGTTTGGTTTGATTAATTAACGTCGCACTAAAGCTGCACAGTGGGCTATTGGCGACGGTTGGGTGTCTATCTTGGAGGAAAGACCCTGGAACGATGCCACTTATTTTTGAACCATGGTCAGATGACGAAGACAAAACCTGAGCTGGAACCCGACACAAACTCAATAGGACATTGGACCCCAACCAGTCCCATATACACGCCAGTATAATTTGTTGGATGTTCTGGACGACTTTCTAGTATCTTTTGTAGCGAAACTGGCAAATTCTCCGATCGCATGATCACTACTTTCTAACTTTTCTTTGTTAAGTACATCGCACGGATTCGAACCAGCAAACCTCCGATTACTAGATGAACGACTTTATCCACTGGGCCACTGGAGGCCACTGTTGGGGAGGAATTAGTTTTTGCAATTGTTTGGATTGTTTGGCAACGGCTTGTTTTCCTGATCGATGCTTATTACTAGGTTAAGTTGGTGATTTGTATGTGATTTTTGCTGTTGGAAACTGACGATGTAATGCGTTAGTGAGATTGGGTATGGCTTAAATTATTTTTATGAATTTTAATGGTTGATTTTATTTCCGATGTCCACCAGTCGGGATTGATTGAACATTCAATAAACTATCCTTGTTCGAAATTTGTTTCTTCTTCTTTTAACTGAATTTAAACATCACACTGAGTTACAAAATGCATGTCCATATTCCACTAACAATATATATAGAATAATATTGGAACATGATGCAAGCGCGGATCCAGGTGGGGGGTAAAGAGGAAATTACCCCCCCCCCCCCCCTAACATCTAAGATTATATTTTCAAAAGTCACCTTAGGCAATGAAAAATTTCAAACTAAGGGGGTCAAATTTGGTGTTTATGATAACAATATACTGTATTACCCCCCCCCCTAACAATAATCTCTGGATCCGCCCTTGACATGATGGTTTTGATTTCTTTTCAAAATTCAGCGGATGCTTTCTCCATGCTGCTCAAAGAATGCATATTGTGGAACATTTATAAGAAAAACTTATTGAACCGCATTTTACCAATTGTTACTTTTAAAGAGCCTATTTAGAATGAGGAAGAATTACTATCACAGAAAAAAGAACAACAGTGGAGTAAAATATTATTTTATCTTGGTTGTTTTTGGTATGTTTGCTTTAATCTAAGAACCACAAATCTATATAAATATTTAAGGTTATGTATTTCTCTATATTGACCGCAAAAATCAGTTCTTTGTTTACGATACCAACGAGAATAATTCTTAGTTTGCAATGTTTATTAAGAGATTAACCCATATTTTTTCTAACAGGCATTCAGTGTCTTTTTAGAAACGCGCTTATCAAATAGCATATGTTCATAGATAAATAGAAACGGCAATAAAAGTAAAGGTACAAATGTATTATCACGGGGCACCGAAAAATTGAAATTTAGAAATGCATAGAAGTCGCCAATATGACTATTAACGGCCAACGATGGGCAACGGCGATAGGTTGAGCATGATGCCAGTTTCTTCGGTTTAAAATCGGGCCTCGGTGGCTCCGATGAAAAGTTCGATGATTAAACGCGATTGGTTGGATGGAATGCACAGTAGACTATTACAACGTTGTACAATGGGCTATTGGTACGGACACATTTGAAAAGTAATTGACATTTATTAATTGTTTAAGTAACTTTGTTTTGGTTTAGTTAAGGCAATATTTGAGCCACACAATGGGGTATTAAAGACGATCCAATGTTATTATGTAACGAATGGTTAATTGAATAAGCGTCGCATTAGGGCTGCGCAATGGGCTATTGGAAATGGTTCCGGATCTATCCCGAGAAAATGTGGAATTATTTTAAAATGACGGACCTGTGGTTTCACCCCACTCTCTAAACTTTTGCGCGACTTTGATATTTACTGGGATAATTTTATCGTCTGCGAATTTTTTTCGTATCGTCTGCGAGTTTTGTTTCTATACGAGCTCTTCTTTTGTTGTTACATTTTGCATGGCTTTTTTTTTACAAATTTCATAACTTTTTTAATCCTGATGACGCTCTTTGAAAATTTCCGTTTGGTCTAAAGTAGCCTCTTTTTAGTTACTGGCGAATTGTTTCAACTAAATACGGTTATGTATCTGTTTGAAATTTTCATTTATATGTATATTTTTTTCATTTTATATTCTATGTATAACTAGTTTTATTTTGGAATATTATGCTTTATATTGAGGTGTGATGCCCCAAAACGACTGCCCGAAGGGCAGTCGTTTAAGAGTGCTGTCGAAATGCCCCAAACGACTGCCCGAAGGATTGCCTGTAAGCACCATGATCGACTGCTCGGAGGGGGTCATGGATGTGATCCTGAGTAGTCGGAGGCCGAAGGCCGGAGACCCCAAAATCGACGTAAGGAGTCTGGGACTTTAAGCGCGCGGTACGCGTGTGCGCTGAAGAGTGCCGTCAAAATGCCCCAAACGACTGCCCGAAGGATTGCCTGTAAGCACCATGATCGACTGCTCGGAGGGGGTCATGGATGTGATCCTGAGTAGTCGGAGGCCGAAGGCCGGAGACCCCAAAATCGACGTAAGGAGTCTGTGACATTAGCGGGCGGTACGCGTGTGCGCTTAAGAGTGCTGTCGAAATTCCCCAAACGACAGCCCGAAGGATTGCCTGTAAGCACCATGGTCGACTGCCCGGAGGGGGTCATGGATGTGATCCTGAGTAGTCGGAGGCCGAAGGCCGGAGACCCCAAAATCGACGTAAGGAGTCTGTGACTTTAAGCGCGCGGTACGCGTGTGCGCTTAAGAGTGCCGTCGAAATGCCCCAAACGACTGCCCGAAGGATTGCCTGTAAGCACCATGATCGACTGCTCGGAGGGGGTCTTGGATGTAATCCTGAGTAGTCGGAGGCCGAAGACCACAAATACCCGGAAACATAAATCGACGTTAGGAGTCTGTGACGTTAGTGCCACGGTACGTACGTGCGCTTAGAACCGTGTATGGCATTCGTGATGTCCACACGACTTGAAACGACTAACCAACAGCGGATCAACTGATCGCGAGTGCTAATCGCAACATTCGCTTTTAAACGCATTAACTTAATGTCAGTTATTTGTATATTTCCGATATTCGTCGATCTGTAAAATATCATCTGACCAGGGTGCTAAATTACGAGGCAGTATTCCCGGGTCTTTCCTTCTATATAGATCTCGAACATCATTAACTTTCCATTAGAAATAGTAACATCCGTCCTTTAACCATGGTTCAAAAATACGAGACAGCTTTCCCGTGTCCTTCTTTCAAGATATATGCGAACCGTTTACAATAGCCCAAAGTGCAGTTCTAGTGTGCGCTAATTAATCAATCGCGAAAGCAACCAACAAGGCAATCGCCGATCATCCATTTTAAAGCAAAATGTTTGGTTTGGATAAACATGATCTAGAACTACACATTGGGCTATTTAATACAAATGTAAATAAAAGTATTACTCTTATCAAAGTGTACTGGCAACGATACAAATTTATTTCGTGTTCGAAAGTTTGTTTATATTTTTAAAACGGCGATAGTTTGCTCTTATTACATTAATTTGTTACTAAAATATCAGAAATTACGAAAAAATAACATTCCGATATTAAATCAGTAAATTATAACATTTATAAATATAATATTTAGCATCGTTCCATTGTACTACGACTGCATAATCGAGGGTTACCGTCTCGTTTGGCGGGATTAACAAACGAGTCACAGAATTGGCGAAATGGCGACTTAATTTTGTTGAAAATTCGGTGCCCCGTGATAGTACATTAGTTCCAAAGTAAATACGCTATTTTTCCCTTTGGAAGATCCTCTTAGGGATGTTTCTTGAAGCGAAAAAACCTAATTGCTGGGTTGACAAATGACAAGTATCCAAGATTGATGACAAATGACATGTATCCGAGATCGACGAATGACGAAGACGATGAGTTTCTTTTTTTAAGCCTCTTTTGTAATAGCTTCGGGTGACGAGTTCTGGAATTATTTTATTCTCTTGTTTGTGTTTGGAAATTAAAAGAATTAGAATGAAACAGAGAAACAATATCATTACATGTTTTTTTTTTAAAAAAACTGTGTGGTTATATTTAAACTGTTTGCCTCGTAGTTGAGTGGATAGAGCCTCTAGCGGTTTAGGTTACTGGGTTCGAATTCTTATTCCCAGTATCTTGAAATATTGATTTTGAAAAGGAATTAAAAAAAAAGGTAAATGACATTCTTATTTAAAAAGGGACATTAGCTTATTTTAACTGTCTCATTCATGCTTATTCAAAGAAAATAACTGCACTGTCATATGGAAAATATTTATGATATATAAAATAAGCAGTTAAAATGTAGAGGTTGATAATGCATTGTAAAAATTATATATATACAATAATAAAAAATATATATATACAATAATAAAAAATAATAATTAAGTGTTAAGAAATAATAAGAATTTTTAAATAAATTTTAAAAGCGCGATTTTTGAGATTAAAATATAAAAGCACCAGATAAAATTTGCGAGGAAAAACAAATATGAAATAGATCTTAAGTGAAAAATAAGCGAAGATATTCTATTTTTAATTTTTAAGATTGTGTTATCAACGTTTTGTAACAACGTTGCTTTTTAATTTTCCAAATTAAAATTTAAGAAATGTGTTTTAGAAGCATGAAAACTCTTTTAATAAAAACTAACAAGATTTAAAAATTTGGAATTAATGTGCATAAATAGACGATGAATAACACTATGGGAACATTTTTAGTCTTATTTGCAGTGGAAAGAGATGTGTGCAGTTCATCAAATTCATTCTTATCTTTTCGTTATATATATAGTTTTGATATATGCTCAATAGATGGCAGCAGCAAAAATATAAAACTAGGAAATTTTTTACTTATAAGCTTAACATCCATCAAGCTCTTAAATAAGCAATTATATTATATATTAAAAACAGTAATATTGTTATATAAAAAGTAATATTATAATAATAATATATTCATATTATTATATTAAAAGTAATATTAGAATAGTATATTTAATATTATTATATTAAAAGTAATATTAGAATAGTATATTTAATATTATTATATTAAAAGCAAATGAAAAATATAAAATAAATTATCGCAGATTTCTAGATTAATGAGTACATCTGAATTGCTACTGTTTGCTGAAAGAAAACATTTCTATTGCTTGCAGCGCTGAATCGTAGAAAGAAAAATCGAAAATTTTCAGGTAGATGTTCGTTAATTTACCAATTAAGAAATTACTTATTTGTTATATGTGTAGGTTTTAAGATACAAGTTGACATTGACTCTCAAAGCGAACTTAACAAAAAGTTTATGTTTGGACAAACATAAAAAAGATGTACCAAAGAAATGAAAATAAGATAAATAATTTGTGATAACTCAGTTCATTTTCTACATATCGACATTAAATAAATGGGGAGGGGATCTACTACTGTGCTATTATTTATTTAATCTTGCCAAATTTCATTAATATCGGTTATACAGATGCTAGAATTAGTATAGCAAATTTTGATTATTGAGTCATTCGGAAAAACGTACATTGAAAACAAGTTTACAGAACTCGTCTTCTGATTTGTATATAAAAATCCTTGACTTTAAAAACTTCTTAAAAGAAAAAAATGTAGTGAAAAGATATTTTACGTAGTCTTATCATAATCGGATGTATAAGTTCATTGAATTTCGAGTTGTGAGCTTGTTTTATGCACATAACTTTATTAGCGTGGAAACAGCACATCCATCGCTGACCTCAACGCAAACTAGACCTCGCGTAACTTGTCTCCTAGTCACCGCATTTAACGCCGCCACTAGTGATTCCAAAATGTATAGGAAAGTGTAAAAATGTAGCTACGAAGATAATGGAAGTGGTTAAATCGTATACAATATTATTTGTATGAATATTTTTATAATTTGTAACGTTTGAGAAAATAACGTGCAATTGTAAAATTTAAAATATCCAAAATGTCAACAACACACCACAATTGAAAATCCTTATTCGCGAAGTTACTAATGGAAGATTTTAATTTGCAAAGTTAACCTTTTCATCTGCAGTGTTGCTTTACAGCAACAATGAATTGAAACTAATATAACTTCTCGGGTTAACAACTATAATTTAATAGGCATTTGTAAAAAGGAAAAATTTTCTATGTTAAATGTATGAAGCATATTCTCTTTTCAGAAATACCGATTAAATTTTGAAACTTTTTTCAATACATAACTGTAATTGAAACTGCTTTTTCGGTATTTAGCGCGCATTTAGGTTAGTGCTTCTTAATTTGTAAAAAACTAAAAAGTCACTCTCAAAAAGAATTATTACCTAATTCTTTTATTTTTACTCCTTTTTTTTTTCTTCTTCCTTTTATTCCTTTTTAAATCTTTTTTTATTGCATTTTTTTGTTAAAGTCTTACAATACGACCATTTTTATTTTGCTAATAATGTAAATATGTTTAATTTAAATTGCCTTAATTAGATATGATATTTCAAAAGTGAAATATCATATCTAATCGTAATTGGAATGATATCTATCATAATTGGAAGCTTTAAATATTGCTTCATTGATCTTTTATTGTGACTTTCCATTGATGCTTTTAATGAGTTATCTAAAAGTCCTGTAAAAAAACAATTTGACGTTATATTTAGATGTCTAGAAAACATAATTAAAATAAATGTGATTTACAACGACGAAAGAGCTGGGGCTGAAAGGCTTTATCATGTATTTGAAAACTAGTTATGCTGCGAAGTTTGATTTGTGTAAAGATCTGTAATATCCATTACAGATGCTTGTTCACTGACTTTTGTGCCTATCAATTTTAACGTATTCTACCGTAGTGGCATAAAAATCAACTTCTTCAACTGTAACATTTAATTTTTACATTTAATCTTTAAATTTCATAGACGCAAAAATTGTAAGAATTTGATAAACTTCGTTTAGTTCAATTTTATCACGGCAGCTGGCAGCACTAACGTTTATTTACGTGGAACTAGAATAAAATTTCTCTCTCTCTGTGAGAGAGAGAAAAAAAAAACAATTTTTTATAAATTGAATATTCTGGTTCAGTATCGTTAACTGTAAAAATTGCTGTACATTGCTATTAACATCTTTAACAGAAGCCAACTTTAAGTAAAAATTTTATTCATTTCTTTCTAATTAATATTTGTAATACATTTTTTAATTCAACACATGTAACAATAGTAATTGCAGATTTGAATATATGAAAGTGGCTTCAATATAAAATATTTTATACTAAAAATGCGTTTAGTTTTGGATCCAGTCGGGATAAAAAAAATTGCACTGTTAAGTGACTAATCCAGTGATTTGCAATAAGAAATTAAAAGGGATGAGTGTGGTACTTAATAATTTGCCTTTAATATGGGACAGGTGAATACGTCATGGTCCAATGCCCTAACGCCTATGTAAGGTTACATGGGGTGTCAGCCCAAATGTTCTTCTCGTCATCTAACCATGGTTCAGAATTACGAGGCAGCATTCGCAGGTCTTCCTTCGGGTTGGGTTTGGTTGGTTTAATAAACGTCGCACTAGAGCTGCACAGTGGGCTATTGGCGACGGTTCGGGGTCAATCTCGAAGGAAAGACCCGGGAACACATTCATACATGCACCACGTTATTTTAGAACCATGGTCAGATGACGAGGCAACACCTGAACTGGCACCCAACGCCTTCAATAGACGTCGGGACTTTGGACCCCGATCAGATGTATCGTGCACCAGTCCCGTATACACGCCAGTATAATTTGTTGGATATTCTGGACGACTTTCTAGTATTTTTGTAGCGAAGCTGGCAACTCTCCGATTGCAAGATCACTACTTTTTTACTTTTCTATGTCAAGTCCATTGCACGGATTCGAACCACCAATCCTCTGATTAGTAGCTGAACGCATTACCAACTGAGCAACTGGGGCTCCGTCTTCCTTCGGGATAGACCTGTATATCTAGTCAATCAAAGTGTAGAGTCACTGTGCAGCTGTTGAGCGACGTTAATTCAACGAACCAACCATATCATCATATGGTAAAGCTGGTATCTAGATCTATCATTTGGCCAAGTGGTGTGGTTCCTATTTGAATAGGTTGCCCAATTATGAGTTAAATGTCAGTCCACTTAACTTTACAGTCAAGGTGAGGGACTTACACCACTTTGCAACCAACCAAACCCCCATATGAAAATATCTCAGATCAATCCCAGTCACTGAACTCTAACTGTAACTTCTGGAAGGCTCAAAAAATTTTTTCTCTATGGGTGCGTTGAAGCCAATGGGGAAGCAGCCGTACTGTGACCCAACATTTTTTTAAAAGTAATTTAGTAGTGTTTTTTAATAATATAGCACTGTATGAATATTAAATGTATATAAATATTATATTTTATTCTTATAGAATTAATTTTAATATTGTCAAATAAATAGTTTTTGCTTTTAATTTTCAAGTACTTCGACTTGCGAATGACTTTCTATTTTAATAGCAAATTGCATTTAAAATGGGTTTCAAAGAAAATAGAAAAAAACTCAGCCATAAACAATACATGCCGGCTTATTTTAGCATGAAAAATATACGAAATATTGCGGTAGAGATTAACGTGGTGTACAGCATGGGTACTTCCACATTGGCTTCAAATCAACAAAATGTCTTGCTCAATCCAGGGAGGCTTCCGTGGTCGAGTGGATTGGGGCGTCACCTGGGAATCCAAGGGGTCCCCGGTTCGAGCCTTTGCGCAGACTAGACTAAAGAATAGTAAAAAGTAGTGATATTGCGATCAGATGGTTGCCAACTTCGTTACCAAAATACTAGAATGTTGTCCAGAACATCCACAAAAATTAATGATGTGTATACGGGACTGGTGCACGATGAATCTGATCGTGGTCCAAAGTCCCGACGTCTATTGAAGGCGTTGGGTGCCAGCTCAGGTGTTGTCCTCGTCATCTGACCATGGTTTAAAAATACGAGGCATCGTTCCCGGGTCTTTCCTTCGAGATAGGCCCGATCCGTCGCCAATAGCCCACTGTGCAGCTCTAGTGCGACGTTATTTAACCAAAAACCCCCAAAAAACTTGCCCAATCCAGAAGTTACATTTAGAGATCAGTGATCTCAATACACTTTAAGAACACACATCATTAAAGAATCATATGAAAATGTAATCAAAGCAGATTTATTCCCCATTCTGTATAATTTTTTCAATACAACAGTTTAGATGATTCACCAGACACTAGAAAACACTCGGAAGTATACCAAATACAGCAATTTAGACCATTCATCAAACGATAGGGATACTCAGAAGTAATTCAAGTACAGCAAATTAGTAGCGGACTCTCAGAAATATAAGTTCCGGATGGAGTTAAGTTCCATGGGCATCCTGCATTTGGGGCAGATGCTATCGGATCCATCGTACTGCAGAGACTGAATGCAGTCGTAGCAGACCAGATGACCGCATTGGGTGGCGACGATCCTCTTGCCTCTCAGGGAAAGTTTGCACACTGGACACTCCAGAACGAAGTGAGGTTTCTTGCTCAGTCCGTCCTTTTCCAGTGTGTCTGCGGCTGAATAAAAGAGAATATTAAAAATATATCTTCTGCGAACAACCGTGTATAATCAAATGGAATTCTAGGTCACCGTCAACTTAGAACTATAGTTTGCCATTTTGGAGTTCCTTGGTTGGATTGTATTCCCTCCGTTCCATTTGGATTACGAACAACCTATCGCAAAGATCTATAAAGTATTCTTTTTTAAATAAGGAAAACCGATCTTAAGAAAAATGTGCTATAAAATAAAAAATAAATTCTAACCCACGTTTAATTTGCAAACCCAAATCTCCATTTGAACTTGACTTCCTGGAGGCGTTTCATATTTTTAGCAATATTGATTCGATTGTCAATGAAACATTTGCGGTCCCAGTATTCCCCGCCTGTTGGCACACAATAGTTAACTCCAACCGATTGAAATAGTTTTTTGTTTTTTGTTCTTTAGCAACACTTTCAATTCTGGGTTTATTTATATTTTATTACACACAGCCTATTCATGTTCTGCTGATGAAGGGAGATGTTTCTCCCGAAGCATGTCCAGATTTGATGGACTTTTATTGCGTACTTTAACGTTGTATTTGTATTTTAATAGTCTTATCGCAATGTTCTATAAGACGAGTTTTTATCTTATAGTATATTATTCTGCCAACTTTTTCTGCCCCCATAACTCCACGTGATATCAGTATATGTGAATAAATGACATACCGTCGATTGCGTCAACCAGGTTGGTCATTTATCCACTCTCTCCTCTGACCTTCATACCGCGTGAGCCCAAAACTTACGCCAAACCTTATGGTACAGTGTGGCATATTCCGAGACTCAATTTTTTTTTTATTTGGAAGAGAAGTCCTTCCAATGCTTTAAATTTGAAAAATATTTTAGAGCAGAGATTTCTTATAAACTTTTATATCACACGTACTACTGGGAAAACTGTTGACACACTAACGGATATACACGTCCGTATCTGTCAGGTGACTGAGCTTGCCGAAGATGCAAAAACGAGCAAATCAAACAGGCCCGCGTATGGTAGTACATTGGAAACTGTCTATTAAATTCCCTCCCGATCGAGATATCCCCTCTAAATTTTCGTAAGCAGGATTCTTTTCCTACTTTTTCCCCCACATTTGACCATCCATACATCTGTCCCAAGACTTGCATACCTCCGCCCCAGGCCAGGACTTGCATACCTCTCCCCCAAGACTTGCATACCTTCGCACCAAGACTTGCATACCTTTGCGTTTGACCCCTTTGGGTGTGTCTTGGGGATGGGCCACTCTTGCCGACGATCTTTCCATGAGCTCATCTTCGTCCGAACCAGCATCCTCGTCACTTTCTTCTTCGGTCGAATAGGGAACAACTTGGTCTCTGAGTCTGTTGCCAATGCCAACTCTCCCCGTGCCAAACTCTCTTTGCTGGTGATGGGCATGACGATTTCCGACCTCCACAACCTCTCTGACCTCGTCGTCACTGTCAGAGTCCTCGTCGCTGCTAAACTGGCGTCGTCGTCTGTCCTGTAAGGAGGATCTATGATATGATATCGAAGTCATTGCAAAACGTGAGCATGGGACAGTGACTGCTCGTCTACAAGGGCTGCAAAACAGCTTCCCATTTATTTTTTTAATATACATATATATTTAATAGACGAGACGATATTTTGTCCCAATCGCTCATCCTAAACTATATAACCAATTTTTGTTATATTAATATGTCATTTGAAACTATAGATATGTAAAAAATTTAAAATATTAAGTAATTAATATTTATTATTGCTCGCCATCTGCATCTCTGAGATTGACGTCACCGCAAGGGGCGCGGGTAGCCTTGCATTAAAGTATTTGGCTCAAAATCGGTGGGTTGTAAGTTCGAATATCTACATTGTTTTGATATTGTGGATAGCTCGTGATCGGAGAGTTGCAAGCTTCATTCACTGTCTACAAAAAAGACCCGCAAAAATTTTCATCTAAATTTTTTAGTAGTTGTTCCATTTTAGCCTGTTCTTTTAACTTGAAACGACTTTTAGTTTGGTTAATAGGGTATTATCGTAGCCATCAAATATGTTGCCACACATATGATAAACTGAATCTTTCGCGAAATTGTACAACCAATCAGAGTTCGTTAAACACTTGCATATTTTAATCAATAGACAACCGCAAAGCAATTGCTACTTGACATTGCACCTAGAAAATAGACACCAGTGTTCACCAGGTGCGCACGCAACCGTTGACGAAGAAATATAAACAAAACTTTAGACTGCCACATTTAGAAGTTATTCGCCTTGGCGAGAAATCCGCCTCAAACACGATATCTCAGCTCCCTAGTGCCCATACACCCTTTTGATACACGCCCATGACGTTTCACATTCCCGCAATGTGGCCGCAATACAGCCCTTTTAATATTTTAGAACTGTTTTTTTTTTCAAACTTTTCCAAACATGAGATTTGAAAACACACCGATTGAAATATTTTCCCCAGCATTCAGCAAATTTAAAAAATGTAATGGTTCCCCAGTAAAAGGAATTTATTTGCCGAAAAAATGTGGAGTATGTACTTCACTTCGTTAACATGCAAGTTTAATTATTTAGTCATTATACATTGTTTAATGTTATGTAGAAATCTATATTTAAATTTTCAATTTGAAATAAAAATTAAATTTAAGATGAGCACTACCCCATTTATGCCCCAAGGCTACCTAACGAGTCGCCACCGATACAGGGCACTCCGCCAAGGTAGTTTTTGATCGCCAATTTTGTTGACAAGATGGCTGGGGCTGCAATTTTTGAATACATATGCTGGGAAATATAAATATGAGTTTAAACCCTTTTATAGTCTTAAGTTATCAATGGATAAATAAATGGCTTACAGTATACTATTATGGATTATTTTCTGTATAAACCTTCAATGCTGCAATTTTTATAGCTTTTTAAAATTATTACTTTAGTTAACATAAACAATACAATGTGGTTAAACTTAAAAATAAGAGGGCACTCTGCCAAGACGTTAAAATTATTGTTGCCAAATATGAATTTAGCTCAAATTAGGTAGTGTAAAATACACATTGTGACAGGTAAACTAGCGGGTTATAGAGATTGTAACCCATAAATTTTTGTCAACAAGGTTGGCGAGGAAAGCAGTTTTGATGTAGATCCCCCTTATAAGTCTTACCTAAAATGTGTTACACTTTACATTACAAAAAATGGCGATTCCGAAACCCAATTAAAATTCTCTACCAAAGAAATAACTTTTAAAAATGTGCTTAAAATACACAGAATTATGGAAACGCAATAATATACAAATAGCTGTTCGAGTAAGAAAACACTCGTAAAATACATTTATTTTGAATTATTCTATGAATAGTAAATTTTACAATTCTATTATAGAGTTCACTTATTTAAACAACAAAACATCGCCAATGTTAGATAATCAATATGTTTGCTAAGTTTTGCCTTAAAACCAGCTACATGTAGTATCAGAATGGAAACACTATTTACGTTTTTAGGACAACTCATTCTCCATAAATCGGTAACAAATAGCACGACTGATATACATTTAGTCTCGTGTCATAGGAAATTAGGCGTCGATTTGTAAAAAATCTTGAAATTAAAAAATTACTTACGGGATACAACGTAATTCGACCTAACCACGGTCGAAAACCGATTTGCAATATGAAGTAAGCAATCACTTAAAAAGTAGGTACTACCGAACTATTCGGCGCTATTCCAAAGAACTACTTTGTACTAATATTTGGAGATAATTTATTTTATAATTTAACTTACCTATGAAGTGGAAATAATAGCATCCTTTACTGATTTGGAACTTGTACGGCATCTTACATACAACTACACGAACGGTTATATTTTGAGTTTTTATACTTTTAAATTCGTGTGTTTAATAACGCAGTCCTCATTGAAAACGCACTACCAGCTGAATTTGTTTGTACCTACTTTAAGGTTGTTATCTCCCTTCCTGTGAAAACTCACCAAATCACATCCACCTCCTTCTTTACGCCGTGGAACTAACAGCGGGAGTATCCTCCTCTTGTTGGCGAGGTTTCGTTTTAATATACTCGTATTTCTATATATATACTGAAATGGAGTTCCACGTAAAACTGTTCCGGCCGTGTTCCCACACTGCCACACACATTTTTTTTTATATAATTACTTGGGATAATAGTGTTATGCATGTTGACGTTTGACGAGAAAATTTAAAAGATTTTTCTATAAAGATGTTATGTATAAGTTGCATTTGCACCACTATTTTAAAATCGCGTTGTTGAAAACAGCGTTCGCCGGACCAGTTCTCAGTTCAGATTGCGCCAAGGCTATGTATTTTTAAATATATATAATTTGTAAGTTATAAAACGTGTTTGATGAATTTTAACTCTAAATGATGTGGCGAATCAAGGATAGTGAAGACCATATATATATATATATATATATATATATATAGTCTCAAAGAAACAATTTATTGTAAGGATTTTTTTTAAATATGCCTTTCTGAATGAGTAAATTATAACAGCTGTAATATTGGTTTTTAGATGGAAAGTTGCTTGGTGGAACATACTAATTGTTTGGCGAATTTGAACCCAAATCGCCAAGTCGTGCCCAACATTATTATATATATACCAGACTTGCAGGATTTCTCTCTTATTCTGTACTTTAACCGAATCCTAATACTACTTGGTTCAATTAAAATTGCCGATAAAAAATACCTTTAAAATAAGTAGCTACATCAATGGAATGCTTCCATTGTCATAAAGAAATTATTTATTATGGACTTGTAGCAAATTCTTAATTTTGTCATCAAGTATAATTTAACCGTTGATTTACGCAAGAGCTTCATGTATAAACAAAATTCGAATCGGATAGAATTTTTATCAAATTTAAGAAACATCGATAAAACTTCAAAATTATCTTTTTGCTTTTATTTAACATTAGTTTTCGTATACTCTAATTGTAAATTTGAAATTGTCCTCTAAAAATACTTACCATTTTAATTCAAGAAAATCGGTAATTTTTTTTAATCAAACTCTTTTAACGGTTAGTAATTTGACTCTTGATATTTTTTTAATTAAAATCATTCATCAGTTAGAACGTGAGCTTTGCTTGCTGGTTTTTATTTCTGGAACTAGCCATTCTTCAATTTTACTTATTTATAAATTGCCTCAAAATATAATTAAAATAAAGATCCTCGTAAATGTTTTGTCGTGATGAAACGTCTTTAAAATCGCCTACTGTGAATCTTCGAGCATGGATCATCTGTAGTAGAGGAGGCATCATGTAGTAGGCTCGCAACCCTCTGGTTGCTAGACGACGATCCCAAAGCTTTCGGAAAAACGTTCGTGCGAGGTCCAGTCACTGAACTATAATTGTAACTTTTGGAAGGCTCAAATCGATTTCTCTTATGGACGTGGTTGAAGCCAGCCATACTATACCTCAACTAATTTTTAAAAGGGATTTTGTGGGGGGTTTTCTTCTGAAACCGTTATATAAATGTTAAATATGTTCTGATATTTTACTTTCTACATATAGTATCAATTTGTATATCGCCGAAAATATAATTTTTTCTTTTTGCCGCTTATCCTCTTTATTTTCTGTTAAAATGAATTTCAAAGAATAGGCATTCAAAATTGGTTTTTAATGGAAATTTTTTAAAAAAATAGCCAAAAGCATATTTTAGCATGAACAATATAAAGAAGAGTATAAATAGAAATGGGATACAATATTTTAAACTTCAATTAGCTTCAAGTCAACAAACTGCCTTGCACAATCCAGAAGTTATGGTTAGAGATCAATGGGTCCAGTTTACGTCTGTGATCACTGTAGTAGAGGCAGTGGCGGATTTAATGGGCGGCAAATGGACAGTTGCCGCCTGGGCCCCTTTGTCTTGGGTCCATTTAGGGCCCCTCGACTCCAAAAATTAGAAAAAGGAGGAAGACAAATAATTGTTTCTTTTATTTTTAACATATTTTAATTTTACTAAACATTTCGCTGAAATTATCTGTTTGGATTCCTTTATCCTTATGCATATGAATAGACAGGTGCCCCTTCTTCAACGGGCCCGGGCCCACTCCTCTTTACAGGCCCCATTATCGAATAGGTCCGTGCAAATAGAACTTGTACTTAAGGTTTCTGAGCAGCCCCCAAATCATCTACGACGCGGGGGCAGGGCCTGCTTTTGTAAAGAGCCCAAACGTGGGGCCCCTTACCAGACGCAGGGCCCTGCGCGAAGGTAGCTGCGAGAATCCATAGTTTGTGGATTCTCGCAGCTACCTTCTCTAAAGCATGCTATTGAAACCATATTGTGGTTTGTCTCTTCTAGCCACGACCGCATAATTTCGTTAATCTTAAAATACTTCATTATAAGCTGTCAGTTTATTCAAAACAAAACCATATCCCATGTTTTCAATAATGGTTTTAAATGTATTGCTTTTGTTGGTCCGCGAAAACACCTGCTCTTTGATTATTATCTCAATTTCTCTAAAAACAAGCGAGCGATTTGTTTCCTTTTTTTACGAATCAACCCATCGTCGTTTTTACGAATCAACCCATTACAAATCAACCCCAGGACGTAGACCAGTCGGCTCGTATCGCTCTTTTTATTTTTATTCTGAAAATAGATCAGACACCCTTTCTTTTATCCTATGTAACTGTTATATTAAAATGTTGTATTATCAATTGAATAATTATATATTCAACAATTTATTATTTATTTCATTTGCTAATATTTAAATTGATAATTTATATTTATTCAGAACATTGTCCAATTAAACTTTTCTTAGAGAGATTATAACTTTACGATTTCTCTACTATGAGAGATCCATGCTCGAAGGGTTTGGCAGTACAAAAAATAGTGAGTAAGCAATAGTTAAGAGTCCAACCGAGCATACTATTTTATTGATTGTAAATAATGTTACGTATATAATAAAAAGGTATAGCTCTTCAGGCATCTGTCTGTATACGGCGGGTAGTATCTTAGGGGTGTATACGGCGGACGGTATTGGGTCCAATTCTCTTTCTGCAAGTTGGGCACGCGCGGCTGTACCTGCCGCTCAAGATCGTCTGCATGCAGTCCAAGCAGGTAAGGTGGCCGCATTCGGTGGCAACAATCTCTTTGGTCTCCAGAGGTTCTATGCACACTGGACACTCCGGAAATATGGGGGACCCCTGGGTCCGATCTCCGTCTTTCGATGTTCTTGCGACTAAACAAAAGAATAAGGTAAAGACAATAGTTAATTTTTGATCGTTATCGAGTCAGGTTAAATCGATAAGGTAGGTAGTCATTTGCCACTGGGTTCTAACTAAAAGTATTGGTTGGTTAAATTACGTCACACTAGAAATCATAAGGTTATAATCTCGCTAACATCAAAGTGAGGCCAACATTTATGGCCTCAGACATGTGGTTTACTACGTCATCCATTCATAATTTTTTTCTAATTCATTCATAAAAAAATATCCTGTACTTCATGAAGTAACACATTTACTATTATTTCCAAATCACAAGTCAATCGCGAACGTTTTTTCATTCATAAATGTTGAAAAGTAGTCACGTGTCTGGTGCCATCAGGTCTGAGATGTTTACATCACGATGATGACGTCCTATTCGCTCTACTACAGTCCGTTCATGCTTGAAGGTTTTAACGGTCAATACTATCCTATACAAACGACTGGTATTTTTGCGGTTGATTAACTTGCAATAGAGCTGCACCATGGGCTATTGGCGAAGGGGTTCAAGGTCTGTCTCAAAGGAAGGACCCGGGGACACTGCCTCGTATTTTTGAACCATGGTAAGATGACGAGAACAACACCTGAGACCCAACATACGTTGATATTTATATTATTCACATATATTAAATAGAACAAAAGTGTTATACCAAGAATCACGAGTCATAATGAGAGATATTTAAACATTAAAACTCTAAATTCTTAATTCACGTTTACCTTGACGTTGGTCTCCTCCAAGGTGAATTTCTGTATCAGCCATTCTTGAAGCGGATCTGCTGATGCTACTCTCGCCTTCGATGTCATCATAATCGTTAGGATGCTCGAAGTAGTAAGTAGTATCTAGCCCATCAGGATTCGATAGCCTCTCTTCCATCCTGGCGAGAATGTCAGCAAGGACCATATCTTCCTCTTCCTCGAATCCCATGTCATCTTCTTCTATGACGGCAAATTGTAAGAGAAATCTGTACATATTTTCTTGCTGCTGTGCTTGAGTGAGTTCCACGAGGTCTGCGTTGTCAACGGGATTTTGGTTCTGTATATTCAGCCTTCCAGCCTATGCGGAAAAAACAAAAAAGCCTATGTGGAAATATTGCAGACGAAAATTTGGTACAGATGTAGGACATTTTTGACATTTGGCGCACGAGGTTTTTTTTTGGCGTGTTTTATAGAGGCGATAAATTTATAGTATGGCAACCCCACCTAACATTGTTGGTATTTTCCAATTCTTGTGGCGACTTTCAATCTGGCAAACCTATGACGTCATAGCGCTGTTTAACGGCAATTTTTCGTCGCCAAAAACACAAACGCGCCAAATGTCCTATACTACATCTGTTCCGAAAATTTGGTTTATATTCTCCATTAATGGATTATTGCGATAAATATGTATCCCACAAAACTCGTAGTAGTGTATTCGAGTAGCAATAACGTAACTTTTTCAATGTTCCAACAAAGCGACAAACAGCATTACATATTACAGCACTGCCTGTCTCTGTCTGTCCTACAACTGAATATAGTAAGAGTGGCGGCGTCTAGGTTGGTTAACCTTCTTTAGATGTCATAAATATTTAAATATAATTTCTCAAGATGAATTTGAGGCAACTATACTATCGTCGGTACAGATGTAGTGTAGGACATTTGGCGCGAGAGGTTTTTTTTGGCGTGTTTTATAGGGGTGATAAATTTATAGTATGGCAACTCCACCTGATATTGTTGGTATTTTCCGATTCCTGTGGCGACTTTCAATCTGGCAACCCTATACTATGTTTAACGGCTATTTTTCGTTGCAAAAAAAAAACCGCGCCAAATGTCCTATATTTCATCTGTTACCTATCGTCAAGTCAAAAATACTTACATTTCAATGATAGCAATTTTTGGAAATTCGTCTACTTTTTTAACTGAAATTATCCTTTATTCTATTATTTTCGTGCAATGAAAAGAAATTGAAATTAAAGAACAACAAAAAATACTTACCATTTTAATTTAAATTCGATAAATATTTATAAGAAACAGTAATTTATCGGTTAAAAATTTTGACAAAACAATTTCGAATTAAAAATAATTTTTTTTCTTTTCAAACAAAAGTTCTGCTTACTGGTCTACAACGGTGACAGTATCCAACTTCGAGAATATTTATAATTTACAGAAAAATATAATTAAAGTACTGGCGTTTTAGTCTTTAACGTGACATCTCTTTAAAAACACACTTTTTTAGTGTGGTTTATTTCAACACATGACTCCTCGGCAAATAGCACGATTGCCATACATTTTTCTCGTTCAATAGAAAACTAAGCGCCGAAGTGTATAAAATCTTGTAATAAAGCCACTGAGTTAAAATAATAATAAACACTGGAGAAAGGAATAAGCTTGCGCGACCACTTTACATCGTTTTTATCGCAGGTAGAAAAAATAGTCCTTCCGCACAGGTTTGCGTAGATTTATAAAAACGCATTCCTGACTTTCTAAAATACATTCATTTTCATGTGTTTTGACATACTTACTTTCTTACTTGTAAGAAAAAGAAGACATTAGGTACCGAAAAAACCAATTTTAAATCTTTCTGTAACGTCATGTGAGACTCCCGCAAAGCAAAGATAGAATGTTTTGTTAACCTTTCTTCCGAATAGTATGCATCCGCGCGGCACGGTAAAGTGCATTGTCGCTCAATAGGAATACTCACTCCAATGTTTATTATTATTATTATAGCTCAGTAAAACACCTCGCCGTCTGCTGGAACATCTTGTTTATTTTCCTTCAGTTGGCGACCCATTCTATTTATATATAATCTGCTGAAATGACGTTTCACGTAAAACCAGCTTTTAACACATTAGTACCAAATTTATTTATTTTTTTCGTTTTAGAATATAACTATTCTTTTTGTTTAATTGTTAGTCAAGCATAGTTGGGCATTTTACACCGTAAGATGGCTGTAGGAATTTGAAGCGGTATTTTTCTTTATATTGTGTTCAAACAAGGTATCTTGGGTGATGATGACCACTTATTTCATTTGAAATAAAAGGTGTACAATACTTTTAAATGAGAACTCGACTCTTTTAATTTTGAAAAATATCATTTTTGAAATTTTCACTGTTTATCAAAATTTAAATTGTTTTCTTTAAAATGATACCTTATTTGTAGTAATCCAAAACTTGGAACTGCTTTTTAAGCATTTTTTAAAAAAATAAACTCGCATATTTAATTGCATTGTTCGGACGAACTTAGAAGCCAATTTACTCGAAACGTACTCTTTACATGTTTGGAGGTATATTACTTAAAGACTACCTGAAATATATTCCTGAAACTTTTTCTGATTATTTTAGTAACACTTTTAAACACTTTAACACAAGGAATAAAATATTAATTGCATACTTTTTTTTTCTAAAAAATATTTCTTTTAGAAAAATTAGTAAATTGTTTGACCATATTTTTAAAAATTCATAACTTTATAATTTTTTTTTAAATTTAAAATTCCTTTGATAAAGTATTAAAAACTATTGAAATATTGATCTGTAAACAATTCCGCCCAATAAAGTAATTTGTGACTACATGAGATGTCCCAAAGTTAATGAATTTCACATGGACTTCTATGGGAGTACCGTGCCGAACACTCCGTTTGTCTGAGTTTGTAACATTTATTGCAACAAGTATTACGCATATGAATTACATGCCTGACCAGAGCCTGATTTAGAAACTTTCGTACTATAAGCACAACGTCATTGATGGAGGGCCCTCTCGTAAAAATAGTATCTAAGAATTAAAAACATGGCATATTAAGTGTATTATTCATCTAAAAACAAAGAAATTATATAACGATTTTGGAAAAATTTCTTAAAAGAAAAAATTTAGGTAATAATAACATATTTGTCAAAGTATAGACAACTTTGGTAGAATTTATGTAACTAAAAGTTGGGGCCCCCTAAAGCCGAGGGCCCTAGGCCCGGTCATAACGTACCTTTTATTGGATTTTTCTTAAAGTCGGTTTTCCTTTTTTTGCAAAAATATTATTTTATAAATAAAATAAATATAAAGAGACATTTTTTGCAAAATCTTTATTTTTTAAAAATATCAAAATACTATCTACACAATAAACATGAATTCACACTTCAAAGTTCAAATAGATTTAACATTCCTTCTCTAAGCACTCGAAAGATTGTCTTTAAAAGCTAAACCTGTTAGCTTTCCATCATTCAAAAACAATGATTAAATATAGTATAAATATGCAGACGATTTGCAAATACAAATGAAAAGAACAATCACTGCATTTTTTTAATCGAATTAATGTGCGCGATTACAATGAATCCAAATAAATAAATAACAAATAATAGCGTCGCTAATAAAATTCCTATGCCTTTTAGATACGGAACTTAAAAAATGAAGAAAAAAAAAAAAAAGAACAGAAAAGCAATACAGCAAAAGCATCTCAAATTGAATTGATATCTCGATATGAAGATAATCGAAATTGTCTATAAGACCTTCAATGAGCAAACTCTCATTGGAAAAACTTAATTGTGGTTAAATTTTAAATTCAAATTCTTAAAGACGGTAAGTTTTTCTAAAACAATAATGTCCAAATTAATTATAAATTTTAGAAATAGACTGAGAAGTTTTATATTTAGAAGAAAAAAAAACACGAATCATTTTAAAGGGCACATTAATCGCTTCCCTTAACACCTCGGGATAACATGCATTTGCTATAGACACGAGTTATCGTGAGTTATTCGGTTAAAGAATGGAATTCCAAAATGGAAGTCCAACAAGGAACTGGCAGTGGGGCAACATATGCTTCTTATTCCAGATAAGATCGCTGATCCACCCATTATTGTATACTTCGGGGATACAGTCACAGTTTGTCTTTGACGCAACGACGCATCCAATTGAATTCTCGCTCTCATCGAGAGAGGTAAAGTTCTCAGTTAGTTGAGTCCGACTGATCTGAGCAGCGTTTGGCCGAGGGTGATGGGGCAGGCCGAGAAGGCGTAGCTGCAGTCCTCGTTCGCCAGGCCCCTGTACGCTGCGTCCAAGTACTTTTCCATACCGGGTATCTTTTTACTGGAAAATAAATCAAAAAGGTTGCATGAGTTACGTTATATTATTATTATAATTATTATGGCATCATCTTTATACCTTTAATTAAACTACTTGCTAAAGAATTATTTTAAAACAAATCTTCATTACTGGTTATTTGCTTTCCATGAAACCATCTTCTGAACAACTATTTTAAGTGTGCCAGGTCGCTGTGTTAAGATGGCTTGAACAGAAGCTGAGATTATCAATATTAAATCACACTTCTCATTTTTGAGAAAGTACGGCTACTTAAATTTGCGTACGTCATCGCTCATTTACCATGGAATTGTACTCAAAGAAAAACGAGTAGGTTCAGGTACTCATTTTTAAGTATCGTTTTTTTACAGTGTGTATTCCAAACTACTCGACTATTTTTCTTACCTTACTCCCTTCAGTATGACGGACGCGATGCCCTTCTTCGCCAGGTACTTCTCGAGCTCGCACACCATCCTCTGCTTGCAGGACTCATCCTTCACCCTGAGAAGCTTGAACGATGCCTCGGGATAGTTGATGGAGGTCATCTGGTGGAACAGCTTCCCGATGTCGTACGACCCGAAGAAAAGACCACTGCCACCTTCAGACTGCCTCCTGTTGTAGCCCTGGTGTGCTGGAGCACCTCCCGCCAGGTTCAGATGCTGGGGAGGAGGAGCGTATTGGTGGGGCGGGGCCGAATACGCCTGCTGGTAGGCAGCGTTATTGGGGTCCATCATACTGCCGAACAGAGCCACCATGCTGACATAGGTCAGATATCCTCCACCAACAGCTGCCAGAAGTCCGGTCATGGTGGCCATGGTATCGGACAACCCCCTGAACGAGAAAGGGTGGCCCATGATGTTCTGGAACCTCTGTATGAACTTCTGGATGGACTGGATGCCCTTGAGCCCTTGCTGGATGCCGGTGAGGCCGGTGCTGGATGATGAGGACTCGCCTGCTGACTGGCTCCCGCCGCCGCCGAAGAGCCCCAGGAGTCCGCCTCCGAGGTTCAGCCGCTGTTCTTTTCGGACGGTGGTCATCTCGGTGGACTTGCCGGTCGTCTCGTTGGCCGACAAGAGATGGTGGGCGGGTTTGTCGGCGGCATCGGTGAGGAGGGTGGTTGCCGTCAGAAAGACGATGGCTAGTAAGTGAAGTCGTTTCATGATCCTACTAAACATAAAAAAAATACTATTTTAAAATTGAAGAAGTATTACTTAAAAAAAATTAAATATATGATGGGAAATATATTGAATATCCAATTTAATTAATCGTTAGTTGTTTTTATATGAGTGAGTATGGAATTAAATATTTATCTTTCGTTCACAGAAATACCCTGCACTTGTTTTAACTACATTAACTTGATTAACTACAAAAAATCAGAGTACTAAAAATGACACCTTGTCTGGTAATATTGAAAAATACCTCTCCATAGAATGTTTTTTTCCAAGTAAAGTGAAAATACCAATTTACAACCAATTAAACCAATTTCCAACTAGCTAATCCAATTTTAGACCAGTTTCAAACCTATGACTACTGAATTAACAATATAGACGGTAAAATGAAATTTACCTAACTTTAAAAACCCTTTGAGTAATATTGATTGAGTGGACTTTTAAAAATGTAATGATATGCTCTTAGTTTTAAATATTTTCCCCAAATGGTCGGTAATTGGTGCATTCATTCTCCCCAAAATATACGTCCATAAGCGTTTTTTTTAAACTTTTTCTGCCATATTTATTTAAAATTTTGGAAATTCCAGTATTTAGTTTTATCAACAAATCAGTTGGCCATAACACATTTCAAAGTTATTATTTTTTCGAGATTAAAATAATGTATAAATATACCACAAATTACTACTAGCTTAGAGAATCAATATGGAAGAGTAAATTGTTTTACTACACCTTAAACTATACGGTTTAAAATTTTACCATAATTTGAAGAAAAAAATATATCGGAATTGTTTGATGTTACTTTCTGTCTGGATACCCCCACCCCTATTAGGTGCTTATATTACGATGTACAGTTAACATTTTCAAAATATTTACGAAAATATTGTAATATAAAGGTAATAATACTTACAATAATCCTTTTATTAATATTTTTATTAATATTTAATATTTCACATAAAGCAATAAATATTATTATGTGATTATAAATAATGATTAAATATAATTATTATTATTATTTCAAACAATATTAATTTCAAAGTCAGCTTATGTTAAATTTTTCCTATATTCGCATACCATGAGAGTTTCTAACAAAAGTCCCAAAGTTCATCGCAATTAAAATTAATTAGTTTTTTACCAGAAGTCCCACGATTTATGAACTAATATGAAGAACAATAGTGAATAAATAATTGCACTGCAGAGTAATTCAATTCATACATTTGAGTTGCAACCTTCTAATGAGTGCTGTTTTAGTATAATGACTTCATTTAAACAACTCGGATTGCAAGTTGAACTCCATCCCCAGTCTAATTAACGCAGGAAATGTCACCTGGCTGACCTTAAACGCCCGGCAGAGGTCATTACCTAATCTGCGCCTACACGCAACTTAAAGAATATATTAAAAATAATTTATACTCCTTCATTGAGTCATACGCTCGAATATATTTTGTTATCAAAGCTCGGCAATTTTTTTTTATTAACGCTCGTAACTATTGGATGTCTATTTAATTGCCCTACATCAGAAAATTGCCTTCATCCTAGAAATGAATAATTTGTAATTTATTCCTTCAAAAATGGTATGAAGAAAATTGAGAAGCTTCGTTCTGATGAATTAAACCTCTGAGCGGTTAGAAAAAAGAGCAAACGTGTAAAGTTGTTTTCTCGGCAACATAATTTACTTTACATTTCAAATGCATGTATATTATAAATATTTTAAAATTTTATATTATTTTAATAGCTATATCTTCCAAGAAACACTCCAATGATTTGAATTTGAAAAATATTTCGACATTGAATATTTCTATGAATTTAAAGTTAATGTGTATTGCTAGAAAAACTGGAAATTCATGGACGATTTAAGGCATTCAGCTCCATCGAAGAGTTAAGATTATAGTAAAAGATTATTCAAAGATTTTTCGCTACCCATGTTTTTGACTAATTTTAGTTTTTAATAATTATTATTATTTTGAAAACTCAAGTATAAATTTTTTCTAGAATTGTGTAGTGATTAACTTTTTATTTAATGGGGAAATGAAAATAATTCTCAAATTAAATAAAATTGTAAATCTTCGAAAGTAAATAATGAAATGAGAAATTACAAACAACTCAAAAAGAATTGTAAATAATTGAATGAGAATTACATATATTTCAAAGGGAGCTTAAATGAAAATAAAATTACTAATAATTTTAAGGTAATTACAAAAACTCAAATATAATTATAAATATTCAAAGATAATTACAAACAATAATAAAAGACGCACAAATTATTCAAAGGAATTATAAATATTTTAAATAGAATAACAAGTAATTCCAATAGAATTACAAATATTTGTAATAAAATTGCAAATAATTGTAATAGAATTACAAATAATTGTAATAGAATTGCAAATAATTGCAATAGAATGACAAATAATCGTTATAGAATTGTAAATAATTGTAATAGAATTACAAATAATTGTAATAGAATTACATATAATTCTAATAGAATGACAAATAATTGTAATAGAATTACATATAATTCTAATAGAATTACATATAATTCTAATAGAATTATAAATAATTCAAAAAGAATTTATAGTAATTTAAATGAAATTACAAATAATTCAAATGGAATTACCAATAATTTAAATGAAATTACAAATAATTCAAATGGAATTACCAATAATTTAAATGGAAATTATTCCAAATAATTGTATTATCTATTTCGCTCTCTAACCATTCTCTATTTCGTTCGAAGATAATAAAAAAATATTCTTTATCAACAATATTTTTAAAAGAAAAACTTCTAAAAAATGTGCGGATTGACTGCTGAGTGGTCTAACTGCTAGCTATATCTAACATTTGTCCAAGTGGTGTGACTCCAAGCTCAATTACTTGCCCAATAATCAGTTTAACCTCTTCCACTTAACATTACAGCCAAGACGAATTGAAAACTTTAAACGCCCTTAATCCCAGAACTCTGCCTTGGACTTACTCCACTTGATAACCAAACGGCCATATTTAACCGTAAAAAGGTGATCCTGAGAGGTGTTAGGTCACGCAGAAGTCACACAACAGGTGAGCAGAGGCAGAGAGGCAACATCAGGTAATCGAGCGAGGTGCCACCCTTCCTCGACTTGAAGACAAGGTCGCGAGAAGGCTGCGGAGCCGTTGATCCCTCTTTGTTGTTGGAATGAGTCGTGTGGTGTAAGGAAGTGTAAGAAACCTTTACACCAAATATTGAGCCCCGTGGTGTGTTGACTGGGGTTGTTTGACCACGGGGTTGTGTCAACCTTGGTTGTTTTAGAAACATTGAATCTTCGAAGGTTAAGATGGAGTAAAAGTAGGGCTATCAGATGTCTAGGATTTTTGCCCTTGTCCCGAGAAGGATCGAGTCCCGGGATTTCTCATCATTCATTCATATGAACCCTGTTAACAGACGCTCTATAAAAGCCAGTATTTCTTCTGAAAATCCCCATTGCCGATGAAAAAATGTTTCTATTTAGTGCTGGTGCGATTGAATGTCCCAGCAATTGACTGCGGCTCCTCGAAATGTTAAATAGCCCTGTTCACACGTGTTTAAAGAAGTAGGCGGGACCGAATCAGCAATCATTCACGTTTGGTCAGAGAGGCAAGTCTCGCAATGCTCCAGGAAAGTTCATAGCTCCTAAGAACTTTCCCGTCGCCAATAGACCACTGTGCAGCTCTAGTGCGACGTTAATTAACAAAACCAAACAAAACCAAACCTAAGAACTTTCCGGGAAGTACACAGGAATACGTTGGCAGATAAATATCGAAACAGCAACAGTTATCATTGTCATTAACTATTTTTAACAGTTGTCAATAACTATTTTTAAAACTAGTAAATCACTTCTTTATGCAATTAATTTAGAGAACAAATTTAAATTTTGAGAATCCCCTTATAATATAATATATGATTTCCATAGCATGTTTTGGAGCATCTTGTTTATACGACCCCGTTTGGCGATCTTTTCCCTTTATCGCCGAAATCAAAATGCTAGGTAATGAAACACGATGACTTTATGTTAGACTGAGTTTGAGATATGACCCCATCATCACCTTTTGAAGAGTACTTTCCGAGTAGGAGCCCCGGAAAACAGTTTTCAAAGCTTTCAAAAACATGTTACGAGGTCATTTTTATTTTAAATTAAATCTAACACGACATGATGAGATTCTGTCTGAGGGTAATCAATTCTCTATGGTCACAGAAGTTCAGGTAATCTCTTCCCCCCCCCCCCCCCCCCCCCCAAAAAAAAAGATAGCTCTTTTCATGATTTTTACATTAATTCGGTTTTATTTTTGGTTACCTGACTTTCAATGGGAGTTTACTTCAACTAACTGACCCCATCCTCTTTATCTACATGCCTGACATTCTTATAACATGCCTGATATCTTTATGCCCGTTAACGCATATAAGTGGAAGTAATTTTTAAATAAATGTGAGAGATGCTTTTGACAATTTCAAGAAATAGTTTTTTAAACCTCAGTTTTTTTAAAATGACAAGCCAGCAGATTGTTTGCGAAGCCTATGATTTTCTATTATTATTTCAACAGCGAAATTAGTTTACAACGTTATTGAATTTATATAACTGTTTGTGAGAGGGCAATGAGGAAGGTATCTATACTGCTTTTTGATGTCTCCAGGAACGAATTTCAAAACAACTTCCTGCTACATTTCTATAAAAGTATCATTCTGTTATTATTTAGCAACATCAATATGTCAATTACTTCACTGATTACTTAACATCACACAACATCATTCGGAACCATTTCTGCAACAAAACACAACGACATAAAACTCCATAAAAGTTTTAAAAATAGAGCAAACCCGCTGAAGCGACAGATGATGGGATTATTAAAAGACAATCTTCCAGAATCGCAACCACGAACTTGTACCATGAGGACATTCAGAGCAAGAATACACGTGAATCTGCGAGATGGAAACATCAGCAGGACAATCAACCAAGCCTGACCTTCCCAAGGATGCAATTCTAACAAGTTGTCTGTTTCCTGACAACATTCATTATTATATAAGAATTCAGTCCCTAAACGCAGATGTAGCCCCGGGTGCCTGACAAAGCCTGGAGACTCAGTGATTAGCCTGGATTACAGCTATTGATCATGCAAGTGGCCAACAGCTTCGGCAGATCTAAGACAGACTTCGCAGATTTGTTGGCACCATGACCGTTATTTCTCGCATCGATTGATGTGGGGAAGAATTCAGGAAATGAGTTTTTTTGGTATTTGAATGAGGTGAGAGTTGACAGAGGAATGGCTGAATGAGCTAAATCCAAATATCGGTGAACGTTAAGTATTTCGGAATTTTATTTAAGCATTCCTGGGATGACGATTTCGAATATTTCAAATGATTAATTTATACAGTTGATCAATACTCTTTATAATGAAAGGTCGTTGTAACCTTCGAGCATGTATCCCTCATAGTAGAGAAATGATTTTCATAAGGTTGTAATCTCGCTAACATCAAAGTGAGGCCAACATGTATGGCCTCAGACACGTGGTTCATTACGTCATCCATTCATAAATTTTTTCTAGTTCATTCTTAAAAATATCCTGTACTTCATGTTACTATTATTTCCAAATCACAAGCCAATCGCAAACGTTATCCATTCATAAAATTTGAAAGGAAGTCATGTGTCTGAGGCCATACGGTCTGAGATGTTTGCATCACGATGACGATGTCATATTCGCTCTGCTTCAGTCCATTCATGCTCGAAGGTTGTAACCAAATGTCATTGTAGCGAAGGGTCGTTATAACAATAAAAAATATTCAGTTTTAAACTGAAGTGGCGGATCTTAAATATAAAAAGTTCGAATTACAAAATAGTTCAAATACTATTTTGCTATACTATGTATACAAATTCTATGTAATAAGAACAAAATACGATAAAAATTTATTAAATGTCCTTCTCGCGTAAATATACAAGTATAAATAAACTGACAATCAATCCGAATTTGAACAAGTAAATTGAAAATGAAATAGAACAAATATTAGACTTACGAAAGAAGAATGAACCAGAAATTTAATTGACAATAATGAATAGGCGCATAAAAATCAGGGGGAAATATTAGAAACAAATTTTTTTAACTATACTCGGGGACAACCTAAATTGAGCCTAAAGACATTGAATTTTTTGACATATCATTGTTTCCGCTTCAGGTTCAACTTACGTTGTCCCCAAGAACAACGTAAGTTGAACCTGAAGCGGAAACAATGATATGTCAAAAAATTCAATGGCTTTAGGCTCAATTTAGGTTGTCCCCGAGTATAGTTAAAAACATTTGTTTCTAATATTTCCCCCTGATTTTTATGCGCTATTCATTATTGTCAATTAAATTTTTATTTGAAAAAAATTCGTAAATTATGTATAAAACTATTTGAAATAAGTGGGACAGGGTCCAAAAACGAAATGAGCCCCCTTCAGCCTCATGTACTAGTTGGGACTTTAAGTGAGGGTCGCTATAACAAAGGTGTCGCTATATCGAAAGATCGTTGTAAAGAGAGTCTATTGTATAATGAAGGGTCCAGTGAAAGAACTATGATGGTCCATCTAAAGTGACTGTGGGGATAACGAAGAACAAAGTTTCACGACTACTGAATATTTAATACGCTCCTTCGTCCTGCTCCTTCCTGCGAATTTGGTATGCTCTAGATCTCTCCGCCCTTTTCGTAAGTATAGACTTTATGGTATAATTTTGTTGGTCTTAAATTACTTTTTCAAACTTCTTAAGTTTACAATACTGCAAATGAACTTTACAGTGATATTTTGGCTTCGTAAGGAAATATTCGACAAATCTTTACTTTTTACTCCATACCATGTGCTTCGTATGAAGGTTACTTATATTATTCTCACGCAAATCGTTAAACTGTCAATTAGTTTGTTGGAATTATAGAAGTGTTTTCCCGATCCGTCAATTAGAACTGAAGCTGCAAAGGTTAAACAAGCCAGAGTATTCCCGTAATTTGCCCGTTGTTTTCGAATCGACTTTAAAGAAGTATTGGATATTGCTACGCACATCAGAGATTATTACTAGTCCTCACAGGCAAACAATGTTAAAATATTGTGATGGGTACACTATAGGTAAAGTATAATCGGTTCTAACAAACACTTTCGGAATTATTGTGTTTTTAGCTATATTTAATCAAAAGGCCATTGGTTTTGCAAGCATGTGATTAATTACTTTATTACTCCATAAGCTGTGAAATCAAACCAAAATTTAGATCATTTTTATAAATGTTACCTATTTACATGCCTACAGATGCGCCACATTACTATAAAAATGTTGTGACTATTCTTCTTTTTGGGGAATAACAGGTAGTCATTGTATCACAATATTTCATTATTGTAGAAAAACATCGTAATGTCTATTAAATTATTGTGATTTCTTGACTGGAATTGTAGGAAGTATAGGGGGGGGGGGTGATCTTCTAAAAAAAATTCTGATCATTTTGAGAATGCCTATATTCAAATTTTAAACAATTAAGATGCTTGCATTGTAATTTTTCTTTCAAAAGAAACTATGTATTTCAATATTATAAATTATTTTATAAATAGTTCTTATTCCCATTATGTTTAGAATATATTTATCTGCTTCGGTAATTTAAAAAAATAAAATATACTACTTACTCATTTGTACACGCTTTCAACATACTATGCAAAATATTGGTACATACATACCGACTAAAACAGGAAAATTTCAACAAAGCCAATTTTGAACACAAATTTTGTCTTTTACATGAATCTAATGTTTTTATCATTGCTCATGATTATCTAATTCTATTTTTGAAGGGATTTAGAATTCAGACTCGGATTTTAAACTAAAAAATGAAATACTTGGGCTAAGATTTTATTAGTTTTACTTTTTTCACACCAGGTGGCAGCACCACAAATAGGGAGCGGTGTAATATGTTTCTTTCCGAGAAAAAGAGATATTTCGTTTATAAATAATGCTGTTTTTAAAATAATAATAATAATTCGAAAAAATATTCAATCCATACATATCAATTCATCTTAATATAGGTTTTATTGGGTTAAAAAAATAATAATTTTTCTTCAACATAATTTATAAGAAGTTGTATATTATATATTTATATATTATAAGAAGTCATATTATGTGCTCTAAGTATTTTAATTATAGTGATTAATTGCATATCTGTATTTTATATATTTGTAAACAGAAATTTTACCCAATTATGTCTTCCTTTTTTTTAATACGTTCTGGAAAATGATCAACAAATACACAAATTTCTTATCTCTCAAAATACTCACAAAAAAATTCGGAAAACATTTTATTGCATTTAATATTACTTGCACTTAGTTAATTCTATTGACATAATTTTAAGAAGCTTCATCATTTTATAGATCTACTCTTCATTATAAATTACGAAATTTAAAAAAAAAAATACATTTTAAATACAGATATATTTTTAGTTAAAAGTAAATTTTTTTAAAGTATAAACTAGCAAATCCTAATGCTATCTCAACTTTAATCTCGTACAACTTGAAATTTATTCTTAATATTATCTAAGATAGAATAATAAATAAAACTACACATTTCACAAATACAATAAAAAAAATACTCTACCGAAAAAATACTTAAATTTTTTTTTCAAATTAAAATTAGTATATATTTATTTAATACCCACATTTCTTAAATATTTTTTATCAATTTCCTACATCAAACGGATTCCCGTTCCGTTCTCAAACCGCACATATAGAAAATTACCCAACAAAAACATTCTAAAACAAAAAAAATACAACGATAATGCAAATCCCGTACCTTTCCGTTGAAATCCAATTACTGCGACTTTCGAGGAGAAAAGCACCGTCAAACTGAAGAACGAGAGAGAGAGAGAGATGAGCAAATCCCTAAACAAGGTTCCTTCAACTCCAAAGATGCAACAAATAGCTGCGAAGGGCAAGGTCAGCCTTCTTTATAGTGGCAGTCACGGCTGCCTACCTGCAGTCGCTTCACAGCCACCCACTACTCGAAGGAGCACCGTTCGATCCCGGATCCGCCACATTTGGCGACGCTTCGCACCGATTCGGATAATTGTTGTTTTGTGTTCTTAGAGTGTAATTGCATAGTTGTAATTAATTAAACGCGTGGGTAGAGGGGATTTGTGAATGAATTATCTTGTAGTTGTATTTTGGGAAGGTTTGGTGGAATAAATCCAGTGGTTTAAGCAAAATGAGATAATTATAAAGGTTGATTCAATTTTTGTTTTTAATTTCTGCTAGATTATTCGGAATATTTTATAAAGTAAATATGAACAAAAAATCGGGAAGGCACAGACCCTACTGTACCGTAAGGTTTTGTACGTGAATACTTTGTACTCGCGTCTGCTTGCCCTGTTGTTAAATGTCACTCATTCCCCATGCAGTACAAAAGTCAAGGGGGATTAATTTCCAACCTTGTCGACGCGGACCACCTTCATGATGGTAGATCAGTTATCTCCATAGGGTTTTCGAGTTAGGTGATCAGAGGTACTGTCTTCTCTATTTTTAGGGACCAACTTGCGCAGTACAGTGGACCAGAGACTGACCAGGGGGCTAAATAGTGGCTGTCCTAGCTGACGTCATAAAGCTTAATCGAAATGGTATTCGATGGACTATAGAATTACTGACTGGACGTAGTACTTTTAGGAGGCATCTAACTATCATGAGTAGGGTTACTCTTGAGGGTGTGCGACAAATGCCTTCGCACAGGACCCCGTGCTATGAATAAGGCCCCGGGCAAACAAGGAAATTCCTAATTTTTTTTATTTTTTTTTAAATCTAAAATCGATTTTTGACGTGATTTTTTTTAAAAATCAGCTACCTAGTGTATCAGAAATGAAACAACTTCTTATGCTTCAGATGTGATCCATACTGAAATAACAATTCAGTAACAAATAACACGACTGACATAAAAGGAAATAAGGCTAGCAGCTTCAGATGAAGCAGCTTGTTCATTTTCCTTCTGTTGGCGACCAATCCCTAATTTCTATAATCTGTTGGAACGGCATTTCACATGAAACCCTTCGGACATACCTCTAACTCTATGTTTTTTTATATATAATTTAATTTAATATATATCAGACTTATTTTCTACAGATTTTAATTTTTTTAAAAAATATTTTAATTAGAAAATGTTAATTTAAACACAAAAAAGAAAAGTTTTCCTATTGTTGTATATTATTTATACAACGAGCTTTAATGATTTATTGTACAGAGTGTAAAAATACATAAGAACTTAAAATCTAGTGCAAGAGGCTGCGCGTCTAGTTTTGCACAGGACCACCACCCTGCTTGCGGCGCCCCTGATCCTGAGAGTTGCAGGTGACCCTTTATGTAAGGATGAAACCGTAGTCTACATATTCTTTATGAGTGCGACATCTTTTCTGCTCTTAAATTTGACCACTTGGGCATCACTTACTTGAGCCTTGGGAGCTCCAACACATTTCTGTTAGGTCTTTACTGAATTTCTCTTCAGATACAGGTCTCTTTTCATAAGGGATCAACGATTCATTTCTTTTCCAGGTGACAGTACAACAGACCATTGCTTGCTTCATCTGGAGCCCCCATCCACAAGTCATAAATATCTCCATTTGATGATACCCTCTGAAGTTAAAAAGACGGAAGCGCATACTGCAGCCAAGAGCGACATTCCCCCCACCCGGTACAAAGGTAAGAGGGAGGAATGGGTTAACAATCGACCTGGTCAGAACGTCTACTTTCCTGTACACGACGGTAGGTCATTTATCTCCATAGACTTATTCCCTCTGGATTTATGGGAATTTTACAAATGCTAATTTTTGGTTGCGACCCCGTACAAATATTAACTCGTACAGTAGGAAGAGTTGAGACTATATAATAATATAAAGGTGTACCGTCTCCAACACTTTTTCACGGTGGGCGGGGCAGAACATTTTGGACGTCATTCGTTTTTAACGTCATTTTTGCCCCGTATTACTCTGTGGGTTTTCCAATCGTTCTAATTGACTGTCTGTTTCGGTAAAAGATTGCAACCGGCAATAGACACGCCCACAGAGTAAGGCGAGGTACTTCAGTATGACGTCAAAAATGTTCTGTTCCGCCTACAGTCAGAAAGTGCTGAGACGGCACACCTTACTATTATTATACAGTCTCCACTCTCCTTGCGAGTACCGATTTTAAAGACGTATTCGCGTCAAAATGAATACAATTAATTTAATCGATAATAATTATTGATAATTTATGTATTACGAAAGGATTAAAAAGAATTTTTATTTTTGAACATTAATTACTATCGAAATGCTTGTTTCCAAATAAAATACTGGTTGCATGGAACCTTGAATATGGGAGTTGTGAAGAAGCCAAACATGGAAGATAGAAAACGAAAGATAGTATAGATTATTAAAAATTTGGTATGTAATCTGGTCATTCCTTTGTAGTGACCACACTGTAAAAAAGTAGGTACTTAAAATGAGTACCTGAACCTGCTTGTTTTTCTTTGAGTACAATTGTATCGTAAATGAGCGACAGCATAATCACATTTAAGTAATTGTACTTTCTCAAACATATGCAGTGCGATTTAATATTGCTAAATTCAGCTTCTGTTCAAGCCATCTTAACAAAACGACCTGGAAAACTTAAAATAGTTGTTCAGAAGATGGTTTTACACATTATTTGATGTCGATTGCTTAAATGGAAACTGAGTTATTACAACTCAATTATCTTACTTCCCATTCTTTTGGCATACCTTTTAACATTTTTTCTGTTTATAACTTCTTCAAGTCGCCCTGGTAGTTTAATGGATAAGGCTCTGAACTGTAGCGCCAGAGGATATGGTTTCGAGTCCCGGTAAGTCATGGTTGTAATTGTTGATATTTATTCATGAAGGCAGCCTACTTATGCAAGCAACTGCTCTTTTTAATCATAAAAATGTATTGTACTCATTTTTGAGTACATGTTTTTTTTTCAAAAATGAAACATGTATTCGGAGCTATGATAAGCATCAAATATACTCGAAAACGAATAGATTTTACTTAATTTTGCGTACTTAATTTACACAGTGCAGAGACTGGCTTTTAATAGTGGCTGTAAAATAGGGGCTGTTCTAGCTCATTCATAAGGAGTCGCTAAACTCAATCGAAATTGAAAATTTTTAAATTCTAATCACTCGTCTATCTTTACATTTCTAGGGTGATTTTACTTACAAACAGTATTAAAAATAAGAAGAAACGTAAAAAAATATTAAGGTATACAAAATCAAGGAAAAGTATACTAAATATCACCAGTTTTTTATAATTTAATGCAACTCTGTGTAGTTGCACCATTTAAGAAGTTTTTGAGAAGTATCTAAATAGCTAAAAATTCTATACTTTTAGGAATAAAATTTAAACTTTAATATAGTTTCAAACAAAGAAAAGAAGAAATGTTTAAAAATGTTTGAAAAACCCATTTATAACTACCTAAACAGGTATTACGCAAATTTATTCATTTATTTACGATAAATTTTTATACAGAAATTGGAAGAAAATTGTAACTAAAATATTTTCGAGTTTTATTTTAAAATAAAATCTTTGAATTTGACAACTGTATTATACATTTTAAAGGGGCATTTTTACCATACTTAAACTTAAAAAAATAAAATCCTTTTTGGCGGCTTTTTAAGATATTTGGCGACATTTTTTATTCGTTTTTGTTATCCAACAGAACATGAATAACATTTGAATTTATGGGGACATGGCACAGTTTTCTTTTATTTTTAATTACCTATTAAATCATTGTCAACTTTATGGTGTAACAATCCCTACAAAGAAGGATGCTGGTAAACGTACCTGTAAACGTCAACAAAAAATAGTTTACTATAACATGCGTAAATTATCAATAACCTAGTTTACCTTCAATTTAATTTATTTTGATAACAATAGAATATCGTTCTAAACAAGCAAATTGTGAGAATCAAATACAGAACATCTATCAAAGGATAGCGAAGCGATATTCCATTCCTTTTTGTGAATCAGCTATTGTGACTCAGATCCGAAATGAGGTGTTCTGAAACAAACAAGAAATTTCCAATCAGTTCCATTTCAGTGCGCTAATCGATATCTGGTCATCCACAAGCTAAAAAAAAATTAAAAGTAAGTCAAACACATTTTCCCCGCCATGTTTGTTTAAAATATATTTTCAATTAACTTGTGAGATTGCAGTTTTTCGATATTTATTACACTGTTAAAAATTTCAGTTCAACGATGTACCATATCTTGGTGCAAAACAGAGGTCTGCAGCAAATTACACCATATCATGGTGGAATCTAGGTTGAATAAAAAATATCATAATAGTATTCGACACGTGAATTTTTTTCAGTACTTTTAGAAAGTGGTGGTCCGAACTTTGTCTAACTTTCATTGGGTGGTCCATAGCCATCTAAAAGTTGGGAAACACTGATAGATATGAACTTGTATATCCGTTCGTGTATCGCGAAGTTTTACCATAAGGAATAACAATGCTGATTTCCGTGTGTCCATCATTGAAACCACGTGATATGTGGAAATGCCAATTCATTCATGCGCCAATATTACTTGGCAGGCCTTGGCGACTTTCAGAACTAAACGAGATCGAAGTATTGTAATATGGTTTTGTGTTTAATTTTGTATCTAAATATAGTTTTTTTTGAACGACTGGCACAATTTATAGGAAGTTTAACAGATATATTAAGCAGATTTTTCTTATTTTGTAGTTTTGAAATAATTGCATTACGTTTTTATGTAAAAAATTTACCAAAAGCGAAGTTCTTTCAATTGTTATTTTGTATACTTCAATAAGAAAATATGAACAATAAAATCTGAGAAATATAAAGAGTTTCTCTTCTTCGAGTATTGAACACAAATTCGTTTCGTTAATGAAGAGGAAATATTTAGCGCATATTGTTTGAAAATAAGTAAATACGTACATATATGTTAAGAAGTTAAATACGGACAGAACTCCTTATCACCAAAAAAGAAGAAAGTGCGCCAAATTTGAAACTCCTGCAGATGTCTGAACGCCAAATGTGGCAGCGCTAAAACCACGGGATGTGGGTTTTTCTATTCAATGTTGACACCGCTGCCTTACGAGAATATGGTATTGAAGGCGCTCTCTATTTATTATTACAACTCTCTGAGTTTTACCAGCATAATTTTAAAGGCCCATAAAAAGCCTCAACTTTGAAACATTTTATAAATTTAAAACATTGGGGGCACTTTTGAACCGTTATCTACTAAAATAATAATTAAAAATTATTTGAAAAGGAATTTGAACTATAAGCCAAAAAATGCTTTTCAGGTAATATCATTAAAGCTATTTATACTTTTAAAATAACACGGCTAATATTATTAATTAAATAAAGATTTATTAATTAAAGATGTTTTATCAATTAATTTTATTTGCATAACTCTTAAGATGTTTTAAATAAGTAGGTAAATTTTATAAGGAGCTGTCCATAAATGATATCACACCTTTTCTCCATATATTTTACCCCCTTCCCTATGTCACATACTGCCACACTTCCCCCCTATGTCACATGTCACGTCCACCAACCAACAATATCAATCTAGCACGTAATATTTTATATATATATTAAACATACTAGTAGTTCAGGAACGAGATAGTAAGTTATAGATGGTATTTGAAATTTTATTTTACAACTTTGTTTTTCAACTATAACTCAGTATATTTGCTTACAACATCACTTCAGTTCACTTCATAATCGATTCAAACCGGAAGCTAAACGGTTCATTTTTCCGAATATTTTTTTTATTTGTTGCTTTGGTTTTCAGGTGATATGCAATATTTTTTAGGCGATATTTCTGATGTCCTTGTAACTCCCCTCCCCCCATGTCACAAATTGTCACAGCTTCATGAACCTCCTCCCACCCGTCCAAACGTGAAATCATTTGTGGACGGCCCCTAATACGTTTTCAGAACTATTTGAAATTATTTTTCTTTTGACAAAACTTGCTTGGGTTCACTTGAAAACTAAATACCGTCTATGGCGTTGTGTTTGAATATAATGCCTGACACGGGGCCCTTTCCTTAGCCGATACGGGGCCCTGCGCACCTCTGCGAAACTAAGTACGGGGCAGTAGCGGCCCGTGGTCGAAAATGTTAGTGCAGCCCAAATCATGTGAATCCCCCCCCCCCCCCCCCCTATTTTCCAAAAACCATACATGAACGGAAATTCTTTATTATTCACTACTCAAATCAAAGTTTCCTTTCAATTTTTACAAAATGATAACATGCGAAAAAAATAGAAACACTTACTTATTTTTTGAAAATTAAAGCAATTCTGCTTTCTTTAAACCTGCAAATCGGTCAATTTTAATATTAACTTACATAACGAAACAACAGCAGGACCATGTCCTGAAACAACAGCACACAGTAAATGTATCACGAAAACCATTTCCGTTGTGAGATATTCTAGTAAGTTCTCGTTTCATCCACGAAGCCAATCAGCATATCGAACCTCAAGTGCAGCTAAAACAAGAAAATCCATTTTGGCTGTACCTTCTCACAAATGCAGTGCATGAGCATGGGGGGAATCTCCATACTACGTAGCGGTTGCCATGGCAACGATGCAGCCGATTTCGAATTTCGCTTTTTAGCTGCAGTTTTGGTCGAATGGAGTTTTTTCCCCTCCTGAACATGCTTGCTATTTATAGGAGATTTTGTTTACTACCGTAGAAATTTCATTTTCAATTCTAATCTTCATTTAAGAAAATTAGTAAAATATCTGATTTTAGTTTTAAAATGCATTAATGAATTTAGGCGCAGGTCGGCTGTACTTGCTGTAGTGGGCGAGCCGCCACTGCTACGGGGCCCTTTAATTTGGAGTAAACCCTCTCCCATGAACGAAGTTTAGCTTATTCCTAGTTGACTTCTATTTTATAGAGGTGTACAGAGAGCGAATCATCGGGGGAAAACTCCACAGTACATATGGTCAGCATGTATGTCTTATTGTATGGCAATCACAATTTAAAAATCTGTATAATGTAGTTTTTTTTATATAAAAAATAAGAATTTATTTTTCTCTAAAATCTTTTTATCGTTATTTTTTTTTTAACTGGGTGCGGTGCCTCTCCGAAGAGCGTGAACCAGTGCGGAGGCACGTGTCGCACGCCCCTACGGACGTCCTGAGTCAAACATCAAATACAAACAAACAGTTGCGTAAAGAAAGGTAAACTTTCGGAAAAAAGGCCTCGGTAATAAGCTGTTAAACTTACTATAGTGGGAAAGGTATCCTCGATGTGGCGTTGCTATGTGTGTCAGCGAGAGAGGTTGTTCACCTTTCTGATGGTTCTACAAAATATCAGGGGCCCCACGACACCACATTCCCCAGCTTTTTCGTTTCCAAAACAGGATCTGTCCCCCCTCCTTATCCTTGACTTTTCGAGAAAAAAAGTGATTTTTCAAGATTCCCTCCTATAAAATGGTCAAATTCCCAGAAGTAATCTGGGTCACTAAGGCTCGCATTCAGATGTATAATTATGTTTTTCTTGGAATGGTTTTTGCGTGTTTGTTTTCTAATGCAACTAGCCGTGTGGCCCTGCAAAGCGCGTTTCCTGGGAAATTGCAGTGGATAAGGCAATCATTATATATAAAGACTAGCTTTCTCAAAAATTGGAGCAGACCATTAAATGTTTCCTATAATAAAGGCAGTTAATGGAACTAGGGACAAGACAGGGCATCGAGGTACCGGCTTTTTTTCAGAGAGTTGTAATATTAAATAGAGAGCGCCTTCAATACCAGACTCTCATAAGGCCGCGGTGTCAACATTGAAAAGAAAAACCCACATCACGTGGTTACACCGCTGCCACATTTGGCGTTCAGACATCTGCAGGAGTTTCAAATTTGGCGCACTTTCTTCTTTTTTGGTGATAAGGAGTTCTGTCCGTATTCAACTTTTTAACATATATGTACGTATTTACTTATTTTTAAACAACTAGGGGGCTCCGCCCCCTGCTCCGCTAACGCTTCGCCAACCCCCGGAGGATTGCTACGCAATCCTCTTTAGTTTGCTTCGCAAACAATACCGGCTTCATACACTGTAGACAATGACAATGTGTCCTAACAACAATACTTTTTTTAGTTATATAAATTATTACTGGCAGTGCCGTCACACGAATTTATTTTTGGGATATTGAGACAAGAAATTTCCCAAATTAACGATCCGAAATTCCGAAAGTGAACGATTCAAAATTCCCAACTTAAAGACGTCGGGCACCAGCTCTAGTGTTGTTCTCGTTATCTGACCATTGTTAAAAATATGAGACATCGTTCCCGGGTCTTTTCTTCGAGATAGGCCTCGAACCAAAGCGTCCTTGATGTAGTAAGTAAATACGTACCAATAACCAATCAAGGGCGCGTTGCTCGAACCAACGCCAGTAGTTCAATGTGCAGCTCTAGTGCGACGTTTATTAACCAGACCACACTTAACGATTCAAAATTCACAACGCAACAGTGCTAAAAAAAATCACAGTTCCAACTTATAGACATTTGTCAGCTTTTTATAGGTAATATTAAACAGTTCTCTCGAAAGTATTGATTTGTTGCACGCATGTTCCAATGCAGTGTTCCGTTTTGAGATTTAATTTAAGTTTCATCTTAATACAAGCTGGTCAATTTCTAGTCTTCCGTCGCTTTCATTTGCTAATAATATTAATTTTCCTGAGGCATAAATTTTCCCAACTCAGGGATTAAACAAACAACAGCATAAAACGTGCCAAGCAAAAAAAAGCCTAATTCGCCAACTTTTATTTATATAAAGTAAGATTATTGAGAATTGGCGCTAATAATAATTCCCCATTAAAATATATATTAAGCTACGGAATTTGGATTTACATACATATTGGCATTTTGCCAACGTTGGCATTTTGCTCCGAAATATCTTTTAATAATAATTATAGTACTTCACATAAATAGTTACATCTAATTTATTTTTTAAGATAGAATTTCAGTTTTCATACCATTCAAGAAAGGAAGATTTTACGAATATAACTATATTTTTTTAACGGGAAAAAAGTATACTTTTGAACTACTTAGAGCAGTTTTAATTTATCACTTAAAATTTTACGCGTAAAATTGACGATTATTTCAGACATTTCGTCAATTATTTTAAAATTTATAACCACAAAACTAAATCGAATTTTCACAAACGCTCTGGATCATTTGTAGCCAATAGTTTAATCTGTATTTCTAATTTTTTATTTATTTTTTTGTTGAAAATTGGAAGACAAGTATCTAAAAATGTGTGAATTGTGTTCGAAATTTTTTAAAATTATGACTTTAACATAAAATAACGTCTAATATACTAATCGTATTAAAAAACAAATATATTCACCTTATTTCCCAAACATTTTTTAATAAACTGCCATAATTTCATAATTTTAGGACATTTACCTTTTGAGATGCAAGCGGAACAATGAGACAAAAAGTCGCAAATTAAAATTTTCTCGAAATATCCGACATTTTTATCCTTCTTCGCTACTTTTTATACCTATCTTAATTGACTATATCTATTTTAATTGTAAAGATAGGAATATAATCTTTATAACATCAGAAAGAGGAAGTTTTAGCGAACATTAATATATTTTTTTGAATAAGAGAATATGTAATTTTAAATGACTTATAGCAATTTAGAAATCACGTTTCAAAAATGAGGGTGAAAAAACTTCAAAAAGTGGAGCGTGTTTAAATGTTTAAAAAACTTATAAATCCAAAACTAATTCGAATTTTAAAAAATGCTTACTTGGATTTCCAAATTTTAGGACTTTTACATTTTGAGATACGATCTGAATAACATTGAAAGAACTGAAAATTCCCCCTAGGACTTACTTTTTCCCCCTAGGGCTTACTTTTTTTTAAAATAGAGAGATATGCGCTAAATATTTCCTCTTCATTAACAAAACGAAAATATTTTATTTGTGTTCAATACTCGAAGAAACGAAACTCTTTATATTTCTCAGGTTTTATTGTTTATATTTTCTTATTGAAATATACAAAATAACAATTGAAGGAACTTCGCTTATGGTAAATTTTTTACATAAAAACGTAATGCAATTATTTCAAAACTACAAAGTAAGAAAAATCTCCTTAATATATCTATTAAACTCCCTTAAATTGTGCCACTCGTTAAAAAAAAACTATATTTAAATGCAAAATTAAACACAAAACCATATTACAATACTTCGATCTCGTTTAGTTCTTAAAGTCGCCAAGGCATGCCAAGTAATATTGGCGCATGAATGAATTGGCATTTCCACATATCACGTGGTTTCAATGATGGACACACGGAAATCTGTATTTTTATTCCTCTATTTGTATTACTCTATGGTTTTTTTCGCCTAGGTAAATGTTACCCATCAAAATATTTTCACTAATTAATTATACTTAAATTATTAACACTTTCTCAGTAAACTCGTAACCCTGAACGGATATTGCAACGATGTGACGCCGTTCCTATGCGGGTCATATGATTAGCTAAATATAGATGCATTTTTTACACTGTTTCACAATACTTCAAGTTAATATTTGGTGTTTTGGTTGTATGTACGATTGTTATTCGGAACTTTTGTTTACAGTGGCGGCGATTGGGTTCTAAAAATGAGGGGGCGAGATCAAAAAAAAAAGGGGGGGGGGGGGGAGGGGGGGGCTCACTAGAAGAATTTTTTTGTTTCGAAAATTTTTCTCTGCATCATTAGCAATCGATCTTGTAGACTTTTTTTTCTAAATATCCTGGTAGGAAAAATATGATGCAGTTCGATATTTTTTAAATTGGACTTGAAGCAATTTTTCACGTTGAAAATACGATGTCATAATTTTGACGTAAACATATATATTAATTTAGAGAAAGAACAACTGATGAACTGTTCATTTATTTTAATATAGTAAATCGGATAGGTGAAAAATTAATAAATATATGTATATGTATACAAAACATTTTTAAAATAGCCTAAAAAAGTTTTCAAAACTTCAAATTACGATCTAACCTCATATGTAGATGTGGGTGCGAAATTCGTCCTTGTTTTGGGAATGCAGTAAAATAATTGACTTATAATTACTTTTTAAAAAGTGCTATTTTAAAAAGTGCGGGGACAAAAGTCGAGTCCCCCCCCCCCCACCCCCCGGAATCGCCGCCACTGCTTGTTTATACCATCTTGTTGTACACATTAAGCTCAAGAACTACTTTTTTTTATTAATACCAAAACCTTAAGCCTAATACTAAAGCCCCAGTAGCAGAAAAATTCTTAACAGTCTGCGACAAGTTTTTTAGTGAAAAAGATTTGTCTGCAACTTAATTTATTATGTAACTATTGGTATACCTTTCATGAGCAAGAATTCGATTAAAGAAAAAATCTCAGCAATAGTATTACTTCGTTTTCGCGGTTTTTTTTTCTTCCTGTGCTTGCTAGATTATAAGTATTCATCACTAAAATAATATAGTACCAATTATTTAAATGTTTAACATCTTATTGAACAAACACATACCCATTTATTAAATAGTTTCAGCATTTAAAACACAAACACCTTATGTTAACAATATTTTCTATGAAAAGGACAATACAAATTAAAATTTTATTTCATTGTTAAAATTTATAAATGAAAAAAAAAAGATTATTTTCCGAATTTCTTTGTAAATTAAAATTGGAATTATATCTTTAAAGTATGGTAACTTCATTAAATTGCAGAGTTCATACTGGAAAAATAAAAGGGAAGGGTGCAAAAAAAAACATTTTATTTTTATCTGCTAGTACTTAAATATGTAAGTTTCAAAATTGCAAAAATTAACTTCAAAGGCAATTTAAATTATTATTTATTATGGTTTTAGACATTTAATATAAGTTTTATAACATTCAAGTCTGATAAATTATGCTGTCCTTGAAGAATAAGTATAGTGAATAAAATTTAATGTAAACTAACTGTAAACTAATGTTCAAACTGTTATTGTACATGTAAAAGAATCATGACATAAAATTAAATATATTGAAGTATAAATTTATTTTAAAATACTAGAATTCACACAATATCCTCAGGAATGTTCGAATATTCCAATTTATAAAGTTGGATAAATTAGCGAAGTTCGATTTTTAATAAACTTTGCATAATTAATTGGTTTGCAATAGTAAAAAAAAAATTAAAACTAAAGAAATGCCTTTCAAAACGAGAAAGCTGGCTTTGAACATGTAGTAAAACAAGTTTTCAGTCTTGAAAATCGGAAAAGCCACCGGGCTAAAACGCCGATTTCGGAAAAAAATCGGCAACTGTGGTTAGCTGATAATAATAAAATTCCTAACAAACTCAATAAAAAGTTAAGAAAACCATGTTAAAGCCAGACCAAAATTAATAAATTTGAAAAAGAAATGCATTTTTAGTCACCAACATCGAAGTAATCGCGGTGTCAAATTGCCGATTTTTGAAAAACTTGCGTCATTTATTTACCTATTGACTATCAAATATATGAGATAAGAAAGAATAAAAAGAAAGAAAAAAAATGAGCTATTAACGTAAAAAATTTAGCTCTAAATCCGAAAGAGAAAAAAAAAATATCGCCAAAATCGAAAATCTGCCGTAGAAGCTGTATAAAATACCGTTTTCGTTTTGTGAAAATTCCCTTCTCAAAGAAGATTCTTCTATATAGTTGAGCGTAGCGTACGGAGTACCGTAGGGGCGAAGCCCCTTTTACCTCCTATATGACGATAAATGTTCAAACATGGCGTTGAGTTGGATCAGTTAAGTGACACGCAATAAGCGCATAACGAAAAGATACACAGACTGCACAATATTGACAGTGCAGTTAGTTTACAAAAGTTGTCGTACATGTCTGAGTGGCTGCTACCATCACGTGCATAGATCCTCACTTTCTATTGGTCGGTGGGCGGGGCCACCGATTCTGGGACTGGGCCGCGAACGCCGGCAGTGTCGATCTCATTCAATTTTTCAAGGAAGTAACAGAACAATGTCTGGAGCTTCTCTGCTGGGGTGTTCTTTTCTCGCAACTGATTTATCAATCCTTTGATAGCGTCAGTGCTAGTGAAAATCACTGCAAGTTCTTTACATAACTCGGTGACTAGAGCGACCTCGCTCGTTGATGTCGCCGGGACAGGTGGTGGGGTGGGCTTTCGTGTATCCTTCCGCCGAGCCGGAATCGATGGCCTGATGTTCCGGGTTTGGACTGGAAGTCTCCTCGGTTTCGGGAAGTCAGGGCACTTTTTGCTGGAAGCTACGTGGCCTGTAGCTTTGCAGTTAATGCATTTCGGTGTATCCAACTTTCCAAGGGCACATTCCCTCGTTTGGTGTGGCTCCCCGCACTTCAGACATCTGGGTGCGAGGTGGCAGGTATGAGAAGTGTGAAAGAAAAAGTTGCAATTAAAACATTGCGGCACACTTTTGCTTCGGTAGGGCTCCACAAAAACATTTAGTCCTAAAAGTTCTTTGGTTTTTAGGATCTTGTTTATCCCGGGGGTTTTCGGCATGACCGCCATGAAAACTTTGGTGGGGGCCTTTGTCGATCGTCTGGTCAGCTGGGCCACTTTGGAGATATCGTATCCCATTGAAGTGAGCTCAGCTAGGATGTCAGGGCAGGTCGTCTGAGCTGGCAGTCCTTTAATTGCCACTCGGAACGGGGCACTGTTCGGTGGGGCAGCAAGGAAAAAGTCACTTTTCCTCGCTTGGAGGTGATCCGTGGCCAGTAAGTAGTCCCCCTCATTTGTCGGTTGAATTTTAATAAATTCTCCAGCTTGCCTGGACTGAAGTTTATCTGTCATGATAATTTTCAACTCCGACAAAATGAGAGGGTAGATCTCGGTGATTTTGAGATAGATGGCACCCGGCTGGGTGTAAACAGGCTCGGCGATAATGGGTTCAGGGGTGGAATCGATGACCATTCCATCATTTTCCTCCTCAGTAACGGGCATTTCTTTTGGCACGTTCAGACCCATTTCGTCAGCAACCTCTTCAGGGCTTGGCAGATGTTCGGTAGCAATAAGTGGTGACTGACCACCGATCGGCTCATCCAACTTACGCTTCTTTTTCTTTTTGGCTTTAATGGCCTCCGCCGGAGCGCCATTGAGCCGATCCATGGAAAAATACTGCGGGTAGCGTCCCAGCTTGCATGCTTTTACGAAAGCCTTCATGGCGCCATCCTCAAAGTATTTTGCATCGACCGAGTCAGGTCCTTCATTTAGAGCAGTTCGAGTATAACACGTATATTGGAATTTATAATCCAACAAAACGGTGTAGTCATCGTGCATTTTTTCCATCTCAGTGGCTTCATCTAGCCAATTCGAAATATCGGGAAAACAAGGTTTCGTCATTTTAAATTCTTTATATTGGGAGAGCTAAACAGAAAACTGACTGTCGTGGGCTCTCGCCAACATGGGAATGAGAAGATTCTTCTAATTATTTTGTAGTAATCTATCTTTTCAAAGAACAGGTACTGAAATGTACCATGGAGTTGGACAAACAACCAGGAAGCGTCTGCGGCGATTTTTTCAAACACGTGTAACTTATCGCGATTGCGACTTTCTATTATCGGGACTTCTCCCCCATCCCCTTCTTAAATGAAAGAAAAGTAATTATCTAACCTAAAAAGAATCTGCAGAAAATTTTCTAAAGTAGTGCAGACATAAAAAAAAAATTGTATGGTAGACTTCTGCAAAAATTTGTCTGCAGACATTTGAAAAAATCTGCGTCGTACGACGCACGTCGCCGCGTTTCTGCTACCGGGACTAAAGCCTGAAGATCGTGGCTTTGGTGGAAGACGGGCCAAAAGCTTTCTTGAAGAATTTATTATATTTAAAGAAATTAAGATCATAGGTTATGTTTTAAGACTATACTATAGGGTATGGGGTGTCTTTTATTTGTCAATAGATGGCACCACTAAAAATTTCTAAGAGGGGAAAAAAGTACAGGATTTTTTCCTGAAAGTCTTCATTTCACTCTAATTTATCCCTATATGTCCGCAGAAGCACGGGCAGAAGTTAGTAATTTATTGCTTCGCCCTCTCCCCGCCTCCTGTCACTTTCACTTGAATGGACGGGAGAAAGATCCCGTCCATTCAAGAAACCCCCCGTACTTTTTACGACCTTCAACAACTGACATGCCCCCACTTGGTCTTTCTCCTACATAACTGTGTTCCGAACATTTTCAAACAAAATAATGTGAATGGAAATGACTAACAATCACACACATGATTTGTTTTACGTTTTCTCTTTTGTTCAGAGCATTACGAGGAGTAATGTGTTTTACTCACTCAATTTTATATTTCATTAAAATTAATAAATATTGAACCTCATCGTTTATCTCCTTGGACCAAAACTAATAGTTATATTACTTGTATATCAATTATCAGTCATTAAAATGTGTACAAAAAATTATTAATGTTTTTATAAATTATCATTAAACTCGAAGATAGGTAATAGGCATAATATAGATACAGATTGCATCTGATATATGCATTTATAGCGTTATTTTTAAATTGGTTGTTATTGAAGTTTACTCCAAGTTGAAATGTTCTCTATAATTTAATTTTTATTAAAATCGAAGAGTAGAACAATAGAGTCATCCACTGTATCATAAGGTTTGGTACGTGAATTCTTTCTACGCACTGCGTTCTCGTTAAGATCTAGATCTCTCCGCACTTTTCAGTAGATTAGAATTATTGGTATTATTTTGTTCGTCTTGAGCATTTCTTTCAACACGTTTCAATTTATTTTATCACAATTTGACTTTAATGGGATATTTTGGCTCTAAAGTGAAATGTTGGTGATTCTCTTCAATTTAAACAAACGCTCGCCACGATCCGTACCTGACGATTAGAACTGAAGTTACAGCGGTTAAACCGACCAGAGTATGTTCATATTTGGAATAATTTTCCCTCCTACACGGTACAAATGACATGCGGGATGGTAGTGGATTAGTGACTAGCTTGGGAGGCGTCGGCTACTGGCTACGTGATTATCAGTGTTTATCAATCCAAAAATTATTGAAGTTAAGAATTATTGACACATATATTTAGTTATACAAATGTTAAGTTAAATGTACGAACACAACAGAGCATATTTTAAGGAATTTTAACTGGTGGGGCAAATTGAATTCTGCAGAAAGCCGAATCCCAGAAGTTAATGAAAACTTTGTACTTAAAATAGCAAATTTTAAACTAATTTAATTAATTTAGTTTAAAATTATATGTTCTGAAAGAAGTTAGTTAACAAATTTATTTAAAAGAAATTAGCGAATTCATGAAATTTTCTAACGATTCATAAAAGTATTTTTCATTTGTTTTCATAATGCAAATTTTATTAAAAATTTTTTTTAAAAAAAACTAGTGTTTTGTATTTAAAAAATTATATTTCCTACATTTCCGCCATTTTATTTCACACAAATGTAAAGTTTTAAATCTATAGTATATATACATCTAAATCCGTATACTTAGCTAAATTTTAGACTAGTACCCGAGCATATTACAAACAAAATGGGCATTAATAACATTACATTAATAAGTAGCATTTACTTTATAAGGTGAACAATAATATTCTATTTATTTGTATTCGAAAAATATTTTATTTTACAGCACAAAAATGTAGAAAAATAAGTAGTTTTAAATTTTTAAAAAACATAATACTTTCTTAAAACTTGTTATCGTTTCTGAAAAATGTTTTTATATAATCTCTGCTTTTGTAAATTGCTGCTCCGACAACTTTTGTCGCCGTTCCTTCAGCTGCAGAAATTTTAGCACTGTGACGGTGATTGAAAAATGCTGTTCCTTTTCCATTTAAGACTATGATGAGTCTCTTATTAATTGTTTCGAGCTTATCTGACTGCCTATATCTGACATCAACATGTTGAAGCTGGAAATTATCATTTCCACTTGCATGGAATGTGGTGCGACCAAGAGTTAAAATTACATGAATGGCACTTCTCTTTCGAACTCCCCTTCCCTTAAAGCCCACATTTTTTGAAAATATTAAATAATTCTTTTTCAAGATTAAGACAAATAAATTATTCTGGTGGGGAAATAGAAGTTTATTATGAATCCATACACATAGATAATGGGGTGGTTCAAGGGGTTCAAATCCCTCCCATTGAAAGACAAGAAAAAAATTCAAAAAATCGAATTAAAGTAAAAATCATAAAAATACTTTAAAAAAATAGAAACATTTCAATTTCTAGTATAGTACTCCTTGTTGAGTTGCATGACGGAAAACCTGTTATTTCCCGGGGGTCTTACCTAGTTTTCAAAAGGCTTCAAAAACTTGTTTAGTAGTCATTTTTATCCCAAACTAAGTCTAACATGACGTCATCGTGTTGCATTATCTAGCATTTGAATTTCGGCGACAAAGGAAAAGGTCGTCAGACGGGATCTATATATTATTTTAAACAAGGAATCTTAGAGTTTGTATTTGTTCTCTAAATTAATTTTGTATTTAGTGGCGATATTTACTAATTTTTAAAAAGAGTTCATGACTGATATTGGTAACAATTTTATGAAAAATAAATTATAACTGTTGTTGTTTCAATACTTATATTCTAACATATTTACGTTTACTTGAATAAAAATTAATAAGTTAAAAAAATGAGGGGGGTAGTTTTTTTTTTTTTTTTTTGGGGGGGGGGGGGATAAGTTAATCAGTCACTGAACCACCCCCATGAAAAATGTATACCTACGTGCCTGTGTGAATCAGAGTTATTTGAGATTTATAATAGTATTATTAAAAAGAAAAGTATGGGAAGCTTTGCCGTTTTCATCGAAGCATGCACATCTAAAATAAAAATCTTAAGATAAGTAGTTGAATAAAAAAAACTAGTATTAAATGGCATTTACAAAAGTTTTGACTATTTTTTTGCATTGTTTTGCAGTAATTTATTTTTTTAATCAAACGTACAGACACTTTTTTATTTCTACCAAACTTTATTAAAGTTACTCATATATTTCATGTAACCTACGCATAAACCTAAGCTCCCCCCCCCCACCCCCCACCCCCTCGCCTTTTTCACAACCATACACGAACGGACATTCTTTAAAATTTATTACTCAAACCAAAGTTTCCTTTCAACTTTTATGAAAGATAACATGTAAAAATAATAGAAAACACTTACTTATTTTTTGAAAATAAAATCAATACTCCTATCAAACTTGCGAATCGGTCAATTTTAATATTAATTTAAGTAAAGAAACAACAACACACGTGCAAACTTATCGAAAACTGTTTCCGTTTGGAGAGATTCTTTACCGTTTTCCGTTATTAACCTCCACCCGCCTCGTGGAGGTTAATAATTCTGAAATTATCGTTTTCCTCCACCCCGCCTCGCCGATTCAGCAATGAACCAATCATTTATTTGAAATCCCTAGTACAGCTAATTTGAAAAAATCCTTTTGCGCTAAGTTTGTGTCGTCACATCCTCCATTTTAGCGTGCTGGGGAAGTCATACTACGTAAGGTTGCCATGGCAACGATGCAGCCGATTTCGAACTTCGCTTTTTAGCTGCAATTTTGATTGAATGGAGTTTTTGTTTTTCTTCTCCTGAATTTGTGCATTACGGAAACACGCTTGCTATTTATCGGAGATTTTTTTTACTTAGAGTTGAAATTTAATCTCCATTTCCAATTCTAATCTTCATTTAAGAAAATTAGTAAAATATATAATTTTAGTTTTAAAATATAATAAAATTAGGTGCAGCCCGGCTGTACTTGCTGTAGTGGGCGAGCCGCCACTGCATTTCACTCTTTATTTTACCAAACAAACTTTGAAATTAATTATTAAAAAGGATTAATATCAATGTTTTAAAAGTAAATATCAGCATTTTTTCTACAAAGTTTTGCTAAGTCATGCAACCACTGAGTTCCTTGTTACGCCACAGCCAAGTATGATAACCACTTTTCCCCTAAGGGTGCGGGACCTAATAAATCAACGGTCCCGGATTTGGGGTGTTTTATTTTAAATTAAACGTAAATGTGTTTTAGTATTATTGGGTAGAATTTTTTATTTGTTAAATTGTTTTTTTCACTCATGTGGCATGAAGAACAAGGTAAAGTAGAGTTTACTATCGTGAATACGTTCTGCAGATTTTTACCATATTAATTTTTTGTAGCCTCTCTCTGAGAAGAATGCAAACATCTGAGAAAATGAAACAATTTAAGAAATCAGTATTTATAAAATTTTTATTTATGAAATTCAAAATTATAAAGGTTTCATTTAGTATTTCTCAGTCAGTGGCTAGCCTGGAGAAGGGTCGATGGGGTTGGGCACACTTTGAAATTTATATTGGAGATACAAAAGCATCAGAATTTTCCTCACATTGTTATTTCATTACATTTTAAACAAAATATAATAATTTTCATTTTGTGTTTTCTTACGAATTGCTTTATACCAAAATCTCATCGTCATATTCTTTTACACTCGCTACCTTCTATAATTATATATAAATCAGAAATACACATAAATAACTTATGCAATACTACAACCTTGAGAGGTTTTTTTTTAGTTATTATTAAACCTTTTTTATATTCTCGTATATTCTTTCTACAAGACCAAATCATTTATACAAATTTAAGGTAACATTCGTATGTAAACAATTAAAGTATCGCAGCTAATTTTTACTAATTAATGATAATTTTGATTAATTATCACTTGGATAAGTAATTAAAGTATATTCTTTCTTTGACTTGCTTGGATAGGATCCTCTTTAAATTAAATACTGGCTACGCTATCTGCTCACACGCAACTTATGCCGATGCCTCTATGATGGAATTGGAACACCATGACTATAGTTTCTTACAACGGACACTTCAAGGTCGCTGTGCAAAGGAGAGAAAGTGGAAAAAGCGAAGCTGGCGGTCTGTCAATAAACGGCTTCTGTTCCTTCCCCTCTTGCATTTTGACTGAGTTGCCCCCTTCCCAGCTCCCAGCAACACGGCCATATGCAGGTTTCAGCCCTAAATTGGGGGGGGGGGGGGCTCTGAACCCCCCCCCCTTTTGCAAGTGGGGATTTTGGGGGTAATATACCAACCCTTGGGCTCTGAGGAATATCCTTCCTCCCTGTCCACTTGCTCTGTCTCTTCTCAACAATCGCCGTTGAGAAAAATAAAAAGTCGCTAAGAATAATGATGGGTTTGTAGGTGTAAAAATTAATGCTAATTTATAATGAATGCTCATACTAAATTACTTTGCGATTATAAACAAAAAAAAATAATAATGGCTTATGAGAAGTTGAAGTATGAATCTCATTTAAAACACAAAACTACCTGGATAGTCGCTTTTCAAGAAGTCATTGGCAATATAATATTTCAATTCTTTAAAAAAAATACATTGTCTGCTCCACAGTGTAAAACATTTATATGATTTTAATAGAGTTGGTTTTGGCACTAAATGTGATTCATGTATTAAATATTAATACGGTAAGTTATATAAGTTGCTATAAAAATACGTTTTAACTAAAATCCAAATTCTTTATTACCGAATACTTCCTGTATTAATAAAAGCATCATTTTGAAAGTTGATAATTGGGGTTCCAAAGCATATCATTGTGTCAATTTTTTTTTTCAAATACACAGTTACAAATACTACATTTTATTTGAATAGTTCGTTAAGTAAAAAATTTGCAATGTTTTATTCTTTTCATTGAAAATTAAAAATAGGGATAATTACCTATCAAACAAGAGAAAATTGGTGTCAGTCTTGCTATTTTTCATATCGTTAGTGTCGGTATGGTCACCCTAAAAGCATAACAAAGTTCTTCTATCCTAATATCCCATTTAGCTGATTTTAAAGTCAAAAGGAAAAAAGCATAATACACTAATTTTATCTGTTGCATTCTCATTTTACGCATCGTTCACTAATGATCGCGGGACTGTGCGGTGACACGCATCGCACCCCCACACTGATAGGGTGGGTAGTTCTATAAAGCGCAAACCGTCATCTTTACAAGTACTAAATAAATTTCACTTCAAATATTATTTTGCTGCTAAATGTAATTCATGTATTCATTAATATGTATATATTCATTAATACGATGCGATATGTGGAGCGTGCATGTGTGCAAAATCAAACATTTGAAAAAATATAAAAAATGAGATAAATGCATTAAATTTTATGAAAAAAAGATTACCTCTATCTGTTTTAGCAACAATAAAAAATAATAAATTCATATATCCAAATACACATTTCCATTTAAAAGTTGGAAATCCGGAAACCCATAGAAATGCATTAGCAGCAGCCTAACTAAGTCGATTTAAAAGTACGTTTTCAATAAAATGCGCAACGTTATGAAAATTTAAAAAGGGGTTTCTAATGCATATAATTGTGTTTTGTTTAAACGCATAAATGTCAATTATAATTTTTTTTTGTTTAAAACGAATAAACATTAAAAAATACCTTTAAAAAAATCTCAGAAAAAAACGTATTGATAATAAGATAATAGCTGCACTGCCCACTTTAGATCTCTCGTTAACCACGAATGAGTTCATAGACCACAGGTTGGGATTGAAATCGGGGACAAGGCACAGAGCAGTGGCACAGAGGGGCAATACAAAAAAGAGAGAGAGAGAGAATAAAAAAGAAACTCTGTTGTCACCCCCTCTGCCCCTCCCCTTTCGTGTCCCCCTCCTCTTTCGCAAAATTTATTGCGCGACCTATCACCTGGAACGCAGGGGGGTCTGGGAGACTAATTCTTCCCTCAAGTAAATCCCTATATGGAGGAGGGCGCCACCGTACAATGGTTAAATACTTCAAAAAACTTTCTCGACATCTTACAATTAAATTGCTCCTAATTTGAGTCCAAATTAACTTTTTAAGATGGATTTTGCAGCAATTTATAAAAAAATGTTTTCAAAATGGGTTTATTGTTTTTTTTTTTTTTAATATAATATTTTAGACATTTTTAAAATTAGTTTAAATTGCAGCACTATCTTTCTTTAATTTAAACAAATAAATAATGAACTACAGAAAAAATTATGATAATAACGATTTAGAGAACCTCTTGGACTTCAATATGCAAGAAACCGCGAGTTAATTACCTAAAAATTAAAGTCAGTAGAAGGCATATAGTGTCCCATAGAGATAACATTACGGGCGATTTTCGGCAACCTGGACTAGCACTTCCCCTTAATGATTTTTCTATGTAGCTAAATAACAAATAATAATTTTTTTGTGAAAATAATAATTATCATTTTATTAGCTACAAACCAGCAGATAGTAGTTGAGAGACCAGTCCAATAGCTGCGTTAAGATTTTGAAGTTATGAAATCCTGAATGATAAAAGCTAAATTGTTTCTAAACGCAAATAAATAATATACGGAAAAATCTCAAATTTTCAACTTTTTCCGCACATATGCACAGCAATACATCTCATTTAAAAAAAAATCACAAAAATTGATTGTTTGAAGTTCCGAACTATTTCCGGGAAATAAATAACTTTTCATAAATATAATTATCACTATTTACTATTTATTAAAGAAATATAAAAGATAATCACAAAAGGAAATAGCTCAAAAAGTGTTGCTATATGAGTCAATTTTAAATATATAAAAAACATTCTAAATCTGGTTTCAGCAAGCAAGAAAAATCCTTAGCATAAAGCATTATAAAAGCGCGAAATTGGTTCGCACTTATTTCTCGAAATACGGAATAAAAAAAAACAATAAACCCAAGATTAAAAGAAGATTTAAAAGAAAAACATGATGAAAAGATGTTTATTCACGGAAAACACTATTTAGAGCGCATTTCATTTGTTACGGTACAATTGTTAAAGAGAACGGATTTTTCGAATTTGGATATTGCTCGATGCCACACTTCCTGTGTGTAATTTTTAATTAGAACGCGATAGTAAGAAGTCGCGTTCCATTGGAAAGGGTCAAGTTCCATTAACCAATCACAGTTTTTTATTTCTATTTGAATATCTTTGAAGATAATAGGTGATTTTGAAAACAACGTTTTGGGTGAGTGCTCACACTTTAAATCATTGTTCAATCCTTAAATAATAGATCGATATTGTGGATTATATAAGTTCGAATTTTTTATTTTTAAATCCCAATGCAAGTTAGCCTTTATGTAGTTTTAATTCATGTTAATGTCGTCAGGTTTGAAAGTCTCTGTATTCTATTATTTTTTCAATATATTATATAACCATTTCTTATTTTTTCAGCAGTTTGTTTGAGACGTGAATATGGACGAGATCCGAAGACAAAAATAATGGTTCGGATTTAAAACATTTTAGACACTTAGAAGTGTTCAGAGTATTCTATTTATTTTGAATTTTCAAAATAATACACATCACTCTTTCTTTATCTGCTCTCTCGTATCTAGTTATTTCGACTTCTTCCAACTCATGTGGGTCTGGCACAAATGTAACTAGAACGCAATATTTTTTAGGTTATAAATATTAATATAATTTTCTGTTTAATCATCTTCTTAGAAATGAATAACTTAAAACAAAATTAAATATACATATAATATATATTTGTTTAAATATACATATAATGTTATCACCGGAACCAATATGGCATAATACCTAAGACATGCCCAACCCAGCTTAAAAGTAAAAGATTTTTCATTCCCACATCCCCAGTCCTCCACACCAAAATGTCATCACTCCCCCCCCCCCCCCCCCCCCCAATTTTTTTTAAAACTTATTAATTTTCATTCAAGTAAACAGGACTACGTTGACAAATAAACATCGAAACAGCAGCAACAGTTATCACTTCGTTATTAATTATTTTTAACAGTCGTTAATGACTACTTTTTAAATTAGTAAATTACTCCCAAATTATAAAATAAATTTAGAGAACAAAATTAAATTTTGAGAATCCTTATAATATAATATACGGTTTTCATAACATGTTTTGGAGCATCTTGTTTATACGGTCCCGTTTGGCGATCTTTTTATTTTGTTCCCGAAATCAAAATGCTAGGGAAATGAAACACGATGACGTCACGTTAACCTTAGTTTGTGATAAAAATGATCTCAAAATTTTTGGAAACTATTTTCTAGTGTAGGATCCCCGGAAAATAGTTTTCAAAAGGCTTCAAAAACATGTTATGAGGTAATTTTTATCTCAAACTATACCTAACATGACGTCATCGTGTTTTTGTCTGAAGGAAATCAATACCCATGCTTACAGGGGTTCATGTAATGTCCTCTCCCCCCAAAAAGTTGTACTTTTATGATTTTTACTAGTCTTTCAATGGGGTTTGAACCCTCTTATCTACGTGCTTGGCTGTTGCTATACCTAATTTCATTCAAATAAAGTATCGTAAAACGATTCTACAGAAAAACCTCAATTATAAAAGTAAAAATGTAAGTTTTTTCTCCTGACACCTCTTTGAAATAAGTCACTTTTTATAGAAATCCCTATCTTTCTAAATGGAAAATTTAATGGCTGTTTTTAACGTGACGTGACGTGACAGAGAAATGGGACGTAAGGCTAACGTGACAATGGAGAAAGGGAATGCACAAAAGGAGGGGAAATGCGTGACCTAATAAATTGAACACTCTCAAAGCAATGTTCAAGTTTTGAGATAAGTTAAGTCATTTCATCGCCTTTTCTATTTCTGTCTCTCTTTAAAAGCATTTATTTCCCCAACAAAGGAAAATTCTTCCAAAAATAGAAAAACCAAGAAATCGAAAATTTTTGAAAACTGGACACGCAGGCGATTGATTGTCTTCCAAAGATATCTCACAATCTGGACATCAAAAAAGAACACCACCATCCCATTCGTGATTATTCAAGGCCACATCCGTTTCGCCCTTTCTTCAATGAAAAACAACCAGTGAAAATAAGGCAACAATCGGGGTCGGCATCTACCTTTAATTAGCCATCCTGCGTGGACAACAGCCGTCATTTAAGAAATGCCCCAACTGTGCAGCCAGCTACATCCTCGTGCGGAGGAGGTGTTGCCACCTTCTCCAGAGGAATGATGATCTAAATATCGAGGGTTAACAGGCAGGATGACGCCGTGACCATCGGGAACTCCGCCAAAGTATTCCTTGATGTCATTCATTCCAGTAACCTATATTTAGGGAGACGTTGGCGAGAGAAACTGGGTTACATTTGTGACACCTCCACCATTGAAAAGGGAACAGATCGCTGTTGCAGGACAATGGAGGTGTATTGATGGGGATCTGGTTGATAGGGTTAATGGAGTGGATACTGGTTTCACTGGATTTCGAGTAACTGTGCGAGTCTATAAACAATTTTAAAAGAGAATTTTCTTTTTGTTTGGCGTGCATACAGAAAGAGGCCGATTGACGTTGCTGGTTCTTGTGGATTTGGTTTCTGTGCTCTGGTGTTTACACGGACTTCGGAATGATATTAGGGCAGAATAGTTTATGATTGCCATGCCTGGATAGTTAGGTTTACATTTTAGGTGTATTTTTTTCGACCATTTAACTGACCAAGTAACAAATGTAATCCTGATTTTTTTTCTCTATGTACACCAATGTATAAAAAAACAAATTCCTTAAAAGAAGTTGTTGGGCCTGGTGGCAAAGTATATAAAGCTAGTAATTGAAGGTTTGTTTTGGTTAAATTTTACGCCACACTAGAGCTACACAGTGGACTATTGGCGACGGTTCGGGGTCAATCTCGAAGGAAAGACCCGAGAACACATACACATTCACACACACATTCATACATGCACCTCGTTATTTTAGAACCATGTTCAGATGACGAGGAAACACCTGAACTGACCAACGCCTTCAATAGACGTCGGGACTTTGGACCCCGATCAGATTTATCGTGCACCAGTCCCGTATAGACGCCGTTAAGTTTTGCGGATGTTCTGGACGACGCCAATATCCCCATTCGCCAATATCCCACTGCGCAGCTCTAGAGCGACGTTATTCTACCAACCAACTTAAAAAAGTTATTAGTAAATTCCATATAATGCGTTTTTTTACCTAAATGCTAGTTAAAAAAAGTGAACATTTTGATATAAATAATTGTTAACAAAACTTACTTATTTTAATCTTATTTGGTTTGGTTAATTAACGTCGCACTAGAGCTGCATAGTGGGCTATTGGTGACGGTTCGGGGCCTATCTCGAAGGAAAGACCCGGGAAGGATGTCTCATATTTTTAAACCATGATCAGATGACGAGGACAATACCTGAGCTGGAACCCGATGAAACATCAATAGGCGTCAAGACATGGACCGTGGTCAGATTTATCGTGCACCAGTCCTGTATGCACGCCAGTATAATTTGTTGGATATTTTTAAACAACTTCCTAGTATTTTAGTAGTGAAGCTGGCAAACCTCCGATTGCAACATCACTACATTTTTACTTTTATTTGTAAAGTCTATCAGTCGGGCTCGAACTCGCAATCCTCTGATTACTAGCCGCCGAATGCCTTTATCCACTGGGAAACTAGGGTCCTTTTAATCTTATATATATTTTTTTTAAAGTATAACAAAACAATCGAATATTTATTTTTTGTTAAATGACCAAAATTGATATATTTTTAAAAATATATTTAACTCTGAGAGATAAAGCAGTTGGAGGCTCGTTTCTAAAGCAAAATTCTTAATATAATTACAACACAAATCAGTGCTAATAGTTCGGGTAGAGTTTTATTTACCACACTATATTTGTTGGGTTTCTCTCTTTAAATGATGTGTTTATTTTCAAAATTTAAATTTTTTTTAAATCCTTTGATTATTTGTTCAAAATCATCAATCTCTAAAACGTTTCGAAAATCTTAATATTATCTTCTCTAATCTTTCGCTGAAATTTATAAAGATTTTGTTCTTTATTTTTGAGATATTAAATAGTATTGTTGGTACTCTAGTATAACCTTTCCTGGGAACAGTTGGGTTTAAAAAATGGGCAATACATTAAATACTTTTTATAGTGCAGATTGAATACTAGTAATACTAGGAACAAAAGACCTCGCGACCAAAAAGAAAGGAGAGGGAAAAAACGTCGTTTTTAATGAATTCAAGAAACAATCAAGCGAAATGTGAAGAAAATAGAACAACGTGTTTGGTCGTGACTATGTTACAAACGATCAAATTTACAAAAGAACAGACAAAATGCCGGAGGTCGAGTTAAAACAAGAACCTAGATAAGGCACGATCAATAATTGTGTCACTTTTTACCTTAAGCATTTTTGGCCAGTTCGTAAGATAAAACTACACAAAACGTTTTTGAGAGCAATCTCTATACACTATATTTCAATTCTTTTTTCTCGATATTTAAATTAAATCAAAATTCTTCTTGAGGAATTTATAAATTAACAACTTTTTCATTTATTATTTTCTTCATTTTCATTTACCAAATGCACATTTCCTTGTGTTCAATTCCTTCATTATCTCTAACCAGGGTCAGATTTAGCCATAGGCTACATGGGCTGCAGCCTAAGAGCCCGCTCTACAAAGAGGCCTACACTACGCACACGCACAGAAAAACAGTCCACTTGCGGGGGAAATTATTTGGAAGGATGATAATCCAAATCCTAATGAAAATAGGATCCATCTACCATCTTTTTATGAGGGAGAATAATTTTATTTTCTTAATAGATTTGTAAAGTGTAAATATTCCCTAATACTTTTATGTTCTTTTAAAAAAATATTTAATTTGAGATAAATACAATGGCATTATTTTCATTTTTTTTATTTATTATTATTTGAAAATCAGCTGGTTTTTATTTTCTTACATTTTTATTTTGTTTAGAGCCATTTGTGAGGGTAACATAACACGACGAGTGCAATATTTTATTGTCATTTTCATAGATTCCAGAATTCCATTGCACCTTGAGATTCCTTGAAACCGTCGACATTTTGCAACATAGTATTAGAAACTTATAAAAAAAAAACAGTGTATTCCAATTTCATATCTACACTAAAAAATTATTTGATATGTAGTTCCGAAATAAATATTTTGCAAAAAATTTCGACCCCTTCCCCCCCTTTAGTTTTTGCGGGGGTTGAAATTTCGTTCGGACTTTCCGTCCTCCCTGTCTGTGGGGTGCCCGTCAGGCCCGTCGCTCCGGGCGGGGGGGAGACCGATCCCCCAATAATCTGGAAACCATGAAAGGTGAGAATTTCAACCTCTAAAAACCCCCGAGTTGAGAAAATTTATTCCTGATGAAATTTAATATTATTAACAAATGAAAGCTAGGGAAGATTTAAAAATTGCCCAACTTGTAAGATTTCATTTAAATTAGACCTCAGAACGGACAGTGGCGGAGATTGGTTCCTAAAAGTGCGGGGGCAAGATGCAGAGGAAACAAGAAATGCGTGGGGGGAGGACGCGGCTCAACTTCCTCTACAAGATGGTATGATAATTATCCCCATAAAATTGTGCCATAGTGATTTATTGGGGCGGAATCGTATACTGCAGTCGCGGAAGACTCGCATTGCCCCCACGTGGTACAAAAATGTCATAGGGGTGAATGGATTTGCGTCCATTGTCTGTAGAAATAGAGGAGGGAGGGGGTATGTTTTATTTTTAAAAAAGTACAATATTAAAAGTGAAGGGCAACATCCGAACAAAGTGCGGGGGCAGCCCTTGCCCATCCCCCCCGAATCGCCGCCACTGAGAACGGACACTGCAATGGAATATGGGTGCAACAAATCTATGCTTGTGAGAGAACTGTTTAATATTATCTAAAATAAATATATAAAAGATAAAAAATGTCGATTAGTTGGTACTGGAAATTTTCAGCACTGTTGAGTTGGGAATTTCGAATCGTTAAGTTAGAAATTTTTTTGTTTCAAACCCCCCAAAAATTTGTTGGTGTAACATCACTGGTGCCCGCACCACAAATTCAGCCTATAGGGCCCATTAACTCTAAATCTGGCGCTGTCTCTAACGCCCATTAACAGGAAGGAAAGCACAAACAAACTTCTCGCTACTTTCCAATCTACCAGATTCATTTAAAGAGATAATTACAATCCACTGCCAATGAACTTCTACAGAAAGGTTTTCAGTTTCCGACCCTCCTTCTTTCACGAATTCCAACAAAGGCGTCCGAGAAATGGGTTAACTTTCGTGCTTCGATTTCCCTTCAAAAAAACAAAAGAAACCCCGATAGTAATTAAGGCATATTTCCGTCATCCAGGCAACATGCGACCTTGGGACGCTTCATCGCACAGATCTTCTTCCCCAACCTCCCGAAGAGGAATTGGTAGCAATTTAGGAAGCGCGAGAAATCGGAACAGCTTCTTGCTGGGCCAAACAGAGCGGAACTGAAAACGCTGTTCCGTGGTGGGCTTTTAAAAGTCGCTGAAAAAGGCTTAATAATCCGATACAGGAATGATGTGTTCATTTGTATTCTGTTGTGGTACTTAAGAGACGCCGACTGCTGTAAAATAAGTCTGTGGCAACTGAACTGGTGTGAAAAGTTCGGTAATTGAATAAGTAAATTTTAACATAGGGACTGGACAACACTTTTGCCGCTAGTCATAGTGATAACTCATCGTAAAAAAAGGTACTTAAAAAATGAGTACATGAACATACTAATTTTTTTTAGTAAAATTACATCGTAAATGAGCGATGACGTACTCAAATTTCAGCAACCGTACTTTCTAAACCATGAAGAGTGAGTTTAATTGCTAATGTCAGCTTCTGTTCAAGCCATCTTAACAAAGCGACCTGTAAAAATTAGAATACTTGTTTAGAAGATGGTTTTTTACATTATGTTATTTGATGTCGATTGCTTAAATGGAAACTGGGTCATTACCACTCAATTCTCTTACTTCCTATTCTTTTGGCACACCTTTTAAACATTTCTTCTGTTTATAACTTATTCACGTTGCCTTGGTGATACAACGAATAACAGCGTCGCGTTTCGAGACATAAGTGCTGGAAATCGCGAATAAACAAACAAGCGTTGTACACGTTCTATTTATAACATTCATGTACGCAAGATATCTTTTCATACTAAATAGATGCTATTTTACAACTTTATAGTTGATAATTTTCATGCATTTCGTATAGTTTTCGCGATAGGCAAGTTAAATCTAGACGTCACAGCTAAAAGGCGCTGTAAGCAGTCTCATCGATTTCGCATAGTCTAAAGCATTGAACCGATGTGGATTTTTACAAAAAGCTTAAGGAAGTTTAATATGATGAAATAAAGGTTAATTAGTTAGTATTAGGTGTTTTTACTTTTGTGTTTATATATATATATATGAAAAAAATTTTAGTATGAAAGTTGATTTCAATTGAGAAAATTGTTCAACTTCTCGGATTAACGTGATACACGCTTGGAACCCCTACTCCCGCCAGTGGCGGAACTAGTTATGTGGAGCAACCGCTTCCCCTCCCCACCCTTCGAGATTTTCTAACTTACACTCTCTAGAATGGATGTATAAATAAATACAGATAAATATATATAGTATATATATTATATATATATGCATGTATAATATTATATAATATATATATATACATACCCAATTTCCTCCCTCCCACGGATGAAATCCTTGGTCCGCCCCTTCCAACCATAACCCTTCTTACGCATACATTACATTGCACGTGACTTAATAACTCGTGAAGGGGATGGCCCCTACAGGAAAGTTCCAATTGCGGCCCATGGCAACCTTTTGTCTGGGCGATAAACAAATGTTTTCTTTGAGAATATGGTAAACCCAGCTCCCTTCGGCCGCAATTGGGCTATTGCCGCCCCTACACGGGTTATTAAGTAACGTTGTCTTATTCCCTCCCCCCCCCCCTTCAAATGCGTCATGCAGCAGTTATTGTTCAGCCCTTTACCTTCATTACAAATGCATTTATCGACAAACGAATTCCAAAGGACATAGTTGATGAACGTGTGCTCAGGTCTCTCGGTAAACTATATAAAAATAGACTTTTTCTGTCATTGAAAGACATTTTCGCGGAGATAAATTTGTGCCAAGCAATAATATTGGTGAATCTAATCCTGTCGGCACGCGCAAGCGAACAGGTGATCGGACATCCGTCAAGCGTTCTTTCTTTTTATTCTTTTTCTTTCTCCAGTCATCGTGTCCAACCGTTCCAGTGAATTTGCGGAATAGGTCAGTGGGATTGTGTTCTTTAACAAATAAAATACACGGTCAAGCAATTAAAGTCTGAAATATTCCTAAAATAGATACGCATACTCGAAAAATACAAAAAAATACAAATAAATGGTGGGCAATAGACCAAATAGCCTCATTAAAATCTAAATGGTCCGTGATGTAATTTAAACCTTTTGTTTGTCTAGTTAGTTGAAATTCTGTAAAGTATACTGATCGCTTAATCAACTGCTTAAGATGACACATTACCCCAAAATGCACTCTATTGCATAAAATAATACCTTACATATTGAAGAAAACGCATGCTAAGTTTCAAAGTTTCTACAAATTAAAAAAAAAAAAAATTAAGTTTTACGTTCAAAAATTCATCTTTAGATAGACCTGTAGAGCCATTTATTATTTTTATTTTCTTGTGTTACAAGTGTAGAACTTATTATACATTTAAAGTACACTTATATTAACAATATTTTGTAACAAAATATTTGTTTGTACTGGTCATTTTTTTTAAGGTGAAAATTTTAAAAAGCTCAATTTTTTTTAAATTATAAATTACAGCTTTAAATTTTAAATACCAAGTAACTGTTTAATGCATCGAAAGAATTTTGGACATCAAATTGTGTCAACTAAAATGTGTTCATTTAACATTACCAGTATATATAAGGTACCAACTAAACTTAACTAAAAATTCGTGTAGCTTTTTCACTTATTTGTGATTTTATTTAAAGCGCTGTTTGTAGGCAGATATGTTTTTTACATAAGACCTTTTTATTAAGCTAAATAATGAACTTTATTGCAATATGTAACGATTTAAAAGCTGTTTAAATTAAACATCCGAAGTCAACGATGTTTTAGAACATAAAATAAAACAAAGCTAGTTAAATAAAAGCATGTAAAAACGCAGAATTTCATCTGTAACTGCTCGGTCAACCATGATATTGAAAAATTATATAAATTAACCTTTAATTGCAAAATTATTATTTTTAAACTTTAAGGTTGCAAGAATTAAAGGAAAAGTAGAAAGAAAATATCATCGCATTAATTTTTCTTGTAACATATTCGAATATAAATTAATAATCTACGAATTACAACTCGCTCAGTTATCGGAAAAAGATCACGGACCTCAAATGCATTTTGAACTAGCTACATAACACAATAAGTTCAAATAATAACTTAAAAGCACGAAATATCCTTAAGAAAATTATTACTTAACTCTTCAGTTACACTATGCATTAAAGCAGTAGGTAGAAAACATATCTTTCTAATCTCGCTAACATCAAAGGGAGGCCAACATGTATGGCATCAGACACGTGGTTAATGACGTCATTCCATTCATAAATTTTCACTGTTACACATTTCCCAATTCATCAGCCAATCACGAGTATTTTTTAATTAATAATTTTGAAAAGAAGTCACGTGTCTGAGGTCATTCGGTCCGAGATGTTGATTTCACGATTATGACGTCATATTCGCTCTACTACAGTCCATTCATGCTCGAAGCTCCCAACCCGTGGCCCACGAAAGGGTCTGAAGTGGTCTGTTGGATTTTTGAATAATCAAAATGTTTTTGTTTTTCTCATTCAGAAATGAAAAAAAAAATTCGAGTATTGTTCAATAATGTTTTCTTTTTTATACCAAAACAATCTGAGAAAATCCCAACTTTTTTTACTACAAAATAAATAACATTTTGGTATCCATTTTTATACTTTCTTCTTTACCTTAATTTCTATACACTTTAACCAGAAATGATATTTGGCTTTTCTTCACATTTTGCTGAAAAAAAGCACAATTTCTTTTTTTCTGATGCCGCGATAGCGGATTTACAAATATTTTGTATTTATTAAACATGTATTTTTGGAATGAAAAATACAAGTCGGATTTTTCTACTTGTAGTTTTAAAAGTGTATTTTTAAAAGTATGCTACATTACATTACCCAAGAATATAGAAGTTGGTGAAATGTTACTTCAAACGTCAACATCATGATTTGAAATTAAATAAATACAAATTATTCCAATAATTTTAAAAGCTACCTTATCTAATTAAAAAAATTAAGTTAACAGATTGTTTACTAATAACTTTTTTTTAACGTACAGTATTTAATACATGAATTTCATTCACCAACTTCTATATTCTTGGGTAATGCAGCATACTTATAAAAGTATACTTTTAAAGCTGCAAATGGAAGGATCCGACATACATTTTTTATTCCAAAAACACATGTTTAATAAATACAAAATATTAGTAATCCGCTATTGCGATATCAGAAACAAAAATTATACTTTTTTCAGCCAAATATGAAAAAAAGCCAAATATCACTTCCGGTTAAAGTGTATAGGAATTAAGGAGAAGGTATAAAAATGTATACCAAAATGTTATTTATTTTATAGTGAATAAGCTGTGATTTTCTCAGATTGTTTTGGCATAAAAATGAAAACATTATTGAACATGCTCGACATTTTTTTTTGTCCATGCGATAATTATTGCATCCGATTTCCCCCTCCCAACTACCACCACACACACATACATACACCCATTCGTTAAAGTTAAAAAATGTTAATTGTCTACTTATAGATGGCATTATCAATGGCTTATTTAAAAAAAACTTTTACAATAAATTATTTTAAACGCATTTTAACAACAACAAAAACGTTGATATTTATTTATGAGTTGAAAGTAAAGGTTTGTTATAGCTTTCGGTCTCAGAGGTCTAGAGTGTTATTCTCAGGTTTAAACTATAATATATCAATTTTAGCATAAATCCCAATTCAATGTTTTGATAACACCTATGTATTTTTATAAGGGTCTCTTTCAATTTTAATGGCATTTCGCTTTTTTCTATACTTATTGTATTCCTTTAATGAAACAAGCATTCAAAAAATATTTAATTTTAATACATACAATCATAGACACACTATATACAAACTCGCTTTCATACATGCTTATAGAAAACATTTCACTCATGGTTATGCACTTTTCCAATGCAATTATTTATATACAGAGAATATTAATGTAATTTCATAATGGTATATTTTTTACAAATATCGCAGAATGACAAGGAATATATGAACGAACAGGACAAATGCCCAAGTTCATTTTGCAAGTGTTTTATATGGCTTCTTTTACTCCCCCATGTAATACGTCTATGAAATATGCCCAACGTTCATTGTGTCACTTAAGACGTAACTTCCAGCCGCGTATGGAGTATCCGTTGCCAAAGGAGCTTGGCGGAAAAAATTAAAGCGATTTACTTCTAAAAAATGGACAAATGCAACATTGCCGGCCAGAAGAAAACTTATGGAAAATCAATTCACAAGTGTACATATTCCATTTTGTAAATTTCTAATTCAAATTTCTTCGTGTAATTCTTCGTTTCTTCAGGACAGTATCAGACAAAACAAAAGTAGCTTTATTTACAATTAAGATATATACTATTATCGATTATTTTCCTAATCGATTTTGCAAATTTTATAATACTGTAAAATTATCATGGCTAGTATGTGAAAAATTGCATTTATAGATATATCCAGTAATTTCCAAAATTTTAATATATACTAAATAATTTCAACTTAATTCTAAATAATATACAAAATAAGTTTAATCTGTCTTTTAATAAATAAGTAAGACAGAACTCTGTCAACAGACAAAAATACTTATATCCACGACATGACTAAATTTTAGCCCATACCATTTTAAAATATTCAGTCATTATTCCAGGGATTTAAAGAATCATGAAACTTTTCCACATAAATATACCAAAATGCAAGTTCATAAAAAAAATCCAAGTCCCAGAATATAAGCAATTAATATACACAAATATTTTCACCATATCAATAACTGGATACATAAAGGCCCCATATTTCAATAAAAAAAACCACCTCGTCAACATACAATGGTATATAAATATGTGTAAAGGAGACACAAATGGACAAATACAAAGTTTTAAAATAGGAGAATTTGTAAAAATAAATATTACTAATTAAGAAAATATAACTAGTGATAATACACCTGAATTCCATGTTTCTGATTGGATGCCCGCCCATGTGCTTGAATACCGTTATGTGTACTTCCTGATTTCAAGTGGGTGATTGTCAAATGTGAATATTAAGTTAGGATGAGGAATGCATTCATGATGCAGACATTTCTTCAATGTTAAGATGAGTGATGAATCGTAATTTGCGCTGAATTGCAGGTCTTAAGTTTCGTATACTCTTTTCGATTTCATTTTTGATAGCGTCACCAATAAACATGTATTTGATGTGATAGCTGCAACAGGAGTTAAAGAATTCAAAGCACAAATTTAATTTTTTTAGAAAGGGTTTGCTTAAGTTTAGCTTTTAACTAAGATAAGATACATTTATTTTTTAGAATTAAAAAGATTTTTAAAAAATGGTCACAAAACAACTAAATTTAAAACAAAAGGTGCGAAACTGATTACAAAACCTATTGAATAGATATAATAACTTTACTTGTGTATGGTTAACAAGCTAAATAATTTTAAAAGATATTTCACAGTGAAAATGTTAAAAGAAAAATTGAAAAGGATACAGCAAGTCACAGACAGCATCCATATACTGTAACTGTTCACAGTTTTTGTCCACTGATTCTAGCATCTCATACAACTCAACAGTAATCTATAGAAATCCACATTGAAGATTAAAAGGAAACTAAATAATCTAAAACATTTACTACTACATTCATGTTTGCTAATATAATCAAAATATCCAATAAAATAAGCTTTTAACTAATTATTCAATTTGAACAAAAATAGATTTAATAATTTGCATAAATAAGATTAAATTACAGTAACTCCCCTTAATTAAATTAAAACTCATAGTTTTAAATGAATAAAAACGACAAAAATTTTAATCATTTTAGAAACTTAAGTTGGTAAATAGGCTTCCTGGTATAATACTAATGCTAAAATTGTAAAAAAAAAAATTCTATAGATGTTTTCGCACTGCACTTTTGAATTCATGCCTCATATAATTATTTTTTAAATTATTAGACGTGTTTACATGTGTCTTTCATTGACACAAAGCACAATACAACTAGAATATAATTGAAGAAAGGAAGTCATGACTTTGATGCAATATGGTATCCTATACAGACGAATAATAACTTGTAGAAAAGTCAAATTCGCTAGATATATCTAGTGAAAAAGGATATGTTCGGCATATCTAAGAAACCAACTTATATTTAAATAATTTGCTAATGTTACATGCATTTCACCTTTAAAGTGTTAACAAAACATGGATAACAAGTTTAAAAACTTTGAGCTAGATACCAGCTTGGTAGTCCTTCTTAAAACAATTACAAAAGAAAGTAAAATAAAAATCTGTTTATCCAACATTAAATGGACCGTAAATCATAATTAAATGCTTTTTTTTAAGGAGAGCATCAGGACCTGAGATAGAACACCAATCATTTGCATGCAGTTAACTGAAAATCTCAATTGCAAACTTTTTAGTTTTTTTCTCTAGTTCTGATCATTCTTTTTTAATAGGCATCACATAAGCAACTAAAGGCATAATATATTAGTTTTAATGAATCAAAAATTTAAAAAAGGAAAGGGATATTCTTATATTTCAGAAGAAAAAAAACCTTAACCAAGGTATTAGAGTGAGCTGTATCATACCGAATAGTTTAGTAAAATTATCTGTCGTATTTTAATATTTGATTTAAAAGGGATTCTTGTTACACTTTTTTTAAGGAGAACTATTTAAAAAATTATTTTTCTTTAAATCAATTTTACTTGCTAGTTGGTTTTTAAATATAACTTTCCAAATACAGCAGTATTCTCTTCAACTATCCTTAAAAAGACAATATATTTAGAAAAAAAAAAAGAATAAGCTTATTAATTTAAAATATTCAAAATTAAATTCATTAAACATATTTTAGATAATAATAACTAAAAGATTTAAAAAGTCTTCAACTATTTATATATATATATATATATATAAGGTATAAAAACCTAAAACAAATAAATTACCTCCATTGCATATCTTGTTTTATCCATACAAAAACGCTGGAGAAAGGGAGACACTAAATGACAAACAAAAATAAACTGTTCCTCAGTTTTTACCGCAGGTTTGAACCGTTCTTTCAATAGCCTAAGGGAAAATACACAGGTTTGTAATGATAGTTTTGAATAAATTACAAATATAATTATAATAAAAACTTAACAGTTTAAGAGAACTGAAACAAATATTTTGAAATTTCAAACAGTAAAAAAACTTTTAGAAGTAGAATTAAATGAGTTTTTGTAATTCAAGGAAGATTTTCATCCTTATATCTTATATTCTATAACAAAGTCTTTATTTCGCACATGAAGCCACAGAGCCGGGTGAGAAGGTTATGATTTTGTAATGTTGTGAAGGGTTCGTTTTTTGGAAACATAATTTTGCAAAGGATCAATTTTTCGCAAATGGAATTTTGTATAGAATCCGTAAACTGAAATAAAATTCTTCAGAGCAGACCCCTGTAAACTTACTATAGTTTCTTGATTACCTGAAACTTTATCTATTTTATTTACCATTTAATTTCTATGAAGCGTCACTTACATCAAGTCTCTGTAAGAAACAGGTATCTCCGCTAGTTTTTAATAAAATAATATCACTAGGATTTAGGAAATGTAAAATTAACTTACAGAGACAGAGTGCAAATCTGACCAAGGCTGGCATGATACCAAACTGAATGTGCAAGAGCAATGAGATAACTGCAAGGGGTTTCTATCATGCTGTTGTAAGTTCCCGCAAAATCAAACATCACAAAGGGGTCCATGTCTGGGAAGGGATTCATCAACAGAGGGGATTGAATGGTGTCCAGGATGCGGTCGTTCAAGACATTCCAGTAGGCTTCCTGTAATGGACAAGTTATTAACTAACTTAATGTATTTAATCCAAATGGAGAAATAATTAACTTCATGTAATTGAAATGGAGAAAAAATTAACTTAATATATTTAATTGAAAATGGAGAAATAATTAACTAACTTAATGTATTTAATTTTGAAGAAAATTATGAAATTTTAAACAAAACTTGGTAATTGGACTTTCAATTATTTGAAAATATTTAACCATTTTTTAACATTTGCTCCAATTTCTTAAAATGCATTTTTTGAATAGATAAATGTCTCTATTTAAAATTAAGTGAAATTTTTTTTAATATTTAATTGTAAATAAAATTCAATAAACCCAAATAATGAATTAAAAGACTTTTTTTTTAATTTTCTGATTAAAAAATATATTGTTTTGTTAGATAGTCAATGTATTCATGAAGCATATAAAATGTTTCTTTGGATAAGTATTTGCTTTAATTTAAAAGTATTTAATTTAAACATAAAAAAAAAAATATTGAATATATATGAAGAGGATGAAACTTTAAAACTTTGTTCTAAAAATAAAAAATATTATTTATTTAAGTTACATAACATTTCAATTTGAAAATAAAATAAAAGATTTTCAAATATTCAAAAATTATTAGCAACCAAATTCTTTCTATCCTGTAGTAAACATTAGAAGAATAAACTATTATCAGAAGGATAAACTATCATCATGATTAAGAGTTACATTGAAGGGCAAATTACCTATCAAGTCTCTTATATATATATATATATATATATATATATATATTGTTAAAGTGACTATTAAACTCAAATGTTTTAGTAAAAATATAAATTACAATTTGACAGAAACCTTACCGGTAAAGCAGTTAAAACTAGGCCAACAGCATTCATCCATGACACAATATTGGAGTGAACAGTGACTGTGCGACTGCAACATAATTTTTTTCATTAGGAAACAGTTAATTATGTATAAATTAAATAAGTTAAACATTAAAAAAAATTACATTTGATATCCTACAGCTCTCTAACTTAAATACTTTTAAAAAACGATTTAGATTACAAAATATAGTTGTATTTTTCTATAAATGATGTTCTAGTGTATATGATCTTAAAAAAATATATTTTTGTATGTCTTTTTATTTTGTATAATGCCAAACTGCAAGATAGTTCAGAAATTTGATTGTGTTTTTCCAGTTTGTTTCAAAATATAACAAAAATCTGAGCAGATGCGTAAAACAAAATTAGACCTTTAAAAATACCTTATAAAATTATAATGATGGTCAACTTACTGGGTTTTTGTTGAAGAGGTAATTAATTCATGAAATAATTGAAAAATTAAATACAAGTGGCAGTATGTCTCCCACAGAAAGAATAATAATAGTGAATTACACTAAATCATTGCTGTACATAGGTAACACAAAGTCTCTAATAATTTTCTCCAACTAATATTTAATTATAATTATTAAATCATAAAGATGCTATAATCCTCATATAAATAAGTTACACTACTGAAACCATTCAGTATTCCAAATTAATACATTAAAATGAACAAAAAAGAAGGCAAGTAATCAATCCAAACATTGAATTATTTTAATTTCACATTTTAAATGTTTTTGTTATCAGCAGAATATTTTTATACTAATGTGACAAAACTAGTGTGACCTAAAAATTAAAATTCAATTTTATTGACTGCTTAAAAAGCAATATTAGTAAAAACAAAATAACTATATTTCTGAACAGGAAATATCACAACTAGAAATAAACTGACCATTAAATAAAAAAAATTACTGAATATTTCAAAGTTTTATACTACAAATTTTTTTTTAAAGAAATGTCATATTTTTTTTATCTAAATGTGCGATTTTTCATACATTTTACACAATTTTTTATACATATTAACAATTTTAATTTCATATTTACACAACAAATCGGACATCTTAAAGAGTAAAGAGGAGCAGAGAAAACTAGGCATTCCTTCCCCAGAAACTTTTTCTTCTACGTTCTAAACGGCCAATTGCTAACCTCGGCCTCATAGTACTCATCATACATCATATCATTTGTAATGTACGATAAGTTTATGGAGATATTTAATTCTACAGGTATTCTAATGGCTTACTAATTTCGATTATATTACAAAGCATTTAATCCAAAATGTATAATTTTCCATATGAAGTAAAAAAAATTTAAGACATAAACAATTGTATCTTTAATACTCCTAAACGAATCTAAGGGTGTTCAGTCATAGCACCCGTTTGCTCAGAACAAATTGCTAAGCTAGAAGGAACACTTTGGAAACAAGCTTCCAATCTCTAATCAGACTTAAAAAGTGTACAATGCACACAATTTGGCTATATTTTACAAACGACTCACAACAATCGTTATCTAGTGAATAATTAAAATATAAAATAAAGAATAATAAACACTATAAAAGGTTTTGCTCTTACCCTTTGAGAATGATATCTAGCAGAGCATTACCTACAGACTGGGTTGAAATAGGGAGAGCCATCAATTCAATACAAGTCACATGCAGAGCATGAGCTCCTTGATTAGGAAATTCGTTAAAACGCCAGTCTGTGTGAGGAAATGAGCTTTTACCAGCAAGAGCTTGCATTTGGTTAAGTAAATAAATGTGCTTTTTACAATAAACTTTAACAGACTGCATATGGAATTAAATTATTACCAAACAATAATGTATTGAAACTCTATAAATCAAGGAAATTTATAAATATTAACTGAGTGACCTTTAAATATCATTTTAAAAGATTAATTGGATTGTAAATGATAAAAAAATTGTGCATATAGCATCTCTCAACTTTCTATTAGTCACAATAAAAAAATTCATGCACTGTTTTTATTTAGTATTTCATTTCTAATACTACAACCTCCTACTTGATATATAATTTTTTTTGTTTTAAACTTCTGTGTAAATTCGCTAAGTTGAATCTTTTTTAGCGTTACTTTAAGATTATATAGGTGATAAATAAAAAAAAAGGTAGTCACTTGCAAATGAATGAAGTTGTTTTTTCTGGATTTTCACCAAAACACCATAAATCCCTCTCAATAATACAGTGGACAAATTATGATTGATATAGCATCGAATAAATATAACTCAAACCGATTGAGATAGTTTTTGTTCTTCGACAACACTTTCAATTTTTTTCCCCATTTTTGTTATGTACACAGACTTTTTCATTTCTACTGAAGGGAGATGTATCTCCCGAAACATATCTACATTTTAGTATTTTTATTGAGTAGTTTTAAGGTTGCATTTGTATTTTAATAAATATATCTCATGTCAATATGGCATGCCATACATTGGTCAAACAAAAAGAGCATTAAGATTTCGCATTAAAGATCCCCAAGCATATACTGTCAAACAAGAATAAAGAAGTCCTCCATTGCCAGACACTCTTGGGAACATAACCATATATTTAATATTTTTAACACACATTTAATTTGCAAACCCAAACCTCCAGTTGAATTCTGCTTCCATTCCATTTCTGCTGATGAAGGAAGATGTATTTCTCCAAACATGTCTAGATTTGATTTATTTTTATTGCATAATTTTAACGTTGCATTTGTAATTTAAAAAACATAAATGCTGTTGAAATGTCATCAAAATAATTTATATATTTTGTAGTAGGTAAAAATATTTTGAGCATCAACACTAATCTTCACATTTCTAATATAAGAATTCAAAAGCTACAACTTGTGCAGCTAATCAGTTTCCAAAATATATCTAATAGCAAAAGGATACTATCGACAAAACGTCCAATAAGTTTTACATAATAATCTTGATCGGGAATCCATGTCAAATCCTCAGAGTTATCCTGAATGTAATTGAGATAACCATCACTCAATGCCCATCCTTCAGGACGTATGTCTTTCAGAGAACCTATAAAAACAATTACATTACATTATAATCACACTTTATAATATTTGAACACGAAGTTAAGAACAAAAAAGGTCAACCATCTATTTTCTATAACTGCATATATGGAAGAAAATATTAGATCAGGTAAGGGACATAGTTTATATAAATCAGTCATACTTGCTTGGTCAGTCTATTTTTAAAACATATTAGAATGGCAATTCTCTATTGCAATTTTACACTAAATGTAAATAATTCTGATTGGTTCTGTACAGAAGGAGTGATTTCTAAAACTAGCAATAGACTACTAAATATGTGTGAAATAAAAGTGTGACCCTTTCAAGGATTTGGACGTCTATAGTCTCCATGGATCTGTAGAGTTTCTAACAATGCACATAAATTTTAAATAGTACATAAAAATACTATATTTTCAAATATAAAATATTGAAATAATTAATGAAAGCTATATCTATTAAAATATAATTAAAAAAAAAGAACATGTATTGAAAATTTAAAGTAGCCTATTGAAGACGTTTTTACAATTTTGATATTTTCCGTATAGATGAGAGGGTTAATATGTTTGTTTTTTAACTCATTTCCAACATAAAACATCTGCTTTAGATTAGCATACTTCAACTCAAAGGGTATTAAAAGTTAAAAACTGAATATTTTACAAAACATTCGGTCAATCAATGCAGTCATATTGAATACTTCAATTACACTTGGACGTAACGACTGTTCATTCCTTTTTCTTCTTCATGCATTAGAATATTTTAAATTATATGTGGGATATTTTGTGATTTAGAAAATAATTTTTGAAAGTCTCACCAATAATCGTTGAAACCAGTTTCTTTTTAAGAAGTGGACGATCTCGCAATTTCTGCTCATAATAATGCAGGGTATTGTACAGGTAAGTCAAAGGACGATCTAAAATAACAATATATGGTTAACAAAACACTGAAGCCAATGAACAAAAGTAAACTACACTGAAAGTTTCACAGTTTATAACAGTTTCATTAAACAATAATTAATATTTTATTTGTAAAATACAATAAAAGTTTTAAATAGAAAATTTAAAAAAAAAAAATCTTTCAGGAAAGCAAAGTTATGGTAAAGGCATAACAGAAGATTCTGATTTTTTTCAATACTATTAATAAACATTGTCTTTTTACAAATTATTTTATAAAATAAAAATATTTTTTAAAAACTTTTTTAACATACAAACACAAATTAATGTTTATAGGCAATAAATTTTAATAGTTTGTGTGAAGTTCTTTTCTTTGATTAAAAAAATTACATAGTATATTCTAAAATTGCTGAATGTCTATAATATTTTTGGTAGATAATTAAGTACCTATAAATATAAGAAATAATTACCATGAAATTTATATAAACATCCCAAATTATCTATTAGTTTCTCAGGCATGTTGACAGGGGGCAATTCTATAAACCTATGAATAACAATGTCCATAACCTAAAAGGAAAGATTTAAAAAGAAACATTACAAATAAATTATTTACTGCAACTCTTTGAGCATTAAAAATATGCAAAGAAAGCTGCTTACTGGTAAAAATCGCAAGCAAACATTTCCAAAATATACAGGTAAGTAGGTGTGGTTACTGTTTTTCTTGGTATTCAAATCACGAAGACCTTCAAAATAAAACTTTTCTTCGTATATCTAAAACATAAAAAACAAACTGCTAAAGACAAATAAAACATGCTATTGCAAGCTCATATTTATTTCAAAATATTTTTAAAAAAAATAATTATTGAGAACATTTAAAAAATGAATACAAATAAGTAAAAACAAGTGCTCCATAACGGAAGATAACTCTACAAACAATCTATCAACCATGTTCATTCAAAACATTTACCTTTCTGAGATTATATAGTACGTGACATGTTATAGTAACCACAAGGTAAAAAAAATATAAACAATTTTTAAGAACTTTTAGTAAAACCTAAAGGACACTTTTTATTTAAAAAAAATGACTTTTTTAATAAAAAGTCGATGAAATATTAAGTTAAAATAAAAACTATGGGGTATTGGGTAAAAGATAAGTGAATTATTTTTAGTAATGTATCTATAGACTTTAAAAATCTCTTAAATGTAATTTACATATGTAATGCAAATTATTAATTAACAGTGAAATGTTCAAATCTATTCTTAATGTTGGAAAGTTTTATCAATATGTGAACTGTTTAATATACTTAAAAAATAAATTACTTATATTGTAAGTTATAAATTATACATTTCAAAACCTATCTGATAATATAGTTAAGCTATTTTAAATACTGAACAATGACAAAAAGAAATTAAAAAATTTATTTTCAGAAAAATATAAACAAAACACAATAACTGAAGAAGCAACAAATTACACTAACTTCTGTACAAAATATCATGGTAAGCAATAAAATACACATTTTTCCAATGAATATAAATAAATTTAGGCAAAATTTAATACATACTCGATGAAACATCAGATGCTTTTCATGCCAGTCTGATTGTTTCCAATGCTCAGGAGAATTCTAAAAATAAATTTCCATCTTTCAATCCTTGACAATTAATATTTTACTACAATATAATTTTTATCTCAATTTTAGATTACTGTAATGGAAGAATAAATTATATAGTTGCACAAAATTAAAATTGTTTTTAAATTAGTGTCACAAAATATTCAGCATTAAACAAAAATTTATGGGTTCTCAATGACTAATAAAACTTTTATAATTTGTGCTGAAACTCAATTTAGAAATTTTCTTTTAAATACTTACGTTTTTAACGAAATCGTATACTCTGTTTTTAAATTCTTGGGATTTCAACAGGAGCATGTGTATTATGAAAAAACAGACTTGAGCTTCATTTCCCTCAAAGCTACGCAATGCCTGAAAAAAAATTTAAAAACTTCACAACAGTTGCAAAATAATGAAATTATATTAAAAGTATATAGAAAAATTGCCAGAAGACCATAAACACTTGTCAATCATTAATATCTTTTACTCAAGTAGATATTAAAATATTTTTTTAAAAATGCTTACATTTATGGCAAGTTATTTTTTTTATATAAAATTTTAAATCAATATACATTTTTATGTCATTTTACTTGTGTGTGAGCATAAACAAATTGATATAATTTTTAGACACCAAATATTTTTTTTTTTTCAAAAATACTACAATTTTTGAAGCTGGAGTTAGATTTATACAACAACTAAATATTTATTTTGTGTTTAATATTTTACAAAATTAAAAATCCAATGGCTGAATAGTAACACTCTTTTCTTGCATATCAAAGTTGCAGAATTTTAATTATGAAAAATTTGAATGCAGTTTCCCACCTACAGTAACTTGTGGATAGCAAACCACATTCAAGCTTCCAAGTCCTACAGCAAACCAAGTCCACCCACACCCTGTTAATATGAACAAGATGATGATCAAGGGAATAAAAAAATCCAACAATTCTTAATTATTTTTCACAGCTTATACAAAAATCTACATTTCACTTCAATATGATTGACAACACTTTTTAAAAAAATATTACCAAGCAGAGAATAAGCCTATCCAGTTGGATGACATGACACTTCCAGATTAGATCATTCAAGGCATCAATATACTAAAAAATTAAACAGGAATTAAAAATCAATATTACAGAAACACCAAATTCCTATTAGACATAAAAAAAAAAACTTAAATGCATGTCAAAGTTCAATCTTTGGGACATTAGGACTCACCTTATTCACATGTTGTCCAACAGCCGAAATAGAAAACTCAAAAACAAGAAAGTCTGCAAATGTTCTTAAGTGAGCAGAGAGTGCCCGAGCGCCAATTCGATCCAATATTCTAAGAAATGGGAATTACTTTATTCAAGATTTAAAAATAAAAAAAGATCCTTAAAATATTTAGTAAAGAAATAAACATAATTTTTTTTAGTGAAATAGTTTATTAGATTTAAAAATTATTATAAATAATAATTAATTGAATATTTAACTAATAATTAATTAACTAAATAATAATTAATAAAATAATAATAAATTTAAATAATTAGTTAATAAAATAATTAGTTAATAAAATAATAATTAATAAAATAATAATTAATTAAATAATAATTAATAAAATAATAAATAAAATAAATAATAAATAAAATAAATTATAAATAAAATAAATAATAAATAATAAAAATAAATAATAAAAATAAATAATAAAAATAAATAATAAAAATAAATAACATAATAATAAATTTAAATAATAAATAAAATAATAAATAAAATAAATAATAAATAAAATAAATAATAAATAAAATAAATAATAAATAAAATAAATAATAAATAAAATAAATAATAAATAAAATAATAATAAATTTAAATAATTAATAATAAATAAAATAATAATAAATTTAATTAATTAATAATAAATAAAATAATAATAAATTTAAATAATTAATAATAAATAAAATAATAATAAATTTAAATAATTAATAATAAATAAAATAATAATAAATTTAAATAATTAATAATAAATAAAATAATAATAAATTTAAATAATTAATAATAAATAAAATAATAATAAATTTAAATAATTAATAATAAATAATTAAAAATATTTTAGAAATATATTATTTAATAAAATACATACTCGTAAGCTATGGTTGAAATACGATCTTGGTCCAAAAGCATTTTCCACAATAAACTAAGATATTGAAATAACGTGTGGGTTAAAATAAAAAATGACAAACATTTAAATTGCTTAGTATTCTAAACAAATTCAATTAAGTTTAGAACCTACAAGAAATTATTATTCAAATATTTCACATTTAAATAAATTTGTTATTAAGAAATAAAAAGGAACAGTTTTGCTGAATAGAATATAAACAATTTTATTTGTGCACTGAAAGACTGCAAATTGTACATTACACAAAATATCAACTTTTACATGGAAAATTAAAAAACTTAAATGGAAATTTAGAATACTTACCATAAAAATAGGGAAGAAGATCCTTGAAGTGAAAAATGTAAAATTATGTCGTTCTCATTGCTCATAGCTGAAAATAAAATATCAATTTAGTATATTGTAAGATCAATTTGAATTATAAACTGAAAAGATGTTTTTTGCATGAATTTTTACCGTGTTAGAATTTAATAGTAACAATTTTTTGATTGTAGGATTTAATACTTAAAAATTGTAACAAGTCATGTTAACTATAACTATACTTTGTGCACTGTGAATTGTACAATTGGTGAATTTTTGGCTTCCTAATTGACCTCTTAAACCTCTAAGAAGTTATCTCTCAAAAATAGCGTACCATCAAACAAAAATAGAAGGGAGGGGGAGGAAATGGAAGAACAGAACTGGAATGTTGGTAATAATAGATGACTTGTTGGGTTAAGTCCTAAAATTATTGTTTCATTAAACTGAGTTTTGCTGACATCATGGGATCCAAATCCTTCATTTTTTTGTTTAATTCCTATTAATCCATGATTTTAAATTTATTTTCAGTAATTAGGCAGGAATAATTATTTGAAATATTTTTTTCAATAATTATTTGAAATATTTTTTTCATCTCTCTATAATATATATAAACTTTAAACATGGATGCTTTATTCAAATTTATCAACTTTTGCAATTATAATTCATCTGTAAACTTTGTTAAGTTTTGAAATAAGAAAATTTTACTATTAGTTTTCGAGAGCAATTCTGTTCCTAGTAATGCTTTCACTTTAAAATAGTAAATATATTATGTAAAAAATACTATTTTTACATTTTTTAATTATTTTATACATATTATACAATCACTTTTTTGGGGAGATACCTTGTACAATAGACAGTGGCGTAGCCAGGATTGTCCGAAGGGGGGGGTTCATAAATTATTTTTGATCCGATCAAAACCAAATAATTTTTTTTATTAATAATTAATTTGAACAATTTTTAACTAATAATTTTAATTAATCATTTTAATTAAATTTAATTAATAATTTGAATTAATCATTTTAATTAAATTTAATTAATAATTTGAATTAATCATTTTAATTACATTTAATTAATAATTTGAATTAATCATTTTAATTAAATTTAATTAATAATTTGAATTAATCATTTTAATTAAATTTAATTAATAATTTAAATAAAATGTAATTAATAATTTAAATAAAATGTAATTTATAATTTGAATAAAGTTTAATTAATAATTTTGAATTAGCAATTTTAATTAATAATTTTGAATTAGTAATTTTAATAATCTTATTTTTAAGTAATAACTTTAAATTAGTAAATTTATTTTATGATATTTTTTAATTTAAGCAGTAGTTTTAAATTAAAATTCTAATGAATAATTTTAATTAATTATATATATATATATATATATATATATATATATATATATATATATATATATATATATATATATATATATATATATATATATATATATATATATATATATATATATATATATATATATAAATAATAAATAACATATAAATTAAAAGCTTAATTTTCGCAGGTTAATATTCAGTCATTTCCTAATTTAAATTACTAACAAACCTGGCTGACATTTTACAGGTATTTAAGTCTGTAGCTAGATATTGATGGTGGGTCCGGATTGAAAAAGTTTTAAATTAGTAATTTTAATTAATATAATAATTTTTAAGTAGTCATTTTAAATTTGTAAATAATTCTTTATTACATAATAATAATCATTATTTTCTGGTTAATTTTATCATGCATGACTGTGGCGTGACATGGGGGAGGAGGTTTCATTGGTTGCGTGACGCAGCAAAACGGTGCATTGTAACAAAATCGTAACGAAAAATGGCGTTGCTTTAAAAAAAATCAAATAACTGTATAAAAAATATATTATTATAAAAAAACATTGATTTGTAGAATCTGTAAAGCGGGAAAAATTCTTGCCTAAACATCAGCACGAGATGCAGCGCCGCAGGAAAAAAAATCCAGAACTGGTTATGAACACAAATTTAAACGAGAATCTGTTGACCCCACCCTTCTTAAATAGAGCCAACTTTTCCATTATGTGCCCTTCGTATTTATTGTTAGGAAATGTCTTGTTTAAAATTAATACTTACAGCATTTCCAGTTTTTTAAATTCCCTCTTTCTATCGTGAGATAGCCTAGTTTAAATAAAACGTAAACATTACTCACCTCCGATCAGTTCGCTTCATTTTTACCTTCAGTATTTCGAACTGATTTGGAATGTATCTTTAGTAATCTAAATCAATCTTTGTATTAATTACTTTTCGGCCACGTTTAAATTAACTTTCTTGGAAATACTTTATTACCAGTCAACCGCGTAATTTTTCCGGCGTTATTTGTTTTATGTATGTTTTCAGTGCAATATGCAAATTCCCGTATAATTGAATTTGCTGTATCTTTCGATGTATATGCAAATCTTTTCTTTTGATAAGATGAAGGCATTCGCCTGAAATGTGTTCTTCTATTCTTTCTGATGCTGATGCGATATTGTTCTAACGCTCTTGGGAGCATGTGTGTTTTTCGTAAGAAATAAATGTTTTTCGTAGCTTTTTTAAAAGACTTGCATTTGTCAATATATTCTCAATTACTTACAACTCTTAATATTAAGTTTAAGTATTCTAAGTTCACTCTGCTAAAACGTTTTTCATAATTATCAGTAGGTTACGGATTTTAAATTAAGACTTAACTTATTATTTATAATAGTCGAATATAACTTTTTAATAATCCCCCCCCCCATAAAATTTTTCAAATGAATGTGCATCAATCTTGAGAATGATCAAAACCCAAATTTAAAAAAAAGCGGAAAACTGCGTTTCCGTGTGAAAAGTAACACGTGCGAGTGACTGAAAATTAATTTGTAAATGTAATTGAATAAAAAATTAGTTAATTTTTGGTATTTTCAACGATAATCTCAATAAACACAAAATATTTGAATAAGAAAAGGAGTACATACTTTAAACGTATTAGCTAATTTTTTGCACAATGCTCCTTCCTTTTGTCTTGAATCTTCCAATAGTTTATGTTTTGATGACAACATACCGTGAAAATGGCAATTCATAAACTTAGCAAGCACGTGCAGTAATGGAGTGATTTTCAAATTCAAATGGCAAATGAGAGACATACAACCTCTTAGAAAACTGATTTTTGAGAAGAGGAAAAATAAAAGAAGCCATCGAAAGTTCTGGAAGTTTGTATTTGAAACTGGTAAAAACTAAAAAAAAAATATTTTTATAAAAAAACACAAAGGAAACGCACAGCGTCAACATTACACAATTTTGTGATTGGTTAATCACAAAACGAAACATAATAACAAAAAAAAAAATCCTAGACACGAGACGATAAATTTATAAGGGACTGGCGCGCCAGTCCCATATATTCGAAGCGCCATGGCGATTCGAATATTAGCTGGAAGAAATTTTACATTGTGGAAGGCAAAACCTATAGGATTATATGAAACAAAAGTGATTTTCGAATAAAAAGGAGAGGATTTTGATTTAGACAATCACACCTAACACAATTAAAAGAGAAGTTATTTTAATAAAAAGAACACTGTGTGACGTTCGCATAAAGAGCAACGCCATATATTTTAAAATTCTTTAAATAATAATCTGAACGTTAAAACATATCATATAACTTTGACAATAAAGAACAACATAATGAGCAAATGCGAGCATTTTTTTAGGCGCCTGCTGAAAATCCGAAAACATTGCTCCTTATATTAAACAATTTATTATATATTTAAAATGTGGGATTCTTTTTTTTAAGGAAACGATGCCACGGTTAAAAAAATTTTTCGCTTGACGCAATAAGAAAATACAATGAAATTTATAAAACAGTTCCGCCACCGGCTACAGACTACATTAGTCAACTCCATCTGGAGCCTTAGCGTCATATCAGTCGAAAGTGTGCAGTGAACTCTGAAACCAATCACACGAATTTAAGTTTAATTTTACAAGTTAGACAATTTCTAATTTTCCCTTAATAACCTTGGTGTTTTTGCTTTCATTAGTAAAAAATATTAATTTTCTTCAGACATAAATTTTCTCAACTCGGGTATTTTTAAACCTTGAAATTCCTAACTTTTAGGGTTTCCAAATTATTGCCCCCCCCCGGTGCGACGTGCCTGCACCCAAGACAATCATACAGACCAACTACCCCATTGTCCCGTCCCCCCACAGAAAGTCAGGAGATACATGTGCGTTAGACCAGGAAATGCGACGTGTGTTTTCTCTATAAAAATCGGAGAAAAAGAAGATTTTTTTTTTTCGCACTGGTTATTTTTCAAAAAAATAATTTTGATCTGGCTATGGGGGGGGGGGGGGGGTTCTAACCCAAAGTAACCCAATGCTGGCTACGCCACTGACAATAGAGACTGCCAAACGGGCAATAAACTGATAATAATATTTGAATATATGATAAGTTTATATTGGTAGTTTTTAATCTTGGAAAAAATTTCAATTACAAATTTTGCTAACACTTTGGAATAAACTATTTTACCAAGCCCTTCCCTGCCATATTGAGACCAAGCTCTTTGATTTAATCCTTCATTCATGATTGATTTAATCCATCAAGCTCTTTCATTAATCAAAATCGATTTGGTGGATTTTGCTTAATTTTTATTAATCAAATTTTTTTAATTTATAAATAAGAATAGAACCAGACAGGATTTAAATATTACTTTGTAAGTAAGGTTGACAAAGTATTTTTATACCACCACATTAAAAGTTTTTTTGTGAGATTATAACGTGCAATAAAAAGTCAAAGGGAGGAATACTATTACTTACTCTTCCACTTTCTATACTCTTCCTCAACTGATCGTTTCAGTTGTGCTTTGCTTTCATTGGGCACCTGGTGGCTGTCAAAGAAGTCTGCAAGAATTCTTGGGAAGCACTGTAATGTAAAGCTTGACCACGAATGAGGAGTATGTTGCATTATGGTTGTCAGAATGTCCTTACACCATGTCCCAGAAAGAGATTCAGAGCCTAAGAAGAGAATGCACAATTAGAAGATTATTAAAACATTTAAAAAAAATAATGCAGATTGTTAAGTGTTGTGAGGACTATGCTATCTACAATGCCCTTGTGACTATTTGTGTATAGTTTTGAATGAGTGAGTGGCAACAGAAAATAAAAAAGAATTGTTCAGAATTAAGTTTGACAAAAGTTGTAAGAGAGATTCTTAGGATGAATAAATTGTGTTTTCTGGTTTTTCCATAAATACTGGTCTAATTTCTGTTTATAATCTTTTCACTATGAACAATACTAGTCTGATAAAGTGCTGGTAGCACATTTTCGTTTCAAGACCCAACATTTTATGGTACCCTCGGCGGGACAGACAGTATTAGGGTTAAGAATAGTGGTAAAGATTCTTTGATAACAAGAAGACTCCAGATTTCAAAGATGTTTAAAGAAGTAAAAGGTTTTAAGAAGGAAGACTTAAAGTGTGTGGCGGAAGAAATTGGAGAGAATGTGCCAACTGATGCCAAGGTAACTGATTTAAAAGATATCATTCTAAAGAGTGACAAATATAATAAAGATCCTGAATTTGTTAAAGTTCTTCTTCACAATGTCATTTCCGAAAGGAAAGAAAAAGAGGAAAAAAGAATAGAAAAGGAAGAACAAAGAATACAAGAAGAGAAAGAAGAAAAAAGAATAGAAAAGGAAGAACAAAGAATCCAAGAAGAAAAAGAAGCAGAACGATATGAGCAAGAACAAGAAAGAAAATACAAATTTGAATTAGCCAAAATGGAAAATGAATTGGCGTTGGCGAGAATTCGTGTTCAAGAACAAAGTCAGTTGGATTCTCATCTTGTTCCTGATAATATAGAAGCAAGAAGAAAATTTACTTTGCCAAAATTAGAATTAAGAAAATTCAATGGTGATATTAAAGAGTGGCTACCTTTTTGGAGCCAATTTGAAAAAATAGACAAGGATACCACGATTGACGATTCTGATAAATTTCAGTATTTGCTGCAAGCAACCGTTGAAGGCTCGCGAGCAAGAGAAGCCATTGAAAGTTTTCCGCCAACTTCCGAAAATTATCCCAAGGCAATAGATTGCTTACAAGCCCGTTTTGGCAGGAAAGATTTGCTCATCGAAGTCTACGTTCGTGAACTTTTGAAACTAGTGTTGAAGAATGCTACTCAAACTGCGCCAACTAATTTGAGTGTGCTTTACGATAACTTAGAGACTCAAATCCGTGCCCTCGAAACACTTGGAGTTACAAAAGATAAAAGTGCGGCTTTACTTCATCCGTTGGTTGAGTCATGTATGCCGGAAGATTTTTTGAGAGCTTGGCAGAGAAGTCCCAATGTCGACCATGGCGGAGATCCAAAAGATAGACTGGAGAGCTTATTGAAATTCCTCAAAAACGAAGTTGAGTCTGAAGAAAGGATCGTTTTGGCGATGACTGGATTTGGATTAAGAGAGGACGCTTTCTCAAGGAAAAGAGCGCCAAATAATGGTCAATACAGACCATCGTCTGCGGCTAGCTTAGTGAGTACAAGTAGGCCAGAAGAAAAATTATGCATTTTTTGCAACAAAAATCATGACAGTTTCAATTGCTTCAAGGCACAAAAAATGTCAGTTTCTGATAAGCGAAACATATTGAAAGAGAAGGGTCGTTGCTTCAAATGCTTTAAAGCCAATCACCGAGCTGACAAATGCAAATGTTTTATAAAATGTCCCGTTTGTTCCAAAGCTCACAGCGTAATAATGTGTCCAGAAATAGATCAAAATAAAGCAAGGGAAGAAAGAACTGTGGACAGAGCTGCTCCGATTACCGTAGAAAAGAAAGATAACGGAGATCAGAATTCGATCAATTTGGCGAGTTTTAGTGAAAACCCAAAAGTTCTGTTACAAACTTTGAAAGTCAAGGTAATTGGGAAAACCTCTTCTATGTATGTTAGAGCATTGTTCGATTCAGGATCCCAAAAGTCATACGTAAAAAAGGAAATAGCTAAGGAACTAGGTATTTTACCCGTACGACAACAAAGAGTTTCACATTCAGTTTTCGGAGGAACGAAACTTGGCGAGAAAGTGCACAATATTTATAAAATTCAACTCGGATCTTTGGACGGTAAGTTTCTTTGCAATTTTGACGTCTTAGATCAAGAAAATATCTGTGATGAAGTGCCTTCAGTGACAAAGGGTCCTTGGACAAAAGAATTAAAAACTATGAATATTTTCCTCAATGATTGTGCAGAAAAGAATAGCCCCATTGATATTTTGATTGGCGCCGATGTTTCAGGTAGACTTTTTACGGGAAATAGGAAAGTTTTAAGTGGAGGCCTGGTCGCTACTGAAACATATTTAGGATGGACACTAATGGGAAAAACAGCATTGCCTGCTGAAAAAGAAGATACTGCGATGACAGTTATTTCGATGTTTGTAAAGGAGGCAAAGATATCGGATTTGTTTAGCTTGGATGTCCTTGGTATTACTGATCCCACTGAGACAAAATCACGAAAGGAGAGGGATTATCTGACACAGAAATACTTTAAAGATACGGTCCAACTAAATGAAGAAGGACGTTATGAAATAGCTTTGCCGTGGAAAGAAGATCATTTACCTCTACCAAGCAACAAGGATCTTGCCCTGAAAAGATTGGATATTGCAACTAAAAAGTTACTAAATTCAGGGGACTTGTTTGAAAAATATGACCAGGTTTTCAAGGAATGGGAATCATTAGGAATTATCGAGGAAATCCCACAAGAAGTTTCTCATCATGAGCATTACTTGCCACATAGGCCTGTTGTGAAAGAACAAGGTACTACGAAGGTGCGGCCGGTGTTTGACGCTTCAGCTAAGAAAATTGGTTCGCCTTCCTTGAATCAGTGTTTGGAATCTGGCCCGAATTTACTGGAATTAATTCCTAGCCTTTTGTTGAGATTTAGGGAACGGAAATATGGAATTGTTTCCGATATAGAGAAAGCATTTCTTCAAATAAGTGTTAGACCTGAAGAACGAAATTTCCTTCTATTCCTTTGGTGGACTGGAGAGAAAAATGAAGAGTTGAAAATTATGCGCCACGCTAGAGTGGTCTTTGGAGTAAAAAGTAGTCCATTTCTGCTAGCAGCGGTGCTAGAACATCATTTGCAGAAATATATAAGAAGCTCCAAATTTGATGAGAGCATTGTGAGTAGGCTCCTTCAAAGCTTCTATGTGGACAATCTCGTGACCAGCCTGGATTTCAAATGTGAGATTTCACCATTCATTGAAGCAGCTCGTCATATTATGTCGGAAGGGAAGTTCAATTTAAGAGGATGGCAATTTTCAGGAGATGATGATCCGGAGAAGTTTACTTTAGTGTTAGGATTGAAGTGGAATCGTGAAGCTGATATGCTGAGTCTAAATTTAGATTGGCTGGAAAATTACAAACTTGAAAACGTTTCCAAGAGACTTATCCTTTCTATCACACATAAAGTTTTTGATCCTGTCGGCGTCTTGTGTCCTGTGCTTTTAAGACCAAAATTGTTGCTCCAAAAAATGTGGAAAGATGGCACTTCATGGGACGGTGAAGTAAAGGCCGATATTAGAAAGGAGTTTTCGGATTGGTTTGGAGAACTTCACTTTTTACAACAAGTGGCTATCAAACGTTGGTTTGCTGAAGATACCAACTGTACTGATGGTATTAGTGTACACACATTTTGTGATGCCAGTGCTCTTGCTTATGCAGCGGCTGTGTTTGTTAGAGTTCAACACCAGGAAGGGGTCACAGTTCATTTGTTAGCTGCTAAGTCAAGAGTTGCACCTGTAAAACCCATTTCTATTCCACGATTGGAGTTACTTGCGGCAACGGTGGGAGCTAGGCTATGCACTTCAGTGCTAGAAGGTCTCCAATGGGAGAAGATTGAGAAGCATTTCTGGACTGACTCAACTACAGTATTAACGTGGATACGGCAAAATGACTCTTGGAAAGTATTCGTAAATAACCGTGTTCAAGAAATTAAGAAGTTAACTGATCCAGCCACGTGGAAGCATGTTCCTGGAAGTCACAATCCAGCAGATTTACCTTCGAGAGGCTGCACTGCACGTCAGTTATTGAACAATAAATGGTGGGAGGGACCACAATGGCTCAAAGAAATAGAAGAAAACTGGCCAGCGACTGAGCAAGTCACTGATGACGTTGCTATCTCACAAGAGAGAAAGAAAATGGAGGTCGGACTTGCAACAAAAGCAGTTATTTGTGCCTTAAATCCATCAACTGATGCAACAACCAGCACAAAGAAAATTAGTGAATGTCGACACGTTGGATCCCAGTGGTATTACTATTTTTCGAATTACGATAAAATTGTGCGAATGGTAGCTTGGATACAGAGATTTATATATAACTGTCGACAAAAGGTATCTTTACGATTGACTGAAGAGTTATCATATCAAGAAGTAGAAGCAGCAGAAAAGCAGATAGTCAAACTTATTCAAGAGGAGTATTTTGTAGATGATAATAGGAACAAACTTAAGAATCTTTCTACATATACAGATGAAGATGGAATCCTTAGACTGAAAACTAAGTTAACCTATAGGAAAGATTCTGCTGATTTTCGTAGTCCTATGATTTTGCCTTCTGATCATCAAGTGACTAAAAGACTGATTATGACTGAGCACTTAAAAAATTCTCATGCGAAGTCACAGATGTTGACAAATATATTACGAGAACATTACTGGATATTAAATGCAAGAAAAACTGTCAGATCAGTAATATCGAAATGTATCGTTTGTTTAAGACATGCTAAACAAAACTTGACGGCGCCAATATCTCCTCTCCCTGAAAACAGAATAAAGGACGCAGCTATTTTCCAAATAATTGGTTTTGACATGGCTGGACCCCTCCATTTAAAAGATGGAACTAAAGCTTGGATTTGTATTTACACTTGCGCAGTTTACCGAGCAGTTCACTTGGAACTTGTTTCATCTCTAAGCACCGAAGCATTTCTGCAAAGTTTTCGTCGTTTCATTGCAAGAAGGGGACGACCTTCTATTGTCTATTGTGACAATGGAACCAACTTCGTTGGAGCTTCCAACCAATTGAAGCTTGTGGATTGGGATAAAATTGCTAAATACAGTACAACTAAGAAAATCCAATGGATATTTAACCCGCCAACAGCAGCGTGGTATGGAGGATTCTGGGAGAGATTGGTTGGCGTGATGAAACAAATTTTAAAGAGAGTTTTGGGAAACGCCTTTCTTTCATATGAAGAAATGACTACCGTCTTGTGCGATACCGAATTCTTAATTAATTCAAGACCCCTTACTAACGTCGCTGAAAGTGACTGTGAGCTCATTGCATTGTCGCCAAACTCCTTTTTACAAGATTTCAGGCAACCTGGTGTTCCAGATTTAGATCAGATTGATGAAAAGCATCTAAATAAAAGGTTGATATATCGGCAGAAACTAATAACAGATATCAGAAAGAGGTTCCGATCTGAGTATTTAGGACTTTTGATTCAAAGGACTGATAATAAGAAACATAGTAGAAAAATTCAACGAGGTGACATAGTGCTGATTGGAAGTGATAATGTTAAATGTAATGACTGGCCAATGGGACTTGTTACCGAGATTTTACCAGGGAAGGATGAAGTTACAAGAGTAGTACGTCTAAAAACGTCGGGTGGAGAGGTAGTCCGACCTATTCAGCGACTTTATCCATTGGAGGTTTCGTCAAAGTACCTTGACATTCCTGACAACTCACCGTCGGTGAACGCAATAATTTGAATATGAACTGTGTGTTAAGTTGTCGTCTGACAACTTAAGGTGGGAGTATGTTAAGTGTTGTGAGGACTATGCTATCTACAATGCCCTTGTGACTATTTGTGTATAGTTTTGAATGAGTGAGTGGCAACAGAAAATAAAAAAGAATTGTTAAGAATTAAGTTTGACAAAAGTTGTAAGAGAGATTCTTAGGATGAATAAATTGTGTTTTCTGGTTTTTCCATAAATACTGGTCTAATTTCTGTTTATAATCTTTTCACTATGAACAATACTAGTCTGATAAAGTGCTGGTAGCACATTTTCGTTTCAAGACCCAACACAGATTGTCATAAATCACAATAAATTGTAACATGCCAGTCTCAGTTAACATTCAAAAAGCAAATTTGTAAAAATAATTTACAACAAATTTGCATCAATTGTTTTAATTAAAAAGGAAATTGTATTTTAATTGGTGTGAAATATTAAAAAAAATGACTTTTTTAACTTTAAACATTTAGTTTTTAAATTAATATTCACTATATTTCTCGTTTACTTCCAACCTGCCTTATGCATGTGTTTCTTTAAACAACACACAACACTGAATACAACATCTAAATAACAATTTTTGAATGGTCAAATAATAGATTTTAAAAATATGAAAAATCAACTGTAATCTGTGCATTTTTTTAGTTAATGATACAACAGTACAAAATGGTTAAAATACGTACATTGTATGTACAATTCATACAAGTTGGCAGGTATATTCTAAGCAGCCTTTTTAATGTAGATATATAACTGATAAAGTAAAACATATTATGTATTGAAATTTTGAAAACTGAGGATTTGTTTTAGTTGCACAAAAAGCAACAAATTGTTATCAATACCTCCTAACACTAAATCCATAATTTTTTTTCCAAGGCATATTTGTATAAATTATTGTATGTATCATATGAATAGCTTTCAGTTAACATGTGCCAAATATGAAATATAGCTATATTTAAAAAAAAAAGTTAGTATTCACTAATTGTTTAACAAGTAATTTTTACTTATTACCTTAATATAAATGTATGCAACAATTTAAAAATATACATATGAAATTTTTAATACACAAGAATATTTAATCATGGTCTTGACCTTCAGCGAGTTGAAGAACTTTTCACACATGGAAGAATTAAATATTTATTATGTAAACTTACCCGTAATGTGAATTGCCCTTGCAATGGTTAAAACTAAGACTTTATTCAATTCTTCAGAATCATTGGAAAGCAATGTCTTTGGTTCAGATGGCAGCCTAGAGAGTTGAGGCTGAACTTCCGAACTTCCCATGCCAGCAATTAGTTTTAATGCTGTACTTTCAACACTAAATAAACACACACATAATCATAAAAAGTAATTAAACTTCTTAATTTAGATGCATTGCACAAAAGTTCTGAGTTTATGCATAAAATAAGACAGTGCATTTATATGACAATATATATTTAAGAAAGGCAAAAATCCATTGACAGAAAAATCAATTGATTTTTTTTTAGCCCATTGAAATTTCGGGCATTGGAAAGTGTCGGAAGTCTTGTTTATTTAGAGAAGTAGGTTTACAAACCGAGTCTTAAATACTGACTATATATTTACTACTTATAATACTGGCAATATATTTACTACTTATAATACTGGCAATATATTTACTACTTACAAAACTCGTAAATAGTCCAAAGTGTAATTAGTTTTTAAATTCTGAAGTACATTTCCAACATACACAACACAAATCAATAAGTAAAGAAGCCCTCAAGAGTACAATATATCTCAAAGTCTGACGAACCCCAAAAAATAAAAGTAAAGATATGCCTCAAGTTAAAAAATATTAATCTTATTACGCCATGAAACAAAAATATTTTTTTAACATTAAGAACGTACATTACAATGGAAGATCTGCATGGATGGACCTGTCGAATTACATTATAAACTAATTCACTTAACATATTCATTGTTCATCTACTCAGCTCTGCAATTACTTCTTACCACAACCAATAACAAGTCCTAAAAACACGAGTGTGAGACTTTGATTATGTAAATCATTGCTTCAAAACAGAGATTAATTACACTAGTGCTACATGTTCAAGTATGGCTTACCACAGGTGAAGTTGTGTTTGATTCGTTTGAGTAACAGCAGCTAAACTGTGCAAGTGATTTAAAAGTTGCACTCGATAATTCGGCTGGAAGTGGTGCAGTCTGTAACTGAACATTTCCAGCAAAGTATGAAGTATGCCCCATGCATGACTTCGAAAGACAACTGGCAATAAATGAGCTGAAGAATCGAAAATATTACATTAGGGTGGCTGTTACATTGTATAGATTAGTAAAGGATATAAACTACATAAGTTTACAGTTAAATGAAGACTTTTAAGAGCAATAACTGTACAACTAGTTTTCATCATACAATAAAAACATAAACCTATTCAAAAATAAGTTTGTGCTTCATTTTTTTTAATGAAAATCAAGTATAGTCATAAATAATTCATTATGATGGTGTGGGTTCTTTTAATAAATCAATGTCTAAATCCTAAATCTTTACAAAACCCTAAGAATAAAAAAAAAAGATTACTTTATAAAATTAATATTTCCTGTATATTTAAAAAAATATTTAATTTTACATCTATAAACTTTTAATTGCACATGTTAAAAACCGATAACAATGCTGTTAATTGTTGTATGCATAAGTTTTAAAAATTAAGCTATTTGTTTTATTTATATAAAATTGCTTTCATTTAAATTATACTTTCTGTCTGTAACTTATGCAGCAAAGCCGATATTAAAAATCTGATAGCATAGCTGTCAATTGTTATGTGTAAGTTTTAAATATCAAACTTTTTGTTAACTAATTATATTAAAAAATGTTTTTTTTTAATAAAATATTTATTTTTAATTAAATAAAATGTCAGTTACAGATTTTTACTAAATTACTAATTTTTTTTTTTTTAATTCAATTGATTTTAAATGTATGATTTTTTAAAAAATGAAATACATGACAGCCTAATAATGCTTAGAAAGTACTAGGCATTATTTTCCATATAATTAAAAGAATTCAATTCAATGAAATTGGCTAAAACTAATGCAGTGAGCAAAAGAAATACAATAAGATAAAATCTGTAATTACAATAATTAGATACACAAAGAAAACCACATACAACACTGATGTAACTGAATTACATTATAATACAATAACAAGAAGTGTAATCAAACAAACCCAAAACTAAGATGACAACTCTGACTTCACAAAAATTTTACAGTTCTAAATTGGGAGAACTAAACAAGAAAACAACTCAATATTTTCAGATGTACAAGTGAAAACTTGTTAAAATTATGTACATTTTACGTTCTTAAGACCTTTAAACAACTGTTTGAAAAATAGTAAGAAAACCCCAAAGACAAGTATTTTCTAAAACACTTTAAAATAACTTACTGATAAATGACTTGATTCCTAATGATTCTATTTCGCTATAAACCAACAACCTGCTGTATGTTTCTACAAGGGCGGGTGACAGGCCATGTGCCGATTGGGCAAGTTTGGGCTGGGCGTTCGCATCGGCTGAGCATTTCGACTGGGCAAGGGTCAAAACATGACTGACTATGTTATGTATCAGACTAGGAAGGAAATAAAAATATTCTTTACATAAACATATTACCTTAATAATGAAGGTTTTAGTAAAAATTGATGATGGAACTATTATGTTAGGAATACATAATAAAAATAATTGTCCATGTGGTGTGTAAACATCAAACCCATACTTTTCTTTTCGGAACAAATTTGCATAAATTATTCAATAACATTATACAAAAGTCAGTATTTTAATTGTATTGATTGTATTTTGAAACTCGTACAATTTAAAAAATTAAAAATACAGCCATACAAAACGGTTACAGTTTCCACATTGTGTGAACAATCCATAGTAATTTTTAGGTATGTATAAATTAATGTTAGTACACTGCTTACCCCAAGTACAATAAATAAGAACTGTAAGCATTTTGTTTGTTTATAATTTGTTTTAAAAAAGAAAGTACTGCACCATTTTTTTAAAAAAAACTTTTATATTTTAATTTATTTACAAGTTGGACCAGTTATTTATAATAATAGACTTATCCTTTTATTTAAACAATATAAAAAATATAGCAAAAAAAATTCCAATTCTAATAAACATAATATTTTGTCTTAGGGCATTATTTTAGGTTGCATGCCCAACCAGAAATGTACATTTTAAAACATTTTTTAGCCCTATATCAGACAATTACATTTTAATAAATAAAAGCTTTAAATAAAAACACTACAGTAGTACCTCGATTATCCAACGTAATTCGGACTAAAAGTAGAACGGATAATAGAAAATAGTTAATAAATATAGTAAAACTAGTAAACTATTAATTGAAGTTTCCATTAATTAAATACAGGACTCCTTTTCTTTTTGGGGTAAAGTAAGAGGCAAGTTTTTCCCAACTATGCTGAATAGTAATGCCAGGGAAGAGAATCCACCAATCACATAAACTCTGTCCTTTATAGTTAGATTTTTACCATTACAGTTAGGGACTTATATAGTTTGTAAACAAGTTAGGACTGTCACAAATGTACTCGTAATTCGAAAATACAAATCATGTGATAACCACATGGTTATCGAATCCCAGATCCATCCGCACCCGCTTCATCTGTAACAGCCATTATCGTAAAGGAAAATTTTAAGTAAAAAAATTCTGTTTTGAGAAGGCAAATAATTTACTCATAGTGGATTTTTTTTATGTTGACTAAAGGACGGTCAGTTAACTGAGAGTTCCGGATAAAAGAGGAATGGATAATCGAGGTTCTACTGTACTTCCAAAATAGCTCCTACACAAACCTCATCTTCGTATGCACTGTGAGTGAATCCAACGTAGCCATCGACAGTGGTTTTGTTGGACCTGTAGACGAAGCTGGTTGTTTCGGCGTACCATGAACAGCCTCAACTAAAACTCCCATAGGTCTTGCGAAATAATCCTGATTAGTGCTATCTGCAGAATAATTGAAATTGATGTGTGAAAAAAATGCTATTAAAATATAGTTTACACATATTAGCGATAGATAATATAAGATATCGAAACTTACAAGCATTGCACAACAATGAAACCCTATAGTCTGAATGTAAAGTGTGTGCTAAATCAGTGTCGTTCACACTACTTTGGAGGAACCTGAAAGAAAGAATCGATATTATGTCTTTAGTATGTATATGTATGCTGAATTGTATGGCAATACTATAGCAGTGTTCACTCTAGACGTTTTTTAAAGGGCGGCCCGACCTTTTTAAACCTTGATAGAACCCACACGTCCTTTTTTGAAAAACTTCTGCCCCTTTTGCCCTTTTCAGTCAAGCACAAGCGTCCTTGCTCCCCTAGCTGTCTTTTAAAAGAAGGCATTGATTTTATGATTTTAAGCGTACATTGGAATTAAGTTAATTATGACAGCAAAAATCAAACTTCTTTTTAACTATGCATCATGCGCATTCGCGATGAATACACAGTAATTTCAAGCAAAGGACATCCCATTGGTTGGCAAAGGGCATCCCATTGGTTGGCAAAGGGCATCCCGAATTGTTAATGTGTGGCTACGCCCACCCCCAATTTTTTTTTTAAGTGCTCTTTGAAAAACAAGAAGTGTCCATTTCCTGCCAATAATGCCCTGCCCCTTTTTATTTGTAGAGTGAACACTGCTATAACATAAAATTCTATATGCATTATTGAGTTGATAATAAAGAAATATTGTGAAATAAAAAGCTAAAATGCAAGTAAAACTATAATTTGACAAAATTCTATCAAATATATAATTTAATACTAACAAATCGTAATAAACAATTTTAGATAAATTATATTTAATAAAATAATTTTTTTTTAAATTATTGTTTTAAATGAAATTTAAAAAAAGGTTCGAACTATGTTATCTTTAAAACTGGTAAGTATTGTGTAAATGCATAAAATGGTAATTTAAAGAAATTAGTTCTAAAATTTCAAGCAAACACACGATGTTACAAGCTGAAAAGTTGCCAATTTTGTATTTATAAAATTTTCTTTCAAAGTTATTAGTTCAAATGGGAAGGTATAGCAATTAAAATATTCAGACAACTAATAATCTCATATAAAAAATATTAAAAACATAGAACTATATAATTTGTTAATAATATTCATTTGAAATATTAAATATATATTAAAAAAGCTTTTATAAAATATGTTTTGGTAAATAAAATATCCCAACTCGAAAGAGTATTTAGATAATAATATTAACTATTCATTTAACTATCCACATATTATATTTTCATTAAACAATTAATATTTTATAATAATTATACTAAAATATGCAAGCTTCTACTACATTACTTCTATTTAATTTTGTTAAACTTTGATATTTTTTTTAGTTAAATTAACCCATGAACATAACCAGTTGACCAGTATCGAAGATATTTAAAAACAAAAAGTTTTAACCTACTCTAAATGTGAAGTGAGAGCGACTGGCAGCCTCCTTGTTAGAGTGACTTTCTCCACATGCGCTTTCTTCATCAGATGTATCCATATACAGGTGGCAGAAAAGGCATGCGTGGCGCTGGCCTTTGTCACATCTGGAATGGGAAGAGGCTCTTTCTCTGGATAGAGCAGATCATGCAGCTTCATAAATGGGAGGAAATCATTCAACTAAAAGAAAATATCCTGTTTGATTTAGTATGTTCATGATACCATTTAATTTCATAAAATATTATGTACCATTAGTAACCATATGTAAAATATTTCTCCAAAATATAAATTAACTGAACAAATAATAATTAATATTTCTGACATACATGATTTTTTTGTATGCTTCCCGAAATGAACTGCAGTAAGACCCACATCAGATGATCTCGACCTTTCCGTAGATTTCGGCCTGCTAACTGCAAATAAAAATAACTATGAAGCAAATTCCAAGTAACTAGAAATATTAAAGATAAGAAAATAAGGTATGTTATAAAAATTAACAATACTTGTAGACATGAAACATTTTTTAAATGAGAGCTCTACTGGATATACAAAAAAAAATCTTTTTAAAAATGCCCCTCCCTTTATTTTCTGCAAATTTTGATTGTAATAAAACATATTTTGCTTTCTATTGTACAAAATTTAATATAAGTATGAAACTGCTTTGTATTGTTCAGAAAAGTAGTTAATATAGGATTTTTCTCCTGGTATTTAAGCTTACAATTATTTGTATAATGCAAAATTTAAAACAAAATTGTTTTCATTAATATTTAAATATAGTTTTAATGGGAAACAGCAGGCTTTTTGAAGTAGTTGTTAAAGGGTGCAATACAAATTGACAAATTATTACATTACGATACAATAAGCTTATATTAAAATACAAATACAAAGTTAAAATATGCAATAAAAGTCCATAAAATCTGGACATGTTTCGGGAGATACATCTCCCTTCATCATATAAACTGATGAAGGGAGATGTATCTCCCGAAACATGTTCAGATTTTATGGACTTTTATTGCGTATTTTAACGTTGTATTTGTATTTTAATATTCTTAATGCAATGTTCTATAAGACGTAGTTTTTATCTTACAATAAGTTTATATTGTATCATACTGTATAATTGTATTTAATTATTTTCTAATGGTGACTATATATTATACAAAGAATAATAACTTTTTTATTGTAATTTTTGAATTATAAGATAAATGTTTCCTACAATTAAAATAAAACAATCAGTAATTCTTTAATTTTAAGTTTTGTTATACATCTCCAATAAGCCAAATTACAACTCTTGTAACAAGATATTATAAATTAATCTGGTTTAAATTACATTTGCTACCCAAGTGTTATTAGAAAGTTGTAGTCTGTACTTTATTTTTATTATTAGGTGGCTGGTGTGGTCACTTTAAGATCGAAAAACTGAAAACAAACTTTTATTTCCTTACCTTAGAATATAAAATCATAATTATGTGTGGGAAGCTGGCATACTGGAAGAGAACAAAATATATCAACTGACTAGACAGGTGCTGCCACAATAATTGTGTAGGACCTCCATCCTCCATATTGTCCAGCTCACTTTCAGATTTGTGCATTGCAGCAACTAACAACTCCACCAGCTGCTCTTCTAACACTGGACACCTTTGTTTTTGCTGAAATAAAACATTCATAATTACCTTGTTAATAGCAAAAAGCACAAGTGCAATACGAAAACAATGCAATCCACAAGTGCACATCGCTATAAAAAGTATCACAATTTATCATATTTGAGCTGTAAATGTTGATTAAGCACTGCTACCCATGTAATGTATGATACCCATGTAATTAATTATACAATCAAATATTTCCATTGGAGTGGGTTTAAGAATGAAAAGATTATCGTTTAATATAGTTACTAATAAAACCTTAATATATTTATTTTTAAAAACAAACTTTACTTTCAATCAATTTATAACATATCATTTTCACATCAATTTATAATTTATACAATCAATTTATAACATATTTTGTTTGTATTTGTCTCATTAATTTATTAGTACAATGAATTATTAATTATAGACAGTAGCAATGTGCAATTTTAATAATCAAAATTTAATATGCAATTTTAGTATGCATATTAAATTTTTATCCAGAAATATGTTATATATCAACTGATATTTTACTTTTTATGAGATTGTTTTATCCACATGTAAAACAGATGTATTTTAAATTGCTCTTACTTAAATTCTTAAGAATCTTAATTTATGAACTATGAAGAGTATTTAACCTTTCAAAGATATGATATAATGTAATACAATGTCTGTAAATATAAAAGGTAACTAGGTAAAAAACTTACTCTAAATGGCTGTAAAACAAAGAATACTATATTTCTATATTTTGTTGGAACATTTAATTTAAAGAACTCTCAAAAATAAACAACCAATAAATGTGTCATTAGTTTCAATGTATGTACAAAAAGGGGGTAAAACTTGTTTTAATACTAAAGAAGACAAATACTTGTAAATTTTAAATTTGTCTTTAAAAAAAATTACAATTTATTGTTAATCACAAGTTGATCTAAAAAAGACGTTTGTTGAGAGACAAAGGATATATCTCTGTTGAATGCTTTTTAGAAACATATAAGTATTATTTGTTACTTGACATTTAGACTTGTGTGCAAAACCAACGTTTTGCAAGCATTAAGTAAATTAGGATTTATGACATTTGACAGTTAATCTAATTTTTTAATTTTTATCGAGCTGCAATTTGTAAATGCTATTTAAGCTTTAAATGTCTAATAAATCAAGTAAAATTAAAGTTTGAGAGAAAATACACAGGTGTGAAAGTCGAAACAGATATACATTTCTCAACAACAAAAGGTTCCAGGTAAAACTTAAATATTACAAATTATGGTATAACTTTAATATGTTAAGGTATAACTTTAATATAAAAAAATTCAAGATCCTACCAACCTGTTTGCTAACACCCAGCATATTACAGACCAATTCTCTTGAATAAGATTGCTCCAAGACATATCTTAAGAGTGATGTCTGTGGTTCATGCAATTCCTGAAAATATGTAAAGTGTTTTTATAGCAAACTTATATAGAAGCATATACAAAAAGCAGAAGTTCATAAATTGTAATGCAAATGCAATATGATATGATTTTAGACTACAATTTGGGACGCACTGAATTAAGAAAGGGTAATGAAGAAAAATGATCTTCACAAAGGCATATTTTTTTTTTTCAAAGTATACAGTGACTTATTAAAATAAGAAAAATACAATTTACTGAAAATCATAAAAAAAAAAAAATTATGTAATTTTTTTTAAATAAACTTTTTAAAAATGCTTATTTCTAATACAGAAATTATAGTTATGATAAACAAAAGGTGGTCAAAATGCTCAGCAAAATATGATTTTTGTAATTTTAAAAAAGTTGAGAAGATATATATATATATTATTAATTTTTTTTTAACCTAGAACTCAAAAAGCTGCTGATGGGCAAACATTATGTAGAAAAATATAATTTTATCCAATTACATATAATTGATGAAAATGTATTCATTTTGTCTTAAATCATAGTACATTACTACATAATGCAACTAACAATAATAAAAAACTTATATATTTAACTTAATTTTAAAATATCTCAAATATCAATCTAGTAGATCAAGAAACTACTTCAGAGATAAGTCAATGTAGTAGGTAGGTAAGAAGTATATAAAACTATGTGGAAACGAATTGCATTGTGTGAGAATACCAGTGAAAAAATAACACAAAAGCAATTTTTAACTACATCTGTTAATAAATTACTTTTATTCAACAAGATAACACTAATTAAATTAACTAAGTAACTAGGTAGTGTAATTTTACTAATTAGATCATTGTTTAATTAAACGAGGTTGCAATTCAAAATTCCCTGAACTTTACAGTCTTCCAGTTGATAATTAAAAGTTTTGAGACTGAGAATTATGTGTGAACTGATAATTAAATGCATTTGAAATTAAATATCTTTACACTTCAACCTAATAGAGTAATGGACATCAAGTAACTAGACACATTGTCGAGTTTTCTCTTTTAAGGTGAAAAATGACGAGACGAGAAATATATATTCTGCAATAGGTATATCTCACTATCATTAATGCCTCATTTTCAACGATAATTAATATAATTTTTTTCAATGAACATTACTGTACTTTTTTTCTCACATTTTTAAAAAATTCTCTTGTTATATCAAGATTTTTTTTTTTTAAGTTCTTGTTTCCTGGCAATTCCTGGTTAAATATGTTTTCTTAGTATGCGGAAACTCTGGATTAATATTCAATGCAAAATAGCACATTTTTTTTTACCAACCTTCCAGTAGGCTAAGGATGAAGAATTGAGTTTTTACTGTAAAAAAAAAATTATGACTGACTGTGCATAGTTGAGATACCTCTAACTTAAACAAATTTTAATTATCAAGATTATTTTTAACATTTGATTGAAATACTATTTTACCTTATTGTAAGGAAGCAATCCTTTCAGAGGGGCCTTTACAGTAACCGGGTCTAGCTTCCAAACATTACCCATGGTTGAGGAATGACCGACTACTGGTAGAAGTTTGGATCGTCCATATGCAGTATCATCCCCTTTAATTTCCATAAAAACTAAAAGAGAGGAGGATTTGAAATTTTAGGCCTTTACATAAGATATTCCAAGAGTACAGAAAATATTAAGGCCAGTGTGAGATGTTGCTCTGTTGGTGTTGCTCTCCGGGTGTACCGGAAGTGACGGAATGCGTTGGAGAGAATGTTCGGTTTTCTTTGGAAAAAGAGGAAAAAAGAGAGCGAGGACCGGACCGGACGAGGATTGGGAAAGCAAAAGTAACAAGTGTCCGGTGTTATCAAGTGTCCGGTGTTGTTCTGAATTGTCCGAGGGTTTCAAGAGTATCAACGAACCAAGATTTGCGCTGGGACAAAGTTTTACATTGACTTCACGAAATTTTCTAACGATTGGATAGTATGTTTTATTGGTTTTCAAAATGCAAAATGTTATTATTATTTTTTTTGTTGAAAAATTTAAAAAAAAAAAAAAAAAAAAAATTAATAACATTTTGCATTTTGAAAACCAATAAAACATACTATCCAATCATAAGAAAATTTCGTAAAGTCGATGTAAAACTTTGTCCCAGCGCAAATCTTGGTTCGTTGATACTCTTGAAACCCCCGGACAATTCAGAACAACACCGGACACTTGTTACTTTTGCTTTCCCAATCCTCGTCCGGTCCTCGCTCTCTTTTTCCAAAGAAAACCGAACACTCTCTTCAACGCATTCCGTCACTTCCGGTACACCCGCGCCACTCCGCGAGTGGCAAGAGCAACATCTCACACCAGTTTTATAAACGATAATTAAAAATAAATGATAAATCAAAAGTAAAATGAATTTCCAAGAAAATAATATCCAAGTACCTTAACGGTTTGCTGCGGCCTAGTTTTATGGGTCACCAGTGTGGGAGCCGGAGTTGTTTGTTTGGTTAGGCCATGCGATGGTTGACTCCATATCAGAAGGTTGAATTATTTGGTGATGGACAAATTGTAGATAGCCATAGTAGTTAGATAACAAATAAGTTTTAATGATGTAATTATAAAAGTTAAGAATTTACATTTAACGGATAAATGAATGTTATTGCAATTACATGATGAGCACAAAAGATATGCATGTTGGTACTATGGCTGTCTAGCTGGGAATGACTTTCTCTCCGCCAGCGTTATTCGCATTCGACCCGTCCGCTGCGTGGGCCTCATGCGTTGGAGCTGTGTGATTGGCTCTTGGTGTAAACATCACTGAAGTGGAAATTCTTTCCAGGAATTGTATGGTAGAGAAAGAGGGTTTGATGAACTAGTTTTACGGGTCACCAGTGCGGGAGCCGGAATTGTTTGTTTGGTTAGGCCATGCGATGGGCCTCATGCGTTGGAGCTGTGTGATTGTCAGGGTCATCAGTGCTGCAGCCTAGTTTTACGGGTCGCCAGTGCGGGAGCCGGAATTGTTTGTTTGGTTAGGCCATGCGTGGGCCTCATGCGTTGGAGCTGTGTGATTGGCTCTTGGTGTAAACATCACTGAAGAGGAAATTCTTTCCAGGAATTGTATGGTAGAGAAAGAGGGTTTGATGAACTCCAGACGCTGCATAGTCCTTGCCCAGTGATTTTCATCGAAAATCACGAAAGAAAAAAAAACCTTGCAGGTGACTGGAGTTACAGGTTGTTGAAATGACCGAAATGCAAAGAAATGGCGTATGAGGGAAATTACAGCATGTGTTAGGTGGGATACAGAAATATAGGCATTAAATACACTGTTTTAAAATTTAAAGTATGCCATTAAAATTATTATATGAATGCCATTAATAATTAAATTGCACTTCTATAGAAGGAACATCTCCACAAGTAATAAAAAACAAGGACACATCACAGTAGCGGAGAGAAAAAAAATATCACTTTAAAAAGCAGGCACTCAAAAGCAGCTTGGGAGAAACACACACTTGTATGTCAACAAAAAACAGCTGGTTGACGTTGTTGCATTCCCCCACTGAGTAAGTCCAGTGAGGGGGAGAACGAAACAGCGCTGTAAGAACTCCGTTGATGGTGTCGGGTTACACGGCTAGTGGGGGAGCTGAACGGGGTTGTATTGGGGGTTGAAGTCGCTCGTGAAAGAAGAAACAAGAGAGGAAAGCCTGTCTCTCCGTTAGGAAACTGGGTCATGATAACTTCACATTGAATCAACAAAACAATATCGTGTTTTGTGAGAGGGTGGATGCTGGAAGGACGATGTGTCGTTTTAAATCAGGTTGGTTTTGGTTTGGTTTGGTTTTGTTAATTAACGTCGCACTAGAGCTGCACAGTGGGCTATTGGCGACGGTTCGGGGTCAATCTCGAAGGAAAGACCCGGGAACACATACACATTCACACACACATTCATACATGTACCTCGTTATTTTAGAACCATGGTCAGATGACGAGGAAACACCTGAACTGGCACCCAACGCCTTCAATAGACGTCGGGACTTTGGACCCCGATCAGATTTATCGTGCACCAGTCCCGTATACACGCCAGAATAATTTGTTGGATATTCTGGACGACTTTCTAGTATTTTTGTAGTGAAGCTGGCAACCCTCCGATCGCAAGATTACTACTATTTTACTTTTCTATGTCAAGTCCATGGCACGGATTCGAACCACCAATCCTCTGATTAGCAGCTGAACGCCTTACCAACTGAGCAACTGGGGCTCCGTTTCACATTGGGAGAGGTGGAGATTGGAATGCGCTATTAGCCGCTTGCTGGTGTCGCAGAAGTGCAGTGAGATGCTTCGAAGAAGATGCATCTTGCTTTGTTGGAGATTGTCTGGCTGGAGTTGAGTTGGTTAGGCCATGCGATGGTTGACTCCATATCAGAAGGTTGAATTATTTGGTGATGGACAAATTGATAATAGCCATAGTAGTTAGATAACAAATAAGTTTTAATGATGTAATTATGAAAGTTAAGAATTTACATTTAACGGATAAATAAATGTTATTGCAATTACATGATGAGCACAAAAGATATGCATGTTGGTACTATGGCTGTCTAGCTGGGAATGACTTTCTCTCCGTCAGCGTTATTCGTATTCGACCCGTCCCCTGCGTGGGCCTCATGCGTTGGAGCTGTGTGATTGGCTCTTGGTGTAAACATCACTGAAGTGGAAATTATTTCCAGGAATTGTATGGTAGAGAAAGAGGGTTTGATGAACTCCAGACGCTGCAGGTTAGAATCAAAATGTATTGCAATCCAATACACCTCCAATATTAAAAGGTCAAATCTAATATATACCCAATAAATATGGACTTTCTCATTTACATACGGAATTCTTCCCCAAATTTATCAAATTGCCAATGACAAGACTGAAAATTTGAGTTTTTGATCACCAAAATTACCCTCTTGAGGATATAAATGCTTCCAGTTCAAGTAGTCTTATTTACTTTCATGCCTAAAACATGAAAAAAGTATTTAAAGCTAATCTAACATGGCAATGTTATCAGTTGATAATATCAATTAGTATCTGAATTGTTATAAAAAAAACATGTACAGCAAAAATTAAGTTCCTTAATAAGAAAATTAAGGACTTAATTAAAGGCTGACCAGAATCAAACAGTTCTTAAGGACTTTTAAAGGTCATGCAAACCATGTCCCATCAGCAAAAAAAGTATTATTGTCAAGAATGACATTAAAAGATAAAAAATAGAATAAAATACTTTAACCTTGTAGTTTTTTAAATAGTAAAAAACATTAATGATGGAATCCATTTTCCATTAAAGTGAATTTATTCTTACAGCAGGTGAATAATGTTATATCCATTATTATTATATAATGTCAAAGAAAGAATATGGACACTGCAAAATGTATAATTTTAATATTTTTTTTTACTTTCATTATAACCAACTTTTAGGCTTTTAAAGTACAAACTAAGAAACTTTATGAAATTTAAAATTAAAACATATGCAAAACACAATAGGTTATTGTCTATCTTAACAAACCCAAGTTACAGGAAGTAGTTAAGAAATTACTCATTTATCACAATAATAATAACTAAAAATCACAATTAATATAGCAATAAACAAACAATTACCTGATATCGAAACCATTTGGGCAGCAGGCCTAAAGCTGTCAATGAAGGAAGATATCAATTTGGAAAATTTCTGAAACAGAAAAAATATTTTAAAGGGAAAAGCATGAAAAAAAAAATTAATGATCTTTACGGAAGAGTGAAACTTTTTGTTTTCAGTCAAAAAGGGCTGGTGAATTAGGCTCTTTAAAAATTATTTAGGAAGTTATATGCTTTAAACTATTGTGAGTTACAGTAACTTTCTGTTAGTTACACATTCTCACACCTTTTTTATATTCGATTACCATATATAAAATGATAGTAATAATAGTATTGTTATCAGGTTATAACTTCATTATAAGATTTTTTGGGGTGTTTCTACATCTTATGGTTTTGAAGTGCCCTTCCTTAAATTGATCTGTGAATTAAGTTATCTCAAGAACATATAAGTGAGACCATATATGTAACTTTCTTCCAAAACACATCACAATCACTTACTGTTTTGTTTGTTTTAGCTATGCATTTATTAAGATAAAAACTCTTCAAAAGAACATTACATTAAGAATAAGAAATACAAATACAACGTAAAATATGCAATTAAAATACATCAGAATCTGAGCATGTTTCTGAGAGATTTTTATGTATTTTAATTGTTTATGTATATGTTGCATTTATATTTCTAATGCTTTCAATATTTTAATGTTTTTATCATATAGATGTTAATAAATTATTACTAGCCCAGCTATTTTATAAAAGATTAGATATTATTTGCATTTTCAGCACTCTAAAATTTGTATAACTAAAAAAAATTATGTAAGTATGTTAAGTAAAAAATTTTTTTTAGTGACATTTCTATATAGCACATATATGGTAAGACATGCAGATGCAATAAATGTCAATAAAATTTTAGATTAAAAAAAAAGCGAATATGTTTCAACTACAAATATATACTTAGATTGTTATAATGTTTTTAAATCTATAAAAATGAATTAACAATTTATATAAAATAAGTGGGAGGCTTGGAAGCCAAGCAGTATAAGTCCAAACACAGAGATTCAAGGTAAGAACATTTAAAGTTTGCAATTCGAATTGGCTACGGTAACAAGAATGACAATTGAGCAACAAATTTAACTTGGGGTCACACCAGTTGGCCAAACGATCGATCTAGCTGACTAGTAATAGAAAATGTTTTTTTTGTTTACTTATATACCTATAGCACTTGTTGACCAAGACATCCAATTAAAAGGAGATATAGTCTCTCATAACATTACACAATGGCCAGATTAGTGCATTTTTGATTATGATAAAAATTTAACAAATCTTCAACTACAAATACATACCCAATGAGGATAAGATCCTTTTGTAGGCAATTTCTTTTGAAGTTCATCTAAAATCAAATAACTTGGAAGCAAGCAAGCATTACGGTCAAATATTGTTTCTAAAATCTGTTTGAAAAAAAAGAATTTTAGGAACAGACTAGAGAATACCAGTTTTATAAATTAATTGAATACATTTATAACCATGCAATTTAAAACGAAACTTTTAAATAAAAACATTATTGAATGAAAAAAAAATTATGAATAATTATGTTTCTTAAAAAATACACTTTTGTCAACTGCACTAAATAGACAAAATTAACTGTTATTATTCATTGAATAAAAATTAAAGCATTCATAGTATGAGATCCCAAAGCTGGTTTTGAATTGCTTTTATTTGTATTCAATAACAATTTTTTTTTAGAAACTTTTTAAACCATTTACTAATGGTGTGCCGCCTTTTAAAAGTGTTTTCAAAGCATTTAACATTATTAGTAACAAATATTACTATGAACAACTTTTTATAACAAATATTAATACTAAGATAATTCTAAGATAACATTAATAATAAAGAGTTAAACATTAAAACAATAAAGGTTTGCTGGTTAGAGTGTCATGCTAAGAATTTGAAGATTGCGAGTCTCCTGGCATTTCACTGGGCATAATTTTTATTGCAATTTGAACAGACTGCCACTCTAGGGATTATAAAAATCATACTTTTATTTTATAATTTTTCTATTTTCAATTAAAAGATACTAAAAACCCGTTTTAAGCTTAATACTTAAATGGAATTAAAGAGCTAATGTACTATTGTGATGTGATAATGAGAAAATGGCATCCGAATAGTATTAGATAGACAATAATTTTCCCATCTGATTCCACAACCGTGATTCCATATGCTAAAATCTTTAATAAAACATGAAACTCTTAGTTTATTAGTGTTAAATAGTAGCAAGTTATTATCAATAAATACTGTATTGCCATTGAAATTATGCAAGAATTCTATACTTGGAGTTAATAGGACATTTGGAAAAAGAGCAAATTATGAAGAGGTTCGAATAATAAAAAATAAGTTTGAATAAGAAATAATTCATTGGATTATAAAAGTTCACTACCTTTTGCACTGCTCGAAGCTGATTCATAACAGAGACATTATTTGCAGACTTTATACCATGAGCCTTTTCTAACATGGCTTTAAGAAGATCTCTTACACCCTGTAGACAAGTAAAATATTTTATTTTTAATAATTTTAATTTTTGTATTTAAAAAAATTCATATATTTTTTTTTTTAATGTAGTTTAATGTCATGTATGCAACTTTACTACTTACTTTGTAGTCAATGCCAGAAATTATTTTGTCAATTAACATGAAACTTAAACACCAGAAATCTTCATTGTGATAGACTAGGGACTCACACTTTAATAGAGTTTCGCAAATAAGCCTGAAAGAAAATTTTCAACATATATAATAAGCTTAAAAATATTAGATATATGTATGTATATATATATGTAAAATTTTGGTGAAGAATTTAATTAAGAAATAAATTGTATAAATGATTAAGATTTACCTAGGTGAAACATAATTGTTTGTCACACCATATTCAAGCAAAGAAATTAGCAATCTTGATTTCTGGTGTATTTTTGTTGAACTAACCAGCTTCACATAATGATTTAAAGCTGGAACAAGTTCTTCCTAAAATGTAAACATTTATTAATTTAACAAAATATTAAATAAGTGTGTATAAAGAAGAGATACAGATTACACATAGAGACAAAGTGCTTTGTATCACAATTACTATATCAGTCTATTAAGAATTGTAAATCAATCAACAATGAAGTCATACCTCAGAAAGTGATGAAAATAATGTCTGCAAGCTATCTTGGTACTTTTTGAATGTCATAAGTTGGTCCTCAGCTGTATGGATGACAAAGCCGTGAAATGCAACAGCAAGTTCACCTTCAAACTGAAATTTCAGAGAAACTCATTTATTTTCCTCATTGCTTAATTTGTATTATAATTTTCTAAAACTGACAACACACTCTATTTCAAGAATAAAAAAATTAACACTATTCAAAAAAATTACTAAGTGTCAATTGTGACTCCCATTTAATTGCAAAATAATCATAATAGTTCAGTTTTAGATTAAAATGCAATAAACGATAACCCTGATTTATTGCCAAATTTTGCAACCTTTCAGGGAGGTGGTTGGTTTAAAATAATGTTGCACTAGAGCTGCACAGTAGGCTATTGGCGACGGTTCTAGGTCTATCTCCAGGGTTGCTACTCAACATCAAGATTAAAATTCTCTGACTTTTGCAGAGGGTTTTAAAAAAATTCCAAAATGAGAAATACATGAAAAGTAATGGTATATTTAAAGATTAATGTTAATACCTACACAAATAAAGTGCCTGCAAATAACCTATCAAAGAGTTAAAATAAATTGAGACATTATCATTTTTACAAATTTATATTTTTATAACGAAAAGAAAATTTCATTCAAAGTAACTTAGTTCAAAGTTTCTTACTTCAAAGTAAGGAAAGAAAATAACAAGGCATTTTCAGCTAAACAATTTTTTAAAAATTCCTTTACTTTTCCAGAAAAGTTGAGAAATTCTAAATTTTTTCTGACATTTTAGGTCATTTGCATTTTCCCTGACAATTCCAGGTTTTCCCTGTTTCCCAGGTAAGTGGAAACCCTGACTCTTGAAGGTAAAACCCTGGGATACCCACCTGGCTGGCACGGATCGAACTCTCACAATCGAATGTTTGTTCGATCCCCAAACCATTCAATTTAACCCACCCTACAAAAAAACATATCCTCGAAAAATTCATTGTTCACACACATTCGCGATGTATGAAATAGGGCAAAATCACATTAAAATAAACTTTTTTCTCAATATCACAGTAGAAACGTAAAGGATACCTCATTTTGAAGGTGACAGTTTGCACATTTTAAATATATGTGCAATGCTTATATACTTTAAGTAGTTTTTGGTTCACAGATTCATGTTTACACATATGCCAGCTGGTTAGAAACAGGCAGTGCATTTCAGAGATAGATTGGACTTAAAAGAGAAAAGGATAATATTAAACCATTTTCTTCTTTTAGCATGTTTTGATTGCATAATAGTTAAAGGTTTTAATTCTGATACTAAGATTTTTTGTAACTTGTTTGGTAAGTTTAAAATTCCTAGTGATTATTTTTTTTTCTGACGTTTGTTAGTATATCCTTTACTATTTTTCGCTTATATTGATGCTGCAACTTCATTTTTGAACTGAAAAATTTGCAAAATTTAGGTTTACTTTTTGTTTGACTTAACATTATATTTAAAAATAAATTTTATAAAACAAAAAATTGAGTAAATGATTGGTAACGGATGTGCCAATACATCCGTTACTGAAAACCCTGCATTTTTATAAAGTTCATTTTTTCTTGATAAAACACATTTAAAAGTGTTCATATTATCTTCTGATTGAAATAAACTTAAAGAGCACAAAATTTCCTTTCACAGTGATAAAAATTTCCATTCTCATGAGAAAATTAACTTCAGAAATATACATTTTTGAGTATGGTACTTGACGTACTAATTTTGGACAGGAATTTTACAAGCATGCCAATTGAGGCTCAATTCCTCTAAATTGATAAATTTCTTTGACAAATATTTTTTTTTCAATGATTTGAATGTACTAAGTTAGAAAAACAATCACAACATTTCAAGAAAAAGAATTTTTATGATGATAAATATGACGTTTGTTACCAAAAACCATGCAATTTCATATAGTCAATTTTTTTAATGATAAAACCAGTTTAAAAGTTTGTTTGTTTTTTGTGTGTAAACTGGAATTAAGTGAATTATGACAGTAGAAAAACAACCTCCTTTTTAACTGTGCTTGTTGTGCAATTGTGATGATTCTGCTTTAATTTCGAGCACGGGGCATTCCACGAATCCTATTGATTGCCTATGCTCGCATATGAAATACTAAGTTTTTTTTAAAAAAAAAACAGATGGTTTGGGGCAAGTTTACGAAATTAAACATTTTATTACCAAATTTTGGATTTAAGTAGCATTGTCATCAGTTTTGTACAGGGTCCGATTAGGGCAACGTACAGATTTGGTGTTTAAGGAAAATATTAATTTACAAATGTTACATTTTTTATTTTAAGTAGTATATTCATAAAGAGACACCAATTTTGTATGGGTCTTTCCTTTGAGAGAGACCCCGAACTGTCAACAATAGCTCATATATTCAGCTGTGTTAACCAACATTGGAACTGTTTTTTGTTTGGTCACGTGTACGATGTGTCAACGGGTGGACACACTTACCCCAAACTTTTTTTTTTAAGGTGCCCTTTTAAAAACAAGAAGTGCCTTTTCAAAAACAGGGTGCCCTTTTATAGCCAACAGCGTCCTGCCCCTTTTTATTTCCAGAGTGAACACCGAGTCGCTAAATAGACCCAACAAACTATAGCAAAGTGATTGATATAATTATCTATTTTAATTATAAAATCGCGAAAAAGATATCAGATCAAAAGGCCCTGTATCAGAGCTGGCATAAACCATGATTTAGAAACTTAAAAAATTTGGTTTTTGCGATTTTTGTCTTTTTCAAGGTTTTTGACTTATTAAATTTGTATCTTTTAGCTCATGGACATGCTTGACCCTGATTGAAATATTAATGTTTTATCGAATTATAAAATTTAGTCGGTTAATCTGTCATATATGGTCGCCCTTCGCGACTTTTCTGAAAATCCCATATTCGCAATACTAAAATGTTGCTTTGCTACAAAAACTGGTTTGGTTGCCAATCAAAGAACACCAATTCCCCCTGCATTGACGTTTCAAATTTCTTTCATTCATTGACGTATCAAAAACCAGAACTTGGGAAAAAAATACTTGTAGGTTTTCAAAAAAAAACTTGGGGGAAAATATTTTGATGGTTTTCCCAAAAAAAACTTGGGAAAAATATTTTGATGGTTTTTCCCCAAAACCAATAACCAAACTTTGCCAGTTCTGCTGGTAATACAATTATACTACTATACATTTTAGAATGAGCAATGATGTGTACTTCATTCCTTTGAGCGAAAAATGCTTTAACATCACTTAAATTAGTGTGGATGACAAGCAAAATATATAAAAGCATTAAAAATCAAAAAAAGTTTTGAATAATTTTATAAGCAAAAGTAACCGTATTTACCAAAACTTCGTCGACGAAACGGTCTACTTTACTTTGAGCAGATATCATAGCGGTTTCCATTGCGAAAAATAAAACAAACGCACTAATACTAGTCTGATTGTATAAATTCCAAAATATTTAGCTTTACACAAGTAATATTTGTTTTATGCATTATTTTAATTAATGAAATATACGAAGATTTTTAATTTGCAGAACGAATTTGTTTACTGTCAACAAACTCAAAGAGCGTGGAGCGGAGGCAAGCTAAAGGTTATTGCCACTTAAGGAATTTAAACTTCATACGATGCATAAAAAGTTATAGTTAAAATTTGCGTTGTTGTGGGTTTTGAGTTCGAAACTTCGTCTGGAGATTGTAGCTATTTCGTGATCGTAGAAATACTAGCATCGTTCCTCGTCGTCAAAAAACATCTGTATATTACCCGTCATATATAAGAGACTGGTGAAAATTATATCTGACCAAGGACCTCGGTACGTATAATATTAACAAAACAAAAATATAGGGATAAAGCGAACTTAGCGGCAAGCAAATATCTCTTCATCAAAATAAACTAGCACACTCTTTATGATTATCGCAAAAAGTGCCTTTGTCGTTAAATTTCCTACAAAAGAATGTGTTGTAAAAAATAACCTTTATTTTTATAACAAGTATAAAGAGCTCCTTAGTTTATGTATTGCGACTAGCAATAATATAGGTTTGTTAAGCTTTACTTCTTGAAAAGATAATTTGATTACATACGTATTATAACTACATGCTATGCATGTTAAGGTGTTACGATCAACGAAAAGATATCGCCTACTTAAAACTAAAAGAATTGCCATTTACTTGTGCTTTGCGTGCAAAATATTTGCACAGAATGAGAAACTGACAAAAGACCTCCTGACCCAAAAGAAGAAAACCCTTGTGTGTGAAGTGGGATCAATAACCAATTTTCTCGAAATGCACATTTCAAGAATCGCCTCCTCTACCATACAGAAGGAAATCCTTATGTGTGCGAAATAATCAAACACTCGAAAGTGAAATGTGCGACAAACAATTTTCTAAAATGATAAATTTCAATCAGCACTTCCACAAAGAGAAAAAAACACATGTATGTGATGTGTGCAACAAACAGTGTACTGAAAAGGGTACTCTCCTTAAGCACCTCGTCATCCACACAGGTGAAACACCACATGTGTGTGAAGTGTGCAACAAACAGTTTACTATGAAGGGTAACCTCTTTATGCACCTTCGCCTTCACACAGGCGAAACACCATATGTATGTGAAGTGTGCCACAAACAGTTTTCTCAAAAAGGTGCCCTCAATCGGCATCTTCTTCATCATACAGGGGAAAAACCACATGTTTGTAAAGTGTGTAACAAACAGTTTACTGAGAAGGGTCATCTCAAGCAGCACCTGCGTGTTCACACAGGAGAAAAACCACATGTATGTGATGTGTGCAACAAACGGTTTACTCAAAAATGCACTCTCAATCGGCATCTCTTAATCCACACAGGAGAAAAACCACATATATGTGATGTGTGCAACAAACAATTCACTAACAAATATGCACTGAAGCAGCACCTCTTCCTCCACACAGGCGAATCCCCACATGTATGTAAAGTGTGTAACAAACAGTTTACTGAAAAGGGTAATCTTAATCAGCATCTCCGCATCCACACAGGTGAAAAACGCCATGTATGTGATGTGTGCAGCAAACAGTTTACTTACAAGTGTTCTCTCAATCGGCACCTTGGTATCCACATAAGGGAAACAAAAGCACAATGATACTTTAAGATTTCTTCTTCTCATGTTTTATTTTTTGTATTTATTTATCCTGAATTTTTTTTTTAAAGCGTATACGACCTTCTGTTATTTATCTTCTTGAGTATGTCTGTGAGTAAACTCTGTGAAAGGGGGTGGCTACTATTTTCTTTTTACTTTTTCATCAAAATTATTACAAAGTTGAGAATTATTTTCTGCCATCTGTACCACAGAGTTCCCACGGTCCTTGGAAATCCTTGAAACGTACTGGAATTTAATTTAGTGAGGCTCTGGAAAATAACTTCAAAATTTTCAAGAAATGCAAGAAGACCTAGTAAAACACTTGATTTTTTTTCCTAGTCGCAGATTCCATTGAAAGAAATCTAAAAACTCACTGGGCCTGATAGCAATCTTCCTAAACTTTAGGAAGACGGCAAAAAAATTCTAAAACAGAAACTGATTGATTATAAAATTAATAGCATTCTTCATGAGCTAAAAAATACAATTAAGTCTGCTAAATATTGCAATATTACTAATTTGCTAAAAGAGTGGCACAACTTTTTTAATAAAGTATTTTAAAGTTTTCTTTGGGCAAATTTTGTATTAGATATTTGTAATTAACATGTAAACTTATCGATATTAAAAATGTTTATTAAATAATACTCATACAGAAGTATAGGGTAGAATTCTTTCAACCCTTTACCTTCGTCAAAATTTTAAAAAAAAAGTTATACCTAGGTAAGATCACAAAATTCCTACCAAATGTTTCACTGACTGATTTTAAAGATTTTGTTATGTACATGCATGTAATGTTAAATTTGTTATGTGTCCTTGAAAAGTACTTTAATTCTTCGTAAGTAAAAGAGTAGGAACTATGTACCACTCAGAACCTGGTACCACAAATAACTTAGCAACTGTACTGGCAAGTAGCAACATACCCTCTATGATATCCAGTTACCATTTTGTTAATTTATCACTACTTTCTTTTTAAACCCCAACTGCATACGAAACAACAATCCCACTGTACCTAAAAAGTTCATTTAATAATTTTTCATCAAAGTTTTAAATATTTTGCTATCATGAGGGTATGATTCCACTTAGGGCGATAAATCTTATTGCTAGTTTGAATTTAGCTTTCAGAAATTTTGAGGACAGAGTGTGTAATTTACGAGTAGGAGAACATTTAGGGATAGCGACCACAATACTAAGATTTAATATTCACTTCCAGACAGACAGAGTTAATAGCAATATGAATACCAAACTTCAAAGAGGCAGATTTTAAATTTGATAAATTAAGAATCAAAATGATTAAGACTAGAGGATCAATGGGTAGAGTTTACAGATTGCATGAAGCTGCTAAAAAACATTTAGGCAAAAGGGTTTAGCTAAAAAATTTATTTACTTTGGTTTCTAAAGAAAAAGTAAAAAGTTTATAAGAATTTTAAGCAGTCAGGTAGGTTAAGCAGGTAAGCAAGATGTGGCGACTGCCCATTGAGCATTTGTTCTACACTGGATGAGATCTACTGAGCCTGTGCCCGCGATGGCCTGGCTGGCAAGAAAAAGCAGTGAACCGAACATTTCCGTGAACCGCATTTTGTAAATTCCATAGTTATATATACGACGATACTTCAATTGTCGCTCTCTGTGGTTTATGTTTTACTGTGTTTTTACCTTCGAGCATGAATGGTCTGTAGTAGAGAGAATATGACGTCATAATCGTGAAGCCCACATATCAGAGCGAAAGGCCCATATCACGTGCCATCTCTTCAAAATTATGAATTAAAAAATGCTCGCAACTGGTTGATAAATTGGGAAATGTGCAACAGTGAAAATTTATGAATGGAATGACGTAATTAACCACATGTCTGAGGCCATACATGTTGACTTCACTTTGATGTTAGCGAGAGTGACGTCACGACTCCTCTTTTACAAAAGATCCATGCTCGAAGGTTTTTACCTCTCCAACTTTCAGTTCACAGGCCTTCATACATACATACATTGCATTTCATTCTCTTATAATGTAAATATAAGAAAATATTTCCCTTGTTCGATTTTCAGAATTAAAAAAAATATATCAACATGTTTTGTGAGAAGTTCAATATTGCTTGAAAATTCCGAAGGATTGTTAAAATATGAAATCTTAAAATACTAGATTACTGCTACTAAAATTTGAATAGTAATTGCTTTAAAAAATATTCAATTCTATTTCTGTATATAGGAGGTACAGGACACAGTCTATTTTTATTATCTTACAGACCAAATTTTATATACCTATAGGTTTCTATGGACATTGCATTCTTTAAAAAAAATAATATATCCATTGGTAATCCTTGTAGAAGATGGTGTTTTATGCCACTGTAAAGTATGTGGGAAACACATATCATAATTGTAACCTGAAAATTCAAAAATGGACATATTATCTTATACCTCCAAGATACAGATTTGTAAAAAAAAAATTACAGATTGGTAAACCAGAATAACGTTAAAAATAATTTAACATTATTTGATTTACAAATTTACTTAAATAGCTTTCTTGTTAAGATTTCTGAAAGAGAATACCGCCCTTCTTGTCGGTTTGGAAAAATATGGTTTGAAACGCGGATATGAAGCAAACACTGAACACCTTAAATGTACCAAAATATTTATTTCCAACAAGCAAATACATTTGAATAACCTACATTGATAAACTTACACTGACAATTTAAAAAATGCAATAATAAAGGAACATAAAAAGGAACATCCATATGCTTATGCATAATTTCTTTTGAAAGGAAGCACAAAAAACAAGTGTCATAAAAAAAGTGGCAAAATTTTGAACATATGCCTAACAAAGAAAAATTTTTATCTTCGCCTTGTTTTAATCAGCAGTTATACAACTGTAGCAGCACACAACTGTAAAAATTTTAATAATCTAAAATTCTATATCACAGATACCTTAAAATATTTGTGCAAAACATAATTTAAGTATTAAGTAGTTTTTGAACATAATATAGCAATTATAAATTTCAAGATTTTTGTTTAGTCCTTCATTTTGCCATTGAATTATAAAAACCAATAGATCAGAAGATAAAACGCATTCAGTAGAATTTTTTCTATTTCTGAAAAATAGTAACTCAAGACACATAAAATTTAATTCATAAAAATACTTTATATGTTAAAACATTTTTCAAATCTAAAGCATTGAGGTAGGTACCTATTGAAAGTTATCTGTTTAAATATTTTTATCTAAAGATATGTATTAGAAATGAAATTATGGAATTTTACAAAGGTCCCCAAACAGGCACCTCGAGACTGGGATTGGTCATCCTTGCCAACTAGGACATGTAAGGGTTAGAAATAAAGTGTTCTGAAAATGATCTTAAAAATATGGTTGAATTAACTCTTATTCTCAGAATTTATCTTTCTTCATTTGTAGAAATTATATAAAGTTCAGAAATTTCTAAAAACAAATTACTAATGTACTTGTGTGTACTTCAAGTTTTCTAACTTTTTTCGCATGAAAAGATAATAAAATTGTAAGAATTGTTATTGCAAACGCTCTAAAGGAAAGTCACCGAAATTGTTATATGATACTAATATAAGCTACCTAACTCACTATTTTCAAGTTAGTTTTTACTACACTAATGTGTTTTGTATAATTCATAAATAGTCCCATAAAATGTTGAAACCGAGTAACTAAACACCATTAACAGTACAGATATCATTTAAAAAACATCAAACAAACATTTTAAAAACATCAGCGACAAACATTTAAAAAACATCAGAGGATAAACATTTAAAACACATCAGCAACGAACATTGTTTTAAACACAACAGAGGATAAGCATCATTTAAAAAGCACCAGCGGGACAAACATTTTAAAAACATCAAAGGAATAGTTTCAGTGCATTTTTCATATGAAAAATTACCACAATACTTTATTACAGGAACTGTCATTAATTGCCCAAAAGAAGGGATTTTATTGTCGAACCGCGAATATTCAACAATTTACTAATTAATTGCCCAATATTTAAAAAAATTTTAAATCACATTTAACAATAAAATAGAGAATTTTTTGAAAACATCACAGCACCATTCATTAATATCCTTTAACATCATATCAAGAGATACAATTATTTGTATACAATAAATTTTCCAAATTTAAAAATTCACTTTTCACATACATAGGTAAGGTGTGAAGTAGCTGTAAAAGACTATAACATTTATCACATGTATATGAATACATTTAAAAAAAGTTTTATATAAAATAAAAAATTATTTTTAAAAAATCTGATGTGCAACATCATAGAATTTTCTATCACATTCCAGTGTTTTATTTCATTTGGATTCCATAACCAACATTATTTTTGAACTGTGGTTATCTCTAAAACAACTGTATTGATTTAACTCAAGTTTAGAATTAAAACACTTTTGATTGATTTTCAATAACGTTAAAAAATATGATTTTCAATAAACAAAAAAAATTCAAATTAAAAAAAAAATTCACCGAGAAAAAATGAGATTCATGTCCATGACTGATTTCAACATGAAATTCAACTATAAAAACATTTAAAAATGTGCCACATTGCGATTTTAAAGCAGATAATATCTCTTAAATAGTATCATATAAAACTGCTTCACCAAATACCTGGGAAACCAAAATCAAGTAATGGCTGCCAAACTTTGAATTCGATGCCATCTTTGATATGTCATATAGACACCTATTCTGTTCACAAAGACATAGACTATTTTAAAATTCCTTTTTTTTTTGTCTCAGAGAACCTCAAAATGTCCGAAAATAGTAAAGTATAATAATAAAAATTTTCACCGGAAGAAAATACTTCTTTCATCTGTCACTTGTATCTTGATTCTACACAACCAAATGTGTGAAGTACTGTAACAACATTTATACAGCATTTTGGGTCATAATGAACTGTAATTTATGTTGTAAAGCAGGCTTCAAGTTTTTTATACTTCTTTCTATCTTGACAGCGTCACCGATATATGTATATTTAATATGATAGCTGGTAAAAAATGTTAAGAAAATTAAATAACAATTATACAAGATACATTCATATTAAAATTTCTTTAGGTTTTAAATTTAAAAATGAACTTAAAAATATTATACAAGATAGATGTAAGTGAAACTTACAAATGGGACTTGAAATATAGTTATGTAGTGTGAAAACAATACTTTTTATTGGATTTTCCAAAAATAAACTTATTGTGAAAATAAATCTATATCTTGTACAGTTACTACTCAAAGTAAAGAACAAAATTCCCTTAATTTTTAAGTATTACAGGAAAAAAGTAAAAAAAATTTATGTGTTTTCACTTAAAAAAATTTTTTTAGGTAAATATTTCAATTTACATAAAATCCGTTACTTGCCAAGCTGTAAATAGTTTTTCAGAAGAAGGTTTCCCACTTTAGTGCTCATATATCAAAAAGGAAATTTTAATTACTTTTTCATTTAACTACAGTAAAGACTGATTTATGGTGCATCATTTGAATTAGCTCATGCAAAGAACGGGTACATCTGCTAGTTTACATTTGAAACATATATTGTTTAAAAAGTAATATTAATACTATTCTACAATTGGTTGACAAATTAAAAATATTTTAATTCCTCTTGGAAGTTTGTATCACTTAATGATTATTTTGGATAAACACCTCACTACAAATACAAATAATGTCGACCAACTACAGGTTCTAGGCCCAGCAAGGTTGGTCCTGTCAATCCATCATCCTCACGATTCCCCAATGCCGATCCAATTGTTTTTTAAAACCACCCATCCCTGAAGAATTAACAACCTTCTCAGGCAAACCATTCCATTTGTCGATAACCCTATTAAAAAAATAATGCTTTCTAACATCCCGATTAAGCTGTGACTTGTATAATTTGAATCCATGACCTCTAGTCACATTGGCAATATTAAATTACAGTCCCACCACATCACCCGATTTGAATAACTGAATAAGATCCCCTCTAATCCTTCTCACCTCGAGTGTATACATATTTCGAGTTCTAAGCCTTTTTTCATAATTCATTCCTGAAGTGTATAATCAGTCAAACTCAAAATATTATTAACAAAAATATTTATAAAGGATACAGCAGATCACAGATAGCATCCACGTATTGCAATTCGTCACAATTCTTATCCACAACTTCAAGCATCTCATAAATTTCAACTGTAATCTATATGAAATTTACATATGATAAAATATTACTTCAATATAAAATATTTATCTCTCATTTCTCATAAAAATTAAATGTTTGATCAAATAACCAACATACATGCTTCTACCCAATTTTCATGTGTGTTTGGGGGGGGGGGGGACTCTCTCTCTGCAAATCATTTTTAAGCACCAAATTTCATTTGAGAATTCACGTCTTTCTTCAACATTTTAAATTTGCTGCGTTTACAGTTTTTCTCAATTGAATAGTAATTGTGGAAATCTAAAATCGCCTGTATTTGGATGGTTAGGTTGTATAGTATAAAAAATAACAATGTTTATAGAAATGTTATTGTTATAAATTCAAAATAAATGTTACTTTTTTTTAGTTTAGAGGTTTCAACATAATCCGACAGTAAATGCCTGTTTTTAAATTAAGAACGTTCTTTTCTAGTTTATGAGTAAATTGTGTATCTAAATAATTTTCAGTCTAGTAAATAATTTTGAGTCAAGTTGGTTTATAGGTCTTCAAAAAGTATTACAATATTAATGACTAAATACAAGAAGAGCGACTAAACAAGACTTCTACTTATTTTTTGAAACTATGATAGACCCTTCTTACAATCTATATGATTCCACGATATAGCGAATCCTTCACTATAATAAATGCAAAATATACTTAAAAGGAAAAAAATAGAAGCATATAAGAAAAATTATAAATGAATAATAGGTTACAATAGTATTTTCCATGAAGTAAAATTACTTTCATACCTGCTTATAAAATTGTAAGTATTTTATTAAAACAAATAACTAAATATAATTAATTTTACAATGCAAATTTCTTTACTAATTAAATTGACAAAAAATATTAGTTTATACAGTAAATAAATTTAAAATTACCTCCATCATGGCTCTAGTTATCTCTGGATAAAAGCGGTTTATAAGAGGGACTACCAAATGACATACATATAAAAACTGTGTTTCAGTTTTAACGGCAGGTTTGAATTTCTCTCTTAATATCCTATGGAAAAACAATCACAATTATTTAAAAATTAAAATTTGAAAGTCAAAATACTTGCTTGGCTCAATTTTTTAAATTTTGCTTCTTTGTCAATATATAAAATTGAATTTAGTAGCAAATAAAGAATATTTATATTAGTTTGTAAGATTAATAATATATTATTGTTAGGATCTATGTCTTTTTATTTGGTGTGTGCACATACAACACTAAATACCAAAACTATAAATGTAATCATTTGACAAAAAAAAAAAAATATTGTTTTATAATGTAGTTCAAACAAAAGGAAACTTGGAAATTCTAAAATTCATTGATTTATTCTTTTAACTTCCTATTATTTCTATCACAAAATAAGAGGGAAAAATCAGAACTGTATTTTAAAGTTTTCTAGTAATAATTTTTTATATAAACATTCACAAATAATTATTAAAAAAATAATTTTGTAATACAATTAAGATCAGACCATATTCAATTTCATTTATTTTTGTAGCCCAACTTGTTCTAACAAAAAAAATATCTTTTTTTAAGATAAGATAATCAGAATCGTAGTGCATATTCTAAATGGGACCAAAACAATCCTCTATACAAAAATATATCTCCAATTAGTACTTTTCTATTTAATCCTTCTGCTTTTACATATACAGAAATGTAAAATATACTTACCGAGGCAGAGTGGAAATCTGACCCATGGTAGCATGATACCAAACAGTATGTGTAAGTGCAATTAAGTAGCTGCAGGGAATTTCCACCTTGCTATTGTAAGTTCCCGCAAAGTCAAACATCACAAAAGGGTCCATGTATTCGAAAGGATTCGCCACCAGGAAAGATTGAAGTGTGTCGATGATAAGATTGTATAGAACATCCAAATAGGTTTTCTAGAGGTACGGAAACATACATGCAGATTTGTAAAGTGATATATATATAAATTTAAAGAAATTATACATGCATGTCTTTTAAGATTTGAGTGTGTATGTTCAAAACATGAAAAACATTAATTTTCCTTGCAAAAATGCTTATTTTTAATAGAGGTTAAATTAAAATAATTATTTATAGAAAGTGATAATATACATATTTTATATACTAAGATCTATCATTATATTTATCACTCTAACTTTTCACCTTTAAGGTCACATTAAACATTTCAAAATTTTAAACTAATTACTTTTGGTTTAAATAAAAATAATGTAACTTAAGAAGTGCAAAAATAATCTTTCATAATGTGAAGGTTAAAACACTGATTCAGACATAAAAAATGTAAGGTACTCAAGATAAAATACAAGATAAATTTTAATATTGACAATAATTCTTCATAAAGTGTTAAAACTTTTTTTTCTCGGTAATCTTGATACAGACATTTTCAGATTCCATCATGTTATCGTATTGTTTAAATGCTTCATTTACAGATTAATATATTAAATATAATTACAAATACTAATAATGTAAGAATTCCCTGTACCACAATGAAAAGGCAATTAAAAAAGAAAACGGATGTACTTCAAAAACCAAATACGGACCTTTTGTTTGATATAAGCATAACATAATATTTAAGGTTTTTTTTCAATTAAACAATAAACATATATTATTTTAAAGTAGTATTTAATTTCTTGGGAATATCTTATAAAAAATATTAATTACCATGTTTCAAATAGAAATTAAAGAAAAATGGTTCTATAAACTTCTAAAAATTCATTCCCATAATTAACTAACATTTTTAAAAGGTTAACTCTCAGGTGCAAATCTTGAGTTTGAAAAGTATTTATTGTATAAATTTTTGAAGTTTTAGAATCTTATGTGCAGAGAAGTGATAGAACAATATTTATTTTATTATCGAAAGTAGTGGTAGTTTCGAAAATAGTAGAAGTACTATATTGTTCCATCCTGCGAAACCTTGACCTTACTATCAAAACAATATTACTTTAGAAATATTTATTTTAATAATCTTAATTGCAGATTTTTATACATAAATAAAGCACACAAAAAAATAATCATGTGTATATATAAAAAAGTTGAATATCGGTTGTAATTTTGTATAATTGATATAACTGCAATATAATATTGAATAAATATATTTTTATTTACAAATGCAAACTGATATTTTTTGTTATTTATTTTTAAATATTTTTTTTCTTAGAGACAATGCATCATTGTTACAGTAATTTGATAGGCATCTTTTCAAATATAAATCTGAATAATTGCTTTTATAAATGTTAAAATTCTTTTAAAAATCTAATATTTTTTTTTAAAAAAACTTTGCATTTTGTAGCAAATTTTTATGTTGAAAAGTACTTATAAAATGTTAGACTATGATCAGTGGTCCAGACTATGATCAGATGTTTTACAGTCAACAAACTGTTCATATTTGTTTTATAATTATAGAAAAAAAAATTAAATAAGAAAATAATTTTATTTAAAAGGATTTGCATGAAAAAAAAATTGATAATCTTTATATGTGTACAAGTTTTGAGATTGGTTTCATTATTTAATGTACATTTATTAATACGATAAAAAATAAATAAAACCAAAGGGAAAACTTACTGGTAAAGATATTAAAACAACACCTACAGCATTCATCCATTCCACAATATTTGAATGAACAGTGACTGTGTTTCTGCAACATACTTTCTATTACTTACTAAATTGGTTACATGCATAATTATAACTCAACATTTTCTATATGAAATTTTAAATGTTCAATTGATATATTTTTATTACAAAATTTGAAATACAGACAAATATATCAAATATTTTATAGCATTTGGTATTTATTTGAGATAGCATTAATTTATGAGAATAATAAAAAAAATAAAAAAATATTTAAAATAGAACAATCAAAATGTTAAACAATTATTTTTTTTAAATAATTTTTCTAATAAAATTTTAGTGAGTTCTGTATTATTTGTTCATTCTACTCTTAAGAAACTAATTATATTATTTTGATGAGATTTGTTAAAATCCTAGATTTCATTTGAAAGAAGATCCTAAAGCCAAGTTCTTTTACAACATCTTAATTAGAATACAAAATATAGCTGTTAAAATGATTTCCCTATGTATTTTCCAATTTAAGTAAAAATCTCATTTTGTCAGCAGATGAAAAGTCAATATTGGTTAAAAAATAGTCCATATTTGTGCATTCTCAGCATCTACTCGACTTAATGAAGCAGAAAAATATAAATTAAATAAAAATATATCTCTGTTTTACCCTTTGAAAATAACATTCAGCAAGGCAGTGGCCACAGCTTGTGTTGAAAGAGGAAGAGCTAACAATTCAATGCAAGTCACATGCAAAGCGTGAGCAGGCAGGTTTGGGAATTCATTGAATCTCCCATCGATATCAGGGAATGGACTTTTGCCATGAAGAGCTTGTACTTCATTAAGAACACATTTCAAGCTTTATTACATGCATAAAGAATTTTTTTAATATATTTCATAGTTTTTAATCAGTTTAATTTAGCTAATGAATTTAGCCTCGAAATACAATAATGCATCATATATATATAAATTTATTTACTAAATGCCAAACAGATTTAATTTATTTCCAATTTTATGGCATTTTACATCCATGTTTTAGACGGGATTCGAACCCGGACTCATTGCGTGATAGCCAAGTATGCTACCACTTACACTGTTTTACGACATATAAATGGATGCAAGTCTGTTTAGCATTCCATGAATAAAGTTATTAAAAGTTATGTATTATAGGCACATTCGTTATTACTATTCCAGGAAGCTAATTGTATGATTAGGTAATATGTTGTTCCACTTTAGTTAATAAGTACATATTTAAACTTACTAATGACTAACAAAAACTAAATTTTAATATTTTTTAACCAAGAATTAAATTAATTTGTTGTCCTTTGAATTAAAATTATTTTCTAAGACAAGCTGTGAGGTGTTTCCAATTTAAAGAATTTTTTTTGTAAGTGAAGTCATTATGTAGAAATTTAAAACCACAATTCTTCTTTTTTCTGTATATACTTTTAATATCATAATGTAATAGTTTGTTGAAATAGAACTGTTGTGATTGGCTAGTGATGTTTTTGTGTCACTGAATTAGCAAGTAAACAGATTTTCAGACTTGCATTGAATACCAAAAGAAAAAAAAATCATTGATAAGTTCATAAACACCAATCATTTCTAACAATTAATATGTATTAAACAAAATTCCAGAAATTAAGACATATTTAATTTTTATTATTCTCTGAACATCCACAAATAGCGATAATTTGTAATGGAATGGAATAATTCAATTCAAATAATACAACAGAATACAACCATGGCCGAAAATAATCTAAAAATGTGAAGTTTCATATTAAAAGGATACTGTCAACCAAACGTCCAATGAGCTTTACAAAGTAATCATACTCAGGAATCCAAGTTAATTCATTAGAAGTGTTTTGAATGTAAGAGAGGTAACCTTCACTTAATGCCCAACTTTCAGGACGTATACTCTCCAGAGATCCTGCAAGAATTTTGTTATTTAAAAAGTAATACTTTGAACATTTATTATCACAAAAGTTAGTACTCAAATAGATACAGCTTATGAAGACTCTTTTGTATGGTTAGACTTTTATAAAACCTGTTGCCATTCAGAATATTTATATATGCATCTACAATTTTATGTTACAGGCCTCTTAATATTCTGGTAAGTGTTTATTGTGTGACATATAATGTGTTTTTTTAAAGGGGAGGAGGAGTTTTGATTAATTTCTACAGAAATTTATCTGTAGAAATTAACACAAAGATTTAATTGTTTTATTTGGTTTAATTTAATTAATGAGACAAAACTGGACTATATATATCTATATAACACAAGTTTGTTTTATGGTGTTAATATATATTGTTATTTACAAGATGCATTTGTATGTCCTTAATTTTTATGCACAGGCAAGATGGGATGAAAATGCAGTTCTGAATTTTGAACAAAACCTTTTATCCCATTTTTTTTGTGTTTATTATTTCTTTTGAAAAATAATTTTATAACAGTATTAAATAAAACAAAATTATGGTTGCTGTTCTAGATTTGTTTCAGAAAAATTTAAAATTTCATAAGTAAACAAACTTTTAGTCTACATTCATATAGCATTAGAAATATACCTAAATGCTTAATTCCCAAAACTTTTTCAGTCGCCAAAACAGCTGTTTTATAAAACGTGTTCCTTCAATTTTACTTATTGCTTCAGTTAGAACACAGGGAAAATTATATTGTATTTTTGTGTGCGAATAAAAACAAATATAAATCAACATATAACATATACAAGAAATTTTAGTCATTAAGTTTGTTATTGTTGCAAAAGATAATTTTTAAAGTACTTTTTAAAAGTTTTTTTTTTTAAATAGGATTGTTATACTTAAAACTTTACTTCAATAAGCATGTAAATTTAATTCTGTATGTAAATTTAAACTTACCAATAATTGTAGAAACTAGTTTCTTCTTAAGAAGGGGAAGATCTTGCAATATAAGCTCATAATAATGAAGAGTAGTATAAAGATAAGTCAAAGGTCGATCTAAAAAAGTATATGTAGTTAGTTATATATAAGACAATAACTATCTATGTGTGTGTTCTATGTTCAATAAGAATATTGCTAATTAAAATAACAGAAAACGTGCAATTGTAAAAATGTCATGAAATATACATGTTTAAGGAGAAAATCCATCTTCCCTTATTAGAAGGGCAAAAACGCATATGTGAGTTTAAAATACGAATATCTGCTAGTTAGGTGCCATTGGCACTTAGCAATTTTTTTTTTAGTTGTAAAAATGTGCTACTTTAGTGTAATTTTAAAATAATTCATATTCCTTAAGCAGAAGCTGCCAACTGTTACGATATTTTTGTAATCGTTCAGGTTTCTTTTGCATAAACTTAGAAGCATGTTTCTATTTGTACTTTAAAAATATCACATTACCGTCTTACTAACAAAATTACTGAAAAGTACGAGAGCAATTACTGAAAATTAATATTAGTTGTAAAAAAATTACTACTCGGTGTAAAAAAAACAGTGATCAAACTGACATTTTTGTAAAAAAGTTAATCGTCAAAAATGATGACTGGGTGCAAAATTATGGTTATCAAAGTGAAATTTTTAAGTGAAAATACAACTAACCACAGCTAATTTCAAAACCTGATATGTGCAGAAAATATTATAAAGTAAACAAGTTTTCAAAATGAAATAGCCAAACATTTACTATGGTTAAAGTTAAAGTTAATCATCATTATAATTCAATATTTTAATGTATGATTACGTTAGAAGTAGAGACAATATTTTTGTTGCAAGTTTGACTTTTACCCACACATTTTCTTTCAAATAATACAAGTTATAATAAATAGCATATTTTTAGTTAATAAGTATATTTCTTAGTTAAAATTATAAGCAATACTTATTGACAGTTAATAATAATTTATGGATACAACACAAATTATGCAATTGCGACAGGCATTATAGTAATTAAACATGTTCTCTGAAAGCACAGAATGCAAAAAAAGCAAGTTTTTTCAAATTATTTCTTTTGTAGATAATTTTAAATGTTTTATATGCTTCATATTTTCTAATCCAATCTTCAATAAATCCCATATTTATTAGCTCCTCCCACGTTGCTTACAATTCAAGGTCCAACACACTTTGATTTTGCTTCTCCCTCCAGCAGTGGTTCAAGATTTTACAAAAATAAAACTGCAAATATGAAAATGATCATAACTATGCTTTTTTTTCTTAAATTCTTATTCAGAACTAAAAGAAAATATTGACAATTAAATTACCAAGAATGGAGGGCATAACAGACGATAAATGCCGTTTTAACGATCTAAATTTGAAAAATTCCCTGATTTTTTGAGAAAGTTTGAAAAATTCCCTGACTTTTCCAGAAATAAAAAAAAATCCATGATAATTCCCTGATTTCCCGGTTATGTTGCCACCCTGATGAACATAAATACCTTATAAGTTCATCTATTTTTTTAAATTACCATGAAATTTGTATAAGCAACCTAGCTCCTCAAGCAATTTTTCAAGCGAGGTGACCATGGGAATCTCTATAAACCTATGAATGACAAGGTCCATAACCTAAAGAGAAAAAAATACTTCTATAAATAAGTAATCAAATTTATTGTATTAAATTATGAAACTAAAAAAATTCTCTTACTGGTAAAAATCGCAAGCAAATATTTCCAAAATATATAGGTAGATAAGTATGTTGGCTGTTTTTTGCAGTATTTGTATTACGAAGACCTTCAAAATAAAACTTTTCTGCGTAAGTCTAAAACGTAAGAAAATATAAAACATAAATATAGAAAAGTGCACTTAATTCATACTAATCAAGTTGAACTATAAATTGTATAGAAATATTTTTACGAGACAAATATTTTTTTTTAAAATTAATACAAGCATATATAACATTCTAAAAACAGTATTCACACTTTGAAAACTATTCGAATAAAATTAAATAAAAAATATATTTAATAAATAAACACTAAAGAACAACAAAACATGCAAAGCATTTTTCCACATAAAAAAACTTACTCGATGGAACGCCATATGTTTTTCATGCCAGTTGGATTGTTTCCAGTGCTCAGGTGAATTCTAAAAATAATAATTAAATATCTTTAACAAAAATAAAAAGATTTAAAGATATTTAAAAACTAAATTGCCATTGATTGATTTTAGCAACAAATTTCTTAATCTTGGGGAATTATTTAAATGCATTAATCTCAATGCTACTACTGAGATTGTTCCTACATATTTTGTTAACTAATAAGTAGGGACGGTATTAGAGTTTTGGAATTTAAGAAGCAAATATTTTCACCTGCTTAAATAAACTTCTAATTTTGTTTAAAGTTCTGATTTTAGCTGAATTTGAAAATGGTAGTAGCAAAAAAAAATCTTAAACGAACATAACTATTTTCATGAAGTAAAAATTAAAAATTTAAGTGTTTTTTAAAGAAACAAAAGTAGTTTGATTATCACAAATTGACAGAAAATGAGGGTGATCTTCAACTCTCCCATACAAAGTATTGTAAATCTTTTTACATTCATTAATTTTTTACATTAAGAATCATTTATAAATAAAAATCGTATTAATAAAATAAATGCATTATGACCATAAATAATTTTTTTAGTGTAGTTTAAGGCAGTGATTTGCGTTTAGTTTACTTAATAATTGATGGTACGTGGCCATCTAGATGGGAATAGTTGACCAATACATTCAATAAAATTTTAAATACAACATAAAATAGGAAAATAATAACTATTCTCTTTCTTATCAAATTCCAAACTGCATAAAAGTTGTAACTTACATCCTTTACAAAATCATATACTTGTTTTTTAAATTCTTCAGGTTTCATCAAGATCATATGTATGATGAAAAAACAAACTTGTGCTTCATTTCCTTCAAAACTACGTAATGCCTAAAAAGTATAAATTGAAAATAATATTAATAAAAATAAATTAAGAAAATTATGAAAATAATATTTCAAATTTATGTGATTTAAATAATGTAATATTATAATTTTTTTTATATATATATTAACTTTTTTTATATATAATATTTATCCCTTTCTTCTCACAAAGAATAATACAATTTGAAAGAGAAGATTTTTGCTGTAAAAGTACACATTGAAAGTAAATTATAAAATAAGTCCCATATATTTCAATTTAAAAATTCTAATGTACCCCTAAGAAAATACAAAGTATTGCATAAAACTCCTTATATTACAACAACGTACTTTCAATAATAACATTTTTTATGTTAAGACCCCCAAGTACAGACCTAAAATTAATAATCTAATGCACAAACGCCTATCAAAGTTTAATACACAAACTATTTTAAAAGTTTAATATTACAAAATGAATAAAATTTAAATATATTTTAAATGTATAAAAAAACAGCATTTTTAAATAAATAATATTAGAGGATCATAACAAAAAAAGGCAATTTTTATAAAAAAAAAATCTTAAGATAAAAAGGAAAATTTATGAAAAACACAAAAAAGGGAATATTGTCATGAATGTATACATCATCAAAAGATATCAATAAGAATTTATTCCTTTGATGAAAATCTTTAAGGACCAGCAAATATTTGTAAACATCTCAACAAGAATTCCATTCTCGATCAGGGAAATATGCATGTCTCTTAGATTACAAAAAAATATATCTTTATTTAAAACTTTTGAAGTAATGACTGTTAATTTACGTATAAATATATTTTTTATAAAATTACTTATTTGACATTGAAAACATTCTGATGTAAGACAGTAGTTTAACTATTACCAACTTCCCAGTAATCCAGAGTTTAATATTAAAAAGTAAAAACTTATAGTATACTTTAGAGCAAATTTCAATTTACTTCCAAAGCCTATAAAGGAAAATTTTGTAGTATCCCAAATTTTCATGTATACAAAAAGTAAAAGCCTAATGAATCCATTAAAGTTAAATGTCAATTAACTTGGATAAAGTAAATAAATTGAATTGACTACATCCAAAGTCTACTCCTATTGTAGCAATATCAAAATTTCTATGCGTCTCCAAAATCGACAGTAAGTTTCTTTGAAATTAGGTTTATTCAATACAAACACTTTTGCAATGACATTTAGCAAAAGAAAATGCTGCTGCATTTTTTGATAAATTCTGTCAAATTCAACTTTAAAATATATTTTTAAAATACAATTTACCAGGCACAGAATTAGCCGATCTAGTTGTACGGCATGGCACTTCCAAATTAAATCATTCAATGCATCAAGATACTGAAAAATAAATCTTACATAAAAAACTAAAATATAAGAAACAGGTTAAAAAAGTGAATCAGTTTATCTTTTCAAATTAAATTTAGACCAACTAAGTAATTTTTATAGATATTAAACTAACTTTATTAACATGATGTCCAACTGCTGAATTAGAAAACTCGAACACTAGGAAGTCTGCAAAAGCTCTCAAGTGTGCTGTAAGGGCACGGGAACCAATTCGATCCAATATTCTGGAAGGTAAAAATATATAATTTTACATTTTGTACTACAATTTCATATTAAATATAGGAAACATACACACAAGCCTGTTTTTGTGCGTTATATGAAAATTTCAATCAAATTAGAACATAATTCATTATCTGGCTACCGAGACATATACAAGTGTCTAGTGAAACAACAGTCGTCGCAAAAACTGATCACTGACTACATGGTAACTGAAAAAAAAGTCAACTCTAAACGAGTGCGAGGTGTATCTTCAAGTGACAAAAGCGATTTTGAACCAAGTTCGCGTATTGTCCGACTAAGTTGGATAATGGTTATACGTTTTGAAAAGTTTTGTATGTGTAAAATAAGTACATATGTAAATAAAATATTTAAAAATTTTCGCATGTGTATTTTCTAAATCAGATTCCAAAAGGTTTAGCGAGATTCCAAGTAGCTGTCAAGTCTTGTGTCTTGATTTCGTTTAAAAAAGCAATTCCTAGTTATTTCGTAAGGTTTTGAGTTATTTTCTATGTGAGACTTTTTTTATGCAGTCCCTATCCACCGCATAAAAAAAAATCTGTTGCGAAAACTATTTTTCATAGCTATTCGTGAAGTTTTGTGCGAATTTTTTTATGCAGTCCCTATCTACCGCACAAAAACAGGTTTGAGTGTCTTTATAATATAAAAATGTTATTTTAATATAAAATAATTATATTTTTTAAATTAAAATGGGTAATGTCATTAAAATGAGTAAAAAATTATAAATGAAAGAAAGTGTATCATAATTCAAAAAGTTTTCTAATAAGTATAATTCTATTTTCTAATAAAAACTTCATTAACCCGCAAAAGTAGTATTATTATTTAATTTTATTTTAATCTAATATTTCTTCTAATAAATATTTCATTAACAAATACAAAAGCAGTAGGATTTTATTTTGTTTAATAAAAACGTTAAATTTTCTAATAAAAAAAATAACATCAAAAAGGGGAAAAATTAAGACGAAAATAGTTTTAGTTTAAATGAGAATTTACTTATTTAAATAGATTCTGAAACAAAAACTGTTAAACAAATTTTAAAATTTAAATGCAATAAATATATTTATTTTGCAGAAATGTATGAGAACACTTTTATAAATTAAAAAAGGATATAGTGTGCTAGTAAATTTTATAGACATATATACTCATAAGCTATTGATGAAATCCCATCTTGCTCTAAAATCATTTTCCACATCAAACTGGATAAGAGAAGAAAAAAAAAAAAAATTACATTATTAATGTAAAGAAATCATATACCAAACAATTTCTACCACACATAAATAAATGTCAGTATAAATGTTATATAGTATTAATAGCGACATTCTGAAGTATTTTAAATATTTATTTCAGAATGTTAAAGCTAACATTCATTTTTTTTTAAATAACAAATTTAAAAAAATTATATAATCTTAGCATATATTATACTTAATATGAAAAACCTTACCATAGAAAATAAGGCGATGCTCCTTGAAGGGAGAAGTGTAAAATTTTATCCTTTTCATTGCTCATCGCTGAAAATATAAGTATTTTAATATTAATGAAGAAAAAGTTCTGAATATCAGCATATTTGTCAATATTTGCATTTACAAATACTTTTAATTTTTTATACAAAAAAAGCCCATAGTTTTTATGGAAACCTAGTATTTATAGCCTAGTTGCTTTTTATGCAATATAACTAGCATTCCATAAAATTAGATGGTATAAATAGCTGCATACAGGATCATATTACACAAGGTCATTACATTTTTTTTTTATTTCTTTATAAGATTGGTGATAAATAAATCACCAATTCCAAAAATGTTCAAAATAAAGAAGAAAAAAATTATAAAATTATAACAAAATTATTTAATTGAAGTAATTCTAAACATTATACTTAAATGAATAAGTTATAATTTATTTAAAATAATTTTAAATGTATAGTGAAGAAGAAATTTTTTGGTTGGTTGGTTAAATAATGTTGCAATAGAGATGCACAGTGGGTTATTGGTGACAGCTCGGGGTCTATCTCGATGAGAAGACCCGGGAACACTGCCTCATATTTCTTAACCCTGGTCAGATGATGAGAACACCTCATTTAGCATCCGACGCAACTTTTAATAGGCATCAGGACATTGGACCTCGATCAGATTTAACATGCACCAGTCAGATATACACGACGGAGGTAATTGAGGATAATTTAAAGTGACTTTTTGCAATTTAGTAGCAAATCTGTCAACCCTCTGATCACAAGATCACTACATCAACTTTTTGACGAGCCCTCATGTGATTCCAACTTGCAATCCTCTGATTGCTAGCTGAATTCTGTGCCTCCCAGCCACAACACTGGCCGAGGAATAATTAATATGTATTAAGTATATCTTTATACTTAAAAAAAATATTGTGATCATATCAATTTATAATCCAATGTGAAATCAAATGCTTTCTTGAAAGTAAGCATAAATACAATAATATCTTAAATCTGATAGTACTAAACAATCTTATTATTTCGCTGCTAATACATAATTTCATGGGTGGTATAAGACTTATTTTTTTATGCTTCAATCCCTTTACCTCTTTGATCTTAAATAACTAGCCACATAAAAATATATTACTCACCCCCCCCCCCCCCCCTTAAACTGATAATAAAAGTTTATGCTTACTCTTCCATTTCTTGTATTCCTGTTCCACTAATATCTTCAGTTGTGCCCTATTATGTTTAGGTACTTGGTGACTCTCAAAGAAAGCACCAACAACTCTTGGAAAACACTTTGTTGTGAAACTGGACCAAGAATGAGGGGTGCTCTTCATTAGATCTTTTAAAATTTTGCTACACCAATTTCCAGATAGGATTTCAAAGCCTACAAAGCACCAATAGCAATTAAGATTAATTATGCAATTGCCATAAAATAAATTTTATTTTTTTGGAGGTATCTGTAACAAAAACTAATGCATAGAATGACACCAAATTTTAGATAGGGAATCGTAAAAGCATAGCGTGACGATTTCTAACAAAACAAGCACTATTTCTAAAAGTTACTAATAGAAAAAATTTTAATACTGATATTTTTAAGTTTGAAAAAATCAAATATAAACTCAGGTCACTGAAAAAAAAATATAAACTCAGGTCACTTAAACAAAAACCAGGTCACTGAAATTCAACCATTACACTTTCATAAAATTAGAATAGTATCAGTGGCGGATTTAACAGGCGGCAAATGGACAGTTGCCGCCTGGGCCCCTTGTCTTGAGTCCATTTGGGCCCCCCTTGACTCAGAAATGGAAAAAAAGGATAGGAACAAAAATAATTCTTCAATGATTTAGCATATTTTATTAAACAGATAACTGTATTTTTCTGTATGGCTTCCCTTGCTCTTTCTCATACGAGTAGATAGGGGCCCTTCTTCGACTAGCCGGGGCCCACACCATTTTACAGGGCCCGATTACTGAAAAGTCAAGTGAAGACTGTTCTTACACTTCATATTTCAGAGAAGCCCTCAAATCCTCTACAAGCAAATTCGGGGCCCTGCGCATGGTCCCTTAGCAAGACCCTGTGCAAATGTAACAGCGGGACACCATGAATTATAATATAGATTTACTATTTATAATATTTTTACTAGATTTTAAGATACTTATTATTTTGGGAAGGCACTATAGATAATGATACTCGAAAATTAAACCCACACATTTTAGGTGCATATAAACGTACGAGATCAGTATTTTCTGATCATTATTTTAATTATTTATTTTAAAATTAAAAACTGTAGCAAAACAGTATAATATAAATAAAATTAAACAATAACAAATTATTTTATAATTAAAAAAAAGTGTGTTGTTGTAGGTGCGAGGCCCTGTGTGAAGGCACCCGTAGCACACCCCTAAGGAAGTCCTGCTCGCATATACCATAAAAACATATAACGTATTTTATTAAAATATGAATACAACGTTAAAATATGCAATAAAAATCTATATAATCCGGACATATTTCGGAAGATACATCTCCCTTCATCAGCAGAAAATGAAAAGTCTGTGTTGTCCCCCAGTACAGTTTTTCTACGTCTCATAGACACCGAGACCTCCCCCCCCCCCCATGTCACGACGCCATAGTCCCACATGATAAACTCCTTCCCCCAAGAGTTCCTTAAGTAAATAGAAAACTGGGCCCCTCGAAAGTTTAGACGCCTGTGCCTTTTCACTTAAATCCGCCACTGAATAGTATATAATTTTAAATTTATTTAGGTCCTAACCATTAAAATAATTCAAAACCCTCAAATAATTTAACCCTCTCAGTCCCACTGATGCCAACTGAAATCACAACATAAGAGGGTGAGATGCCAAGAGGTGGGTACAACCGACTTTAAAAATAATAAATAACTAAATAGTTAAGTGCGGTTATGTATAGTTAATATATATGAAATATCGGTGGCAAAGGGATACAGGTAAATGTCTGTCATGTGCCAAGATCTAGAGGTGGAATCAACTACTTCAAGAATCGTCTGTTTTGTTTTAACTTAAGCCCTTGGCTTCTTACTACCTCATATACGATTTTTAAATGCATTAATAAAAATTTTAGACTGAAAGGGCTCAAAATATTTTTTTTTTTAATTTAATAACATCCTTAATAATGCTGTTATATTGTATTATGAATATTTTCCCAATTTCAAAAGGAAAGTAGAATGTTAGTGTTACAAGTACAATTTCTACGATGAAATAAAATTGTTTCCCAAATTCAGATTTTACAGTTTTGCAAGTTTCTTGATTGACTTTAAACCTTCCTTAACAACTAACTTTAAAGCAACTTTAATTATTAATAATACATACTAAATACATGTATCCCAACAACTATTATGTAATTTAAATAAATAATTTTTAAATTAAAATTTTTTAGACAATGCTTCTAATACTTGTTAAATTAGAGATTAAAAATTAAAAGGAAAACTTGCCTGTAACTCTAATCGCCCTTGCAATAGCTAAAACTAAGGCTTTATTTAATTCTTCAGAATCATTAAAGGCAATTTTCTTGCGATCTTTGATTATCTTTGAAATTTGCATCTGCACATCATTATTAGCCATACCACTAATGAGCTTCAATGCAGCACTTTCATAGCTAAAAGAAGACAAAGCAAAGTATTGAGAAAATAAAGAATTGAGAATTTAGGCACATTCTTTAAAATATTAATTTTTCTATGGCACAAAACTTTATATACTGATTTATAATACTCTCATTTATTTTTAAAGCATTAATTTAATGTGTAGAGAAAAGATTAAAAGCGTAAATTTATTGAACTACTTTTTCAGCAACGTTTTTACTTAAAAATTAGAGAATCATTTGAAATATTGTAGTGTTATGTGAATACATTAAGTATCATATTTTAATCTTTAAATCTAAGATAATACTAACTAAGTTATAAAACTTCAAATATTAAATATTAAGTGTTGTTTATTTATGTAAAAATATATACGATAAACATCATTAGTGACAAGAAGACTTATTTTTCTTACATACAAAATTTCTTTCAGTATATGTTAGTATACTTTACATGCAAATATAGCTTACCATATGTGAAGTTGGATTTGGTTTGTTTGAGCAACAACAGTTATTGTATGTAATTGGTGCAATAGCTTTACTCGATAGAAAGCTGGAAGATAGGGCAGTCTATAACAGTACAATTCTAACAAAGTATGAAGAATGCTCCAAGCATGACATTGTAAGACCTTTGGCAATAAATGACCTGGAAAATTTATGCATCTTAAAGTGTAATCACTAAATTAAAGCATTAAAACTAAAAGTGGTTATAAACAAACTACATTAATCAAAATGTAAAAGCATTAAAAAATTAATTGCATAAAGTACCACAATTTTTTCATTTTAGATAACTATACAATGATTGGAAAAATTTAAATTACTATACATTTTTGAATCGCCAGAAAAATAATGTTTTTGTCTCAGGTGGTTCTACAATTTTTTTTTTATTATACTTTAATAATTCAAATTCAATACATTAGAATATTTTAATTTGATAAAAATATGCAATAGTTCAAAAATGTAATATTTCAAGGTAATTAAATAATTAACTAAGTTTTCTTTGTATAAACAATATTTAATTATAAAATTGCTATACATTAGCTATTAGTTATAACACCAAGTTTTGTTACCTCAGTTTATAAGCATCATGTTATAATAAATTGCACTTAAACAGAATGAAAACAGAAAAATATAAAATGTATTCTAACTAAAGAGGGTTAAAAAAAAACTATAATAAATGCAAGATATTTAATATTATATAGTCATAAATTAGGAGTACATGTTTCAAGTTAACTACTCTTGTTGTTATTTTTGTAGTTGCATCACCTTATCTTTTAACTAAATGTTAACCCTCTTCCATAAGTTATGCTGACTTTAAACTTCGCATACTTACCTAATCACCATAAAAATACAATATTTCGCCAACATTTGTAATTACTAATTAATATTGAATATAATTTTTTTATCGGAAAATTGGCAGATAGTAGGATTTAACCCACATTTACTTGTTATTTCTAATCAGATACAAGTTGAAAAAAATAATTTAATAAAAAGCATATATAAAAAATTAGATTATTGTAAATAAAATGAAAATAACTATATGCATTGAATAACTAATAGACATTGTAAATAACTACATGAAATGATCGCAAATAACTCAAATTTTAAAAATAACTTTAAGATTACAGAGTTTTAATTTCATGGTGGCAATAAAATCCTGGAAACAAAGTTCTCTGATTTCCATGATGGTGCCACAGAATTTTCCCTGATTTTACAATAACGTTAAGAAATGTTGCAATACATGCTTTGTATGGAAACAAAGTATCCATGCTACAATAATACAATATATTGCATTATAAATGAAAAATGATAAGCAATACTTATAGTCAGTTAAAATAATAATTTATGGATACAACAAAAAATTATAGAGTGCGACAGGCATAATAGTTATTAAACATGCTCTCTGGAAGCAGAGAATGCAAAAAAAAACAAGTTTTCTCAAAATATTTCTATTGTAGATAATTTTAAATGTTTTATATATTTCCTATCTCAATCTGTAATAAATCGCATATTCGTTAGCCCCGCACATGTTGTTTAAAATCCAAAATTCAACATGATTTGCTTTCGCTTCTCCCTCCTGCAGTGGTTAAAGTTTCTACAAAAATAAATCTGAAAATGTGCACTGCATGCTTTTTTTTTTTTTAAATCTTTTTCAGAACTAAAAGGTAATATATAAAACTAAACTACCCAGAATAGAGGGAATAATAGACAATAATTGCTGTGTTAATGATCCAAATTCGAAAATTTTCCTAATTTTTTTGTGAAATTTTTAACACCTCTCTGATATTTCTAGAATATAAAAAATTAAATGATAATTCTCAGTTTTACAGGTTATGTTGCCACTCTGAATTTTCTATGAATAATTTCAAATTTTCAATATTTTTCTGGAAACCCCCTTTATTATCTTTATATCTAATTCTCTTACGCGATGATAGAAAAACGCTGTTTTTCTCTATGCGAAATGGCAACAGTTACTTTGTTTACTAAATTCTGTTGCGCCCGCATCATTATGTAGGCTATTTTGACGATTTACCCCTTCAATTCATTGGTAAATAATTATTTTGATGATGTCAGCTTAAATTAGGAAGAATATAAGCCTTATTAAATTAAAAAATAGAAGTTTTGAAAAAAGCTTTTCCAAACTAAATGAAGGAAAATTGAGTTGGCGCCATCTGTTGGCAATTTTGAAAACTAGATTTCTATTATCTTCATTTTTATGACGTATAAACTCAGTAAATTACACACTTCTGGTAGGCAAGATTTATGGTAAGCTTAACGTCAATTATGGCCAAAACAAACTACCAATAATGTTAGAAATTTAACTGAAACGTGGGAAAGGTGTGAAAATAACGTGGAAAATAAATAAATAATGGTAGGCTTGACAGTGGTACCATTGTTTTCATTTACAGTTAAAAAAGAAATTAGTTTAAATGATTTTATATTGACTTACATGGCGAAAAAATGTAGTGATGCCAAAATGAATATTAATTTAAATTTACAATTTCAACTTTTAAAGTTTTTAGTAATATAATTAAAAAAGTATTGTTACTGGTATATATTATTTCTGTAGTAAAAATCTCTTTTAAGGCCCTTGTACTTAAAGAATTTTAATACACGAGGATAATAAAAAGAAAGAGAATTTTCAGGAGAAGTGACGAATCACACGTTCACATTGTTTTTTTAACAAAACGTTGATAATGCTGCCATCTATGAATGAGCAGAAGTATAAAAAATTTACGATTTTTTGTTATAAAAAAATCACTAATATATTTCGCCCTTGAAAGGGAGTAAGGGAGGTCCTGTGATAATTATCACATGGGCATGTTAGTTGGATATAAACACATTTTCTGTTTAAAACTGAATAAAAAAATTCAATTTTGGAGGCTGCTTGAATAGAATAAGAATAAAAAGTTTGTGTAAGTAATTGAGAACAAAATAATTTTAGTAAATCAGATAAAATACAGCAAAAATGTAGAACAGTGAATAGAAATGAAAGGGTGTTTGTTGTGAAAAAAAAAGCCAGATGTGAAAATAAATCAATATTAAAATCTATAAATCTTTTTAACTTATAGTCAATAAAAATACTTAAAATTGTAATTATGTGAAACACTATTACCAAAAGAAGATTACATGACCTACTAGTGAATTCTTTGAGTCCCAATGATTCAGTTTCACTGTAAGCCAATAACCTGCTGTATGTTTCGATAAATGCTGGAGATATGCCAGTGGCCGATTTTGATTCTGCAAGTTCTATCACTCTATGGATAATATGATTCATCATGCTGAACAAAATTAAAAATTAAATTTATGAGATAAAAAAATGCAAGTCATTATACATGCACACAAAATATTATACAACATAACCGAATATGAAGCTCTATAATATGCATTAATCTTCTAACCCTTAATTTCTATATGATAAGGATATAATATTTGTATTATGTTGATAAATGGGTTTGCATCCAATCCTGCTGTAAACACAGGAAAATATTTTATATATAATACCTGTATATTTCAATCCATACATGCAAAAAGGACTCAAGTGTGGCAGCATCCACCCCTTTTCTTAATTGAGGGGATTCTAAACTTGTTGTAGCTTTATAGTATAAGTGCAATAATAATTTTTATTTTTTCCTTTTCTATTCGGTGAAGTACAATTTTATAGTAGCCTTTCAGCAAATGCTATCAAATTTCTTTAACTTGTAAATTTTTTTATGATCACTAAAAAATACATAAACCAATCTTTGAGGAGAGCGCTTATTTATACTATGCCCAGTGTAAAAAAATGTCGGCAATAGCATCAGCATGTACAGAAATCTTAATGCAACCTTTAAAATAATTAATTCCATATTTCTTTGTTTTGTGTTTAATTTTCAAATTATTTTTAAGTGGTTGGAAACGGGGAGGGGAGGTTGGTTGGTATCTAAAATAATCCAACAAATAATGTAAATGATTTTGCAAATAAAAGTTTCCAAATATATTTCCTTGTGTTTAGAGCCCTACATATATTTTTCATGTTTATTTAAAATAGTTTACTCGAACTTTCCAAAATTTAAAATCATAGAATAAAATATCAATAAATAACATTAAAAATATAAGAAAGCTATTTAGAATTTTTTTTGTTGATATTGTTTTGCTTTTAAAAGTAGAGCAGGATTAACACTATTAGTGTAGGAAATTACGGGTAGCGAGCAGAAGGCAAATGCCCTGCTTTTTGAAATTCCAACAAATTTTAGAAGAAATAAGAAATAAATCGGCATTTGCCCCTTCACTCTTAACACATAATTTCCAACAATAAATAATATTATACCATTAGTAGGGTAAGATGGGGTAAAATTATTTACCAATATTCCTCTGTTTTGTATAGAAAAGAAGCATTTTAGTATTTAACACTATATTAGAAAAAAATTTACTTTATTTAGCTTTTTTCAATTATTTAAAAGGTGGGGTAATATGCACAATCAAATTATCAATGCTATAGAATAGGAAATTTGACAAATTTAAGATCTTCCAAAAAAAAGTGTAATATTGAACCCAAAAAAAATGAGTTTGAAGCTTATAAATGACAAGAATTATCTACAATATATTTAACGCCGTTTATATATTAATATAATTAAGTTATATAACGTTTTTTTTAAACAAATTGTTAACAGGAGCACATTTTATCACAAATAAATGCTTTTTTCTGGTTTTGTTAGAACATAAACAAAAAGTCTTAAATGAATTATAAAAGTGTCTGTGGAACAAATTAAAAATAACGTAAATACAGCAAATATTCCAGAATCAAAATCTATCAAAAAGTATACTAGAAGACGTTTTATTTAGAAAATAATAAAAAAGTCGATTTTTCAAAATGGCGGATTATAACTTTTTTTAGAAAGACTGTTACAATAACAGTTCTTTAATAATCAAATATACTGAGTTTTAAGTTGATGGCTGTTATTTATTCTATTTTATTCCAGTTAATAATTTCACTAAAAAAAATTAATAATTTTTTTTAATAAAAATTCCATGATTCTTACTGACTACTTAAAACAAATATGAAACATATTCAAAGATGATGGATAAGAGATGATAGATGTCAAGGAACCCATTGCATAAATACATCAAAAAAGTTTCAGTTTAATAACCTTTAAAAAGTAAAAAATAACTTTTAAAGAAAATCGGCACTTTTCCTACCCATTTTACCTTACCCTATACAAGCATTTGTTATTCTTATCTACAGAAAAGTTCTTTTAGTGATGCATAGGTAGTAAAGGCAGGATAAATCAATTTATTTATAGTTATATTTTATGTCATTGAATGAAATAATTATCTATTGTTTAAAGCTAATTTTAAAATTGGGGTTCCTTTAATTTATGGATAGTAAAAGTTCATGTATTTAATTTAATTTTCTTTCCAAAGTTTATAAATATTGCAATGTCACAAATGGGAAAATGATAAAGGAAATTTTATTTTATTACAATTTTGCAAGTAAACAAATTAGGTTTTTGAAGAACATTATGTATAAATGATCAACAATATAACTCTTTTCATTACTAAAAAAAGCTATTACAAATACTATCTTAAAAGTTACACTATTATAATACTGCAGAATGATATTAAGCTACCCTTAAAGCAGAAATAATCATTTTAGGAAAGTATGACATTAAAAAAAAACTTTTATTGTAATAAATATAGCATTATTAAAAACTCAAAGTTTGAAAAACAAACCTCATTTTTGTATGCACTGTTAGAGAATCCAGAATGCTCATTGACAGAGGTTTTATAGGGCCTTTGAGTAAAGCTTGGTCTTTTGGTCCTTTTATTGCTTCAAAAAGATATCCAACATTTCTTGAAAAATGTTCCTTAGTGTTGCTATCTAAATGCATTAAAAAAAAGTATATTCTTATCTCAAACAAAGTAAGAAGGATTAAACATCTATATATATAAATGCGAAAAACCCACTCATCACTCATCACTAATTCTCCAACTTCCCGTATACCTATGAAGATGAAATTTGGCAAATTTGTTCCTTATACCTTAAATAGGAAAAGTAAGCTATTTTTGTTCCGATCGAACGGATTTAAGGGGTTGTAAAACCCCTTTTTCGAAACTTCTCCATAGGATTAACATGGAGAACATGTAACAATGCAAAATATAAAATTTAAACAATGGAAATTTTTAATATTATGTAACGTACGAGGAGCATTCTGATTGGCTGATGACTAAATATCACCAAAATGTCGCCAAATAACTAAAAACTGTCGCCAAATAACTAAAAACTGTCGCCAAATTAATAAACTTCGCCAAATAAATTAAAATTTCACCGATTGAATAAAACATATTTCTCCAAATTAATAAAATATCGCCAAATGAACTAAAATATGATCATATATGTAAAAATAATATAAAAACCGGCCCGTCGCACCGGGGGGGATTTAACTGTGAAAAAGAAAACAAAACGAAAAATGCTACGACCAAAAGTGCAAGCCATACGAAAAATATATTATCAAACTGAAGAAAAGTATACAGTATGAATAATATAATGGTTCAAGAAAGGAAGCCCATTGCTAAATAAAAGTTTGTAATTTAGCCCCCGTGCACTCAGTTAGTTTTGTGTTATCCATTATTTATTAGTTTACCTGCCGAGAGGCCAGTTATGTTACCACTCTACCTGTGAGTGAAGTTTTGTAATAAAGTTAATAAAGGCAAAGTAGCAAATCTTTCAGTTGAGTTCAAATTTTAAAACACGTTGTTGCCCTTGGATGTTAGTTCGCACCACGGGTCGCTCGGCTTCATGGGCCCGGTGATCGCCGGCGTCCTCTCTGTTGGGCTGGGTTGCCTTCACGGCTGTCGAAGCTTCAGTTTCTGTGAAACATCTCGCTGTATGCCTTCGGGCGGGACAGTCGTACAAAGTGGACATAGAAAGGGTAAGCTATCGGGCAGTGGACAATAGGTACAAGCCACACTGTATCGTAATAATTGGTTCATAAATACTTTGAACCCCACGTGGTAGGAATGTCGGTGGGAGAGTGTATAAATGGTCAATCTGGTTGACGCGGCCCACCTTTCTCTACTCAATGTTATGTCATTTATCCACGAAGGCTGATTTCCCGTAGAATTATTGGGGTTCCCTTAATGTGGTATAAAGATCAGAGGGAAAAATGGTTTAACAAACGACCTGATCGACGTGATTCACTTTCCTATACGACGGTAGATCATTTATCGCCAATAGCACGATTTCCCGGGGAGTAACGAGAACAAAATCGTCTGCAGTTAAGGGCGACATTCCCGTTGCGGGGTACAAAGGTTAGAGGGAGGAATGGGTTAATAATTGCCTTGGTCGATGGGGCCTACCTTTCTTTATATGATGGTATACGATGAGTTATGTGGGCGGAATCGAAAACTGCTGTTGTGGACTCCTCCTCCACGTGGTGCAAGTGTCAGAGGGTGAATCAATTTGCGTCCATTGTCTTAGGGGATAGGGTTTCGATTTTTTTTTTAAACAAAATTTAGTTTAGCAATGCAATAAAAATTTGATTCTGAATATTTTTTATTTTAAAAAGTTCAATATTAAAAAAGTGCGGGGGCAAAATCCGAAAAAAAGTGCTGTGGCTCCCCCACCTTATTTCCTTCCCGTGCGTAGAACGGGTATTTCAGCTAGTATATTATAATTCTCAAAAATCATTCCTATAAAGCAAATAAAACACTTATCAATTTTACAAGTATGTTTTTATAATGGATCTAAAAAGAGATTAATTATTTTTTAAACTGATTTTCATAATTGCATATGAATATCTTTAAAAGTTTAGAATAACTCTATATTTATTGTAATAAAAAATTTTATGCAATTCATATGATACTTTTTACAATTAAAGGTTGATGCGCACATTGATTTATATATTGGGAATTGACAACTATAAATATACAATTGTTATGTTCCTTAAAGAAAACAAAAATAAACTTGGAATGTAATTACAATAGTTAGTATATTAAAGACAACTAAATTTTAAAAGAAAAACACATTAAAAAAAAATCACATTTTGTATTACAGCAAACCCTTTTAAATAGCTGAAACGGACATTTTAAAATTAGGGAATATAATACTACTGCACATTTAAAATAAAAAAATATATTTTAGAAAATATTTGTTTCCTTATTCTTAAAAAGATATTTGATAATAATAATATTATTAGTGTAGTTATACACTACTTCTCAGATAGCAGCTACTGTTTCACTCAATCAAAAGTCAATTAAAATCTGTTCCAAAAAACATAATTTCTTAATTTAAAATAAAATGTCCTACATCATGCAATCAAAAAATAATACAGCTCTTAAGATATCTTAAAAGTATGCAACTTACATGTATTGCACAAAAGTGACAATCTGTAGTCTGTATTCAAAGAGTCTTTTAAATCCTTAGCTCTAATAGCATTTTGAAGGTATCTATAACAAATGGGGCACAATGAACAGTTATATTTAGAAAATAAAACAAACTCTGAGAGTTTATCTCAAGTTATATTTTTTTTCTAATACCTTTTCACATTATTTCTAAAGTTTTGAATATGCTGTTTCAAAAAAGGTATAAAATTAATACTTTATGTAGAGAACTATGTGACAAATATAACAAAAATTAAGAAATAGGATGAAAACAAATAATAGAAAATAAATATATATATTACATGTATTAATTCACGAATAACACACATTGTTCATATTAATACCTATGCCCTGTGCATAGGTGAAAGTTGGTAATAGCTTCTTTATTTACATATAAAGGAATATAATATAGCTTCATTGAAAATTCAGTAAAAACATAACAATAATGTTACATGTTGTGATGTTATTGTAATATAATGTTTTTCAGCATTTAAATCAGGAGACTTTAGTTTAGAAGCAGAATTTTTTATGAAATTGCAATTCATTCTCGAATTGCAAACTTTCAAAAGAACAGCAATCATCACTTATAATAAATAAAAGTAAAACAGCATTTTTTTCCCAAATAAATTTTAATGCCTCGCATCATGCCTCTGGTCAAAGAATAGAACACCAGAAAACCCACCACACCCACAACAGCAACGGGAGGGAAAAAAGTATTGAAAAACATTTTATACAAAGACATCCATTAATAAACTCATCCCACCTGAACAGCACATCAAGATGTAGGTTTCGGGGCAACCGACCAACCAACAATATTATCAAGGGCTCAATAAATAACAGCATTAAAAGTGGCATCCCCTTAAATTTCTATCAGAGAAGAGTGCAGGCAATATTGCCCATTACTCTATTGACAGTAGATTTCATTTAAAATGTTATACGGCCAGTCCTATATTTCAAAATCATACGGGCCATGTACCAGGGCGTATTTTAACATAGAGTTGGTTGGCCTCACTACTCGTTTTGATTTGAAGCACATACAGCACAATTTTTCATTTATTTGGGTCCTATTTTTCATTTATTTGGGTCCTAAGTATTTCCTAGAGAAAAAAACATTAAACCTTTTTGTTAAAATAGGTACATTTAGTTTAAATTGACAAAAAAATTGTTTTTGGCACTTAAAGCACAAAGTTATTGTTTACATCGAGATTCAGCTATCTTATCAGGGGCATAGAAAAGTATTTGCCCCTACCAGTGAAAAGTCCTTAAAATAGGCTCTGCATTTACTAACATTAATTGTGGTATAGTAATAGCAAAAGTATGGCCATAAAAAAACATAACAATTCTACTTATAAGATAAAATTTGTCTTATAGAACATTGCGTTAAGAATATTAAAATACAAATACAACGTTTTAAAACTATGAAATAAAAATAGATAAAATCTAAGCATGTTTTGGAAGATACATCTAACTTTTCATCAGCAAGAATTAAAGGTCCTTTAGAACTTTTAATTTCCGCTAATGAAGGGAGATGCATCTTCCGAAACCTGTCTAGATTTTATGTAATTTTATTGCATAGTTTTAGTGTTGTATTTTTATTTTAATACTACTACTTATGCTGCCTAAAATATATCAGAAAAAACAAGTTTTTGATAAAGCCATAAATACTTAAAACAACATTCCAAACCAAATAATAGCTTAAAAAAACATTTGTTCCCCTTACTCTAAATGAGAAGTTAAAGCGATTGGAAACCTCCTTGGAAAAGTAACTTTGTCCAACTGCGCCTTCCTCATCAGGTGCGTCCATATGCCGATTGAGGCAAAGGCATACACAGAACTGGACTTAGTAACATCAGGAATGGGCAGAGGATTTTTTTCTGGGTATAACAGGTCATAAAGCTTCAAGACTGGCAGGAATACATTCAGCTAGAAGAAATAACTCAGTTGGATTAATCAAAAAGTAAATAAAACAAATGGAATATTATAAGGTCATGTAAATCATAAAATTTTAACCAAAATCAGGTTAAGAAATATGCAAAGAGGAAGCTAATTTTATGTTCAAATGAAAAGACCTCAAATTTAATTTTAATACATACAAAATATATTTCAGTGGTAAAAGGTTACCACTAAAAATTCAGATAAAAATTCCCTGAATTTCCTGCTTTTTAGATGATTTTAGGTTAAATATTGTTAGTGTGAAAATAATATTGATTTCTGGAGTGGACACATTTATATTGAAAGCTGTCAAAATGATATACTTAAAAATATCAATCTAATAAAGAACAAAGACAAAAATAAAGGGGGAAAAATTTATTCGAACACAATACAAAATTTTGATGGGAGCAAAAGTAATATAAAGAAGAGCATCTTGTTAAAATTTTAGAAACATTTCCGAAATTTTCCAAATAAATGTAAAAAAATAATATTGTTTATTTTGCTTAAAAATTTTTAGTTATTTTTATTTTACTTGACATATCCAGGCGTAATCCTGTTTTATAAATAAATGGCAAAACTGTATAAAAATACAACTAAAATAAAAAATTACGAATTGAGATTCTAATAAGAAAATTTTGCATACATTTTTTGTATGTAAACTTCCAGAGATAAACTGCAGCAAAATCCACATAACATGATGTCTACCTTTCTTCTCATGTCTTCCGAGTAACTGCAAGAAATGTATGAATTGTAAAATATTCCAAGAAATTAACTGTTTTGAATCTAAAGACTCAATATCGGTAGCAATAGCTATCCAATCAGATTACATTGGTAAAAAAAATATTGAAAATCAATGTTAAGATTATAGAAAAAGATAATCCCTCCTCTCCAAGAACATTCACTTACTAGATATTTACTTACAAATTTAATTTATGACAACCGTCCACTGAAGGATAATTTGCTGCCTTGTAACTAAATCGGAACTTTGCTTTGAATTTTTTCAAATATGTCCAAAGTCAAGAGAAAATCATTCCTTTGTACACCAATAAAGTTTCTGATGGAAAACTACTTTTAAATACCTTTCATAAAAAATTATCACCTAAAGTTATTTATAATTATTATAAAGTTTTATCACCTAAAGATATTACTTGAAAAAATGTCAATTTTAGAAAATACTAAAATGCCAAGACACATTTTTTATGAACAAATTTATTATAAACTATTCTGTGCAATCTTTAAAAAAATGTAGGTTTATTTGCATATCAAATATCTTTTTTTTTAGAAACTTCACGAATTTTTTTTATTAACCTGATAGTCACGGACATGGTATCATGTCCAGCGATCTTCAGTTTTCCAGCAATGTACCTAAATTTTAAATTCATACAAATATTCCATTTTTAATTTATTCAAATTTAAAATAATATTAAAGAACATACACAAGAAAAAAATATTTAAACGTACATGCAGTGAAAACAACTTTACAATTGCAAAAATAGCTTGAGCGTCAGTGGGTTAATTGCTAATTTTATTTCAGTTTTACTCAAATTTCCTTATAAATACATGTTCTGAATAAAAGAAAATTACACATGACATTTTAACACATAAAAAAAATTTCAGAAGCTGTTTCAACAAATTATTTTTAAATAACACAATTTTATAACATAATTTTCAATGATTTCGTTATATTTGTGATTCTTCAAAGTGTTTTGGTGGACAATATAGCTAATGTTCATAAAATGAAAAAATGCTTTGAAATACTTACAATTTTATAAGCTAAAACCACAACCATACAAAATCTTACATTATATGGACAATCCGACGCACACTTTTCGAGTTATTTACATAAAATTACTAATATTTGATGTAATTTTTTCTTTACCAAATGCTTGATTCTGATGCAATTTATGATATATATATATATATATATATATATATATATATTACATGCCCATTTATGTTAACTTGAATGCCCAATTTTGCTATCTTAATATGAAATATTTCTACTATTACAAGTAAAAATAGAGAACTCCAAGATGTTAATGCCCCTCAAACCATGCAATACAACTAATTAAATTCAAACTAAACATATATTAACAAAAAATATTTACTTTGGCATGTAAAAGATTAATAAATTCCTGGAAGTTGGCATACTCGAAGAGAACAAAATATATTAATTGACTAGCAATGTGATGCCACAATAATTGAATAGGAATTTCATCATCTTTAATATCTAAATCACTCGCAGATTCGTCCATTGTAGCTATAATCAATTCAATAAGTTGTTCTTCTAATACTAGACATCTTATTTTGTTCTGAAAAATACAAAGTAAACACACCATTACAAAACAAGTAATGATAAAAACTTTTATATATCATGAATGAAGAATGAGAGCTATACTAAAGGATCTTAAAACACGAAACGAACGAAATATTTATATGACACTGCTAGGGGATAGTTTATGTATCTCTTTAATTATTTAAAACTTAGTCTTCGATTTGAGAAATTGCTTTGACTGGTTTCAAGTTGTATTGGTACAATATAAATATGAAATACATATGATTATTTTTTTATTAAAAAACTATAAACATTTTACAAAATGTTAAACAAAAATTTTACTTTATTGACATGCATTCAAAACCTATAACAGTGAAAAGTAAAAATATAAGAAATTATTTTTAAGACATAAACCCATGGATAAATAAAATATTGCTTATGTAAATAAAGCTTCAAAACATGTAGATTATTTAATATGGAATTTGTTTTTTTACAAAATTTTATTATTAATCATATACACACTAAAACTAAATAAAATTTAAAAAATATAATAGTTCAGATAATTTTTTTTTTATTAAAATATATTCAATATTGCATTATAATATTTTTGTAACTCAAAACATATTAAAATAACGAAAACATACTAATCTGTCATGTAAAAAAGAATTAGTATAATGAAAAAATTATACAAACAGGGTTGTCACTCAAAATTAAGATAATAATTCCCTGATTTTTTTAAAGACATTTTAGAAGATTTTTCAAAAATTTCAGACCAAAAAATTACTGCTTTTTTTATGTACAAATATTTAAGTCCCCCAAAATGAAGTGTCTATAAATAATAACCTATCAACATATAAAAAATTAAGTAGTTAGAATTTTAATTAATTTATATTTTCATAACGAAAAGAACATTTTGAAAATAATGATGAAAGGTATATGGCATGGTACATTCCGTTAAACTTTTTACAAAATTTCACCGACTTCCAGAACATATGAGGAAAAAAAATATTTTTCTTGACAATTTCGTGACTTTATAGGTCATTTTTATTTTCACTGAAAATTACAGGTTTTCTCTTATGTCTAGGTACATAGCAAGCAACCATGTTCTAAACTATACTAACTTGTTCCTTAAATAAAAAAATATTTAAAGATAAAGAAAAATGTGCATTTAAAGTCATACTAACCTGCTTACTCACTCCCAGCATGATGCAAATAATATCTTTTGAATATGGTTGTTTTAGAGCATACCTTAAAAGGGAGGCCTGAGGTTCAAGTAGTTCCTGAAATTTAAAAATGATTGTTAGCAAATGCACAAAGCTCATAACTGCTGAAGCCTTATTAACTCTTGTAATGCCTTGTAATTTTACCTTTATTGAAAAATATTTATTATTTGCAAAGTATTCAAGTATACCTTATTAAAGTATATAAAGTATATATATACCCAAATACATAAAAACCTTTTAATAGTTTCTTAAATATTCCAAAGTTTGTTTTTCAAATCTATAGCATTGAGAGGGGGGGGGGGACTTTTGAAAAGTATCGCTACTGACACAACCTTACTACATTACATTGAAGTAAGTCGCCAAAAGAGAATATAATACGAAAAATTGAGATCAATTAAAAATATTATAAATACTAGTTCTTAAAAAAGTATTACTTTTAAGCATTAGCAGCATTTCTTTTATAGTACAGACAAATCTCGTTATCTCGAACTCGAAAGGAAGTGCATAAAATTTCGAGATATCAAAAATTCGAGTTATCGAAAATCCTATAAAAAAGCTGTTTTGGTAAAAAATAAATACCAGTATACTTACACGACTTTATTTAACATATCTATCCAAAATAGTTTGGTAAGTATTTCTATTTTTTTTTCGAAATCAATTCTATTTTCCAAATGCACGATTGCTTGAAATGTCTCTGATGTTTTCATTTCCGGCCTCGATTCAATAAATGCACGCATAGATTTTATCGAAGATAGAGCCTCTTACAAAGTTACCTTTGGAGGAGGTTAGCATTCTTAATTATCATTCTTCTTCTGAGAGCGATCTCTCATCAAATGCTGCTATAGAGAGTGCCTTGCCAAAACAAACATTAGAAGGGGTCGAAGGTCGTCTTCATATTTTAAGTGAGTTGCTTTCTGGACGGTCGGTAATGTTCCAAGAAAGTGACTCGCACTTTACCGAAAACGCCAGCTGGCTTGAGAGAAGATAAATCCTTAATCTTCCTGATTGGACTGACTCTGCGTTAAAGAGGAGGGGATACAGCTCAGGGAATCCAGTCTGGCGACATTCAAACAAAAGGGTGAGGCACAGGTAGGAATCCTTTTGTAAGTACACCCTTTCAATAACGCACAATAAGAAAGAGAACTGATAAAGAAGAACGTGGCAATTACATATATGCTAAAAGTTCTTCAAAATCCGTAGCTTTGAGAGGAAAACAAATTTTTGAGTTGTGAGGAAACTTCGAGTTATCGAAAATAACGATGAAAAACTTTGAATTAAAGAGATAAAATGACATTAAATAAGTAATGAAGATGCAGGCAATAGATTTTTTTCGAGATATCGAAAAATTCGAGTTATCGAAGTTCGAGTTATCGAGAGTCTACTGTAAATCTTAGAAATTCAATACAAAGATGTGATTGTAATGTTTGAGCTCCGTTTAGTGTTAGAAGGTCCAGTATGTTTGTAACAATCAAGCAGGATGGGAAATTCACTAAAGAAAATTGTCACATTTACAATTTAGAGTAGAGAATTCAGCACCTCAAACAAACTAAAACTTTTAGCTTATTCCGCATAATATTGCAAAAGTAAACCTCTTAATAGTTCGATTTGGTTTATTATCTGTTCAAAAGAACTAAGTCAGAAAATGTCTTAGGAAAAAAAATAAGCCTTTTGCAGCAACAAAATTGAAGATCAAGATTTCTCAAAACAGAAAATGATAAATTTGAGTTATATTTATAAACTTATATCTGATTTTCATTTCTAAAATGGCTGCAATCACATAAAATCTTCTATCACCCTTTCAAAATCTTCTAAAAGTAACCTTCAAATGGGAAAAGTTAACTAAAAAAGGAAACATTTGAAAAAATACAAAAAGTCTCCAAAGATCCTTATGTTTAGTAATTTCCTTTTGTAAATTAACTTTACTGCAATGGTCATGTTAAATATAAACTGACCTTGTTATAAGGTAAAGGTCCTTGAAGTGGTGCCTTTCCAGTAATTGGATCCAGTCGCCAAACATTTCCTAATTTTGAAGAGTAACCTATGACAGGTAGAAGCGTAGAATGTCCACATGCTGCATCTTCATTTTTTGCGACCATCAAAACTAAGTAGATAAGAATATATAGTTTTATCTTTAAAAACATTTTTTTTGTATTTTATTGCTTGTAATAAGTTTCTTAAAAATTTTTGCTCACCTGATAGTGAAACCATTTTGGCAGCAAGTCTGAAACTATCGACGAAGTCCGATATCAATTTGGAAAATTTCTGAAACATAAAAAAATGAAATAATGCTGTCAATTTGGAAAATTTCTTAAACATGGAAAAATTCATACCTTAATTTTTTTAGAAAAGTTGACCAATGGCTAAACTAATTAAAATATTTACATTGCCAAAATATATAATTAAGTAGAAATGATAAACGTACACACATATAAAAACAAGAATGTCATAAATTCACAAATCGAGGAAAACCGCAGAAGAGTTTGGTAGATGCATGCATTCCAATGGGCCTCCAGATTTTCAAGTTTTAAAATAAAAGGGATATTTTTGGAAATATTAAAAAAAAAAATTAAAAAGATTGAGATAATCTTTTTTTTATAAAATTCAATACTTATATAATTTTTTATATTTTTTTAAATGTTTGGTTTTCTATGCATACTAATTAAAGGCAGATTTATACTTTCTTCTGATTTTTATATATTTTGAACTTTGACATAAGCTGCAGTTCAGTATGATTGTGAATGATGAATATCCCACATAATATTTATCATACAATTTATGTTTTCAGAGTTTCTGATTATTTAATCTGTCCAGTTAATTGAATACCAGATAAACAGGCACATGAATACAACAGACTGCTAAGAAGGATTAATTTTTTATAGTAAACAATTTTTTAATTTTTAGTTCGCCCCAACATCATTTTAAAAACGTAGAAGTTACATTAGTGTTCCTGTTATGCGTTATTTAAAGGGCGCCACGCCCTGCCCTTTTTTTGTAAGTGCTGACGCGCCCTGCCCTTTTTAGAAGTGAAAAATGTGCCCTGCCTTTTTTTCAGTATCTTCTTTGCACCCTGTAATTAAAAAAAATATTTTTTCGCAAAAACGTAGGTCTCTAGGATTGCCTTGGTATCCCAATCGTACCCTCAACCTACGTGACATTTGCTGAACAACTTAATTAAAATAAAGAGACGTTTCTGAGATCTATAGGTATTCAGTTGGTGACATAAAAGATAATTGTAGGCTGTTTGTACATGTGCAAAGGATTACTTTTTTTAACTCCTGAAATAGGGCGGCAGTTGTGCCGGGATTCACAATGCATCAATCCAAAAATTGCTTAGTTTGAAGGAAGGTATTTTCCAAGAAAGGAGATTGTGAATGACTCCTGTCAAAAAATGAACGCCCCTAATAGTGATGCTCTTCGCTCCCTCACAATACCTGCTTTTAGAAAAGAGAAAATTCTGGCCCTCCTGAAAAAAAATCCAGTTAAAGGTAACGAAAGTGCCCTTTTACATAAAAAAAAACCTGCAATTTTTGACAAATCCCCCCTGCCCTTGCTTAAAACTATGTGAACACTAAGTTACATATTAAGAACTTTATTAACAATCATAAGCAACAAATATTATTTAAAAACATGTATTTTTATTTAAAGTATAAATATTCGTTTGATTAAATATTTTATAACATAAATAGAAAATGAAATTAAGTTTAAGTACAACAAATGTAGATTACTTTTTGAGAAATAGAAATGTCCAAGAAATTGACCAAAATCTTTCTTGTCAGACAAACTATTGAGCTTTTATATATTAATAGAGCTAACATACCCAATGAGAGTGAAATTCTTTCACAGCAAACTTCTTCTGAATTTCCTCTAAAATCAAATAGCTAGGAAGCAAACAAGTATTCCTATCAAGAATTGTTTCTAAAACCTGAAAAAGAAATTAAAATGATCCTATTTCAAACACATGTTTACTAAATAAAAATAATAAATATACATATAATTTTTTTATACCTTTAAACAAAATGTACAACATGGAGTGTATCATAAAATAAATTACTTTTTGAATTGCTCGGAGCTGGTTCATTTCACAAACATTATTTGCCGTTTCAAAATCACAAGCCTTTTCTAATAATTCTGCAAAAAGTTCTCTTACTCCCTGTAAAGAGAATAACATAAAAAAAATCCTTAAACTTTTATAAGTTACATTTATATGGAAATAGTTCTCAAAAAAGAATAGTATATTATAGGGTCAGGTGGGGTAAAGTGGTCAGGTGGGGTAAAGTGGTCATACTCTAATAAATGTTGTAGTTTTTCATCCCTATTTTTTATTATTATCGTAAAGGTTTTACAATTTTTTTGTTTTAGTTTTCAGTAAAGAGGAGCAATGTTTTTCACACAAAATTATAATTTTAGTAACACATTGAATGCCAATAAATAGCCATTTTGTTTTTGTACGTTTCAGTACAATCTTTTGATTCTCTAATGAACTTCTCTCCTACATTTTGTTTAATCAAAATCTTAATAAATTAGTTGTGCAGGAGGCTTCAAACATATCTCAAGAACACATTTTCATTGATAGGCAAGTTGTGTTTATTAATTTTTTTATTTTATAGTGGTTTTAGTAACATGGGGTAAAGTGGTCATATGACTATGCTTATTGTATTCATGGTAACAATGAGTTTATTTAGGCCTAATATTTAATGATTGATTATTAAATATTAATTTAGAATGATAAGCATATATTAATTTATCATAGTTTATAACATGAGATAAAGTAAACAGCATTAGGCTTAACTTTTACATTGCTTGGAATGACTTTATTAAGACCTAATATTCAGTGATTAAAATTTGCATAAACTTTAAATAATAAAATAATTTTTATTGTCTTAATCATTTTTTTCCCTTCTTTTTACGTAATAAACATGCCAAACAAATATGTTAGGAAGATTGTACCAAATTACTCTGATACCAGTCTGCAATTAGTTATGCTGGCAAGGCTAATTAGCTATTCTGGCAAGGCCAGTTAGCTATGCTGGTTAAAAAGGGCAAATCCATTTATGCTGTAGCTCAGGAATTAACCGATTTTAAGAAGATGGGTCATTAACAAGCCCAGACATAATGGTCGTAATAAGAAACATGGCTTCGAAGAAGAATCTTGCATCGTTAAAAGCTTCAGATTCATTGCCTATGTTGGACATCCATTCGATCTTTCTGATATATCAAATTTAATCCAAATGTATCTTAAATATCCTAATAGCAGAGAAAGTCCATTGGGTGATAAGATCACCAAGACCTGATTACCTCAGAATTTGTGAAAAACTGTCAACAAACAAATTGACCAAACATAACAATGTCCTTACCGAAATAACAGAATTGCACATTGACTTCTTTAGATCAACAAATAGATATTCATCAGAATTCAGAACCATCAACATCTAATATATGCAATTTAAATTTTAAAAGTGTCAAATATGGCTAATACAACAATTAAGGACTTTGAGCTATACTGACAACAATATCTCCACCAGCGTCAATTGCACATAGAATGGCTACACATAACTCTAAAGATGAAAACAGAAGAAGACAGTTGCACTTTGTCTACAAAAAACAAAAAAAAAGCTAAAAAACAGAATATTATCAAGTCAACAAATTCTTTTGAGCCAATTTGTGCCACAGATATACAAATGTGACAAACCATATTTGTGGGATGTTAGTAAAATATGAAGGGAAGAAATCAATTAAACAGTTTATTGAACAAGATTGAGATAGTAATTAATGGGGCTCTTCATAAAAAAACTAGAAAAATCCTAAATTGGTGAATACTACACATTTCCAGAATATAACGACATTGAAAAAACAGAGAGTCGGAAGTTATTAAAATATTCTTAAAAAAAAAAAAACTTTTTACCATAGAGAACACTATAAATTTATAATTTAATAATAATATTATTTAAATTTATAATTTAAATAATAGTTCACAAATATAGAAGTTGTGTAAAATATTATTAAGTAATAAAATGGCACTATTTACTTATAATTGCCTTTTTATGTCATATTTATATTCCTGTAAAGTTAAAAATGCCTGTTTTTATGACCACTTTCCCCCACCTGACCCTACAACATTACAAGGCAGAACTAAAACTCTTATAAATACTAATCTACTGGGCTGTCTGAAATAAAACAACCATAAAGGATAACAGTGATTAAAATTACATTATTACAATGGCTTTTGCCCACAACATTTTTACGATCAAAAACCTGTAAAAAAGATAAAAGGCATCACAATTTTCAAGTTAGTCTCAACCTATTCAATAGTGAAAATTCTCTTAAAATCCAATCAATGATCATATGCAGATATAAATTAAAAAACTGATTTTGGTTTCTAAACATCATAAACAATGCTTCTGATGTATTGACATTAACAGTGCTCTCTCGTTTCCTAAATATTTATTAAATGTATTAACAATAACAAAATCTCACAAAAAATCTAATTTTCCAAGGATTTAATGAATACGTTAATCGAGATTACTATCATAAAAGAAAAACAAAAATGAAAGATCTTTTTCTCTCAACATTGTGTAACATACCACATTCAGGGATGGGAAGTGCTAAAGACCAGTTTGAAGCAGCAAAACGACAAATTGTAGCAGCAAAACTGAATATTTGTAGCAGGAACGCAATAAATTGTAGTGTTTTGGAGCAGCAAAATTTAAGTTTTGGAGCAAAAACGCGACAAATTGTAGCAGAAAACTGTAGATTTGTAGCAAGAATGCAGTGAATTTTAGCATATTAAACAATAAAACGTAGCAGTGAATTTTAGCATATTAAACAATTGTAGCAATTAAAATTTGTAACATGCGATTTTAAATCAGATGTGGTACACTACCCAAGGTGTAAAAACCCTGAAGGTCTCTATTGCTTATTTATGCCATTTTTTTTATGCAATAAATCAAAACCGGTAGAAATGAGACATTTTAAAGACAGTTCAAAATATTCAACAAAAATTAGTTTTTAATTAAGAATTATTGAATTTTCAATTTCTTTTTACAATATATACTTAATTTTCATATGTTGATTTTTTTCCCCACTGAATTGTGGTTTATAAAAACCAAAACAGTGTTGCAATCTTGCATATATTGTGCATGAAATCTATGAAGAAGGTTGTTACTGTCTAAGGGAAATAAAATTATATAATTTTTTCGCACAAACTTTAGAATTAAAGAGTAATAATTTGATGGGAAAACCTATGTTACTACTTATTTTAAGCATGTTAAGCGTAGGGGTGTAGTTTAAACACAAAAATATTTATTAAATAGTATATAAACATTTAAATCAAATATTAATGCCAAAACGAATTGCAAATCCCACAAAAAAAAGCTTTTTTGAAATTGTCCATTGTTATTACATAAAATATAACAAACCTCAATTTCGTAAATAAATAATATTTTCAACTAAGAAATAAAAACCCTAAAACTGTATTTTGCTATTTACATCTTTTTTATACTGTTAAGCTTTATGAGACCATTTAAAGGCAATTAAAAATATTTAACCAAAAGAGTTTTTAATTAAGAATTAACCAATTTATACAATATATACTTAAATTTCAATTTTGAATTTTTTAGTAAAATGCAGTTTATACAATAAACCAAAACACTAACAAACTACAATATCGCATACCTTGTGCATGAAAAAGACAATTTAGAATGTCACCACTGTCTAAGGGATATAAAATTCCTTAACTTTTCCACACAAACTAGATTTATTAAATAGTAATAAATTTATAGAAAACATACCTTGCTATATTTTAAGCATGTTAATCTAAATCATTAAAACTTACACTTAAGTTATTATCTTAAAAATTAGTTTAATAAGAAATTTGAAAACTTTCAAAAAGCTAAATAAAAGCCATTTTTTTGTTGTTGTTTTTTTAAGTTGGAGGATTGTTAGAAAGAAAAGTTTCCAATAAAAATAATTAATTTAATAAAATATATGAACATTTAAACAAAAAAAGGATTAAATTGGAATTTTAATTCCATCCAAACAAGAAGAAACAAGATTTTTTTTTTTTAAATCCATTTTTATTACTGAAAATTACAAGTCCTAAATTTCAATTTCGTGAATTAAATTATATTTTCGGCAAATGTAACGTAATTTTGTTAAGTAGTGCAAAACAAATCATGATAAAACAGGGAGCAGTGAAATATAATGAACTTGTATATCGGATGCAAAAGGATTGAAAGTCTTCCAACGGAGATCGCAATAGATCGCGTTTAGCGAATTCCTACAAGTTCAAGGTTTCCATGAATGAAAATATAAAACAAAAGAGTGCCAAATAAAAGTTGCATTCGGCAGATGCGACGTAATTATAGTTATAATCATTCATCTCAACTTCAGAGTGATATCATCCCCGTTTGACGAAGATCGCAAATATTTCTACATATTCAAGATGCTAAATTTTTGTGAAATTATCTGTTTTTTTTTTTTAGATTGAGCATCGATTCTTCATAAAACAACAAACGAACTGAAATTTTCCAATGATCAAGTGTCTTTCAATCAAATACCCTTGACGAAAAATTCGGACAAATCTCAAAAAGTTATTACCTTAAATTTTACAATTCACAATTATTCCTACATGTTAAAAGATGCTCTATTCTTTTAAAATTCTCAGTTTTTCAAGATTGAGCATCGATTGTGCACAAAAAAAAAAAAAAACGATCCGATATTCCAATGATGAAATGTGTTATGACAATTAAATGCCCTTGTCTAAAAAGTTGAACATCAGGAATAAAGTCCTTTTTAATGACGCGAAATTATTCCATTTAAGCATTTCTCTGCTTGACGCGTATAGCATGCTTATACTCCATTCGTACCTTACATTTCTGCAGTCCCTAACTTGAGAAAATGTGCTTAAATTTTCTCCCATTTCCTCTTTCTAAGGTTGCCTTAACTTCGTTTATGGGCAGACAAACGGGCACCAAGACTTGGCGCACGTGTTTAACAAGGATTTAAAACAAAATTGGCGCAGAATCGCACATAAATGTGGTTTTGTAGCAAGTTGGCGCAGGATACCACTTTTGGCGCTCTCTGGCGCAATTGGCGCAGAATTCCCATCCCTGCACATTCTTCATATTGCTTGCTTACAATAAGAAATTTATATTACATATTTTGTTAATCGTAAATTACATTTTTTACAATTTTATTTCAGAAGAGAACTATTATGAATCTATATTACTATAGTTTATTTAAGTGCATAATAGTAGCCCACATGCAAAAGCTGTTATATCCAAAAATTTAAAAAATTATATTTTGAAATCAATAGGTACTTTATCGCGTAGGCTTCATTTTAAAATACAGTAGACTCTCGATAACTCGAACTTCGATAACACGAATTTTTTGATATCTCGAAAAAAATCTGTTTCCCTGCACCTTCCTTACTTATTTAATGTAATTTTATCTCTTTAATTCGAAGTTTTTCGTCGTTATTTTCGATAACTCGAAGTTTCCTCACAACTCAAAATTTTGTTTTTCTCTCAAAACTACGGATTTTGAAGAACCTTTAGCATATATGTAATTGCCACGTTCTTCTTTATCAGTTTTCTTTCTTATTGTGCGTTATTGAAAGGGTATACTTACAATAGATTCCTACCTGTGCCTCACCCTTTTGTTTGAATGTCGCCAGACTGGATTCCCTGAGCTGTATCCCCTCCTCTTTAACGCAGAGTCAGTCCAACAAGAAAGATTAATGATTTATCGTCCCTCAAGCCAGCTGGCGTTTTCGGTAAAGTGCGAGTCACTTTCTTGAAACAGAAAAAAACTAGGTACCGACCGTTCAGAAAGCAACTCACTTAAAATATGAAGACGATACTCGACCCCTTCTCATTTTTGTTAAGGCAATGCACTCTCTATAGCAGCATTTGATGAGAGATCGCTCTCAGAAGAAGAATGATAATTAAGAATGCTAACCTCCTCCAAAGATAACTTTGAAAGAGGCTCTATCTTCGATAAAATCTATGCGTGCATTCATTGAATCAAGGCCGGAAATGAAAACAAGCAATCGTGCATTTGGAAAATATAATTGATTTCGAAAAAAATAGAAATACTCACCGAACTATTTTGGATATATATGTTAAATAAAGTCGTGTAAGTATACTAGTATTTATTTTTAACTCGATTTTTGATAACTCGAATTTTTGATATCTCGAATTTTTATACACTTCCCTTCGAGTTCGAGATAACGAGAGTTGTCTGTATAAGAAAAGAAAATAAAGTAAAAACCACTTATAGCGATGTTCAAGGGAACGTCATAATCTGATTGTTATATCTGAATCGAGAAAAATATTACTTAATAAGAAAGTATAATACTCATACATACATGACAGTTGAATATAGATAGACTTTATATGTATTTGATAATGATTTTATAGACTATATATAATAGTTAGATAAAGTTAGTTATATAGACTGCTATTTTGTTGAGGAATAGTCAGTAGTTTTTGTTTGCTTAGATTTGACATTGTAATAGGTTTCCATAAAATTTCCTATTCTTGCTAACATTGTAAAAGAACCGGGCATATTTTTGTAGAAGAATCGGGGATAGTTTTGTTTAAAATAATTTTTAACGAACATTTTATAAATACTAATACTTTATAAATACAAATACTTTATAAATACAAGTACTTTATAAATACAAATACTTTATAAATACAATACTTTAAAAAAATTCTTACTTTATAATCAACTCTAGGTATAATAGTGTGTATTAATGCGAAGCTTAAACACCAGAAGTCTTCTCTTTCATAAACTAGGGAGTCACTCTTTAACAAAGTTTTGCAAACAAGTCTAAAAATATCTTAATATAAGGAATCAAAAGAAAACTTCATTCACTTTAAAACATTTACACATTATTACTTATTATTCTTTGCAGTTGGTTTATTATTACACTAAATCATATTTTACTTTAGAAAATTAACTTTAATAAAGAAAGAAAATTATGTTAAAAGTTACCAAGAGGGATGGACTGATACTCGATACTCAATCGGTGTTTATAACACAATGTCTATTTTATACTATTAAACTAAATCAGGGTCGTTTTTGTCTAAAATTGATACAACATTTTTAAATGTTAGACTTTTATTATGGTTGTCAAATGATTTTAATATTCGGAAAAAAACCTTTTAATTACTTATTTTTTAATTTAGTCTACTGAAATTTTGAATATAACTTATAGTCAATCATTAATTTTAATCAATGTATCACTAAAGCTGATTAACTAACAGGCTAATGGAGATAATTTGCAATCATGAAAAACAGTCTGACAAAGAATATTTTAAGCAAAGTATTAGTACATTTTATCATAATAAAAACATGAACTGTCATTTATGTTTTTTTTATTGTTTCTAAAAAGATAGAAATTGTTTCAAATACTAAGGAAATTTTAATACATTTAATGATATATGCAAAATTCTCTAACATGTTTATTAAAAATCAAATTTAATATGTTCAAAATATTAAATAAATTTTAAGATATCATTTACTTAAAAAACTTGTTTGGTATAATTTGTGGTAATATTTATATACCAAAAAAAAAATAATAAGTGTTTTCATGTCATTCATTTATTTAAAAAAAAAAAAAACATTCAATAGAATATAAAAATAAAAATTGAATTTTTTAATGTTTGCTATTTACGAAAATGTGGTATTTGATGCAAACCTAGTTACTTGGAAAACAGTATTCAGCTTATTGAAAATCTTATTTAAAACTTTATATTACAAAATTTCTTACATATTAAAAATGTTAAAACATCAACGTTTAAAAAAAATACAGTGTGTATTAAAAGTAGATAAGTAACTAAAAATAAAAAAAATATCACCTTGGAGAAATATAATCATTTTTGACACCATACTCAAGCAGGGAAACCAACAATCTTGACTTGTGTTGAATTCTTGTTGTACTAATCATATTCACATAATGGTTTAAGCCTGGAGCAAGTTCTTCCTTAAATAATAATTTAAAAAAAAATCATTTTATCTATAGTAATTAAAGTAATAATTATATATAAATATTATCTAATCATGTATATAAATTCATTTTGGTAATAGCTTTTATAATTTAATAGAAGAACAATTTATTTGAAAACTTTGCAAAAAACTTCTTATAAATCTATTGATTGGTATTAATAAATTAATGTTTCACTAGAGCTGCATATTGGACTATTGATGACGGTTAGGAGCCTATCTTGAAGGAAAGAACCGGGAACGATGCCTCGTATTTTTGAACCAATGTCAGATGACGAGGACAACACCTGAGCTGGCACCCAATGCAACCTCAATAGGCGTCAAGACATTGGACCCCGATCATATTTATCATGCACCAGTCCCTATACACATTTCAGTATAATTTTGTGGATGTTCTGGATGATTTTCTAGTATTTTTGGCAACCCTCCAATCGCAAGAACACTACTTTTTTATAAATCTATTGAATTAAAAAAAAATGTAATTATATTAAAAGGATCAAGACTGTATTTTTTTACAAAAACGTACCAGGACTACATCGAATAATTAGTTAGTATTCGACAGTAAAAGTGACTTTATATCAATAAACAAAAATTCAAAATATTTTTTACTAGCCCTCAAGAATCAGCATTTTATTCAACTATATTTTTATTATAAAACTTCGTAAACTTTTGATATTGCTAACATTGTTTTTGTATCTTTTAAATCAAAACTAGATTTTACAATAATATATATAGTTGAAACTGGAAGAGCTGTCCCATTTGCATATCAATTAAAGAAATTGTTGTAGATAAAAGGCAAAATTTAGTATAGAATAAAATACCTCAGAAAATGATGTGAAAAGTGATCTAAAATTCTCCTGATGCTTCTTAAATGTCATCAGCTGGTCATCAGCTGTGTGAATAATATATCCATGAAAAGACATAGATAGTTCCTTTTCAAACTGAAAGGTAAAACACAATCTTTGTCATTGTTTTAAATTTTTCACGCATTGGGTACTTTCTGAAAATAAGAATTTCATCACTGGTATAATATGCATAAAAAATGGCGGAAAATTGTAAATCATTTTCATACCTGCAATAATGAAACAACAGGACTAAAATTCAAAATTTCAGTTATATAAACCATGGGTGAAAATCGGACAGAAATTCAAAATTTCTGTATTGTTCAAAAATGCAAAATATTTTTTAATCAGAAAAGGCAGTGTTAGCCTAGAAAGCTTTTGATATAACTCAATGTTTAAGAAATGAAAAATAATTACTTTTGCTTTATAAACAATTACTGTACATTTTTAAGTAATTGATTAAAATTTTGGATAATTGTTAAAATTCAGGCAGTGAAAATATGTCACATCATCAAACTTGTTTGAAAATTCATCAAATTTAAAATTATAATAAAATATACAACTTATGGAAACTAAATTTCTAAAAATTGAAAGCTAGTTTATCTTAATTAATTAATTTTATTTTAATTTATCTGGTATCCCATGCAAAAAAGTTTTTTGAAAGATAAGATTCCTTTATTTAAAACTGCATCTACTACACAGATCTTTGTAGTGAAATCACGATTGCTACTTGATCGAAGGATGGTGACAAATATTAATTCTTAATTGTGTGACATCACTGCTTAACATTCAACAGAATCTGTGCAGTTCTGTCATTTTATGTTTTATTGGCTTTGAGAAATTGTCATGCATATAGAGAGCATATGATTTTTTTGTCTGTCCTGGACAAAATCTAAAAGACAGAAATCCGTCTTAGAACGGAAAACTTTCACTCAAATTTAAACAAATGCACTTTTTTTTTTTAAACCGGAAAAGGTAGAAATTGAAGTAGCATTGAAAAATTTGATGCTTTTCAATGTTCTAGAACAGTGATTCTCTACCTTTTTTCTCTTAAATACCCCTTGTCAAAACATTTCAATTGTGAGTGACCCCTGCTCTCAAAACCCAATCCTTTTATGAAAAGTTTGTTTTGTTAGGCAGTAATATTCTTAAGTATGTTGGAAAATTAATCAAAATTTACACTCGTATATAACGGTCAAAGTCAAATTCTGACGTCTACATTCCGATATTTTTAATGCACCCGGAATTCTTGATTCCAAAAATTTTAAAAACTCGGAATTTCGGGTAAGGGTCTTAATTAAGGACCCACCTAAATTAAGTAGTTCTTAAGGACTTTTAAGGAGCATGCAAACCATGTAGTACTAGGAAGATATGCTGCAGACAGTGGCGGATTTAAGAGACAGGGCACAGATGACAAAACTTTAGAGGGGCTCAGTTTTTAATTATTAAGTCACACATCCTTGGGGGAGTTGTCTATCATACGGGACTGTAGTGAGTCATGGTCTCAAGGTTTGGTTTGTGTGACATAGAAAAAATATTTAATTTCTTTCAGAAAGTTTAATATAAGTATTTTTTATAGAAATCACTATCTTTCTAAAGGGTTAATATTCGAGAGTCATTGTGTAGCCCCTCCCCAAAATAAAAATCTATTATAAATTTAAAATCTGTATTATAGTTCATAGTGTTCCGCTGCTACATTTGCAAAGGGCCGTGCATCTGCTAAGGGTCTGCAGTCTGCTTGTAAAGTATTGGGGGCTTCTCAGAAATAGGAAGAATAAATACTACCTTCAAGGGTCTTTTAGTAATCGGCCCCTGTATTGTAACCAGGACTGAGCCCGTCATAAAAGGGCATCTACCTACATAAATGAGAAAGAGTAAGAGAATCCAGAGAGAAAGCTTCAGTAAAATATGCTAAAAAAATAGAAATAACTATCTTTCGATCCGTTTTTAATTTCTGGATTTAATGGACCCAAGGTAAAAGGACACTGGTGGCAACTATCCATTTGTCACCGGTTAAATCCACCGTTCGCTGAAGACATTTGCAACCATTCACCAGCTATCTTGGAGTATCATTAAGTTTGAACAATCCACATGAGTGGTTGTGTGTAGGGTGCATATAGCTACATCTCTGTTCGTTATATATTAGAAATTATATTATTTTCCAGTCTAGTAAGACCTAGTTTTAGCATTTAAATGTAGTGCAATTTAAATCAGCAATTTGGATATATTTCATAATTACATTTTCAAACGTCCAGTACAGTACAGCTCTGGCCGTTTCAAAATCAGTATGAATATGAATAGTTTATAAAAGTACTGTTAAGAGAAGATATTTTCATTAAAAAAAACTGTCCGATATCCGGCAAAGACCAGTTCGAATATCCGGTTTGTAGTATGCACCAGATATCCGATATGCAGCAAAACCACTATCCAGTTCATCCCTACTGTTTAGCTTACGTTTGGAATCGATACAGTTACAGTCGAAAAATAAAGTTGTAAAACTAACTTTCAAATACCATCTACCTATTACCTAATATCAATCAACTTAGTGCTTTGTTTCTGAACTACCAGTATACGCAGTGGCGGCGATTGGGTGGTAAAAGTGGGGGGGCAAGATCAAGATGAAACAAGTGTGTGTGGAGGGGGGGGGGGGGGGGGGGGGTAGTAATAAAAATTTTGAACGAACACCAAAACAATAAATATTGCACATTTATATTTACTCTCTATTTTGAGTTATTTGAAGGAAAGAATACAAATTTAAAATAGGTACGAGACGCCCAGGTCGACTATTAACCCATTTTCGATTATTTTCCAATTTTTTTTTATTTTGGAGTGATACGGACTGTTGTAATGAATCTAATTAACTGACTTATTGACCGACCTCCAAAGGGATAGGCATCCTTTCCATTGGTGTCAGTGTTGAAAAAGAAATGGAGGAAATTTTCTTTCCTCACCCTCCCAATCCCTAGAAAATTTCCTGCACCATTTACAATTCTACATTTGTGGTGTGACTTTTGAGACCCTGAGGCAAATTCTTACAGTTTGCAGGAACGTGGGTATAGATTTTATGGAGGTTGAGTGATTGATTATTTCATGGGGGTTCAGTGACTGAGCCACGAATTTCTTTAGGCATCTATCCCTCTCACCAAGAGGGGGGAATCCTTAACCTCACAAAAATTAACAAATATATCTCACAAACCCCCACCAATTTTTTTTATTAAAAAAATTATTAATTTTCGTTCAAGTAAACATGAATACGTTGGCAGATAAATAGCATCAACAGTTATCATTGTCATTAACTATATTTAACAGTTGTCAATAACTACTTTTAAAATTAATAAATCACTCCCTAATTATGAAATCAATTTAGAGAACAAATTTAAAGCTTGAGATTCCTTATAATATATGTGTGGTAACGAACAATAAAGCCGCCGTTAGCCAGCTCAAGTGTTGTCCTCGTTATATATGACCATTGTTCAAAAATACGAAGCATTGTTCCCGGGTTTTTCCTTGTAGAAGGGTCCCGAACCCGAATTGTCGGCAATAGCCCAATCTGCAGCTCTAGTGCTACGTTATTTTAACCAAATCAAACTTTCCGATTTAAATTCTCACCTCAACAGTGCTAAACATTCCCAGTTCCAGTTTATATACATTTTCAAAATTTTTATAAATTATGTAATATTAAACAGTTCTCTCAAAAGTATTGGTTGCAAGCATTTTCCAATGCAGTATCCGTTCAGAGGTCAAATTTAATCTTACAAGTTAGGCAATTTCTAATCTTCCCTAGCTTTCATTTGCAAATAATATTAATTTTCTTCGGACATAACACGGATTTCCAACACGGATTTGTAAAATTCTAAACCAAAATCATAATAATAATCACAAGGTCTCATTGTCGAATAATTATTACTATTCTTTTTAAATGGATATTTTGGGAAAACCAAAAACATTTCATCCGTGTATGAATAAATCCATATTTAAACAAAAGTTTTCAAAATATATCTATTCTCGTGAATAGATATATTTTGAATCTTCTTGCAGCAAAGATATTTAATTAAACTGTACCTTCGTTACACATTTTATGGAGTGCAATAATATTCGAAACTTACAAATATCAATAATTACTGAAATACGAATAATTTTTCCAATAATAGTTTGAAATTAAATTATAAATTGAACAATTAATGCTAAATTAAATTGAAGAACTATCGCATAATATGAATAATGTAAAAGATTTCGAAATATGATATATAAATGCTAAAAATCAAGATAATGGTATCTTTAAACGTATACTTGCGCGATTTTGAAAATTCTGTGACGTAGATTGCAAGCAAACAGACAAGCTTTCTTGAATGGAAACAGTAGTGCTTGTGTTGCTGTCATGTTCAACTTCACATTTGTTCTTTTTATTAAAGTAATTTAAAACTGAATTTTGTAAAATTCGCTTCATTTTGCTAAAAAGCAGAGCAGACGAAGATCAAATCAAAGACATTAATGGCTAACCTATGACCCCTTCCCTCCTATCTACAGGCCTATAAATTACGCAATTGTTCGGCGCCAATAGATTACACAATACTACATTTTAACGCATTTTATTAATACCGGATACTATTTTAATGTAAAAAGTTGCAACTAGTCATAAATAAAAGAAGGAGGTTTGATCTATTTTTAGAATTGAAGGTCATACAGTTGCATTTTTCTATGTAAAGAAAATATATGCTATTTCTTTTTCCGAAAAAAATAAAAACAGAATGAGTAATGGACCTGGATTGAGTAAGCAATGAGGCACCAATCAATGGATTAAATTAGCAGCTGTCTGTCTGGAAATCTGAAAACAAAGCTCCTCAATTTAGATAGAGAATTTATTTTATTTTTTAAATGTTGAATTTTTTTTAAATAATAACGATACCACATTCGTTCAAAAAAAATTTCACTTGACTTTCAATAGAAGGGGTTTGAACCTTAGTAGTGGGAGGAAGTTGGGGTTCAAATTTTTTCCTTTGTTCGGCAATGCAATAGAACAATTGACTTGTAATATAGTTTTAAAAAGTGCAATATTAAAAAAGTGCGGGGGCAACATTAGAAAAAAGTGCGGGGGCAGCCGCCCCCCCTTGCCCCCCCGAATCGCCGCCACTGAGTATATGTATATCTAATTTATTATGCGATAGATTGATTGTTGGTAAGAGGACGTGACATTGGCAGAGGGGGGCATGGTGAAGTGTGACAGTTCGTGACATAGGAGGGGAGGGGTCCAAAATATGGAGAAAAAGTATGACATCATTTATGGGCTGCCACTAATTGAATTTGCTATTTCATTATAGAACACTTATAGTTTTCTCTATCAGTAAAGCATATCTATGAATATTTATTTTTAAAATAATGCTTTAAAAATTTATCATTTTTATGACTTGAGCAGCACTTGTATTATAAATTGAGACAAGTTGATAAAAACGTTTCGAAATACATATTCAAACAATTAAACCATTCCTTAAAGAAATTCTCTCAAAAGGTGAACCTTTTAAATAATTATAAAACTTAATTTGAAGTTATCAATAAACCATTTGGAAGAAATATTTAACAAAGCTCCACCTTTTAGCAAATTTATGTAAAATGGCCGCTACATGTTAATTCACACTCAGGGGGAAAAAAATAATCAAAGTAAAAAAATTAATATACATCATGAAATAAAAAATATTTAAGACTTATAAAAATAGAATAATTAAAATAATAAATTCTAAAAGAAATGAAGAATGAAATTAGTCATTCTTTACCACAACTTCGTCCATGAAACGATCGACCTTGATTTCGGCAGATATTTCGGGAAAGTTTTCGCTATCCATTTTAAAATGTGCAATTAATAAAGTATTTAAAAAAATATGTAAATATTACATATCATTAATAAGTAAATGGATCGTTTGAGAGTGAATATTGAAACTTAACGCATGCTAAATAAGACTCTGTGAATAAAACAATAACAAAGGAAGTGGAAAACGAAAGTTTTTAGTCCGTTTGTAAACATGATCTCTAGGAGCCAGAGCGGAGCTTATTAACAAACATTGCCAACCTTTGGATGGCAAATTTCGTTTCTGTAATATCCGGGTTGGTTGAGGCAAATTTCCAGCATGTGTGTTTGGTTTAGTTTTTTATAAAAAACTTCGCATTAGACATTGGGATATTAGTGAAGGTTCGGGCCTATCTCGAAAGAAAGACTCGCATGTGTGTAGCAATCTGGTAATCGGGGGGTTTTCAGATTCGTTCCTTTAGTCCACCCACCAAAAATAATCCGACGTGTAGGGTGTATACTGGGGTACGTTAAATCCGTTGTGATTCAATGTCCACAAACCTATTGAGGTTGTTGCCTGTGGTTCCGTTGTTTTTGTCATCTGCTGAACATAGATAAAAATTACGAGGCAATGTTATTCCCAGATAGCACATTTGCTTACGAAAACGTTGTCACTTCATTTACATTTGATTGTCACTGAAAAGGTTGTCAACGAAAACCGTTGAAAACGTTGTCACTTCATTTACATTTGATTGTCATTGTAAAGGTTGTCAACGAAAACCGTGGAAAACGTTGTCACTTCATTTACACTTGATTGTCACTTACAAGGCTGTCAACGAAAACCGTGGAAAACGTTGTCACTTCATTTACACTTGATTGTCAATGAAAAGTGTAATCTCATCTCGTTCTATCACGTTTACATTCGAGATTATGTGGTTCAGTTTCAGCGTATCGGCCGACATTTTTCACCCATTGCTTGTTAGGCTTAGAATCTTCCTAGGAAGGTAAGTTGCATATTTAATTAATAGTTTATATATATATATAAATTGATCGGAATAGGTTATTTACATTTCTCTCTCCTCAATTTCTCTGTCAACTTGGCAACGTTTCGAGTTAATCAAACGCCGACAGCGACAATACGCGCGGGAATTGCGGATTATTTAGTTGCTTACATAAATGCATTACTTAAATTATTCGCAAGTAAAATCTGTTGATTATCGCAATCGATTTCTGTACTGACCTTATAGAAAAAAGGGCTACAAATTTATGCATTTTGTAAAAAGTAAGTGTTGTCAAAGTTATTTATAACAAATTTAGTGAATGAAATGTTATTTTGTAAAGTGTAGTCAATGCAATGTTGATGTTTTGTTAGTGGGGAATGCAATGTTTACTTGGAATGTTTTCAAAAGTTGGAGATAGTAGTTTTTAAATGATAACTTTATGATCCTTAGATATATATTTCATTAATTTATAGAACAGCATAATATTAAGTTATGCATTTAGAATTTGTTTGTATTAATGGATATAATGTTTTTGCTTAAGCCATTGATAATATTACAAAATAATAAGTATTTTATAGATACATTAAAAAAGAATCTTATATATGGATACCAAATGAACATTTAAATATGATTGTATGATCCACATAGGAATAGCTTCAAATCAAAACTACCAATCCCTTCCACCTACAATTCTATATAGGTATTAATACTTATATATTTATCTGCAGAACCGATAACCAAAAAACTTGTAATTGGTGATCTCTTCGTATCTAGTTTTCCAACAGTACAACCCAATATAAAATTCATAAAAAAGGCTATTTCTTTAAAAACAAGTGAGTAATTAAAACATTACAATCGCTGAACACTTTAAGCGGCGAGAAAAATAATAAAAAAAATTTAAGTGATTTTCAGTGCAAGAAAGTTTCATTTACTTTTTTAATACATGAATTGGTACAGATGTAGTATAGGACATTTGGCGCGCCAGTTGTTTTTGGAGTGTTTTATAGGAGCGATAAATTTTTAGTATGGCGACCCCACCTGACATTGTTGATATTTTCCAATTCTTGTGCCGACTTTCAATCTGCGACTTTTTTCGTCGCCAACAAAATAAACGCGCCAAATGTCCTATAGTACATCTCTTCCCATGGATTTTGTAAACTTTTTTTTTTTAACTTTTAAAATATACCCTTAATGTTTAAAATTGGAAAAAAATATTTAAAAATTAAGTATTTTTTTATTTTGAATTCTGTGAATTGCTGGAAAAAAACTCATGGACAACTAGACATCCACACCACTTATAGAGTTAATGATAGAACTTCCTTCTGGAAGGATGCATTGTACTGCCGATAGGACTTGCGTTTATGATCGCATAGAAGTTTTATAAGATTTTCTGAGTTGACGCAAAAAAAAAGTTTAGAAATTCCAACTGTAAATTTTTTTTAGTTAAGTTACAATTAGAATTTTTAAACTGTTATTCAAATTTTTTATTACGAAAATTTGAAAGTTTCCAAGCTTACAAAGGCAAACCGATAAAGTCCACTTTGTGTGCGTCAGCAGTAGTGTTTTACACAGCTTCGCTTTTGAATGCCTGATTCCAAGTTCAAAATTAATACAAAACAGGTGTCCTGCCTGCATGACGCAGTAATTAGTTGGAGGGCATGTGCAAATGTGCTTCCGGAAGGTACTTCTGGCAGGACTTTGACTCTATCATTAAGCGTTTAAGGGGATTTCAATAAAAGATATAAATCAATTATTACATGTTTCTTATAAATTATAAATATCCGTAATAATCTTTTGTCCATTTAAGTCTATTGTCCTTTCCCAGGCATTCTTCCAAACGGTCGAGTTCTCTTAGTTTTTACATGGGCATGTACGACTACAGGCCCTACGTGAAGGAGGTGACCAATAATCGGCAGTTCATGTAGGAGTGCCTCCGCCATTACACCCTCATCGATGGGCCACCCAGGTGTAACTTACGTGGATGCATATTTTCTTTTTACCAATCTTCTATAGTTTATAAGCTTTTGTTATCAAGTTTTTAAAAATACAGAAATTAAAAAATAAATTTCTGAATTGCTGAAAAATACTAATTGTACGAAAGATTGCAATGGAAGTTGAGGTTTTTTCTACAGGTGAAGCTGTGTTCTATGTCTACCACAAAACTTTGTTAGTCATTACCAGATGCCAGGCACGTTGGTAAGGGGGTGGGTGGTTCAGGATTCAAACCCCTCCCATTGAAAGTCAAGAGAAGAAATAAATTAAAAATCGAATTACTGTAAAAATCATAAACATACTTTAAAAAACTAGAAAAATTTCAATTTCTAGTATAATACTTCTTGTTGAGTTGCATGAGGAAAAACTTGGTATTTTCCGGGGGTCCTACCAGAAAAATAGTTTTCAAAAGGCGTCATAAACATGTTTTGAGGTTATTTTTTATCCAAAAATAGGCGTAACATGACGTCATCGTGTTTCATTATATAACATTTGAATTTCAGCGACGAAGGGAAAAGATTTTGAAACGGGATCCATATATTATTTTAAACAAGCAATCTAAAAATTTAAATCTGTTCTCTAAATTTATTTCATAATTAGGGAGTGATATTTACTAATTTTAAAAACAGTTAACAACTGATATTGGTAATGATTTTATGAAAAAATAAATGATAAATGTAGCTGTTTCGATACTTCTATGCCAATGTATTCCTGTTTACTTGAATAAAAATTAATAAGTTTAAAAAAAATGGGGGGGGGGGGGGAGAAAGAGAGAGAGAATGAGTTACCCAGTCACTGAACCACCCCATGAAAAATCTATACCATGCCAGATGCGGTTGCTAAGCCAGGGTCACATGTTTAGAACAGCTTTCTAGTCTATATTGTCTGAAATTAAGTTATTTTGTACATGCATATGCACCTCACAAATGAATTAAAATGTGTAAAAGGGGATATGTTTCATAGACTTATCCCTCTTTACATCTTCCAATTCAAATATATCTGAATGTTCTTACACGATTATTTGCATCGTCCTTAAGAACTATATTTTTGGTAGGTATTTAATCAAAAACCCTTAAAATCTTTAAATTATAAAATTGCAAATATTAATTTCAATTAGTAAAGAATTTAAATTTGGTGACACTGTAGGTACTTAAGGTGTACATTTAAGTTATGATATTAAGTGCAATAAAAATGAAATTATGTTTTTGTAGTTATTTTTGAATTTGAACCTTTAGGCACATTTGAATTTTGATCTTTAATTTATTAAAGCTAAGAATTCCTTAAAAAGTTGCAACAAGTCCTTAAAACTATTTAATTTCTACTTTTTTAATCTCTATGAACCATGATGCAGAATATATGTACCTTTTTTAAAGATGTATAATGTAAAGATTTGTTGATACATTGCAGTATTCAAATCTGCATGTTGTTTTGAATTTAAAAGGTGCTTTCAACTAAAAATCAAAATAATTATGATTAATCAATTTGGTGATAATACTTTTGACAAATCTTTTTCTCAAATATTTTAGATTAGAACACATCTTGAAGAAACTATGCTGAATTAAACTTATAAAATTCATGTAGTGCCTTTAAAGCATTCTTTTTTTTTTGTTGTTTTACAGGTCCTCATTAAACTTGTTGTTTCTGCAAAGTCTCTTGTTTAAAGCGTTGGGAAGAAGAGTTGTGTCCTGCATTATTCTTTCTTGGGAACATTTGATGGTGGTTGAATATTTATAAAGGATTAAAGTAATTCAATAATGTTAATTTTTTTATTTCTTATATTGCACCATAAAGCAGTAAAGACCAATATATTTATCCTATTTTAATCACTTTCTAAACAACCATATGGATGTGTGCTTAAATTTTAAATATTAAAATAAAATAATTTTTCATTTATAAATTGATATGAGAAAGCAAGAAACAAATGAGTTGACACGAATTATAAGTCAGACATACAGTATGAAGCAGAATTGTGAACAAAATGTCAACTTTTAAAGAAAAGGTTTTACTCATCTGAAGAGAAGGACAATAAAAAAATATCCCTTTCTGTCACAATCCACTTCCTACTAAATAAAAAACTTCTATTGTTATATTGTTGAAAAAAAAATTATGAATTAAATATTTTTGACAGGTATCTTTTAATTTCCTCAAGAACTGAAGACTATTACATAAATGTATTAAAGTTCTTAATTTCAATTAGGTATTCAGATATGATGTGAAATCTTATATTGTTTATATATATTATGCATTTTCTTTTTAGCATTCCAGAAGAAAATTCTTTCAAGATTTAAAGAAACCTCCAGAGTGTTCTTCGTTAGCCCTAAAAGAAATGGCCAGAATATGAAAGTTTTTTTTAAAAGACAAAAATTTAACCATATTGTAAGTTTGTGCTTCTTTCTGTATTTTGAATGTTTAAAAAAAATTATGTTTTTAATTTATTTTTGAATGTTTAAATGTTGTTTTATTTTAAGCTTGTTTTAAATCTATTGTAGGTAAGTTGTAATATTTTTCAATGATGCTGGAAAACCAGTTGTCATTTGTTTACATTGTAGTAATATCCACCATTTTGTTTTGCATTAAGTTAGATATTTTGATTTAATTCATGTTCTGTATTTACATTACCAGTTGTTACAGTTTTTTCTAATTTGAAAATAAGGTTGATATTGTTCTACATTGCTATATTGATGACAACAAATGCATGGAGGGATACCTAATTAATTTCAATTAAAAAAATGTGTTAATTTCAATTAAAAATTTAAATATTTCAATTTAAATTGAATTATTTCAATTAAAAAAACCTATCTCTGCCTTTATCTTTATTTCTGATTTGCAAATTTTTGTATATATGATAACATTATATATATATAAGTTGTATATTTAACTGTTATATTCACTTTCAGTTAAGAATGTTCATATATTTCCGTGTTATAAGTATTCGTCCTGCATCGTTTATTGACTTATAATAAAAATTCATATCTTATTCCAATTTTTCTTCATCACATATTTCATGGTATAGATATTTTATTTAAATCGATTATTTCAGAAAACTTAAATTGAGTTCAGATGTAGGCATATGTTAAGTTGAATCATTTATCCTTACTAGAATCAGTCGTATAGCCAGATGAGAACTATCAAGATCAAGCCCTCTCCAAAATTTATACAGGAGATAAAACAGTTTTTTAGATTTCTCCAAGTCATTTTATTTTTTAATTCTATTTCAAGTCTTATAAAATTATTTCACTTTGAATTTTATTGGAAACTACTAATTCTTGACGAATAAATATACACTGATAGAATATCAAAGTTGTACTAGTCAAGTAACTCTAAAACCATTCCTCATTTCAGATCCAAGTGTTTAATACTTCAATCCCAAAATTATTTCATTTTCATATTTATTTGTACTTGTGAAATGCACTACCTTCTTCTGTTGTGTAAAACAGAAATAAGTATAAAATAACTTGCATAATACTCCAACCCTCAAATTAATAATTATTGAGTTCACATACTTTAGTGCTCATGCACTCTTTTATTTAATTAAGGCAATTCTCCAGGTGTAAATATTAAAGCTGTAACTTTAAAGTATCCCAATTCATTATCAATTTGTATTTCATTATAACTGATTTAAATTTATTAATATTAAATAGACAGGTTAATAATATATTTAGAAATACATATTTAAGTTTATTTTTTTTCTTAAAAAAAAAATTGCTTGGGCTTCTTCTGAAACTAAATCGTGGATTTGCCACTGACTAGGATGATGAGCATATATACTAAGATACCAATAGATATTGAATTTGTAATATTAAATTTTTTACTCTAATATTTTTTTAATGAATTATGTAAAGCAGTCGAGCCGTAATGAAATAAGTGGCACGAATGAAATTTTTAGATAATAAAATTCAAAATTTGTGTTGATATAAATAACAGTAACAGAGTGTAACAATTAGTGTAAAAAGAGCAAAATTATTCAGTAATTATTTGTATTGAACTTGTTTCGAGTAGAAATGGTCTGCCTCTATAATATTAAATGTGTAAACCCATTTTTGGAAATTGTTTTACTCGTATCACTATGCTTCGGAGTGCCTCATATAGGCACATACAGGGTTGATAAACTTATATTTTTATGTGCTATGTAACTTGACTAGAATACAATATCAAATATGCACATTTACCACTTATTCAAACGGCATTAGTCATCTTATGGGATATATGTTCCGTTCAGTCGTAAAATAGTCCGAAATTAAAAATGCTTTCCATGGTTTGCCTCCCTCTGCAGCCAAAGGATTCCATTATTGAATTTGTTTTTGTTATAATTAAAACAAATATTTGGTTATATTTTCTTGAACTATGCCTTTATTTTTACAGGGAGAAAAAATTAGTGCAGAGAAAGCAGTGACTTGCCAGTCAGATGAAAATTCTATTATCCAATAAAAAATTTTGTTTTCCGATAAAAAAAAATAAACTAAATTAAAAAATATGTAACATGTGTTTGTGTTATTTTTAGTTAGAATCATTTAGGTATAGTATTTAATGTACAAAAAGAAATATACATGTGCAAATTATATGTAAAAAAATGCCTCTAATTTTTAACATGTTAATCGTTTTGTATCGGCCTCTAAGGTTAAGGTTTTTTATTGAGAAAATAAATCATCTTTATTGAACAGACATTATAAAACTTGGAAAGTTATAAATATAATAGGTCATTAGTATGTTAATTTTGCTTGAAATGTAAAGTAAAAAGCTACATTTTTTTTTAAACGTTATTGCTTTTATGAGCATGATTGCAGTTAATGTATTTAATTCTCAGATTTTCCTTTAGATGTTGCAATATCTTTCCTTGTTGCATAAGTTTTTTTTTTATAAATACTATGAAAATTCTTTATATTATGTTGAATATTTTTACATGTACATCAACTAACCTTAAAAGAAGTCAATTTGCTATATGTAAAAAATATTTGGAGAGTATAGCGTACAAATAGCTAACTGAAAAAAGGGGACATCTACAATACAATGTTGGAAATTCCCTTTTTGCAGTTAGCCATTCACTTAACTGTATGTTTGCAAGAAAAAGCTTCGAATAAACTTTTCATTGTCAACCTTTTCGTACGCTTATAAACGAAAAGGATACATTTTCATTATCAACCTTGTCGTATGCTTGCACGACACCCCTATCGTATGCTTGCACGACAACCCTTGTTGTATGCCTGCACGACACCCTTATCGTATGCTTGCACGACAACCCTTGTCGTATGCTTGCACGACACCCCTATCGTATGCTTGCACGACAACCCTTGTTGTATGCCTGCACGACACCCTTGTCGTATTGTTTGCTTTTGTCAAGTAGCGCACCTTGTCACACACTTGTTTCAGCCTTGCACCCTTGTCACCGGCAGTCTTATGACAGCCTTTACACTTGTCGTTGACAAGGTAAGAACAATGTTGAAACAAGCTTAAATTGCTATCTGGGTTGGGTCTTTCTTTCGTAATAGATCATAATCAGTCACCGATAGCTGTGCAGTCCAAGGAAGACCCGGAAAAACTTCCTTAGTAATTTTGAATTGGATTTAAATTAGTTAAGATAACAATTAGGATAGTACATGAGCTCACGGCCCACTGTCTAAACTTAACACTACAATTAATGTGAGGATATTCAGCCACCGTTGGCTGTAAGAGGGGCCCTTCACTTTTTAAATTCCAACACAAAACATCTAGACCGATACGATAAAACTACTGCATGAAAAACAAAAAGTTGAATAGCTAATCCTATGTTCCAAAGGGGGAAAAAAATTGAAATTTTACTATTTTAATAGTATCTAATTATCCTGAAAGCCAAAACTAAAGAGTTTCTATTTTATGATGAATTTCGAATTACTTAAAAAAAAATAGCGGTTCGTAATATATTTAAAGTGCTTGTTAATTTAGATCGGATCCCTACACTTTCTGTGTTCACAAGCAGTGGCGGCGATTCGGGGGGGCAAGGGGGGGCGGTTGCCCCCGCACTTTTTTCGAATGTTGCCCCCGCACTTTTTTAATATTGCACATTTTAAAACTAAATAACAAGTCAATTGTTTTACGGCATTGCCCTAAGCAAGGAAAATTTTTGAACCCAATCCTCCCACCACCACAGGCATTAAGGAGGGAGGGGGGGGGGGGGGGGGTCAGGAGCTTCAAACCCCTTTCATTGAAAGTCAAGTGAAAAAAAAATTTGAACGAATGTGGTATCGTTGTTCTTTAAAAATAATTCCTCATTTTAAAACTATAATAAATTCTTTATCTAAATTGAGCAGCGTCGTTTTCAAATTTCCAGACAGTATTCCAATAACTCATTGATTGGCGCCTCACATTTACTCATTCTGTTTTTTTTTTCGGAAAAAGAAATAGCTTATCTTTACATAGAAAATGCAACTGTTTGACCTTCAATTCAAAAAATAGATCAAATCCCCTGCTTTTATTTATGTCTATCTGATACATTAAAATAGTATTCTGTCTTAATATAATGCGTTAAATGAGATGTTTATTATGTAATATTGGCGCCGAACAATTGCGTAATCTATAGGCCTGTAGATAGGTGGGTAGGGGTTGTCATGAGTTTGCCATTAAATGTCTTTGTTTTGATCTTCGTCTGCTCTGCTTTTTAGCGAAATGAAGCGAATTGTGCAAAATTCAGTTTTAAATTACTTTAATAAAAAGAACAAATGTGAAGTTGAACATGACAGCAGTAGTAACACAAGCACTACCGTTTCCATTCAAGAAAGCTTGTCTGTTTGCAATCTACGCCACGGAATTTTCAAAATCGCGCAAGTATACGTTTAAAGATACCATTATCTTGATTTGTAACATTTATGTATGATATTTCGAAATCTTTTACATCATTCATATTATGCGATTGTACTTCAATTTATTTAGCATTAATTGTTCATTTTATAATTTAATTTCAAATTATTATTGGAAAATTAATTCGAATTTCAGTAATCATTGATATTTGTAAATTTCGACTATTATTGCACTTCATCAAATGCGTAACGAGGGTGGGTACAGTTTAATTTAACCGTGAATAGATATATTTAAAAAACTTTTGTTTAAAGGTTGATTCATTCATACACGGATGAGATATTTTTGCTTTTCCCAAAATATTCATTTAAAAAGAATATTAATAATAATTCGACAATCAGATGTTATTATGATTTTGGTTTAGATTTTTACAAACCCGTGTCGGAAAAATTTATGCCCAAAGAAAATTTATATTATTAGCAAATAATAGGGAAGATTAGAAATTGTCCAACTTGTAAGATTAAATTTATATCAGACCTCTGAACGGACAATGCATTGTAACATGCGTGCAATAAACCAATACTTTTAAGAAAACTGTTTAATATTACCTAATTTATAAAAAGGTTGAAAATGTCGATAAGCTGGAACTGGGAATTTTTAGCGCTGTTGAGTTGGAAATTTCGATCGTTAAGTTTGATTTGGTTAAATAACGTCGCACTAGAGCTGCATATTGGGCTTTGCCGACGATTCGGGTTCGGGGCCCATCTCGAAGGAAAAACCCGGGAACAATGCTTCATATTTTTGAACAATGGTCAGACAACGAGAACAACACCTGAGCTGGGCATCCGGCGGCGTTAAGCCGGAAATTTTGAATCGTTAAGTTGGGAAATTTCTTAATCGTTACCAAACAGATATTACAAGGAATCTCAAACTTTAAATTTGTTCTTTAAATTTATTTCATAATTAGGGAGTGATTTATTAATTTTAAAAATAGTTATTGACAATTGTTAAATATAATTAATGACAATGATAACTGATGATGTTGTTTATCTGCCAACGTATTCCTGTTTACTTGAAAGAAAATTAATAATTTTTTAAGAAAAAAAAGTGGTGGTGGGTTGGGAGAGATGTTTGTTGATTTTTGTGGGGTTAAGGATTCCCCCCTCTAGATGAGGGGGGATAGATGCCAGATGCCTAGGGATTGAAAGGGTGAGGAGGGAAAATTTCCTCCATTTCTTTTTCAATACTGATACAAATGGAAAAGATACCTATCCCTTTGGAAGTCGGTCAATAAATATGTTAATTAGATTCTTGCAACAGTCCGTATCCTTCCAAAAAAAATTGGGAAATAATCGGAAATGGGTTAATAATCGACCTGGGCGTCTCGCACTCATTTTAAGTTAGTATAATTTCCTTCAAATAACTCAAAATAGAGAGTAAATATATAAATATGCAAGATTTATTGTTTGGGCGATTAAATTTTTATACCCCCGCGCTTGTTTCGTCTTGATCTTGCCCCCCCACTTTTACCACCCAATCGCCGCCACTGTTCACAAGCCACCATCTGTTGAAGACTATATTAAAACAACTGATTTAACGTTTTAATAAAGTGCACTCTCTATTTGAGTTCTCTACAGCGTCGTCTATGAGAGTGAAAGAGGAGTAAATTTAATATTAGGAGTTTGAAAGTCTACCCTCAGTCAGTGGCGGATCTAGGGTCATCCAAAGGGGGGGTCTAATTATTATTTTTTTGGTGTGTATATTCCTATTTTCGACGATTGCCGTTAAACGGTATGTGTAAATTCCGCCTAAAAAATCTTATTTTGTTACCTTGGCGAGATAAATGCCTCCAATGTAAAGAAGCAACCTTTGTTGTGTTTTATTCTGGTACAATGTACTTTTTTTTTTATAAGAATAAATTTTGTCTCGACGCCTTCTGATAATAAAAAAGGGAATGTTTTGGCCCACCACGCTGCTCAGAAACAACTGGTTCACCTTTGGGACAGTTGTTTGGGGTATTCCCACCAAACCAGATTTAGAGTTAGTGGACCCCTAGGCTAAATATGTGGTGCGAGCCCTAAACTACTTGGTGGTATGAATACCCCTTTGTAAATCGAAATGGGGAGGGGAGATCGGACATTTTTTTAAATGCAAGAATTGAAAATTTGCAGACTAAATAATTTTTCCAGTTTTAATAAAATTGGGATGCACTGTTTTTTTTTTTTTTTTTTTTTGTAATTTTCCAATTCTATGTTGAGCAATTTCAAGGTATTTTAATGGAAGTTATTAAAATTACAATAAAATATTGTACTCGTCTCCGTATTATTCTCAAATTCCCATGAACAGAATAATGTGTCGAATAAAAACAACTGATTTCCAAAAATAGTAACACAATGCCATTTTAAATTATCACAAATTAAACGCATATTTTAAAAGAATATAAAAGTATTGTGTTATATTTGCGTTGTACAAATCCATTAAGAAAAATAGAAATTTTATGTGTCATAAAATGTAGTAGAATTTTATTTTCATTAGGATTTAGTTTGATTTATTAGTTATTTAGAAACTTTTTTGATACTTATAATTTTTTTTGTCTAAGGGATTTATTTTCAAACAAGTCATTGTCATAATTTTAAAGTGTTGAGACACTCATTTTTCAGCAATCTATATTATTATTGGTGAGTTGTGCGGGCCCCTAGGCAGTAGCCTATGTATAAATCCGGCTCTGCACCGAGCAGTCAATTTTATCATCTGAACTCCCTTTTGGGCAGTCGTTTTGGGATTCTCGTACCATAACAAAATTTTCCAATGAATGTAACCTAAATTTAACAACAAATAAACTTGCTCTAATTGCGCAAATAATAAAACAAAATCACATATATTATAATTTTATATTCACGGTTAAACATTGTATTTTACTTAGTATTTGCATCACAACAACTTACAGGGTTGACAAAGTTGGCTTAGTAATTTTTTTTGGCTACAATACATATTGCGTGAAAGAACAGATAATGTTCGCAGCTGAATTTACCTATCGATTTAGAAAAACGAAAAAATTTGCGCTGGAAATTCCTTATACCGATTTATTGAGAATATTTTTATTTCATAAGCAAACGTAAGAAACAATAAAACATCAACATTAAAACATTAAAAAAAAGGACAAATTACAACATTATTACAACATTACACAACACATTAAACAACATTAAAAAATAGGACACCAAAAATAGTTTCATGTGAAAATGTACACGAAGAGAAAAACAAATACGCAAAAATTTTGACTAACGTTTAAATATAAATCGAATTTTGTGTTTTAAAATATTAAATTAAATGTTACAAAAATTATTTTTTAAGTCTAATTTGCTCTTATTTGAATCGTAAGAGGAATCTCGAAGAAGAGGGTCCATCATGCGTGACTGTGGTGTGGTGTGACATGAGGAAAAAGGGTCTCGGTGATTACGTGACGTAGCAAAAAGTTCCTGAAACATTCCTTTCACAAACTTTGACATAAGAAACTTTTTATAGAAATCACTATATCTTTCTAATGGGTTAAAATACATAGAATGAAAGTTTTAATTACTATTTTTTAACTACATAAATTTAAAATGAAGTAACATAAGGGAGGAGGGGGGTGTACAAAAAGGTGAAAAACATTATGACATAATAAAAGAATGCAACCTAACAGTGCAATCAATTATTTTTATTTGAATTTTAATATAATAGAGATTTTAATTTCGGAAATATATATTCATTGATTGGTTCCAGATTTCTTTGTCCAGCCAATATGATTTTTTCTTTAATTAAAATTGGCTTCGGCTCCATTCAAAATAATAAATTACTTTAAACTATGCAAAGGAAGACTTTACGATTTTAATAAGAATACCAACTAGCAGTTACTAGTACTTGCTGATCAATCAACACAAACTCAGACAAATGATTGACATACAAACACGTCAAATTAAAGTTTAAAAATATCATCATTAAGCATGTTCAGTTCTTTGAATTTTTTTTTTCAATTTACATAAAATTTATGTTTTTAAAAAAATACGATTCAAAGGTATTTGGTTCGGTTTTCCTAATTTAAGCTGAGCAACTATCATATAAAATGTTAAGAATTGATTGTCAAGGATAATGTGATTCCGGTATCACTACTTCATCAAAATACTTGAATAAAACCCAATAGTATTTACAACTGCAGTCTCACTTTTTGCATCGCTTAAAATATCTAAAATTACACGAATAAAAACACAAAAGAAAGAAAAATTACCTGACTATCTCACCCAGCTATTAATGAAGTAATAGCATAGATTTCGCCTTTTCCAATGTTTTCGGTCATCAAAACTAACCATGGTGACACAAATTTTTATTTCACTCTCGGATCCACGGACCCCTCATTTCTACAGCGATCTCCCACCTCCCTTAAAACTTTTAACGAATGACCGTACTCGGATGATGCAACATCTTAAACTATATGAGGGGCCATAGCCCCTCTTAGCCCACAGAAATTATTTTCCAAAAAAACATTTTTAAGAAAAAACATTTTTTCTTGATTTTTTTAAAAAAAAATTGTTTACAGCCCAAGGGGGGGGGGGGCTATAGCCCCCTTTAGCCCCTATGTAAATCCGCCACTGCCCTCAGTCTAGTTTATAATCATCAGCTAATGATGGTATCAGGAGAAAATTCATAGAACACTTATTTTAGGAGGATCCATTCCGATACTATGACTGCAAGAAAATTTCTTGAATTGTCATTATCAAATGCTGACAAGGATGTCAGGAACACCATTAACAATACGTCCCTAAAATATGCAGAATAAGTTATTCCAAAGGAAAATTCTTTTGAAAAATCTCTTGTAACATCTTTAATTACCAAACATGAAATAATATCTATAAAACATTACTTGAAGAATTTGAAAATTGCAAAATGTCTAGCCTACTAAACAAAAAATTATAATCGTGTATTGTTATGTGAATATAAATTGAGAATATTCCATAAGGATAACATATATCATTTCTCAAAAATGTGTTTAATAAACATATAATTATATACGCGTACGAAAGGGAGAGGCTCAAATGTCCACCCCCATGATTTTTTAATTGATTTGACCAATGGAGATAATGTCCTCATATCAAAAAGATTTATGTGTTTAATTAATAATTACAAATTTGAAAGTAGATGCAATTCATTGTCAAAAATAAATTTTAACTTTTAATAACTGTTAACTTCAACAAAAAAACTGAACTCAAATTGTTTTATTTACTAGTAATATATTAAAGGCTATGAGTAATAAGCTTATACTTTTGCAACTTTTAAATATTAAGCTGAATTATATTAAGTTACTGTGCTGTATATATTTTTTGACAGGAAAATTTATTTATAAAACATTCTGTCAATTCATCTATAGTGTAAGTTTTATCTAAAAGTTTATTCTGAAAACATACTATTGTACGACAAAAATGTAATGTATAATGAAAATAAATTGGTTCATATTACAAACATATAAAGAATTATTACAAAAATGAAAATAAAATTTCGCAAGAGTTATTTCAATTAAAAAATATTTTTAGTTTGTTAAGAAGATTATGAGCTTTTAGCACAATATATATTTCTCTTTTAATACCAAATTGACAGCAACTCAAAGTTATGAAAATAATATACTCGAAGCATATCAAAACTATATTAAGAAAGTAAAACAGGTTTTGAAAAAGACAATTTTTTATTTAAGATCTTAAAGCTGAACACAAATGGTTTATATTCAATAACAGTTTACAAAACAGATGCATAGAAAAGCACCTCTGTCAGAGCTGCTTAACTGACTTCCTCAAACAGAAAGCTTCAACCCAAGCAGAAATAAATTCTATTTTAAATACTACAGCTTCCAAAAACAGTTTAAGATCATTATTACATAGCACTGCATTTTTATACATTATGTAATACAGTAGATATATGTGGATACATGAGATATACAAAATTAAAATACAGGTCAGTCTAGCATACATGCATCACTGTTTCATTATTAAACACACGAGGATGACAGCACACATAGGAAAGGTTAAAATGTCAAGTACTCTAAAAAACAAAACTTCAGATAGCCTATGTTTCACAACATACAATCTAACAGTACCATATGTCAAACAGAATATGATTAACATTTTTTTTTTAAAAATCACTTGACTTGTAAATAATACAAAAAATTACAACTTCAAATCAAAAGATATTTTACCTACATTTTCAATTTTCTTTTAGAAAAATCACTAAACAAACTTAAGAATTTATAAACTTGCCATTCTTTTTACAAAAATATGGAGAAAATATTGAGCAAATGATAGCCTTATGACACTTTCTCCAGAATATTTCAATCAATAAAAATAGTAGTACTACTATTAAAATAAAAACATCCACAGTGTAATACTCAGAAATATAGCTTTCAAAGTATTTAAAGTTCAATTATACTTCACACGCTAATAATACAACACATGAAAATTCTTAAAAAATATGTTTATGTTCTTTTTATAAAGCCTTTCAAAAGCATATTAAAATCAGCCATAATAGAGATAGTAGAATTAACTGTCAACTTTGAAGTAGAAGGCAACTGATAACACCTGAGAAATAAAAATAATGTTTAAAGAACTGAATAAACAATTATTTACAAATAAAACATTTCAATATGATGTTACATACAGTAAAAATATCAATTGGTTATGCATCTGGTTGCAGTTACTAGTGAAATTTTGAGAATATATGAAATAAACTACACATATTTAAGAAAAACAAAGGATTGTTAAAAAGTTATTTAATTAAAACAAATTGCTACTATGCAATCTGGCAGTTGTTGTAAAAAAATTATAAAAAATTAAATAATCAAGCTTTTGATTTAAACATGAGAATTTTTAAATATTTACTGAAAAATATTATAACACTTTATAGCAAATCATTTTATTATATATTTTATTTATAAACCACTAAAAGTCATTGTCAAAATACTAAGAAAAATAGAATTAGTAGCCTATTTAAAAAAAAAACGGAAATATATAAATATTGAAATGGTAAAAAAATATATAACAAGTCATATGAGGAACACATTGGAAATATTTTGGTCAGATAGTGTTTTGATTTAAATCAACTAATTTATAATTGAATGCTGTAAGTAATAGAAAGTGCTAGCATTTTTCTGTGATTTTGCGAATTTTTCTTCTGTAATGTAAGGCTGCATTGAAGAGATGCAGATCACCTGATAATAAAGATGTGCTTTTTTTTTTTACTTTAGAACCTTTGATTCCTAGCTAGTTAAGATTGATTATGTAAATAACTAGGATAGCCATGATCAATGAAATTTGCTGAAACTAGCAGCAAAATGAATTTATCATAGTAAAAGCATCCCACAGTTCCGAAGTGGGTAAGGAAAAAACATCCCACAGTTAGCACTGTTATGTGGTCCACACGCTTAGTCTACTCTTCAGTTCTTATTTAGCTCAATGGTGATGCCAAGTGAAAGGACATTTTTTTTGCCACTGGCTGAAAAGAGTATAATGCGGTTGTGCACGCTTCGTAATTACTCCAATGATTATTTTAGCTCAGCAACTAAACAGTCCTAAAGTAACACTGACCAAAAAAAAAAGTTACATTGCTTTTATGTATAAAAGCATTAACATTATCTAAACATTAATAAATTTTTGAACAAATGTAATTAGTTATTACACTGTGTTGCAATATGCAGGTTTTAGAATTATGTCCACTTGTAACATTTATAATTCCCCAAGTATGGAACGTTGCCAAAATGAAATTGTCTGCACCCCTTTTCATTCTATTTGAACTTCACCAATGTATCCGTGTATTGTAAATCTTAATAAACCTTTTCACTATAACTAGAGAATAAGAAATCACCGCTGTTTCCGGTCGCATCAAAATCAGCTCCTCATTAAAATAATCTTTAATCATTTTCACCCTGAAATCGTTAATTAAGAAGAAAGTTATGCTAATCCTAGAGCCTAAGAAAACTCTTCTAATACACTTGTTTTTGATGTACAAATATTAAAACAATAATTGTATGCTGAGTATGTCACAGTTTTTAAGATTTGGAGTATTTCCTAATTGAAAATAGTGAACTATTGTAAAAAAAAAACATGTATTTGATATTAGAACAATTCTTGACTGCCTTTGATATAACTCAAGAATTTTTTATTCACTATTACTATAGCTACTTACCTAATAAAAATGTTATCATAAACTTCATTTCAGAACTAGGCCGAGGAAAAAAATTAGGGAAGTATTCGCTGAAGTCTCCTTCTTTAGGCATTGCTAGAATCATAGAGCCTAATAGGAGTATTGCAATATATATAAACTTGTTGTTGTTCTGCCCTGAAAATAAAAACACATTTTATTAATCATCCTTTTTGGGAATTTCAGATTAGCATAATGGTAAGATATTGATCATTACAGGGATGTTGTACATGTCTCTTTTAAATTTGAAGTTACTCCGATCAGCTGATTGGCTGGTCACTCTTGGCTTAAAACTAAATGCTGATAATTTTTCAATACCCTTGATTTAGGCTGACAAAACCTTGATCTGACTTAGGGAAAATGTATTTCCAAGAAAAAGAAATTATGATTAAAATGCTGTACACATTGTGTACTCGAAAACTACATGCATAAATACATAGTTTCTCAAAATGTGCGGGTTATAAAATGTCACACTTCGAAAGTTATATTAAAAATTACATTTTTGCTTTTATCATAAAAGAAAAATAATTTTATCTACAAAAAAAAATTCTTATATTAGCTTAGTTTGTGCTGGAGAGTTTTAGTTGTTTTCGGCCAAAGCCCGAAACCCCCAACATTATTTTATATTCCTGGTTATGGAAAAAAGTACGTCAATCTTAGATGGAGCCAAGTGTATTACCGAGTTTGACTACAATAACAGGGTGGCAATAAAATCCTGGAAAAAAAATCTCCTGATATTTTCTTGATTTCCATGATGGTGTCACAAAAATTTCCCTGATTTTACAATTACATTAAAAAATTCTGCAATAGATGCTTTGTATAGAAACAAAGTATCCATGCTACGATAATACTATATATTGTATTATAAATGAAAAATTATAAGCAATACTTATATTCAGTAAAAATAATAATTTATGGATACCAATGCGACAGGCATAATAGTAATTAAACATGTTCTCTGGAAACAGAGAATTTTAAAAAAGGGAAAGTTTTTCAAATTATGTCTTTTATAGATGTTTTATATGTTTCCTATTTCCCACTCCAATCTTCAATATATCGCATATTCATTAGCCCCGCACATGTTGTTTACAATAAAAAGTACGACAGGGTGGCGATGTTTTTTTAAAAAATTCCTTTTCAGAACTAAAAGAAATTACCTAAACTAGGCAGAATAGATGATAAATGCCGTTTAAGTGATCCAAATTTTAAAAATTCCCTGATTTTTTGTGAAATTAAATCTTTTTCCTGATATTTCCAGAATTAAAAAATTCCATGATAATTCTCTGATTTTCTAGTTTTCCAGGTTATGTTGCCACTGTGAATAAACAATATTTTCATATTGTAATTTTTGGCATTGTATCCTAAATAGAAGCTGAATGTTTTTGATTCACTAGCTGTATTCAATTTCAAAATCAAACACATTAAATTTTATGTAATTTAGTTAATGCTATCTTCAGATATATTTAAACTACATGTGGTTAATTAAATACTATAACTTGTTTGATTCTTAATTTGATCACCATTCCACTTTATACTCACTTGGTTTGTAAAAAAGAAATAAAAAAAAAGAAGACTACATAGCAATTATCTGGGGTTTGTTAAATAACAATTTAATAGAGTAATGCCTTAATTACATGCATTCTGTTTTCCATTTGCGACACAAAACACTAATATACAGGCACGTAGGTATAGATTTTTTATGGGGGTGGTTCAGTGACTGAGTAACTTATTTCCTCCCCCCCCCCCCCCCCCATTTTTGAAAACTTATATGAATTTTTATTCAAGTAAACACAGGAATACGTTGGCATATAAGTATCGAAAACAGCAACAGTTACCATTTATTTTTCATAAAATCGTTACCAATATATAAATCATTGATTATTTTTAAAAATTAGTAAATATTACTATCTAATTATGAAATAAATTTAGAGAACACATTTTAAATTTTAAGATTCCTTGTTTAAAATAATATATTAATCCCGTTTGACGATCTTTTCTCTTTGTCACAGAAATTCAAATGTTATATAATGCAACACGACGACGTTACGTTATGCTTAGTTTGAGGTAAATAAAAATGACCTCAATGCATGTTTTTGAAGCCTTTTGAAAACTATTTTCCTGGCAAGACCCACGAAAAATACCAGATTTTCCCTCACGCAACTCAACAAGAAGTATTATATACTAGAAATTGAAAATTTTCTAGTTTTTTTTTAAAAGTATTTTTATGCTTTTTAGAGTAAATCGATATTTTTTTCTTTTTTTCTTGACTTTCAATGGGAGGGGTTTGAACCCCCTAAACCACCCCCTTACCTACATGCCTGCTAATATATATATTTTTAAAAAAAAGTTAAGGGAAATGATTTACTTTCATGAATAAGTGGGTGCTGCCTCAGGTGTGGGAGAGAAGCCGGATCCACCTCCAGCTGTTCGAAGAGCTCTGCGTCTGACGGGTGCTCCAGACCCCGACCTCTTGGGGCGGTCTCCAGAAGGGTGACCGTGACATCCTTCCTGCCCACCGCACGCAGCGATCCATGGCTGCTCATGTGCACACGCACCCTGTCCAGCACCCCCACATTGTGGGAGGTCACATTTAGGTGCTTCAGCACTCTGAAATTTGAAATAAGATATAGGATTTAAGGAAAATGATTAAAATAAGAGCTGACAATGAAAATTAAAAGCCAAAAACATGTGATTTAATATTTTGTATATTTCTTATTTAATAATCTTTGGTAGAAAATCCATGGCCAGGATAAAGGAGTGGGTAACATTCGGTGGTATCAAAACTATGTGATCATGATATCATTATTATACCAACCATGAATTATTGCAGTTTAATCTTGGATATCTTTTAAACAGTTTATGTTGAGTCATACTCATTCTTTTACCTGGCTATTCAAGGACATAGCTAGTTATGGCCATGTGGAATGAAATTAAAAAGTGGTTTATTTAAAGAAAGTCACACAATTATGGCTTACAATTACAAAAACGTTACAATTAATGTAATACAGTAGAACCTTATTATAATGCACTAATAGGGGTTAGCCATACAAAGGGTTTAATATATATCTATAAAAAAAACAGCCTTCAATGTAGGTTGAATTGAATATTGCATTAATCTTTATAACATGACAGTCCTGGTTCATGTTGATTGCATATATTCATTGGTTTGAAAAAATAATTTATTTTCACTGGGTCCGTTTGCTGCTTATTTCTTCAGTTAAAAATTGACAGAAGTGCCATAAGTGTTCATAATATACAAGCACTTTTTCATTTGTCAATTATTCAACATATTCAATAACAGAATTTAAATAGTCTTCAACCTCTAGCATTAAATTTTTTTTTTTTAATTTAACCTTCCATTATTATAAGGTTTGTTATAATGAGGTTCCATTGTATTTTGTAATTCATTGGTTAGTTTAAGGCCAAACTATTTAGGATTTGATAATGTTATTTTATATATATTTATTATATATATATTTTTAAAAATAAAGAAAGTAAACTCACATGTCCGCAGCATGATGAGGCTTGATTATGCCACTTGGAATATTAACCGAATATCTTCTGACATTTCCAACAGTTGCCACTAAAACTGAATAAGTTCATTTTTAAAATAAGGATAAATAAGAAATAATGATGAAATACAAAAGTTTAACATACTATATGCACTAAATGTTATAAAAAATAAAAAGATATAGTACAATGATAAAAAATTCATATTTTTTTTTTATTTAAAAAGTGTTTTTAGTACATAAACAAGTGAAAAAATATTAGTAACTAGGTAATCTAATCATAATAAATCAATATTGGTATTAAGTTCTTATCAATATGATAACACCAAAATACATTTTAATATATATATTAGAAAACTAAAATCAAGTGTTTGGTCTCAAGTGTTAAAAGAAAATAAATAGTACAGTTGTGCGCACTTAGCTAGCCTGGAAATAGATTAGTCTATATTATATTTCCACTATGTTGTTTGTTTGAAATTAACATCACACTAGAGCAACACAGTGGATTATTGGCAAGAATTTGGGATCTATTCCAAAGAAAAGATCCAGAAACACTGCTTCTGAAATTTCAACCATAGTCAGATGAGAAGAAACGCTTGCACCCCACTCCCCAAATTCTCACAACACGAGATCACCGTTAGGACAATTGAGAACAGGTATAATGTGCACCAGTCCTCTCTCCATAGCAATAATTTGGTTGACTGACGAGGACAAACTCGCAAACCTCAGATTACGAGCTTGCCGTTTTTCCAACAAGGCCCAAAAGACTGGATATCTGGTGAATAAGCCAGTTTAGTTACAGGCTATGCAACTAATATATAAATGTATAATAAATAAATTATATTCTAAAATATGAACTACTAAATTAATCATAACATATAATACAAAAGCTGTCACATGTTATGATAAATCACTTAATGCTTACAATGCAGTCGCATCACTCCTAAACATAGCTTACCTTTAAATTTCACTTGAAATTCATAGGGGTTAAGAATCGTTAATATTTGTTTATGTGTGCTGGGATCATCAGCATAAAATGTGATTTGTTCATAGGGATGTGTGAAAACAGGCAAATTGTCTACGTCAGGCATTAACAGTCCCTGATTCCAAACTAGAACATTGAATCCTCTGCAAAAAGAACATTAATAGTTATTAATATACGATGACATACATACTAATTTAGGTTGTCAATCAGATTAAAAAATCAAATCGGAGACTTGTGAAATGGTAAAAATATATACAAGTAGTCACATAATATGAAAATTTCCAAACTATCATTATATTTATGATAAGTGTTTTCGACCAGTAGCGAAAATAAGAATAACTTTTGCAAAATTTGTGGATCTCCCAGCCACAAAATTTACAAATCGCTTATGATTGTTAGAAACAGTGTTGGTGAAAAGTAGTGGCCTAATGTAAAATTTGGATTAACCCATTTTTGCTGTATAAGTATGTGCTGATAAATCACTTTAACTTTGACAAATGCTTTATGCAATCACTCTCGTTGGGGGCTGTGCCTTGTAGTTTGAGAAGCAATATGATCCGAGAAAAAATATATTGTGTATTTATAAGTGTTGTACAATTTAAAAAAAAAGTTTTTCATTATTTTATTAATAGACACCTGCTTTTGACACATTAAAAAAAATGCAGATTGTATTTTTAAAATGTTATACATTTAAGACAAAAAAAATATATTTTCAAACAATTAACTTATTTTGTTCTTCTACAATATGAAATTATTTTTAAGTGGAAAGAAAAGTGAAAATTAATGTATAAAACATTTTTTATATTAGTTTGTTACACTAAAACATCATTACAACAAATTGTATAGTACACATTTAAAAAATTTAAATAATTTATTTTGTTTTAATTTAAACCAATTGAAAAAAATACTAAAATAAAGCTTGGGTGACCTAAAGCTTATTTTCTCGATTAAAATCAGATAATTACTTTGCAAAATAAGATTCAAATAATATTTTAAGATTAAAATATCTAGGAAGCGAAATATTTAATACGAGATTCTTGAATATTTACTATTTGTTAATCAAGGCAAAATTGATAATTTTATAAAAGACAATGTAGTTGATGTTTTCCAAAACGTATTGCAATTTGAGAAAGAATTTAAGATAAGGAAATAATTATGGAATTGAAGGGCAAGTAAGTACATTATGCTTTGACAAATTAAGACGATCAATCAGGAAAATACTACAGTCTTTAGATTGTTCGCGAAACTACGTATTAATTTTCCAGCATTTGCAAGATTCACACATAATAAAAAAATGTAGTTCACCTGATACAAAAGAAAAAGAATGCGTATCAACTTTTTGTTTACTATTACTAGCTTTGTTTGGAAACAACTAACAGCTGACAGCCTTGCTTTGATCACGATGTTTTTTTATTAATATTTTATTTTGATACAGCTACTCAAACAGAACGCTGCCAAAGCATATATTCTAATTTAACATAATTTCGAATGATCAGAAATAGGCAGTAGACATTACGTATGAGACTTTTGAGTCCTCCTTTTGGTAGGCTAAACCGCGGACTGGGGTAAAAGGGTTCTATGTAAAACGCCATTTAAGAATTGCTATATTAATCAAACAATTTAAAAAAAACTAATGAAGAGTAAGAGTCTGATTTTTATTTCGTGTTCTTTTTTCTTAACCGATTTCAAGCTCCAACTAATATTTCCAATCGGAAATATCGATTACCTGAACTTTTAATTTGACAAACATTTTCACCGATTTCAAAGTATTTTCATTGTTGGATTAGGATTGTTTTTCTTTAAAAAAATAATCTTTCTAAAAAAAAGTAAAAAGACTTTAAGAAAAATGCGCTAAAAGTAAAAAATAATTTTTAATTTTACGAACGCATCGAAAAAATTGAATTATTTAATGTCAATTTTATGTAATAAGTATAAAATTGACATTAAATAATTAATTATTTTTAATGCGTTCGTAAAATTAAAAATTATTTTTTACTTAGCGCATTTTTCTTAAAGTCGGTTTTCTTTTTTTTAGAACATTATTTTATTTTACCCTTTTTAGTTTTTAATTTAGCAGGGAGCTTCGCCCTCTATTATTATTCACTAAGAAATTCAAGTAGCAACTTGTGCTCAACCAAGGATAGTGGAGACTATATATAAAAGGTGTGCTGGTATTCCCGCTTTCTGATGGAGGGGCGGGGAAAAGTATTCTTTTGACGTCATAGTGACGCCTCCGACTTCTGTGGGCGTGTCTAATGCTCTGGTACAATTTGCTTCAAAAAACAATTTGAATCGATTTGCAGAGTTGTTTAGTTATTAAAATATTAGGAATGAATTTCGTTCAATTTGACCTAATGGTTCGTGAGGTGCTGCCATCTATTAGTTTTTTTGCAAACTATTTAAAAGTCATTTCGTTAACTTAATTTAGTATTTGCTGCATTTTATGAGTTTAAATTTTATTTTAAGGATTGTATTAAAATAATATTAGCTGCGACGAGAGCATGTCTATGAATTTTGAAAGAGTAAAATGGGGCCAGAACCATCATGCATTTGTATTGGACATATTAAATGTGTTACAATTTCAATCAAGTAAAATACGGGGACATAACAAAATAAGGACGGATTAGCAGTGAAGCTACCTGAACACAATTTTTTACAGATATTTACATTATTTTGCTTATTAAAAATTAAATTACCAGTTGTTACCCAACCGGGGATCGAACCTAAGTAGCAATGCTTGAAACATACAGCCAATGAGAATGATCAAAAACTCATAGTAAGGCGGAGCTAAAATGACGTCAAAAGAATACTTTCCTTGCCCCTTTCAAAAAGCGAAACACGAGCACACCTTATATATATATATATGATCTTCACTATCCTTGGTGCTCAACAATGTATATTGTAAAACAATCCCTATCAATGCCAATGAATGCTGGTCAGTGGCGGCTCGCCCACTACAGCAAGTACAGCCGGGCTGCACCTAATTTTATTATATTTTAAAACTAAAATTATATATTTCATTAATTTTCTTAAATGAAGATTAGTATTGGAAATGGAGATTAAATTTCAACTCTAAGTAAAAAAAAATCTCCGATAAATAGCAAGCGTGTTTCCGTAATGCACAAATTCAGGAGAAGAAAAAACAAAAACTCCATTCAATAAAAATTGCAGCTAAAAACCGAAGTTCGAAATCGGCTGCATCGTTGCCATGGCAACCTTACGTAGTATGACTTCCCCAGCACGCTAAAATGGAGGATGTGACATCACAAACGTAGCGCAAAAGGATTTTTTCAAATTAGCTGTACTAGGGATTGTACTATAATTGGTTCATTGCTGAATCGGCGAGGCGGGGTGGAGGAAAACGTTAATTTCGAAGAATCTCTCCAAACGGAAATAGTTTTCGATAAGTTTGCACGTGTGTTGTTGTTTCTTTACTTAAATTAATATTAAAATTGACCGATTCGCAAGTTTAATAGGAGGATTGATTTTATTTTCAAAAAATAAGTAAGTGTTTTCTATTATTTTTACATGTTATCTTTCATAAAAGTTGAAAGGAAACTTTGGTTTGAGTAATAAATTTTAAAGAATGTCCGTTCGTGTATGGTTGTGAAAAAGGCGGGGGGGGGGGGGGGGGGGGGAGGAGTTACATGTTTTCGGCTGCACTAACATTTTTGACCACGGGCCGCCACTGATGCTGGTTAAACGAAATGTCATTGTTGTACAACTTCTGTTAAACAATGAAAATATTTTTTAATCGGATAAATTGTTTAAAAAACTCCGGTTAATCGACATTTTCGGATATATAACAGCCGGATAACCGATTTTTTTTGCAGTTTTTGCCTAAGTGGATTTTTCTCTATCCAACAAAAAAAGAATTTTCGAAATCGGACTATATTTTTTTTCAAGCGGTCCGGTTAATAGAGAATTCCGGATAGTTAAATGCCGGATAAACGGATATTTTTTCCTAATTGCTCCCAAGTGAAACATCCCCTCTCTGACAAAAAATGTGTGCAAATATCTGAATTAGAACCGAAATCCTGCGCGAACATACATAAACAAAAAAAAAACATAACAATCGAATCTATAACCTCTCGACTTGGCGCGCGATTTGGCGGTTTTAATTTAAAATTTCTGGCGGTTTTATTTTGGAGTTTGGGTTAGCGCACTGTTCAGTCGGTTAATGAAATGCAATGTTTTCGAGTTGGAAATATCAATAAACTGAACTAATATTCGGCAATTTCTCCTCTTAATGTGTACGTACACACTTGAACATTGACTTTTTAATTATAGTTTTAAAAATTTAGTTTTTTCATATATGAAAATACTTTAATATTCATGGTGATTCTTGAAAAAAACTTTGAATAAAGTTAAATTATTAATTAGATGATTAGCATTTTATTAGCTAATTAACATGTTTTTCAAACACGATTATATTGTAGCGTCTGGAGTCAACCCCACTGGAGTTCATTCAACTTTCAGTCTATGCCATTTAATTCCTGGAAAGAATTTCCACTTAGAAACTGTTGACACCAAGAGCCAATCAGATCGCTCCAGCACATGAGGCCCACGCAGGGGGCAAGCCAAAAATCATGTGAACAACACGGACTGAAAGGAACTCATTCCCAGCAACCCAGCCATAGTGACAACACCAGCAATCTCTCGTGCTGCTCAACCTAACTGTAATTCCATAGATAACCTTTAAATGTAAATTCTCAACTTCTATAATTACATCATTAAATCTAAGTTGTTTCCTAAATACTATGGCTATCATCTATTTGTCCAACAACATAAATTAAACCTTCTAAACCTTCTGAACAACTGGAGTCAACCATCGCGAGGCCTAACCTAACAACAACGGCTCCCGCACTGATGACGCCGAACCAACTTGGGCCGCCGCAATATGTAGTAATTGATTCATAAGCATAATTTTTGTTGTACATTATTCATTGTATCATTCTTTATTTATGAACTTTTAAAAAGTTTGTAGCTTGTAAAGTTTTTATTTAAAAAAAAAATTTACCTAGAAAATCTTCGCGACTGAAGAATAATAAGTTTTTGCAGATATTATTTAAACGATGTAATAAATAAGTCAATAAAATATATTTCCTCTCTTCCTAAGAATACCATATCATTTTTCAGTCTAGGCAATTTATTTTAAGATTTCGAATGCCATTTTTAACTTAAAATTTGATAAATTAAAAAAATCTTAATTTGTAATAATTATAATTTAAAAGTACATAAATTTTCTTTTATTACTTGGTTGTTAAAAACACTGATATTCTCACAAAATAAGGTTAAAATTTAAAAATAAGAACAATTTAACCATTTGTTGTACAGAACTTCACACTGTTAAAAATATGTACTCAAAAATAAGTAAAATGTACTAATTTTTTATTACATTCTATGCTTATCATGGCTCCGAATACATGAGTTTCAATTTTGAAAAAGACATGTACTCAAAAATAAGCACAATGAATAAAAACAGCAGATGCTAGCCCACGTAGGCTGCCTTCATAAATCACTTTCAATAAATAGCAACAATTGCAAACAAGATGTACTGGGAATCGAACTCATATTCTAAGGCACCGCAGTCCAGTTCTTTATCCGTTGAACTAGTAAGGCGACATGAGGAAGTTATAAACAGTAGACTTGTTTAAAAGGTGCGCCAAAAGAATAGAAAGTAAGGTAATTGAGTTGTAATAACTCTTGTTTCCATTTAAGCAATCGACATCAAATAATGTGGAAAACCATCTTCTAAACAACTATTTTAAGTTTGTCAGGTAGCTTTGTTAACATGGCTTGAACACAACCTGAGATTAGCAATATTAAAGCATACTGCTCATTTTTGTGAAAGTACAGTTGCTTAAATTTGAGTTTATCGTCCCTCATTTACAATTCAATTGTACTCAAAGAAAGGTTCCTGTTTTTATTTTTAAGTACCTTATTTCTTTACAGTGTACGGTTTTTCTAGAGTCTTTGGTATAAATCTTAAAATTTCATTGTAGAATTTGATATTTATTTCGGAATCCGGAGAAAAGTTATCTTTAAAAGACGTTACACATAGACAATTTGAAAATCCCTAAGTTTGAAAATCCCTATACTGTAACAAAAAAGGTACTTAAAAATAAGTTAAGTATCTGAACCTACTCGTTTTTCTCTGAGTACAATTGCATCGTAAATGAGCGATGACGTATTCAAATTTAAGTAACGGTACTGTCTCAAATATGAACAGTGTGATTTAATATAGCTTCTGTTCAAGCCATCTTAACAAAGCGACCTGACAAACTTAAAATAGTTGTTCAAAAGAGGGTTTTCCACATTATTTGATGTCGAATACTTAAATAGAAACTGAATTAATACAACTAAATTATCTTACTTTCCATTCGTTTGGCACACCTTTTTAACAAGTCTTCTGTTTGTAACTTTCTTCCCTTGTTTAACGAATAAAGCTCTGGACTGCGGTGTTTGAGGATCTGGGTTCGATTCCCGGTAAGTCTTGGTTGTAATTGTCGATATTTATTGAAAGTGATTATAAAGGCAGCCTATGTAGGTTAGCTTCTGCTATTTTTACTCATTTTTGAGTGCATGTCTTTTTCAAAATTGAAGTTTATATATTCGGAGCCATGATAAGTATCGAATCCGAATGTACTTAAAAATGAGTTCATTTTACTTATTTTTGTGTACCTATTTTTAACAGTGTATGCCAACTCAATCTTTTGTTAACTTCCTATATTTTACTAACAGAACAAGTCTTTTCCCTTATTTATTCAAGTGTCGAAGTACACCTGATTATCTGAATTACCGTGTATCCACGTCCTTTCATAACACCGGATATTAGAATAGGGTTCATCGCCCCGCTCTTTAATTGCTTGGTCGCATGTTTCCGATAATATCATTGAAGGGTTTATCCCAAGAAGTTATTATCCTCGGTTATTGTGGTTGCTGCTATCCGTACACTACAGGCACTCTAAAAAGGCTCTTAATCCAAATTCAGGCTTACTCAAAGAAATCATCTCTTCAGGTATATCTAATTTAAATTTAATTAACTTTAAGAGGTTACATATTATATTTACAATTCAAGGAAAGTGCGCCTACGAGATTGGCACCTCCTGTTTGAGGTATAGTGTTTAAGTATCTGCCAAGATGGCGACGCTCCAGCGTCATCATCACTTTGCTGCGCAGCATTCTCAGGACATTTTATTGGACGCTTCACGTGCATGGAAGTTTTGCCCACTTGATTTTCCGACAATCATATTTCAAACATTATAATGTAAGGGAAATGTATTTCATTTATTTTACGTTAAATTTAATCAGGCACCGAACCAGTATATATAAATTTGCGTCAGTGCATGTAGAGACAGACCAGAGTTATACATATAAAATGTAACTTGTTAAGAAAATTAACGTAATTTTGCTGTGTGTTAATTAACAATTAATTTTTTGGAATAACGGATGTTTTTGAAAAATGTAAAAAAAACGTATTAGTTTGCACATTGTTTTTAGTGGCATTGATTGGACGAATTAGAAAATAAAACTATAGAATTTATGCCTGTTTATTCGTCAATTATACATGAGAACCAATGAGGATATTTTACTGGTAAATAACTTAAAAGTAAAAATAAATTTTAGTCAATTAATAAATTTTTATCTTTATACTAGCAGGTTCCAGTGGGGCTGATGCTGATAGAAAGTGGCACTTCGGTGTATTTTTGTACCCGATTAATGTTAAATTTTTATCTATGCCCTTATACAAATACAAATATTGACAACCAACAACAGGCTCAAGGTATAACAAGGTTGGTTCAGCAAGTATCTCATAACTATTCCCTTATGATTATCTTTTGTTTTAAAAAGGATATTCTTCGTAGTGAGAATGGTCCTTTTGGCTTGGGGGATATCAAAATTCTAAAGTAATATTTTTTTAAAAATCAATGTTAGGATTCTTCGCATTTTGCTACTTTCTTTATAACTCTCGCCAACCCCACTGCAAGAGAATTCCCTCAACAGCAGTTCTCGTTGTTTGCAAAGATAGATCTTCAAAGCAAATAACCATACGTACTCTATTTGATATCTTTGCTGGGTAATGACATAAATTCTGCAACGAAGTGGCAACCCTTGAACATTTAAACTTACTTTATGTTTTACGTGATATTTTGGCTTTATAGGGAAATTTTCGACAAACAATCCACTTCTAAAAATGTTCACACAAATGATTTAAACGGTTAGCTAGTCACATTTAATTGTAGAACTCTTAATTATCTTTAATTTGCGTACGCCCACCACGACCCGCGGATTAAAACTGAGGTTACAGCGGTTAAACAGTCCATCTTATGTCCAAAATACGAGTCCTCCGACAAACGCAGTAAAAACGCCGGAGGAGGGTGATGATTAGTGACTGATCTAGTCGACGCGGTACACCTTCCTCTCTACACAATATTAATTGTTACACGTGATAAGTGCTGGCATCTTTTATGAGAGAAGTTTGATAAGGTGTGTAACCGACGATTCTAATACAAGCATTCAAATATCTATATCGTTTTGGGGATTCGAACTCAGACCCTCAGAAGATGTAGACAAACTTTAAAAAAAAATGTTTGGGATTTGGAAAATGTTATTTTTATTTTCCAGACGAATTCTTACAATTCATTCCTCCCACCAACGCGGACTTTATTTGTTTCGATGTTTTAATAGGATCCTGTTCACCAGATTTTCAATAATGACAATTCTTGTAATAATTACCAATTTCTCTCTGCAAGAGCTTGAGATACCCACAGTACATACAATGAAATATTTCGTATTCCTTGATCGTCAAGGAATGCCGTGAGAAAATTTTCATTCCACGTATCAAATCAATCTATCAAACCCCTTTTAATACATTCACTCTCAGACTCAATCACATAACACTAAAAATCCCATGCGAAAATTATTTGTTCCTAACACAGAGTTCCTAAAGAAATCAGACGAACCGAATAATTAGTTTATGTATGCAGAATGAATATATATTAGTTCGTAACGTATCAAAGAAAGAAAAAAGATTTGTCAAAACTAGCTAAACCGTTATATTGTGTATTATTATAATCCTTTTAATGTAACCTTGATATTAAAACAAGATATGCATGGAATAAGAATAAAAAATACGTGAGAAAAGGCTTGAAGCCACAATTCAAAGCGCCCTCTAGCGAAGATTAAGATGACTAATGGATTGTAATGCATTATGTGTTCCATTGCATTCATGCCTGACTCTTCATTGTCATCCCGTTGGTGTGTTTAGAAACGAGGATTTTTCGGAGTTGAGCATTTAGTTCTGTTTAGATTCGTTTTTTTGGCACGTTTTAAAAATTGCAATCGTGTATCACCCACGTTTCGTATTTAGGGTAAGTATTTTTTACATTAATTGTTTCTTAATTAAGAATGGTTATGATGATTTTGATTTAAATATGACTAAAATGAATTTAAAATTGTTTTAAAAAAATCTCTCATGTTTGAACTGAGTAGTGTTTTCTCTTTAAAAAATACATGCTTATATTTTATTACCAAAAATTTGCTTTAATGCTTATAGAAGTTCTCAAAAATAGTTTTAAATACCTTGCCGAAAAATTTGAGAATAGAGATTTTCTTGTATTTAGTGTAACGAAGTTTAACTGTTTTGTAAATTATTATCATATTAGAATTATTTTATGTATTAAAATACTATCAACATTTCCGTTGAATTAAAGTGTAATTATTGAAGAAATGTGTAATTTTCACGAGCATTTCCATTTTAGAACTTCGTGTAAATTATTGACGGTGAAAATTACTTAGATTATTACTCTATACTGAAAAAATAAAGTAAACGATTTATTTTAATGAATCTTATTTTATACCTTATTTGCAACGTTTTGATATATATAATTGCAAATTTTGAACGTGCGCTTGTGCTTGTAGAACCCAAACTTTATTAACTTGTTTTCACTGCAAACATTATTGCAATATTTCGAAAAATTCCATGAAAAAATCAACGAAATTGATTGTAAAAATTAGCTCCTAAAATAAAATGTCGAAATATATATCGAAGCATTAGATCACAAATATGTTAAGTGCATATGTTGTGAATTTAAGATTAAGAAAATTCATTTGAATCTTCAAATAGCAATCTATATTGTACCTTTGTTGGAGCAGGCGAAAATCAATTATTTTAATTGATAGAAATCTCTGGTAACTGTTTTTATTCATTATAATAGCATTACTTACTTATCACTCAGGGCAGGTTAACCTGCTCTGAAAAGTTAGTGAATTGTCACTTACCACATCTGGGTACCAAGGCATTGATATATTTTTAAAAGTCAAGTAGGATAGGTTACCGGTAACATGGAGTATTTAAAATTCAGAACCTTAAGTTAAGAAATATTTTTTAAAAAAATTCCAAATAATAGGATTTAAACAGCTGTTTTTAGTGAACTAATTTCATTGGTTGCGTTGGTCCTATTTATCGCATCCTAAAAATCCCCCAATCCAGCCGTCTTTTAAAATTACATACTTCTGACGAATTAACCACACCTTCGGGCAAACTGTTCCATTTATATATTATTCTATTATAAAAATAGTGTTTTCTACCTTCCCGATTAAGCTGTGCTTTATATAACTTGTAACCCGTGACCTCTAGCCCCATTGGCGGTTTTAAATTTAATGCCTTCAACATCACCCGATTTTATAAATTAAAATAGTTAGATAAGTCCTCTTCTCCTAGAGTGTTTAATGTTCTAAGCCTTTCGCTATAGCTTATTCTCGAAGAATCCGGAACCAATTTCATAACCATTTCGGCCTTCAGTATTACCCGATTTTTTTAATGAATCTAATGCAATGTTGGAAAACGAGATGTTACTAATGCAATATTTAAAACAATCTGAATCCACCACTGACAGTCTGCCGCACCTATAGAGGAGCTGCCACTGATCCCCCCTCCCCCTGATTATCAAGACGAAGGGCCAAACGATAATTCCACCGTTCCTCAAATTCCACAGACGTGTCGCACCATACCTCAATCCATCCTGTTTCACTCACCGGAGCGGATAAAAGGGTGGTGGAAGAAGAAGAGCCGGCACGCGTCGTCTGCAGAAAGTGAACTTGAAGTCGAGGAAGTCCCCCCTCCTGCGTCATTGTTACGATTCTCACCTGGTCCACCAGGTACACGAGTGAACTGCCGTTATCCGCAACCGCTGTCTTCGGGCGATGATGGAGAGGACGATTGTCGTTGCTTTTCTCCCTCCAAGGGAGAAGTGTGGTCTCGACATTGTAAACTTCTGGGGATTAGGGTTGCGGAAGTACCTTGTGCTCCAGTAGTTGGTGTTTTTTTCTTAATATTATGGGGACATGAGATCAGTGGTGTGGTTCTGAATCCGTTAATATATTGGATTTGTAATCGTAATGTGGTTACAATGATTATAACTGCAGAAAACCGCGCGCCACTCTGGCGGCTGCTATAGAAACGGATGATTTTACTTAATTCTTGGGGTGTGAAGCAGTCCGAAAAAAAGACGAAAATGCGAATTTAGAACTCTTACTTACCCATCCCTTTCTGATCACATAGTCATCTGACCATGGTTCTAAAATAACGAGGTGCGTGTATGAATGTGTATGTGTTCCCGAGTCTTTCCTTCGGGATAGACCCCAAACCGGCGCCAATAGCCCACTGTTCAGCTCTAGTGCGACGTTAATTAACCAAACCAAACCCCATCCCTTTCACATTCCACCCTCAGGATTAAATAAAATCTCCGTTTCTATGACAACGACAGAATTCTGTCGATAGTCTTTATCGTGATGAGAGGACAGTAGTTTATTGCTTATTTATTAATAAAAATTGTTGTGATACTTAAATAATTAAGTATTTTGTAATAATAAAACTGCAGGGGCCTTGTGATGTTTGTACGCACTAATCTAAGAAATAGAACGATACGATTTTAATAAGACTTGGTAAAAATTATAAGAGTGGCAAAATTATAAGAATTTTTCAAGTGATCCAAAGAGCATTCCTTTGACGAACGCGATTCGAAAACTGACATGCATCATGAACATGTTGAAACATGAAAGTAATTTGACTGGATAAATTAATTAGTAGAAATTAAAAAAATATATATTGATTTAAAAAATATATTTATTAGTACATTTATTTTTAACTTTTTCACTTTAAAAAAAATATATTTTGGGACCCCTTTGGGACCCTGGGCAAATGCCCCGAATACCCTGCCGTAAATCAGTCTCTACCCGAACCGAATACCCCCGAAGCTTCGCGAGCTTTTGTATGGTTGAGCAGGTAACAACCACACGAAATACCTGAAGAGCGAAAGGAAATTAAAGAACAAATGCACATTGCGGCGTCCTGGAAGTGCGTCACACAAAAAACTGGCCCACAAAAAAAACCCTCCCCACTTGTAAAGGGAAGCATAATGGAAAAGCCGGATATCCGACAACTCTTTTTCCTTCTCATCTTTCATTTATATCCAGTTCTCCGGGAAATGTTTCTAGGTGAATCGCCATGTTTCGTGTATTTTCGGTGAGTGCAAATTACCAAGTTTCTGCTGTATTTAAACTGCGCAATGCTTAAGCTGTTTAGGATGGTTGTACACGTAAGTTTTACTCTTTGATGTAGAATTGGATTATTCCTTTGAAATGGATTGTAGTCGTTTGTTTAATGTATTATTTGTTTGTTTAAAGTATGTAAAACCTATACTCGTTCTCATTCTATTATATTTTAGGGGCATATGTCGTCATTTTTTGTTATAGTATTTTTTGGTTGTCCTATATATGAAATAAGAGTATGGCAACCAAGGCCGAATTTAGGCATAGATTACATAGGCGTAGCATAGGGCTCCTCGTCATTAAGGGGCCCGCACCACACACCACCTAATGAAAAATAGAATACTACAATACTTTTATGATGGAGAAAAATTATATTTTCTTTAAAAGATTTGTACAATATAAATATACCCTAACACTTTTATGTTCTTTAAAAAAAAAATATGTTGTAGCATTGTTTAATATAGTATTGTTTTACTTTTTTTGGGGGGTTGAGGGGAAATCTGTTGATTTTTTTTTTTTTACATTCTTATTTCGCTTAGAGCCATTTGAGGATAATTCAAAGACGAGTGCAATATTTTATTATCATTTTCATAAATTCCGAAATGCCACCGTACCTTGAGATTCCTTGAAACCATTGGCACTTCGTAATATATTGGAAATTTACAGAAAACAGTGTATCCCAATTTCATATGTACACTAAAAAATGATTTAATTTGCAGTTTTCAGTTCCGGAATACAGATTTTTTTTAAAAATTCCGATCCCCATCCGCTTTGTTTCACTGGGGGTATTCCGTTCCCCTCCCTCCTCCCCTGCATCGTGGGGGGGGGGGTACAATATATTCAGCCTATAGGCGCCTACTAACTTTAAATCCGGCACTGATGACAACGTTCGAATCAACAATGACTTGTTTATCAAGTGTTTATACATTCATTTATCATTCTCATTAACAGACGTATGCTATATGCTCTGATTAAATATTTTGTCAAACTGATGAAATTCATTTTGTCGTTTATTTTAATGAAATTTATTTCGTTAAAAATGAGAACGATGATAAATAATTCACCGTCGACGAACCTCGAACCTCCCGTTCCAAAGTCCAACGCTCTATCCATTCCAAAAAAATTTTAGAAAAACTCCCAGAATTTATTAAATAAATATTTTAATTTCCCTAACAATTCCTGGTTTTCCCTGTTTTTCAGCTGCGTGGAAACCCTAAAATTCGTCACTTATACAGCATCGAAGACAGTACAGAAAAAAAATCTAAACACCCGATGTCAGACCCGTAAAAAAAATTAAAATATGACGTTATATACTTAATTTTTTTAATATTTTTGCATAAACGCATATGGATTTACACATTTTCTTCGATGCTACATGAATCCGTTTTACGGGCCTGTCTGATGAAGCACTTACACAAAACTATTTCTAGCGTATTAAAAAGAAGCCGTTGTAGAAGAATAGGAAGAACTTCGGACATCCTTTTTGCCGCCAGGTGTTTTTTCCTCCCCGCAGCACTATACGCAGATGATGTTCTAAACCAGTGGTTCCCAAACTATTTTGGTTGTGGAACCCAAAATTTGTTGCCAATGATCGCGGAACCCTGAATATTTTTTAATCAACGACTTTTCAAAATATAATATCTGATATTATATGAAACAAGTATTATTTTGGTATTTCAGATTTTATTGAATTAAGCAAAACTGAAGAAAAAAAAATTCATCATATAAATAATTAATAAAAATACAAAACATAAACTAAAATAAACGGAAAATCTTTAATGTGAAGAATGCATCTGCTTCTTTGATTCCCTGATCCTCTTAAAATTGGGCGTTAGGTTTGATAACTGAATTCGCATATCTGGTGCAGCATCAAGTCTGTTACGATATTTGGTTTTTGTCGCAACATATTTTGAAAACCCAGATTCACACAAATAAGTGGTTGCAAACGGCAATAGAATTCGAATAGCCTGTTTTGCTAAATTTGGATATTCATCGAATACATCTGACCAGAATATTGTTAATGAAACTGTTCTAAATTTGGCTTCTAATTGTGTATCCGAACTCAATGCAATCAAATTTTCATAATCCATGGAATGGTAAACTTTCCGAGGAAAATATGAATATATTAAACACCATTCTTATTTTTTTTTTTAATCAAATAAAAATTGTCACGCGGAACCCCTATTTTTTTTCGTGGAACCCCAGGGTTCCACGGAACCCACTTTGGGAACCACTGTTCTAAACTATTAAAAGGTAGAAAGTAACCTCACTATGAAACGACAGCGGTGTTTTTGAATCGTTATGTTAATTATAAATAAATCTTCGGGATAAACCGCGTTTTAAATCAAAAAAGAAGTAGAACAAAACTTTCTTTAAAAAATTGGCAAAAATATTTCTTATTTGGATTCAGAATTTTATGAATATGTTTAACTAGCTGTACCCGCACGTGTAAAGAAGAAGGGATGTTTTAACTGTAAAATAGTTGAGCGGGTAAACAACAAAAAGAAACCATTAATTTTTTTAAAGATAAATAAAAAGACTGAATTATAGGTAAAGGAAGAAAAAAAAAACCTTTATTAAAAAATGTATAATCCCGATTTACGACAGAATTTTTTTTGTTAAAATTTCATGCTTAATATATAAATATTTAATTTTTTTAAATTGCGAACACTTACCGACTAGAAAGAAATCACAAAACGACGATAGGTCAATAAAAGAGAAAAAGCATTTTTATTGCCATGCACTCTTATAAACGACATTCTTTGAATAATAATCCAATGCAATCGTCATAATTACAAAAAATTCACATGACATTAAAATTTTTAAATGGTAATAATTTATCCTTATTTATGCCCAACTATTTCGCTTATACTTTAAACAAGTCGCTTAGCTTTAGTGGCAACAAACAAAGTAGTTAAATATAACAAAAAGAAGGGTTTATTACGCCAAAGTAGTTATTATTTTAAGCAGCCAAACAATGACCATTGCCAAACAAGTTGAGAAACAAACTGTTTTTCAAGTACCATTTTGTCTTTTCAATATTTTACTTGTCAGATCTCCCAAAAGTTAGCGGTGAAATAAATAATATATTAAACGCCGAAATATTGCGAATATTTCTTTTATAACGCATGAATTTAGCTTTTGTCGAATGTTTAATTAATCATAAACTCTTTTAAGTTATAAAAGATCTTCGAAAGAACAGCTACTGTTTTCCTTCCCGATCAAAATTGCATAGAGGGAAGTTAAAAGAATACAACTTTTGTTGCCTCAGGGGTGTAACGGCACGACGAGATGGGTTTCAAGGGTGCTGCTGTTCAATTGAGCGGAACTTTCCCCCCCATTCCTACCTCATACTACGGACAAAAGAAACGCGATGCAATTGCGCAACTTTTGGATATGCCGCCTGAGGGTTTTTTAGTTTCGCTCGGCCTTTAAACTAAAACCATTTGTTGTCGTTTCACGTGTTGACAGTCCAGTGCGTAGTTTAAGGAATCTTTACTGGGTGACAAGAATTAATTTCTTTTCAGGCATCTGGCTCAATAATAATAACAATTAAAAAATTTCTAAAAATTTTATTTCTTGTCACGATGATTAGTAAAACGTCGTATTTGTCATTTGAAACTTGAGTCAGTGATGACTATGTGAATGTAATTGGTGCAGTATTGTGAAGGAAAAGTAAAGTCTACAGTTCCGATTATGCTAACTTTATTACCAAAATAAAGTCGCTTTTTAATTTGTATTCGTAATACTGAAAATTTTATTAAGATGTCTTCGAAATTAAAATTAAAAGTATTAAACAATTTTACGTCCCACCTAAAAATATAATGTAAATCAGAAAAATAAGCAACGGTCTTACGTTTATAATTAATTCTGGAAAAAATTATTTATGATTGATTGATTTATGAAAATCAATTAATTATAAATTTATATTATTTTAAAAATTTATTTATGATTTGTTGATCCATCTATTAAGAGCCTTAAAATGCCTTAGTGTGTCGGTTTCAAAATGTGAACTATTGTATTTTGTGTCGCTATTAACGTACTTATTTTACGGTTTTTTTCACTGGGCTACAAAACAGTTTCATTAGGCGACATAAATGTCCCCCAGTTCCAATATTAAAATTTGTTCTGTGGCACACTTCGAGTATGGATCCTTTGTAGTAGAGGAGTCATGACTTCACACTGGCTAACATCAAAGTGAAGCAAACATGTATGGCCTTAGACACGTGGTTAATTACGTCATTCCATTCATAAATTTTCACTGTTACACATTTCCCAATTCATCAGCCAATCGCGAGTATTTTTTAATTCATAATTTTGAAGAGATAGCACGTGATATGGACCTTTCGCTCTGAGCTTCACGGTTAAGACGTCATATTCTCTCTACTACAGACCATTCATGCTCGAAAGTGGCACACATCTCCTCGTTTCCTATAAACTTACCGATTTCTACTCCATTCAATTATTTTTTGGTTAAAACAATGAATGCTAGGCTACATTTATAATTATAAGTTAGATTTATACATATTTTTACTATTAAGTATGTAGTAATAAAAAATAAATTACCCCCCAAAAAAACTGAGTGAGTTTTTTTTATCAAGCCATTCAACTTTTTCGTACTGATCAAATACTGATTTAGTTTAGCCCTACAACAAAGTTAATTTTAGTTAAACATGTCAGCCCTTTTTTAAAAGCCAAAAAATTTAACAGTAAGTGAATTAACCAGTGTTGTACAACATGGTTGAGTGTGCAAAATAATTGTCAAAAATTCGGGGATTTTGAGAGGTTTTGGTGGTTAGTGGACTGTAACGTGAAAGCAAAATAAAGTAACTTATACCTATTTTTCATTTATTTTTTCCCACATTCATATTCAAAGTCAAACAGCGTGCAATTGTTATCAATATTAATATAATGGTGTCGTATTGAAAGCAATGACATTTGGCTAATGCCTCGTACAAAAAAAGAAAAGGCTCGATCGATTTTTACGGGAGCTTTGTGAAAATCCAGTTTGAGAGGTGGAAGTTTGTAAACGTTGGGTTCTTTGTCGTTATTGTACCTGCCACCTGTTGTATTTTTTCACTCAAGCAATTCCGATTTTTTTACCTTTTAATCTAATGGAGAATGGTGTATAAAACAAAAAAAAATACTAGTTTCCCAAAGAATTCAAATGAATTCAACCTTTAAAACCAAAATGTCGGTCAAGTGCTCGTTGGAAATTCGTATTCCTACTGTAAACAGTGTCATCCTCGAAAATTAAAATTAAACTGTTTCCAGACTTCTTATATAAGTATTATAAATAATCAGTAACTCTACCTGTTATCATTTCAAAATACTTGGATGTAAGAGTATTTTCCATAATTTATTGTAGAAATAGTTGATGGATATTAAACATAATTGTTCTAAAAATAATCATGGTCTACGATATTTCGGGCATATACAAAAATCCGTTTGCTACATTTGGTTGGGAATCAATTGGTACATGAATCCTCTTTCCTGTTGTAATGGAAAAGGTTGGGGTACAAAATTCACTCCGCCAAGGCATTAACTCCCACTCCGCCAACACACTCATTTGGCGGCAAATTAATGCCGCCAAATATGATGAGTGTGCTTTTACACGTACACGCAAATTCGTAGTTCGAAATCAGCAATAATTCTTGATATAGGCCTTAAGTTAAGTAAGCCATTGCTAAAATGACGTCAGGTAATTTTTCATTTCGTATCTCTCATTGGTTTAATCTACATTAAGTTTAGTTCCACCTTCTTTTTCAAATAACATGGATATTTCGGTGTTGGAAATGGTAAAACTGGGCTTTCCATGTTAAATCCACATGACGGATACAAACGTGCAATATCCGTTTATCCGCATATCCTCCAGTTTTTCCAGTAGTACAAATAATATAAAAGTTTATATAAAATCTCTATTTTGAAACAATTTTCAAATTTAAAGCATTAGGGGACTTTTGAAAATCTTCTCAATTGACATAATTGACATAATTTTTTTTTTTAATTTAAAAAGAGGTATTTGTGTTGGAAAAATAAATTACACTTTTCTGCAGTGAAAACAAACCTACAGATTCGAAATTTTGCTTATCCGTTAGAGGTTTAAAGTTGGCGATGAAAATTGTTTTCTACCTCGCACATAATTATTCTTAAATTTTACCGGAAGAAAAATAAATGAATTATATCATAGGTTTATTGTGTTGTATAAAATACCTTAACGTTTAAACAATAAATCTAGGTCGGAATTTGCAGTAAAAAAATATTGATGTATTATTATGTTACATATAATATTCGCTGTGTTTTTTATTATATTAGCATAATTATTGGTAGCTATATTTAAGATTGCACATCATAATTACTAATTTCGCTAAATTTATAATTTTTTTTACGTGTAATGTCTTTAAAATCAGTTTTGGCAGATTGACAGCGACAAATCATTTTAGCGACTTTTTCAGAAACTTCCACTTTAAGTGGCAAACTGAAGAAATATATAGGAAAATACATAATTAAAATATTTAATTGAATTTATTTTAATTTGCAAATAATACTTGAAATTAAAAATAAATATTTTTTTATTGTTGTTACTTAATCAACAAACCAGCTACAATATACTACAAAAATTTTAAAACTTTAAAACACTAATATTTATGAAGGCGCAAATTTATTGCTTTATGCATTTTTTTTACGCTGACTGCAACGGTTCATCGAGCATTTATCACATTTTTCAGATTCTTCGCATTTTCTTTTCAAGTTATTTCTTACTATTTGGGTTAATTGGCCCCTTGGGAATATCAAAAGCTAGAATTAATCTCATTATGTCCTCCTTAGTTAAAATGGAGTAATCGCGCAAACCAGTCATAGATTAAAGTAACTTAACTTAATTAGTTCTTTATATAAAATTAGAAAAACTTCGCTTTGGTGCGAAGCTGAGGAGATGATGAGACCTATTATGATCTAACAAATGATATTTTCAGAAGCGTCGTTATTTATATCGACACTATTCAAGTATTGGTACAAATCCACTGTAATTTCAACATATTTACCAAAGTTTTTTTCAATAAGATATTTATGTTTCAACGGGAAAACTAACTGAAAATCTGACATTCGGAGATGTATATATGATAACGGGAATTCTAGCGGGAAATATATTATTTATATAATAATTTTCAATTTCTTTGAGTAACCTACTTTAATACTATATTGTTTGTGGCAGTGGTTCTCAAACGGTGGCTCGTTGTCCAGTGGGGCACCGCGGGTCGACGTTAAGGGGTCCGCGGGGTCGGCAATAGCCAAATTGCGGTCGAAGTGAGCCGGGTTACCATATTCTCAAAGAAGAACACAATTGTTTATCGCCCAGACAAAAGGTTGCCATGGGCCGCAATTAGAACTTTCCGGCCGGGTCACAAAGGAAAAATCATTAAGATGCTTTGATCGGTCATCATTGGTTACTTTTCTGAAAAAGCGATATTCGCAACGCTAACACGTTCTTGGCAGAAAAAACAAACCTGAAAAATAATAAACATGAAAAACAAATATCGTAACTGATTAAATGATTTCAGAGTGAAAATATCAAGCTTGGACGAGATTTTGAGCCAAAAAAAAATTTCACTCAATCCCAAACAGTTTGAAAATCAGTGTAGTAACCAACTTCAGTGACTATTAGAATGTTTCCATGAGTTTAAATGAGTGTTAGATGTTCAATTAAATAGACTAAAAGTAGTTAGACTTTCGATTGGGGTGTTATCTTTTCTTTGGGTAAAATTGTCCAGAAAGCTAGGCGACTTCTCATGAGCATATACGGAAAAAGAGGTCACCGGTCATATTTTAGTATCAACTAGGAGTTTGTGACTTAATGCTAATTGGGAAACGCTGGTATATAGGGTTTGCACATATTTCAATCGCAACGGAGGTTGAGGGATTCGTTAATTCTAACGATAGGAGAGAGTTACAAGCAATCCAGAATTCCACCACTTGCGCTAGTAGCCCCATGGATCGGCGTGTGTCGATTATTCGGAGCTCAGTTAAAAAAAAACGTGAGATCGATCTGTAAAACAAATTTCCGTCTTACGAACAAATATATATATATAAAATATAGTTAAGAATGACGACTGGGTGTAAAAATACGGTCGTTAAACTGAATTATTTTTATAAGAAGTTAGGTGTCAATTAGGGTCGTTAAAATGAAATTTTTAGGCGCAAAATACGACTAACGACCGCTCATTTCGAACCCTGTACATGACGCATTAAAAAAAATTAAAATACTAGATTTTTTAAGAAATATTTTCTAATTAACCTAAAAAGTACCACCCTCTATACGACAACCTCTTTCTAGAAGGTGTCCCACAACACCTTAACCACAACAAATCATCAGAAGTCTAAACCTTGCTTCTCCGTATATTTGTCTACACACGCCCAACACGTCATGAAAGAAAAAAAAAAGGGGGGGGGGGGGGGATAACGAAACCGATTTCACTTCTATATAAAAAGGGGGTAGGGGGGATTGTTAGGAACACGCGCACGCGTTCGAAATCGTGCAGGGGTCGCGTGGCAGATGTGGAACGTCAGTTGGGGGAGAAGAGCAGATGTCCGAGAGAGAGAGGATCGGGGAGCAAAAAGCGACAGCGGCATTTCATCAAATGGAACGGAATGGGACAGAAGGGATCTAAATCCAAGGGATCGGCGACGAAGCCCAAGAGGCCGAGCTCTGAGGTGAGTGCGGACCGTTATTTTATGCGTTCTGTTATGGGGGAGGGGGGGGGGGGGGTGATTGGGATGCGTAGCGATGGTCGTTGGGGATCGTTTGGCGGAGGAATTTATTTGCGTCCACCGGGATCGTTTGGTGAACGAAATTTGTGGGAATTAATTTTAACTCTGGGGATGTTTGTGTTGCTGTATTATTATTTTTTTTGGAATGAAAATAAATTTAGTTATTTAATTCAATTTTTTTAATGTTTAATTTAGTGATGAGTGTCGTATAAAGTGGTTCTGAAATATGCATTTGATTAATGAAATTAATATATTAAGAATACCTTTATGAAGAGAAGTCATATATAAATATTATGCTAAATTTATAGTGCATAAATTATAAAACTGCGATCGTTTGGTGAACGGAATTTGTGGGGATTAATTTTAACTCTGGGGGTGTTTGCGTTGCTGTATTATTATTTTTTTGGAATGCAAATAAATATAACTATTTAATTCAATTTTTTAATGTTTAATTTAGGGATGAGTGTCGTATAAAGTGGTTCTTAAATATGCATATGATTAATGAAATTAATATATTATGAATACCTTTGCGAAGAGAAATTATATATAAATATTATGCAAAATTTATAGTGCATAAATTATAAAACCGCAATCGTTTGGTGAAGGAATTTGTGGGGATTAATTTTAACTCTGGGGATGTTTGTATTGCTGTATTATTATTATTTTTTGGAATGCAAATAAATGTATTTATTTAAGTCAATTTTTTAATGTTTAATTGAGTGATGAGTGTCGTATAAAGTACTTTTTAAATATGCGTATGATTAATGAAATTAATATATTAAAAGATTACCTTTGCGAAGAGAAGTTATATATAAATATTATTCTAAATTTATAGTGCATAAATTATAAAACCACGATCGTTTGGTGAACGGAATTAGTGGGGATTAATTTTAACTCTGGGGATGTTTGCGTTGCTGTATTATTATTTTTTTGGAATGCAAATAAATTTAAGTATTTAATTCAATTTTTTTAATGTTTAATTTAGTGATGAGTGTCGTATAAAGTACTTCTTAAATATGCATTTGATTAATGAAATTAATATATTAAGAATACCTTTATGAAGAAAAGTTATATATAAATATTAGGAAAAATTTATAGTGTATAAATTAAAAAACCACGATCGTTTGGTGAACGGAATTTGTGGGGATTAATTTTAACTCTGGGGATGTTTGTGTTGCTGTATTATTATTTTTTTGGAATGCAAATAAATTTAATTATTTAAGTTAATTTTTTAATGTTTAATTTAGTGATGAGTGTCCTTTAAGATACTTCTTAAATATGCATTTGATTAATGAAATTAATATATTAAGAATACCTTTATGAAGAGAAGTTATATATAAATATTATGCAAAATTTATATTGCATAAATTGTAAAACTTTCTAGAAAAGTATTTTCGGATGTTATATAAAGCAGTCAGGAAAACGTATTCAATTCATTAAAATTTATTAGTAAGTATGCATTTAAATTAGTACATTAATAAAATAATTATTTGTTTGAGAATAACCTGAATTATCATTATGCACGTTAGACCCGGGCCTTAAAGGGGTGTCTCGTTGTCCAGAGCCTAGGAAAGGCCCGTGCATAATGGTAAGACGGGGTGCATTAATTTGCACTTAATTGCGCAAAACTTTCATTACTCTAAAAAAAAATACGTTATTATTATTGCAATTTTTCATAACCATTCAACAGTTTTGAAAAACGTTATTTCATTGCTGATAGCCTATAAAAGATTTTTAAATGAAAATGAAACTTAAATTGCAATGTTTTATTTATTATTTTTCAAGTCTATTTTTTACCAGAGAGACTCTCATTAGGGATGTTGTTCCTATAATTATTACATTTATAAATAAATGCTTAAGAGAGGATGTATACGAATATTACACAGCATCTAAATTTGCATAATACTCGTTTGCATAAATTGTAACATTCAGAATATTTTTTTTAATCATATAAAGTAGTTTGCAAAATGCATTTAATTCATTAAAAGAATTTGTTCGAAAAAAAATATAGTTTTTTTTTATATAAGATATACATAAAAATATCGTTGGCTTAGAATGAAAACCTCGAAACTTCACACCACAGTTTTAGCAGCCATAGCAAACGTTGCCTGGTGACGAAATTCAAGCAAATCTATTCTAAATGCGAATTTTTTTAAAAACAATAAGTAATCGTAATGTCTGACTTTGGATTTCGTCGCCAATCAGCTTTCGCTACGGCTGCTATATCTTTGGTTTGAAGTTACGAGGTTTTCATTATAAGCCGAGTTGCAAACTAGTGCAAATGCATAGTTATGCATTTGCACTATTTAAAACGTTCTTGGGAAAAATATTTTTTACATTAAATTAATTTGCTTTTAAAAATGTATTTTATTGATTCAATTACTTCATTTGAAAGTTAAATAAGTTTTATTTGCATTTTTTATACATTCCTATATATGGAACTCGGAGAAATAAGTATTTAACTCTTCTAATATATATTAAAATAGCGTATTAAATACAAACGGGCATTATACATCTTTGAATTCTTAAAGCGGTAAGCCATTTATTATAAGCTTCATTTAAAGATACGTTAAATCAAATGCTGAAAGTTTATCATAAGCCTGATTGAGTATCATTGCACTGATTTTAAACCGATAAAACCCTTGTTGAATCGAATGTTTTTATTCCATCGAATTCTTTAGATTCAGATTCATTCTAAAAATCCCGTCAGCCTATATACGCACCGGTGAAGAAGTTCATTGTGTTTCGTATCCGCAAAACAACTTTAAAAAAAAAAAAGTTTCATGTAATTAAAAAAAAAGGTTTTATGTAAAATTTTTTTTAAAAATGTCTCATTTTAAACTCCAATATTTATAAAATACAAATATTCTATGATGCGAGACAAAAAGGAATTCAGTTTCGAAGGTTCCACTGGAAAACCCATGAAACTTTTCTTTGAAATAGAGACCTCAGTCGTCCTATTTTTGGCACAGGGGCGTACTTACGAGGGTGGGGTGAAAAGTTTCCGGCCTGGTGAACAAAAAAAACTTTTATATTATTATTATTTTGTTTTTCAACATAATCTGTATCAAGTAAAATGCATTTTTCATAACGGTGCTCTAATGCAGTGATACCATTTTTGTAGAACGGTTTGTCGAGTCCTTCAAAATACGCCTTTACAACATTGATGATTTCCTCGTTCATCCCAAATCTATTACCTTTAAGCCATGTTTTGAGGTTGGAAAACAGATGATAGTCGCTGGGAACTAAATCTGGTGAATACGCTGGATAGGATAACAATTTGAACTTCAATTAGTTGATTTTAGTCATTGCAATGACTGACGAATGAGCAGGTGCATTCCCAGCAAAAAAAGTCAGCATAAAACCTTCATCAAAATTTTTTAAATTGAAGGTTTTATGCAGGAAAACTGCAGTTTTTTTGAAGATCTATAAAATTAAAGGTTTTTGTTTCAATGTCCTTCATAAAAACCTCAAAAAACCTTCATAAAAACCTGTAAAAAACCTTCAATTTCTAATCATGAAGGTAAAATGCAGATATTTTAAAGGTTTTATACAGGAAAATTAAAAACTTAAAAAAAAACTGCAGTTTTTTGTTTCAATATCCTTTATAAAACCTTCAAAAAAACCTTAAGTTTTAACAATTTTGATGAAGGTTTCATGCTGACTTTTTTTGATGGGTTGTCATGGTGAAACAAGACATTTTTCTTTGCCAAATGAGATCCTTTTTTCCTTCACTTCGTCAATCAAACGATTTAATAACTCTGCGTTTTATCCTTCTCAAGGTAATCAATGAAAATAATACCCTTTGAATCCCAAAAAACAGTCACCATAACCTTATTTGCTGATAAAACTGTTTTTGTATTCCTTAGGGTTGGTTCACCTGTTCCAGCTTCCAGTCCATTGTTTTGACTGTCGTTTACTTTCTGGAGTGTAATGGTGCACCCAAGTTTCATCAACAGTTATTAATCGACGCAAAAATTTGCTGGGAATTCGCTTGTATAGCGCCAAATTCTCGGTCGAAACAGGCTTTCGATGCAACTTTTGTCGATAGTTAGCAAACGCGGCACCCACCTAGCACAGAACTTGTCCATGCACAAATGTTGATGTAAAATATTGCGTACACGTTCAGTTGACAGTCCAGTAGTCTCAGCTATCTCACTCACTTTCAATCTCCGTTCCTGTGCTACGATTTTAAGAATTTTCTCTAGCATTTACGCAGTTGTACCCTCAACGGGACGTCCTGAGCATGGTTCATCATCAGTGCTCATGCGACCTTTCTTAAATTCAGAAACTCGCTTTTTGACTGTTGAATATGATGGAGAAGAGTCTTTTAGTGTTGAATCCATTTCTTGTTTGATTGAAGTGTAGGTTAATCCTTTTAAATAGAAATATTTGATGACCGCACGCTTCTCCAATGTTTCCATTTTCACTTAAGCATGCGAGGCGTCTTCTTCAATAGGCCACCAAACATATACTAACAGAGCAATTGACCTGAAAGTTATTATATAAGCCAGTCAGGTTTTTTACTGTCCAACACGAGTCAAAAATGAGACCTGCTGGCGCTATTTCTGGGTCAAGCCGGAAACTTTTCACCCCACCCTCGTACATTGTACAAGGTGGTGAAATGATAAGAACGATTATAGTTTATTAAAATAACTTTAAAGTTTAGAATGATATGCATGTCTATGATACATAATAAAGGGAGTTTAAGAATTATCTTTACAACTTTGACGCGACGACAACGCATTTGGCCGTGACGATTCATAAAGTGGCCGAGTTGGCCAGCTAATTCCAGATTGCGTCCCATTAGTAACCCTAATTTAGGGCGATTAAAATGTTGTTCTTTTTTGAGAATATGATAACTCAAAACCTACTTCGAACACAATCTGCATATTCCCATTTGATCTGCTTGCATTCGTCTTCTCTATATTTGATGTTACTTTTTAGCCCTGACAGTAACACAGTTGTGAATTTGATATTTTTAATCATATTTTATACATGAAACTAAATATACCCACGTTGATCCGACGACATTGTGCTCACGATTGTATTTCATGAAATGCCAGAGCAGAATTGAGCTTGAACATCATGGAGCTTCGAGCATGAATGGACTGTAGTAGAGCGAATATGACGTCATAATCGTGAAACCAACATCTCAGACCGAATGGCCTCAGACACGTGACTTCTTTTCAAAATTATGAATTAAAAAATACTAGCGATTGGCTGATGAATTGGGAAATGCGTAACAGTGAAAATTTATGAATGGAATGACGTATTTAAACACGTGTCTGAGGCCATACATGTTGGCCTCACTTTGATGTTAGCGAGATTACAAAGATATGTTTTCTCTACTATAAAGGATCCATGCTCGAAGTTAAGGAGGGTGAGCTAGTAGAAAGGGGGGTTCTTACAGATCACAAGCCTCGGAGGACTTGGGTGTTATTTTCAGTGTTCCTAACCACGTGTTTCCTTTTCCAGGGCTGTGCATCCCCTCTGAACAACGCCACCTACTGGGAGGCGGAGGAGGACCCCGACTGGGACAACTGCGTGATGGTGGTGGCAACGCAGAAGGCGAGGCGTCGCTACCCCACGCTCCCCTCTACCTGCAGCCAGGACTCCCTTGCGAGGTCCCTGCACAAGGAGGTGGACTACTCGCCCCTCAACGTGAGCAGGAGGTCCCCGGACTACCACTGCAGTGTCCCCCTGGGTCCGGACAGCAGGTACCCCAACAGCACTCCCGGACAGAGGAAGCGGCAGAACACGCTGCTGGACACCGGGTGGCACGCATGCTTCAAGAACAACAACTACGTGTTCGTGAGGAACACGAACGCCCCTCACGAAGGGCAGGTGAGGGTGCACTGTTAAAAATAAATACTCAAAAATTAGCAAAATTTACTCATTTTTGAGTATATTCGATGCTTTTAATGGCTCCGAATAAATAGGTTTCAGTTTTGAAAAATATATGTACTCAAAATTGAGTACAATAAGTAAAAATAAATAAAAAGAATAGATGCTGGCCTACATAGGCTGCCGTCATATATCAGTTCCAATAAATGTCGACAATTACAACCGACTTACCGGAAATTGAATCCAGATCCTCAGGGACCGCAGTCCAGAGCATTATCCGAAGAAGTTATAAACTGAAGACATGTTAAAAGGGGAGGGTGGAGAATGGGAAGTAAGATGATTGAGTTGTAATAACTCAGTTTCCATTTATGCAAATCGACATCAAATAATGTCGAAAACCATCATCTGAACAACTATTTTAAGTTTGTCAGGTCGCTTTGTTAAAATGGCTTGAACAGAAGCTGAGAAGAGCGATATTAAATCACACTGCTCATTATTGGTTACTAACGTACAATTACTTCAATTTGAGTACGTCATCACTCATTTACGATGCAATTGTACTCAAAGTAAAACGAGTAGGTTCAGGTACTCATTTTTAAGTACCTTTTTTTTTACAGTTTGGTGAATTTAAAAATTAGGCACTTTTTTGGATAAACTGGAGATTTGGGTGGGGTTCAATAAAGTAGTCGCGGTTCAAGGTAAGAACGCCTCATTCCTCATACAACACATTTATTTTTAATTCTCAGACAATGATAAGGTTGGATGGAAGACTAGGACTCGCCTAAAAATTTAGTGTACCAAATCAAATATTTGTTAGAAAATCAAATGTCGACCGAAATATTTTTTAGTTTTGACAACATTATTACTTGAAAATTTTTCCTGAAAAAATAACTCTACAACAAAAAAAGAAATACACCCCAAAACCCATATTTCGAAGTGTTCACAATGATATGAAATTTCTTTTCTGCAATTTTTACATTTCCTGTTCCTCACTGTAGCCCTATCCCACAAACCGTAACATTTATCACAAAAAATATATGAGTCACATGTTCACCTGCTTTTGTATTTTATTGATTACCATTATAGCCATTGTCATTCGCTCCATTTTCCATTAGAATTCTGTTCTATGCAACAGAGAGGAGCACTGGAGCGGTAAATTTGTTACTCCATTCACCAGTCCCTTCCATTGGAAAATAACGCAAACTTTGGGACTCGTTTCAGTACTTTAAATATGTTTGCAACTTACTTAACCCAGAGCATATTTTCACATATGTTGCAATTCGTTATGTCAATGAGTAGTTGCTTATTAAATAATTCATTTTTGTTTGGAAATGAATCTGTGTTTTAAGTTTTTTTTTAAATTGCAATTTTCTAATATTGCCAAATAAAAACTTATGTTAGATTCACTAATGTACCAAATTTCTAAACTTGAGGTATATCACTATTTTGCAGTTTTCGAGTGCTATTTCAGGCAAGAAAATAAAATCGAAACTGTTATATATCCTCTACAAAATAATGAACTATAGAAATGTAATAAAATTTAATAAATGGGTGTCAACGAAGTTATTTTATTTAAATTTAATATATAATTTAATTAAAATAGATAAATATACATAACATCAAATTCAGACTTAAATTTCAACAGAAATAATTGACATCTACCCATTTTCACGAAAATTTGGCAAATTCCTTAGTGCAAATAATGCTGTGCCTTAGTGTCCAATTATGTCGCTAATGCTATGTGTCCCCTTCTTCAGTTTCATAATAATTTGATAGATATATTATTTCGAAGACCAGATAAACTTTATATTTTACCCTATTTTTGTGAAAGAACTATAATTTACGACAAGAGCCAACTTTGCTTTCTAAATATCTTAAGCCTTGCCCTGTCTTCTAGTTAGGGGATAAGTGGAAGGAGAACAATGATTCCGACGTCACCTTCATTATATCTACTTCGAAACCAGTGCAGGACGAGAAAGATGGGAAGCTGGTGGTCTCGCTGCACGACCCCAAGCCGAAGATGAGGAGGCGCACCACGCCTACTCCGCCTAAAAAGGAAGACAACTCAACGACCAGGACACTGAAATCGAAAGAGCCCGGATCGACTGGGTCAAGAAATAAAAGGTAATTCAACGATTTTTTTAAAACGAATATTCCTTTTTGTGCATTTTTTTCTGGAAGATATATTTCTTTTTATTTATAAATAAAGTTATTTTCCCTCTTAAAATATTTTATTTAGCATGGAGTTCGCTCTCTGATACGAGATAGTTTTCCCACGCTACCAAATTTGATTAAAGAATAACATACGGCAGCTGTTCCCAATTAGCATTAAGCCACGGACACATATCAAAAACTAAAATGGGATCGGGGACCCCTTTTTCCCTATATGCTCATGGAAGTCTCCTCGCTTTTTGGGCACGTGTACGTTTCAATTTTGTTTGAACTTAAAAATGAAAGAAAGATGAAGAATATGAAATTAATTTTTATAATTTCTTTTAATTCTACACAGCTTTTACTAAGAATAAGGGCACAAATTTACGCAATAAATACATAAAAAAGATAACACCACAATCAGAAGTTTTAACTATCTTACTTGGACGTTTAATACTCATTAAAACTAATGAAAAAAATTTAATAGAAATTTATATAAATATTTTTCTTTGTGACCTCGCGCACCCCAGGGGGTTCGCAGATCCCCTTTTGGGAACCACACATACGGTACTGTTAAATTTTGTTCACTTTAAAATTTAAATTTGAACTTGATTTGGAAAACTTTTCCTTTGCTTAAATACTTTACTTTTCGTAGCAGATTGGACAAGAAAAAGTCTTCAAGTTGGTTAAAGAAATTTAGAACTCCCGGAAGAAACAGGTCGATGAAAGGCACAAGCGCGGATGAAGCAACCTTAATACTTGGCGCAACTTCAGACGAATCCCCAGAATCAGCCAATATTAATTCACCACCATCGTTAATACACGATTCAGAATTCTATCCCCCAGCAAGAAAGTCATTCGAGCGCGTTGCTTCTCCACATAAGGAACCTTCCCCATTAACGTCGAAAAATGATACACCAATTCCACAATCTGAACTAACTCTGCAAGGTCCTCAGACCAGTACCCCGAAAGAAAAATTTAAATCGGACGCATTGAAAAACGAAAGTCGAAGAAGCAGCACCCCATACAGGCCAATCGACACAAGGCTATCAGTTCGACGACGCCTCCCATACGAAAATATGACACCTGAACAAGATGGAAACCATGACACTCCAATAGTTCACTCACAAGCTCTAAGTCCTCAATTGACATCAAAAGCCTTTGATGAAGACGTAGGAGCAAGTCCAAAACTAGACATGCCTTTAAGTCCTATTAAAAAAGCCAATGGACATCATCACCCTAATCAAGTATCAAGTGATCCTGATGTCAATGCATCCACTAACCGTCTCCAAAGACGTGTAAGTTGCTTTCAGCAAAGAGACACCAATAAAGTGAAATCTTGCAGCGCTTTGCAGAGAAGAGCCAGCTGCATTCCTTCGAGGAATCTTCAAGAAAGTTTAGAAAAAGTTTTGCGGAAGTCCGAAAACGAAAGTGGAAGTACTTGGAAGGATCTAATTGTTCTGCAAACTTCTGGGAGTCTACTTCATCCAAGTTCCTCTAATACTGACATCCCGTTCGTGGATTCTGAATCCGACGTGTCGTTCGATGACAGACGTGGTCGAATGTTAACTAAAGTCAAGCCTTGCAAATCGGCTAATGATATATCTCTAAATGTCGATGACTTTGTTGAAGATGAATTTAGGGAAGAGAAACCTAGAAGTGTTCCGCTGTTGAAATTTGAGAATTCCCTCACTCCAAAGAAGAAATCTTTATCCTTCAGCGAACAAGACATTGGAATAGAATCACCTGTTTCGATGAAAGAGGCACCTCTAAGTCCAATGGAAGCGGAGGAAAATATCTCTTTAGATCAACACGCAAAGCATTTGCTTAGTCCTGATGACTCGACTGTGACATTCTCACCTTATACGTAAGTTATAGTTTATGATTACATAAATCTCTTTAAGTTAGCTAATATTTGTTTTATTTAGAACAGGACAGGGAGTTATTTACTCTCTGTCCTATAATTTTACTGTTTGCTGTAAAAAAAAATTGCTGTAGTTTTCCATCACGTGTGCTGTATTTTTATAGTTTGGTATAAAATATTTTTGCTGTAATGTTCCCTAGTTTGTGCAGTATTTTTACAGTAGCTGTTAAAAAATTTCTTTAATTTCTCTTTACTAGTTTCTGCATTTTTTTTTAAGTACAAAGAATTTTCTTTTTTTATAGTACACTATAAAATGCAGCAACAGGCGAAAAAAAAATCAAATGTTTTTGCAGTTACTGTAAAAATTAGCGAAGTGTATTTTAATATGAACACGTACGCCTTTGCAAAAGTTTTGCATATCATTGTGTAGTATACTTTATTCCTTACAAAATGGCATATTAAGTTTAGCCTTACGATAAATAGTGGCCAAAACGCAAGAGCTGGTTCGTTTTTTTCCTCGACTGTACATTGTCGCCCAATTGGAGTCCTCGCTCCAGTGCTTATAGTTATATTATTCTAGCTCAGTGGACTAGACACGACTAGACCCTGGCTTAACTAAATGGTTTTGATATTATTATTATAATTTTGAAGCGAAAGTGTTTAGGGCATTGAAAAAATTATATTATATTTATACTTTGTGTAACGTGTTTGAAATTGTACTTATGATGATTTTTCTGTAAACGTATTTTCATAAATTTGGCACACTATATGTAGATATCATTATAAATGAAACAGTACAAGAAATCCTTAAGTTGTTGTAGCACTTTTGAAAACATTAGTAATGAGGGTGATTGCATAAAATTGTATTTTAGTTTCCATTGATAATTTTTACTTTACGAAATTTCTTCAAAACGTAAAATAATAGTTTTATATAATTTTCAAGAGAAAAATGTGATATGCATGTACCGAAAATTTAAAATAAAATTTAAAACTCGGTAATTTTATTTGACAGTATTTTTTATTTATTTTTAATTTCATACCAGACCTATGAAACGAAAGCCTACTGAAAATCCTATTTCTTGCTGGCTCAAAGAAATTCGATTGCTAACAGATAGTGAATGCCTGAATGCTTTGCAAGCAAAAGAACTTCAGAAAGAAGATTGGATTCCAAATGCTCTAGCAGTAGGAAACGCTCAAGGTAAAAAGTGGATTTTTATCAAGTGTTATTCCAGCTATAAATTTATTAAACTCTCATCATTAATAACATTTATGTATTTGTAATTCTTGAAAGACATTTTTAGAAAATATATATTTTCATTATATCTTATACTGAACGAAATAATATTTTTATGCATATGCAAAGCCATAGGTAACTTATTTCTATAAAGGCCCTTCGGAATCTCGGGATGGTTGTCACGTGTTACCTCCGGTTTAAATAAGGCTTTATACTTTTTAAAATGTGAAAGTGCACTCGAAATTAGCTAATGTATTGTTAAACTTTAAAAATTCCCCTACATGTTCGTTTTATTCTGTTCTTAATACAATTTTTTGAAGAAAAAAAATCGTTTCTAAATAACCTTTGACAATCAACCTGAAAGTTCTTGACAACCAACCCGGTGTCGGTGCGGGTTGTCAAAACAATTTCGCTCATACAAAACTTATTTTTCTGAACCCATTTATCGCTATAGTCCCAAAATTGCAGGAAAATATAGCCAAGAATACACGCAAACAGATATTCTCATGATAGTAGGTTAAACTGTAAATCAAACCTCTTCAAAAATTAAATAGCAAAAATTGTGCCAACCTGCCCCGTTCTCCTTCTGCACCATATTTAGTCAACCGCTGAAGAAACTATTCGACAAATGAAATCCCAATGTTTTATTCTTTGCAGAAACGTCTGAGAAGATCTGGGAGCTGGGCAGTGCGATCCAGACCCACGTGGAAGAGATGCTGGAGTGCTTGGAATCCGAGAAGGCCCCCGCCGCTCCTTTGTCACTGAAAGTGGCTCAGTTCTGCTCTTACGTTGTCGAACTCCTCAAGATGACAACCACCATAAAACAAATATCACAGGTAAAAGATATCTGTTGATTTTAGTGATTTGGTGCTTAAACTATAAGGCCCTCTATACCACATACACAGTTATGTCGAACGAGTTATCTGTCAATCCAAACTGACCAGTTCTACTTTATGCAAGCTCTACTTTCACTTTGAACTATCGATCGTTTAGTTTTGTCTGATGTCACGGTTGACACTCATCGCACACCCTACCCTTAATTCCTCAGGTTGTTATTTTTTTGTCACAACATTCCTATCTGCTGATGGTTCACCATATCAAGAAGGACAACATAAGAATGTTCTTACTTTTAACTGTTGTGATAATCTTTATGCTTTATTTGCCAAATTACCGGTTGATTCCTAAACTACTTAATAAATAGTAATATAAATTTGTTTGATCAAGTCGTCCCAATTAAACAAAAGACATATTTTAAAAGAACTTAAAGATTACTTAATAAAAACAAACAAATAATGAGCCCAATATGTTGTATTTCTTCGCTCAGGACTACAATTGAACTGTCGACGAATCTGAAGATTCCTACAAGCACTCGGAATTCCCTCAGGATTGGTGTGATTGTAGGAACACCGCGGAATTCCCTCGTACGACAAACCTGAGGGAATTCCGTCAGTCCAACGATTCGTCGAAAGGGTAAGGTCACCATCCACACGTCAGATTTGTCAGTTACGATCCATCTGATCAGTCAGATCGTTCGACAGAACTGTGTATGTGTAGATGGCCTAACTAAGAGTGGACAATTTCAAATCTGGTTAACAAAATTAAAAAGTGTTTTTAAGCTTATGCTTGCATAAAAATTAATTTCTATATAGGAAGGAACTCATTTTTTTTTAGTTGGAGTTTCTAATTTGATTTTGTAATTGCTAATTGTGAGAGGCCATACAACTTGAGATAAATAGAACATGTAATCTGGGATACTATATAGATCGTTAAAATAATAATTTTTTAATGAAAATTTTATAATAATTTATAGTGTTGTATTCATTTGTATGTAATAGCTTAAAATTTAAATTAAGATACTATATTATAATATTTCATCTTTAAATCAATATTTCAGGCTGAAGCAAAGATCAGAAAAGCTTGCGCGGAACTATTAGGAAATGTTAACAAGTGGGTATATTTTTAAAAACAATTATTCTTCACTAACAGAAATAACTAATCTTAGTAATTTAAATTATAGTTTCTAACATTCCCATCTTTTTCAGGAGTAATACTGGAAAAGATTGGAAGAACAAGATCAAATCCGATCTAGAAAATCTTCAAAAAGTGGCCCAAATATTGGTACAGCAATTACTTCTAAAAGAACTTCACGTAAGAATTTTCCTTAGTTATTTCAAAGTCACAATTTGTTTGATTAATTACCATCATTTTAAAGGGTGTGAAACTATTTTTATATGAATTCCAAATTTAAAGATTCATAAACTATATATTTTGTATTGTAATTTCACAATGAATTCTGTTCAATTTTCAAGGTCATTGTAAACTGCGTTGAAAAGGCAGCGAACATCAATAACCTGAAGCGCAGTGTTTTCGCCGTCATTTTGCTTGGAAGAATGAATCCTACTTTCTGCGAAATCATGACAAAGGTAAATAATCTTGAATATAACTATGCAGTTTAAACACCCTTAAGGTATCCGCACACGTTGAATAAGGTGATTTTGACTGAAATTACCAATTTTTTTTTATTTAAAAATATGATTTTCTGCACTTTTAAGTTTCCAAAACAGTTTTTACTTTAGTTGTGCGTCAATTAGAACAAAAGTTATAGTAATTTAAAGTCCAAGTGGAAACTTATTAAATGGAACAGGAAGTAGCATTCCGAAACCGGAAATGAGGCAGAAACATCGTTTTTTTCTTAATTTTCAACCTTTTTAAATTTTTAATTACAATATTTATTATTTTAATGTTGCTATAATCTAGCCACCAAATATTTTCATTTATATCAGAAGTTTTTGTATTAAAAATGTCAACAACTTTACTCTCTTGTTTATTTCTTTACAAGCAGCAATGTTTATTTTTGTATAATTTGTATAATCATTTTTTTTAAAGACCTAACTTAATTAACTCTCCAAATTTTCTTTCATATATGTTAAAACACCTTGGGGAATTCGAGAAACCAAAGTTTTATTCGTAAGAAAAAATTCAGAGGAAATAAATATGTATGTTCCACTGAAATTGATTCATCTGCGTTGAACAACGTGCCTACAGCAAGTGAAAAGAAGCTCACTATGACTTCTTATTTGGACAATTATTCTCGAACTGAAATAAGTGGAAATTAAATAATTAATATTCAAATTCTCTCCAATGTGATAAAGTGTTTGTGCTGCCCTGATTGCCTAAGCAGTAGACTGTGTCTTCTACAAGAGTCTGTATTTGGACTGGCATCAAATATGACGGTGAAATGTCAAAACTGCGAATACAAAAATACATTTTGCACCTCTGAAAAATCAAACAAATTGCGTTCTGTAAATATTTCATTTGTATTTGGGCTAAGACTCATTGGGAAAGGGAATTCGGTTGCTAAAAAACTATGTTCTTCAATTGATATTGGTACACTGTCCAAGTCTGCATTCAGAACACTGGAGACAAAACTTGCCAATGCTGCTGAAATCCTAATTTACCTAATGTTAAGTTGTCAGAAAAAAAATATATTAGCTAAAAAAGGAAATTTGGCTAAAGATGAGCAAGAGGAGGGTATTATATATAAATTGGGGGGATTTTAAGTGTGTTGAAACTTTCTTAATATTAATAATAGACAAATTTATACTTTAAACGCATTTTTCTCAGAATTGATTTTTATTCAAAAACATCAAATTTCAAAAATCATAACTCAAAATATTATTGTTATATTGTCTTTAAATTTTGTGTCCATATTCAGTAGAGTGTATTCTAGTGCATGTACTAAAATTGTTTGAAAATCATTAATATATTTTTATTTATGGACTAAATTTTTAACTATAAGGTTGTGAAATTGTCAAAAATCTTATAATAAATTTTCGGTGTGTCATCAAAAATTTAATTTTTTATATATATGTTTAATTTTACTTGGAACACTAGATAATAACATGTAGTTTATTTTAAAAGTAAAATTTTCCATATAAACTGATTTGTATGTCTTGTATAAGTTTTCAAGTTTTTGAAAAAAAACGTAAAATTTTCAATGATTATTGAACTTTTTTTAATAATTAAAATAATAAAATTTAAATATTCATGATATATAATTAGTTTTAACTAACAAATAATCTAAAAATAGCATTAAATAGTTTTTATCTGACACATTTTAAAAAAAGTGCTTCGAACGTGTTCGGATACCTTAAGTTAATTTTTACTAAATTTATATAACGTAACTTTAGCATGTATTATCATCATAAAATTTATGTTTTCCCTAAGTCCTTCTATATTATTGGAAATAAAACTGTTCATATTTTAAAATATTACTGAAAGAATAAGTTAAACAAAAACATTTTCAATCGATAAAATTGCACATTCTTAAAATTCACTTTGTTAAAGAATTCACTATTAAAAATTATATATAATATTTCTGTAGAAAATATCCCTTTTACGGCCCTTGTACTCAATGGATCTTAACACATTAGGTATCAAAAGAAAGAATTTTCCAGATGCAGTAATGAATCGTACGTTCATCTCATAAATATCAAGGTTTTTTTTAAATGCGTTTAAAATAATTTAATAATTTGTTTGTTTTTTAAACAAACCGTTGATAGTGCTGCCATCTATGAATGAGCCAAACGTTAAACTTTTATGATTTTTTGGCTGTAAGAAATACGCTAATATATTTCGCCTTTACAATGAATGGGTGTGTCGTGGGGGTTGGTTATGCGATAATTATCGCATGTGCAAGCCAATTTTCTTTATTTAGAATCGTTTTAAAGAAAAAGGAATAAATCCGTTGTTATTTAAAAGAGTATTTACGACGAAAATTCCATTCCATTCCATTCCCGTGGACTAACAGCTAATCTCTTAATGCTTCAAAGAAGTAGAATATTCTTAGGATCAGAAACTAATATTTGTAGTGGTAGTAAAGTTAGAACAGAAACTAATTAGTTTGAATTGTTAAACATTAATTAAGCGATTCTGTCCCTTTTGAAACCAAATGTAGCTCATTTACTGCAATATTTCTCCCTTTCTTTCCCTGCAGCTGGGTGTCGTGAGGTCCTTGCTGTCCATTTGCGTCGAGAAGAAATGGCAGGAGATGCACCCTTGCGTCCTCAGGGCCCTCACAGTGCTCACATGCGTCCCTTCGGCCATCAGGAGCTTCGAAGAAGTAAGCCAAGAACGGGATTTGTCTCGTTTTCACGGGATTTGTGCAATTTTCAGTTTAAAAAAAATGGAATAGACCTAATGAAAAATATATTGTCAATTAAAGTAAGAAATGGGTGTTGATCGGTTCTGCCCATTAGGGCTCTAGACAAAACTTGGATTCCCATACCTTAGGAAATCTTTTGTTATTATAGTTGTTTGTAGAATTATAGTTCTATATTTAATTTATTCAATGCATATCTTCAAAAGGTTTTCATAATAATCTCTTAATAAAAATTGAAGAAAATGTGTTAATTGAAGAAAATGTTACTTGTGTAATTATAGAAATAAATGTATTATATTATTGTTTATTGAAACTGCACAAACTTGGCGAAGGGTTTAAACCAGAAATATTTGGTTAACTAATTTTAAGAGGCCCCTGACCTTAGTCTGATTCAAAGATCTTAAATTTGTAACGGCCATACATAATAAATTTTTTTAAGACGGTCATAATTTTTGGTATATAGCCAAACTGTCCCCAATATCTCTTTTGTGTACTCTAATATAACATTAATCCAAACAGCCCATATTTTCCGTAGTGACGGAGATATATTTTCCGTGTTGATGATGATATATTTTCCGTACTGACGAAGACATGTATTTTTCGTGCGGATGGAGATATATTTTCCGTACTGGTGAAAATTCCGTATGGAGACGTATTTTCCATACTGATGGATTCCATACTGATTTGCCATACTGATGGAGATACGTATTTACCGTACTGATGGAGATATGTATTTTCCGTACTGGCGAAAATATGTATTTCTGTACTGGTGAATATATGCATTTTCAGTACTGGTGAAGATTTGTATTTTCCGTACCAATGGAGATATGTGGTTTCCGTACTGGTGATTGTGAATATATATTTTTCGTACTGGTGAGTATATAATTTCCGTACTGGTGAAGATATGTTTTTCGTACTTTCGAAGATATGTATTTTCCGTACTGGTGAATATATATATTTCCGTACTGTTGAAGATATGTATTTTCCGTACTAGTGGATATATATTTTTCTTATCGACGGAGATATATTTTTCGTACTGACGGTGATGTTGTTGTTTACAGTGTGGGGGCGTGGACTGCGTGTGCGATGTTCTGTGCGAGGAGGGCAGCCAGGAGGGTGCCCGGAGTGAAGCTGCGGGGCTCGTGGCCCAGATAACGGCCCCGTGGACAGAGGGCAGCGCATACGTTCTGAGGAGCGTCACCAACAACTCCGACAGGCTTGTCAAGTCCATCGCGAGTAAGTGACGACATGGGTATCATTATCTGTTCTTCCATCATATCCGATATATTGTTTTAGATACATGAATTAAAAATGTCGCGTGAAAGAAAATGAAAATTTCTTGCGCATAAAAACAAATTCCTTAAAAATATATGAAAGGTTATTTAAAAAAAAAAGCTCATTCTAAATATAATGTTTGGAAAAACAGACAGGTTGCATACTTTTTTAGGTGGTCAAATTTTGATATCGTTGGATTAATCTTGAAAGTCTTTATTCAATACTGCGTAAAAATAACAACAATTTTTGGTCGCGTTGAATTTTTTTTTTTCAAAATAACAGTTATCCCCCCCCCCCATATTGAAGTATTTTCTGTTGCTCACCTTACTGTGACCTGCTGTCTTTCTTTTTTTAAGTAGGTACTAGGTAGTAGGAACATACAATGAAAAGCCACATTAGTGTAAGAGGGCTTAATATACCGTGCCATTTTATTTTAAATTTAGAAACTTTTGCTGCTGTATTATTGAGAAGATACTATAATGAGAAACTGTTTTTTTTAACTGTTGTAACAGTTTCGGGGTTATATAACTTTTTGACAATTTACCTTCAGTTGAAGACGTGGATGCAAGAACCAGACAGCTCCACCTTTTCTAATTTGTACTTTTCCACTTATTCATATAAAGAAAAATATCCTCTACCGATTGGCGCAATAACCTGACAACTCTAAGCAACGGCTTTAGAGATACAGGAAAAATAGCTGTGCTTTTGTATCATACGATGTATGAAGCGTTTTTCATCCACCCTGAACAATTTTGAAAACCGGAGCTGTCTGTTTCTTACATCCACGTCTTCAATCGCGGTTATGGAATATTGGCGATCAACGGAATGAAAAGTTCAAATATGGTCGAACATCTTTTTCCCCCACGTTATATAAAATTTAGGTTTGTCGATTATATTTATTTATCAATTGTGCTATTTGATTTCCTTGCAGATCTTGCTTCCTCCACCGACAACAGCGAAGTTTTCCTCTTGTCTTCTGCTGCGTTGGCAAATCTCTCGTTTGCAGACGATGCCCTGAAGAAGATGAAGACGAACGAGGTGCTCCAGATCTTGGTGACAGCCTGTCGAAGCAAGTCGTATGCGGCGTCCCTATTCATTAAGGACCAGGTAAGGACTTGTGGCTAATCTTAAAATACTTTTGCTTTATAATTATTTAACGGACACTAAATAGCAACGTTGTGATTTATTTCTTTAAGATTGGTCCTTTCAAAGTCATGGATTTTCTATCTTTCGATAACGAGCTTACATGGAAACATCGTTGATTTAGTGTAAGAGAATAACGATCTTTCAGAACCTATTTTAAAGAAACAAACTATAGATGAGAATAAGTCAGTTAGGGTGGAAATATAACGCTTTCCAAGTATGTCGCGTATACCAAGCAAAGTTTTAAATCGACTTAACCCACTGACGTTCACGCGATTTTGGCAATTGTATCAAAGACTTAAACTTATCAAAGACATAAACGCCAAAGATCTCCACATGGTGTCTTTCGATGTAAAATCTTTATTTACCAACGTTCCTATTCAAGGCGCATTAAAGTGCCTTGAAGGTCGCCTCAGAGTTTTTCATTTCACACAATTTGAAATAGATGATTTGATTTCCCTTACAAAGACTTGTCTTTGGCAAACCACTTTTGTATTTGAAGGTAATTTTTATAGACAAACGGAGGGTTTGGCTATGGGAAGCCCTCTTTCACCCATACTCAGTGATATATATATGGATTATTTTGAAGAAAAACTTTTCACCATTATTAAATTTCCCCTTTGGATCCGCTATGTTGATGACACTTTCGCCCCATTAAACAACTCCACCGGAGAAGTTGACGGAATTCTCCCTGTATTAAATTCCATAGATCCTAAAATACAATTCACTGCCGAATCCGAATCCAACAATACTCTTCCTTTCCTTGATGTTTTAATTACTCGTAAAGATGACCATTTATCCACCACCGTATATAGAAAACCCTTCGGAGTTTCTTTGCCCCCTCATTTTAAGTCCTGCCACCCCATACAACAAAAAATGGCTGCATTTAACATTTTTGTTAATCGTGCTCTTAACATCTGTTCTACACCTGATTCACTCCAGACTGAACTTAATTATTTGAGAGCCGTCGCCGTGGATCGAGGTTTCTCACCCAACGTCGTTGATAAGGCCCTACATAAACTTAAAAATCCATTTAAAAATTCTAGTCTATCTGAGCGATCTAAGTCTTTAGTTGTTTTACCATATTATCCCCAGATCAGCCATCAAATTTCTAAAATTCTCGGTAGGTACGACATACGTTCCATATTTTCACCTATCAATAAGATCACGTTCACACAACTTAAAGACCCTATTGACGATCTTAATAACTGGGGCATATACAGTATTTCATGTCAATGTGGCATGCCATATATTGGTCAAACAAGGAGAGCATTAAGATTTCGTATCAAGGAGCACCAAGCACATACTGTTAAACAAGAAATAAAGAAGTCCTCCATTGCCAAGCACTCTTGGGAACATGGTCATATATTTAATTTTTCTAACTCACATTTAATTTGCAAACCTAAATCTCCATTTGAACTTGACTTCCTGGAGGCGTTTCATATTTTTAGTAATATTGATTCGGTTGTCAATGAAACGTTTGCGGTCCCAATGTTTCCCGCTTGTTGGCACACAATAGTTAACTCCAACCGTTAGTAATAGTTTTTAGTTAGTTTTTTGGTCTTTGGCAACATTTTAGATTGCTTGGGTTTATTTATATTTCATTACACACAGACTTTACATTTTCCGCTGATGAAGGGTGATGTATCTCCCGAAACATGTCCGGATTATTACGGACTTTTATTGCGTATTTTAACGTTGCATTTGTATTTTAATATTCTTAACGCAATGTTCTATAAGACGAGTTTTTATCTTAATTGTAAAGTTGTTTTTACTGCTTGGAAATTGAAATACTTCTTTTAAAAAAAGACATGTATTCAAAAATGAGTAAAAAATAATAAAAAGAGTATATACTAGCCTATATAGGCTGCCTTCATAAATCACTTTCAATAAATATCAACAATTACAACAACCCGCTCTGTACTAACCAGATCCTCAGGACTGCAGTCCAGCGCCTTATCCGTTGTACTACCAGGGCGACGTGAAGAAGTTATAAACAGAAGAAATGTTAAAACGGGTGTGCCAAAAGAATGAGAAGTAAGATCATTGAGTTGTAATAACTCAGTTTCCATTTAAGCAATCGACATCAAATGGTGTGGAAAACCATCTTCTGATCAACTATTTTAAGTTTGTCACGTCGCTTTGTTAAGATGGCTTGTACCGAAGCTGAAATTAGCAGTATTAAATCACACTACTGATTTTTTAGAAAGTACGGTTGCTTAAATTTGAATAATCATCGCTCATTTACGATGCAATTGTACGAAACAAGTATGTCCAGGTTCTCATTTTTAAGTACCTTTTTTAATACCTTTACAGTGTATTTTTACAATTATACTTTTTTTGTTTGCAGGTGGCGACAGTGCTGGCCAACATGGCCGCCAAGGAGGAGTACCGGGAGAGCCTGTCATTGGGGGGAAGCCTGAGTCTTTTGCTGGGCTTCTTGCAGCTGGGGCCCACTCCGGGGCACGGGGCCCCACAGCTCTCGGCCTGCGAGAGGGTGCAGCAGAAGGCGGCCATCGCACTCGCCAGGCTCTGCACTAACCCGAGCACGTCGAACATCGTCGCAGAGATGAAAGGTAGAGTTTGGCTTAGATTATTTAGCGGTTGAGTAACGCCCCTCAAAACCAGTTGACAGAGCGTTAGTGAGGTCATGTTTTCAACTAGACAGTTCGACATTTCATCTGTAAATTTGTTTAATACTCAGTCTATCTATTTTCTTCGAATTTGGCACGAATGTTCCTTGAAGTAATTGAAAACGACGTATAAGTTTTTTAGATTTTTTTTATTTGGTTTAAAGTTGGTGGCCATTTTATTATTTGATTCTATTTCAAGATGGTGGTCGTTTTCGTGAAAAGTTCAGCCTTTATTTATTTATTTTTTTGATCGCGAGGTCCATGTTGTTCCCAGAACTATTTTAGCGAATCGACAAACGAGTATGATCGAGTTGACTAATTGGCTTATCTGAACTCTGTAAATTATGTGACGTCACAGTGACCGGTATTTATCTAAAAAATTAAACATGGTTAAGCTAATAGTTTAAGCAACTAAATATAAAAACTTCTGATTCATTGTTTATTAATTAAATTTAATGTTTATTCTGGAATTATAAATACAATCTGCTGTAAAGAGTAATAGTTTTCCCACAAATATAAAGGAGACGGTTTACGGGATATTTAGTATTTAGTCAGCTATTCACTAAATAATAACCCTTAACACTTGTAACACAGTTAAAAAATATTGTGGATCCAATTGTTGTTCATTTAGTTTTTATATATTTCACATATTAAGGAATTGTAGCCATAGCCACTATTTTTCAAAGATGCGGTAAGAACGATCTCATTGCTGTGTCTGTAAATGCATTTATCCAGCATAGATTGGCTTAAGGCAAGAAAAACAGGTTACATTTCAATAGATTGCGATAAGCTTACAACATATGCGAAGCTTAAGATTTAAATTATAATAATAAGTAATTGGTATTATAATGGTTGTAATTTATTTGTAGATAAATAAATTTTTAGAAGAGATTATTTGCGCAATTATAATACTACAAATGAAGTAATTCAAGAAATTTTTTACACGTCGGATAAAAAATATAATTAAAATTTTTGTAGTCATAAAAATTAGTTAAAGTAAAGTTTATTAATAAGTGTCGAAACAATATAGGTATAAAAACCGAAATAGGTATAAATCTACGAGTCAGGGTAAGAGTAAATAAAGTATCTTCATTGTGTTTAAGTCAAGAGGAAAAAAACAGCTGCTATTGACATGACCTATATTTACTTAACGGAAAGTAAAGAGTAAATGAGAACGATAACCGAAGCGTCGGTGGTATAACGGTTAGCATAGCTGCCTTCCAAGCAGTTGACCCGGGTTCGACTCCCGGCCGACGCAATACTTTTATATATATATAACTCATGACCAAAAGATTTAATTTCTTACAGAAATATTTTAATAAAAGTGACATCTACATTTCAGACAATAAAGTCACATATAACATTTTCACTCAAAAATGAACATATAACTTAATCTTAATATATCATGTATCCTATTTGAATAAGTCATTTTAATGAATAGAGAAAGTTAATTTTTAATTAATCTTAATTTTCAAATATTTGAAACCGCATACCTAATATCTGTACCTCAGAGCCAGACGGGCCTAAGTCACACTTTGGGGGTAACTTTACAGGAGATGTGTAAAACTGAATCCTACTCTCATTGCAAAGCAATGGACTTGCGGGCTTTTATGGCTCTTGCTAAAGGCTTGAAAATAATTTGTGAGTGAATTTGGATGGTATGATTCGTCATAAAACGAAATTTTAAACCATAATCTGTAATAAAATAAAAATCGCCAAATTCGGATTTGTCTGGGTCGCTGTTAAGAGCCATGGGGACCAATGCGAACCTAACGAACGATGGGGCGTCTTTTGACTTTTCACGCCGCATTCGAATTATGTTTCACCAGACTTTTGTGAATTGGAATTATTTTTAACATTAAGAAATGATTACCGAACCCCCTTCTCTCACCACTTAATACATTCTTTTCTTATTTACTACAATAGTCTATGAAAAACTTTTTTTACTAATAAAAAAAAGGTATATAAGTAATTGGCCGTAAATGAGTTCTCTGAGACACATATACTTGGAATTTCTGGAAACGTATGTTTCTAATATAATGCTCGAAAGAAGGAAGTTTAAAATAAACAACAGATTTCACTTCATATCTCTTACAACATGCGCAAAACAAACTGCGCCATTACAACGTCGCAATGATGAAATAAGTGTTTCCAATAATAAAATAACTTTAAGGAATATTTTTTATAAACTTGTAATTAATCACAAACACTTTAAAATATATTTTTAGGTATACAAAGACTCGTGAAGCTATGTAAGGATAGAAAGGAGCGCAACGATAGCGACTCGGTTCTTGTAGCATGTTTGGTAAGTTTCAAATATTATAACCAATGTATTTGTTTTAAAATTATAAAGTGTTTTGTACTTTAGCAAATCAATCGTACATACATTTGTTAAGATTATGCAATCTTACTTCAGCAATTTTTAAACACATATCAAAATTATCAGGAAGAGAAGCGTTTTGTTAGTACTAAATTTGTAAAATTAGTATAGCTATAATTATAATTATCCATTGCCAAAACGGTATTTTTAAAGAAGAATAAATTACATGTGTAATTTGGTGTTCAGCTGACAATGTATTGAGAGAAAATAATATTGCAAAGCAAATTAAGTTGACATATTTAATTTTTTTTTTTTAATTTCATAATCTTATAAAGATAAATGTCAATGTTTAAAAAATCCAAAAACGCTTTAACAATGTATGAACTAAAATTATATTTTCTCTTCATTTTAACTCATATTAAATCACATAATTTATTTCTAATACAATTGTTAGTGTTATTTTTTTTCTTCTGTAGAGAGTAACACTTTAAAAATTAACATAAAACTGTTTCATCAAATTAAATTTGTAATGCAGAAGTAACAAAATTTCTAATCATGAAGTACAAAAGTCATATTTATTATTTTTTTTTTCTTTGACCTCGTATGTTTTAAAACATCTTCCACATGAACACTAGCACAATCGTTTTCCAAAATAAAAGTGGCGATTTCAAATTATAATGCTTACTGAGTTTTGAAGCTCTATTAAACTGAAGATTTTGGCCAACTTACTCATCATTGTACAACTATGCCGAACTTAAACCAGAAAAAAAAGCCTCATCATAGAATTTACAAAATGAATATATTAATAATTTGTTTCAAACCTTTCTTTAAACTAACAATTAATTATGAATGTTCATTTTAATTAATTTGTTAATTGTCTATTTGTATTTATTAAAACAAATATCGACTTTTTTGAATTCTTAGTTCAAAGGCTATATAACTACTGCTATCCAATGGGAAGGAATATCGTAGAGAAGAGGATATACACATTAAATTAGGAAGCTTAAAATGGAATTTCCTAAACTCTTGATTTAATTAACGATTTTTTAAAAATAATAATTCGATTAATTATTAAAAAGCAATTCAAAGAGTAATATCTCACCGTAATCCGAAACTATTCTCGATACGAAAATTTACCACTTTAGAAAAAAAGTTAATCTCCTTTTAGGAGAACCACTGTTGTACTCAATACGTTTTTGTACATAAATTAATTAATTAACAGTATTTTTGTATTGTAGCTAGCCAATAAAGCTAAAAAAATATCGCATCACAAATTAGCTAAAAAATTGGAAACACTAAATCTAAAATTTATTTTGATGTGAAACATCTTTAAAATAAACTACATAGGGTATCAAGACAAAACCATCATGTATGGGATGATTAATTCCGACAGTATAACACTGACAAAAAACACTTTTGACATAAATTTGGTCTCTTTTGTTGGGACACTAGGCGCCGATGCATGTTAAATCTTGATATAAAACAAAGCCCATACAAGGCGTTGATGAAGGCCAGTTACAGTTTGTTTATCTTCCGTCTTTTGGCGATCAATCTTTATTTTTAAAATCTGTTGAAATGTTAGAGCCGTCCATTTCAAAATCAGATAGATCAAATGTTAGAGCCGTCCATTTCAAAATCAGATAGATCCACATTTTATCTAAAATCCTTTTTTAAAAATATTTTTCACAAATTATCAATACATTATAACACATTGCAAATATGGACCAAAAGTGTCTGAATCCAGTCTAAATGTGCAATCAAAGTCATGGCTTTAGATCCAAAAGTACGTGGCTGTCAATCGCTTTTGGCTTCTCATGTACAGTTTACTATCTGGTTGGATCTATCTGGTTTTGAAACTAGACACACACAGCTCGTCTCTGGTAAAACCGACACAGTCACACACAATTTAAAAAATATATATTTTGAAGTGTTATAATTTTGGCTAAAATGCATTATACTTATTCATCCTACAGGCTGCTTTAAGGAAAATCGCAGCAGTGCGTGAGAAAGAGGAATTCACCAAACTCGGAGCGCAAGAGCTGATTGAGCCTCGTCTGTGGGACGCTTTTCTTGCCCATTCATCAAAACGGGAAAGTTATGTTTAATCTATTTTTGAGAAATATTTAACAAACACGGATAAATGTTACTACAACTTATCAGAGGAAGTAAGCTTCGTGGACCTTGCTGCTTCATGCAAGATAAGGTATTTTCGATATGTATTACCCTACAGGAGCTGAAGCAAATATGTGTATGCCATGTATCTAAAGGTTTTTATTATAAATCTATCAGCTTTATCAAAATGCATGCAGAAAATGTTAATTATATGTGGGTATTTGATTTGACTGTGTTACGTATGCTCCGCATACAGAATTTTAGTCACCAAACTACCTAATGCGATCTAGTCAATCATTCTCCTCAAAGTTCTTAAATTTTCTATTAAAATAGCAATCTAGTTCAGTATTGTATTACTTTATTTTGGTACTACTGCAAGTATTGTGTGTGTGTGTTGCATTTATAAAGTGTTTTTTAATATGAAATTTAAGTGGTTGATTACAATTGACATAAGGCATATACCAATTAAATGTAAAATACTGTATGTGATGGTTGAAAAATAGTTATACTTTGGTGTGTTGAAATATGACTTTGAGAAAGAGTGAACTGTTTGTGATAAAATTCTGCTTGGAAATGTATTGTTGTGTGAAGAGAAATTTGATAATAGATGCTTAATAAAATAAACCTTCAAACCAGTGTTTTATTTATTTTTTGGGGGATAAAATATCATTTTTTATATATTGTTATTATTGAATTTATACTTTAAAAGGTCAGTGAAATACAAATTTAGAAAAGACGAAAAACACAAAACTTCTCTCTTGATTCATTCATAAAACCCTGAAACATCCTATAAGCACAACATATAGTGTGGATCAGCCAGTCTTCATGAAGGTTACAGTTAGGCTTTCAATAATTTATATAATACCAAGGGGCCAGCTGTCACAAGTATGTGACAGGAGTGTAAAGATTACGAATCAACAAATAATTTGCCATTAAGCAGATTAGTTGGAATCTCTTAATTTGGGGATTAATTTTATTTAACTACCATTAAATTATATTGACATAGCTATAATATTATAATTATAGAAATGTTTCCGAAAACTTGTTAAAAAAATCCATGGTAACATTATTTGGGAACATATAGTAAACTGAATGTAATATATTCTTAATAATTCTAGATAAATTTTTTACGAAAGAGGCTTAATGATTGAAGTTTTAGGCCTAAGGCTCGTGAGGAATAGTAAATATAAACAATTGCCAATTTTTTTTTAGATGTCCCCATTTTCTAATATAGAGTCTAAATGTAAAAGAAGCTGGAAGTACGTTAAAAGAAAATTCTTTCACTTTCAAAGCAAATCTGAAATAACTTATCCATGTAAAAAATTATCACACCTAGAAGACAAGATATTAAAATAAAAGAAATTAAAAGTAAAATAAAGTAACCAATTATAATGAAACGTCGCACATTCCTCAAAACTTTAATAAATCAATAGCTATTTTATTATCACAGATATAAAGATAAATATATTGTGTGTATGTACATTCAATCAAAATAATCTTCAATATCCACATCAGGATTTAAAATGTCTTCCCCATATACAGATAAATCTAATTGATTCAAAATAAGGTTTTCAAATGTTTCTTCTAGATCAGTCTCTCCAATGAGAACAGCTCCTTGCATTTTACCTTCCTGCATTATTACTTTCACGTATTCTGCACGTGCCGATGATCGTACAATAATTTCATAATCTTTACCCAATTTTTGTCCATTATAAAGACCCAACAACACTACCTGCCAAAATAAATAGTGAAATACTTTTTAAATATAAAATTAAATTTTAAAAAATGGTAACATTTCCGAATTAAACATTTAATTCATTTTAAATAAACATAAAGTCATACATTAGTCTAAGCCTTTTATAGAAATTATATTTGTCAATAACTTAGAGCATCTGGGACTGAGGATATATATCACCATTTGAACGATTCCAAGCTTTAGGGATGTCTACTCTTTAACGATCATCCTTGAAATCTAATCAGGTGATTTATTTATACATTTAAATAATTTTTGCTTTAAAGACCATTTATATTGGACCCTGAAGGAGTTGTTATACCATGAGTTTACTATTGTAAAAAGTTACCATCAGAAGAGCCATTAGAAAAGTGGCATACACCATCAACCAAATACTCATACACAAGAAAGCAAAGAATTTCAGTTTTTTAAACAGTTAATCCAATTATTGAATTCATAAAACATTTTTGATTAGAAGTTAATCAATATTTTTCAGCTATCATTTTCTAATATATTTAATAAAAGTTATCTACAAATATTTTTTGATATATATATTTAAAAAAATTAAACACTTTACAATTTTGGTAAAGTTACAGTTTTGCTGGACCATCAGCGGGAAAAAAATAAATTTTGCAAAAAGTCATTTTTAAAAAAAATTCTTTTAAATACTTGGTGGAATATGAAGAGTTGAGATTAAAAAGAACAAAGGCAACAGAAATACTCTCAAAATAGGAAGAAAAAAAGGTTATTTTAGGCTTAAATGTATTTGAAGTCATAACTAAAACATGAAAATTACTATGAAATTGTACAACAGATGATTAAGTGTAAAGTTACAATTTTGCTAAACCATCAGTGGGTTAAAAAATAAATTTTGCAAAAAGTAAATTTTTTAAAAATTATTTTAAATACTTAGTGGAATATGAAGAGTTGAGATAAAAAAAGAAGACAAATTAACAAAAATACTCTCAAAATAGAAAAAGTTTTTATTGGATTAAAAGGTATTTTCAGTTATAACTAAAACATTTAAATTACTATGAAAATGTAAAAGTTTTAATCAATTTAACAGTTTGCATTTGAGGCATTTCAGGTATTTACATTTCAATTATATTACATTAAAATAACTGATGTTTTTTCACTCATTAATATTTAAGCCTATAAAAAAAAGCGTCTGTGAGCAATGTTTAGAAAATCCAAAAAATTTAATGTTTTAGAAAAAAAAAACCCTGATTTTTCTGGAAATTTGAAAAATTATGTTAATTTTTTCGGGTTCTCAGGTGCGTGATAACCCTCTTTTAGCAAGTTACCATAAACCTACAAATACTTGGTATTAAAAGGTGCAGAATTTGTATCCAATTTCCAACTCCTGAATGGCAAATACATAAATATTTCTTTGGGGAAAGAATACCTATTTAATAATAAATAAAATTGAAGAACAGTGTTTTCCTTTGTCCTCAAAGAAATAAACAACTCGAGTGCAAAGAGTTCATATGATTTTCAAAATTTGTGTTAGCTTAAATAAAATGAAGCCTCACCTTATATCCAAAAAACCTTGTAATGTGCGTAAAAAGATCGAAGCATATATCTAGAAATGCTGTCTCTCCCCGCATATCACATGACATACATTTGGCAGCAAAAGCTCCCATCTGTCTTGCTTGGGTCCACAATCGCATCTGTAAAATCACAACAAGTCCAAAAACTTTTAAGTATATGTCAAAAAGCATGTAAATACATTTTAATTTATTAATGAAACATACTAGATGATATACTCAATTCTAAGTGCACATAGAATAGTAATAGAAAGAATATCTAAGCACGATGAAATTAAGCACGTAAATAATTTGTACTTGTATTTAATACCATATGGGTATTACAAATTGTATAATTTGAGTAGATTTATTTTTATCATATAGTACTATATACAAATCCACACTATAAGAAAGATAAAATGTCCATCAATGCCCCCTTTTTTGTCAAAAATATGTCTTTTATTTATAAAACTATCAGTTTTTAATTTTCTAATGTATAAACATGAATAAAAAATCATTTTCACATTGAAAATATGTTTTAGAAAACAAGAGTGGCTAAAATTTTGCACTTTTAATTGTTTAATCATTGTTTGTCAGTAATATGTGTGAGCTTATTTTTTCAAAAATTAATTCAATATATAAAACACAATAAGAAGAATACCTGAAACCAGTGTTTAGATAACGGCCAAGATGCTGTGCAAACATCACCAGCGGCAAAAATATCTTCTAAGTTAGTCTTCATTTGATCATCAATTATTATTCCATTGTCTTCAGCAAGTGCAAACTGAAGGAGATACAAAGAGGAGAAAAAAATGAAAAACTGACAAATTGCAAACTTTTTTTTAAACCTGCCAATTTGAATAAACTACAATTTTCATAACTTAGAGAATCTGTAGCATTACATACATGTTTATATATTTCAATATTATATAAATTCCAAAATTTGTCTGGTGAAGTTTTTTACTACACAATGACACACTGAATATACCATGTAATTGCTTTTAGTTGTATAAAGATAATTCTATAGAAATTACTTTTATTTCCAAAAATAATATGCACAAAAGTGATTAAAAATCAAGTCTGTAAAAATGCAATTATTGAATGAAAAAATTAAATAGCATGCATGCACACACACAAACACCATACATAAATACATATGTTTTTAATTAAGTTGATTCAAATGAGTATAATGTAAATAAGTAAGAAAAAAGCTTCTCCAAAAGTATAGTAAAATACAATAATTTATTTAGGTAAATGAAGACGTAAAAGAGATCTAGAGCTTACTTCACTATTGTGAAAGGTAGAAGTATTAGGAATAACACCAGTAGCACTTATAACAAAATCACATCCATGAACCTTGCCATTTGTCAATTTTACATATACAGGCCAGGACACTAAATTGAAACAGAGAATAAAAATTTAAGTAATATTTTTAAAATTAAATTTTAAAGGTATACATAGTGAACAATATCTTTGACTATAACTGAGTATCTTTTCGGTTTTGTAAGATGAAAAGGAGCCAAAAATAAAATATTGTGTTAATTGTTCATGCTACTTGACTTTGGTACTTTAGGCAGGATTGGAATGTCGTGGGTATCCTGGATATCCAAGTTTGTGCAGAAGCATCGAGTTTGTGTGAAAAACTTTCAAAACACTTTGTATGAGCATTTTGCTTTACGAACTCAAGTTTTCTAATTTTCCTCAAAGTTAGAAAATACTTTGTCAATTGTATCAACATAACTCATTAAAATCATGTTATTTACCTGGTAACCATGACACAGCACCTTTATAATGTGTGCTCAAAAGTGTGGAAGCCAGAGATAGGATATCGGTGCTCTTGAAAGAAATTCCATCAGTGATTTTAAGTTAATCAATGATTATCAAAATACTTTTTCAATGATTATCAAAATACTTTTTCAATGATTATCAAAATACCTTTTCAATGATTATCAAAATACTTTTTCAATGATTATCAAAATACTTTTTCAATGATTATCAAAATACTTTTTCATTTCGAACATTTTACTGCATACCATTTTAATTTTAAAATGATTTCATAAACACAAAATAATTACTACACAGGATGCAACAAGTCTTGGAGTATGTTGTAAATTGAATTAGAGCTTATGGGTACACTCATCAATTTCTTGGGTACTCCATCCCATCTAACATTCAATCACAGTCTTTATTAAACTTACCTAACTTTTTTTGGGTCATTAAGTTTAAACTCACTTGACAGAAATGCAATTTTCAATAACATCTGTAAGCAGTGAGAAAAATATTAAAACGGTAAAGTTGTTTTCATTGCAAGACAGTTAATTTTATAATTTTAATACACATCTTTTTTTAGTTATATTAATTGACATATTTTTCTTTCATAAAATACTCCACTACTTTGTAATTAAAAAAAATACTTAATCAAAGAGCATTTTTATTGATTTTAAATTTATGCATATTTCTGGTTCGTGGAGCCAGTTATGGCTAAGCTGCGTCAAATGCATATTGCTGGAAAAACTAGATAATTATTGACAACTACAGCTGATCAAATCACTTATAGCGTTAATTTTACTCCTTAATACAAAAATTAGAAAACTAAATTTTGATGTGCAAATTCCTCAGTAGTTTGCAAATTATTGATAATTAACAAATTTAAATTAACAACTAATTGCTAATAAATGATTTATTACTAATCAACATAACCATTAATTATAATTTCTTTTTTATATTGGTAAATATTATGAGAATGAAACAAGTTGAGCCCTCATAATCTTCAAATTGCTATGCCACTGACAGTGGCGGCTCGCCCATTACAGCAAGTACAGCCGGGCTGCACCTAATTTTATTATATTTTAAAACTAAAATTATATATTTTACTAATTTTCTTTAATGAAGATTAGAATTGGAAATGGAGATTAAATTTCAACTCTAAGTAAAAAAAATCTCCGATAAATAGCAAGCGTATTTCCGTAATGCACAAATTCAGGAGAAGAAAAAACAAAAACTCCATTCAATCAAAATTGCAGCTAAAAAGCGAAGTTCGAAATCGGCTGCATCATTGCCATGGCAACCTTACGTAGTATGACTTCCCCAGCATGCTAAAATGGAGGATGTGACGACACAAACGTAGCACAAAAGGATTTTTTCAAATTAGCTGTACTAGGGATTTCGAATAAATGATTGGTTCATTGCTGAATCGGCGAGGAGGGGTGGCGGAAAACGATAATTTCGAAGAATCTCTCCAAACGGAAATAGTTTTTGATAAGTTTGCACGTGTGTTGTTGTTTTTTTACTTAAATTAATATTAAAATTGACCGATTCGCAAGTTTGATAGGAGGATTGACTTTATTTTCAAAAAATAAGTAAGTGTTTTCTATTATTTTTACATGTTATCTTTCATAAAAGTTGAAAGGAAACTTTGGTTTGAGTAATAAATTTTAAAGAATGTCTGTTCGTGTATAGTTGTGAAAAAGGCGAGGGGGGGGGGGGAGTTAACATGTTTTCGTCTGCACTAAAATTTTTGACCACGGGCCGCCACTGGCCAATGAAACAGGTTCAAAATAGATTTTACTGCATAAATCATATATACAAGTAACTTACATATTGATTATCAACAATTTAGAGTAATAATCATTCAATGATTCAAAGTAAACAATAGATTGATAACATTAATGGTTTTACCTTTAGGTTCTTCAATAAAAGTTTCTTTCAGATTTCTGTTATTTAATTCTTTCCTGGTATAAATTGCTTTTACTTCACATTCGTATTCTACATGGATGTTTCGTGTTTCCTAAGAAGTTGTTACAATCTTTTATATTTCTGTATATTTTTTATATTAAGTATTATTAATAATATTTTATATTAAGTATTATTAATAATATTTTATATTAAGTATTATTAATAATATTTTATATTAAGTATTATTAATAATATTTTATATTAAGTATTATTAATATTTTATATTAAGTATTATTAATAATATTTTATATTAAGTATTATTAATAATATTTTATATTAAGTAATATTAATAATATTTTATATTAAGTATTATTAATAATATTTTATATTAAGTATTATTAATAATATTTTATATTAAGTATTATTAATAATATTTTATATTAATAATAAGAAAAAAATATTTCAATATAAAATTTAAAATAAATTTATATAAGGACTGGACTATATATATTTATAGAAGGAAATTAAATCATGAGTATTAAATAAGTTATACATATAGAATTTAACAACGGAGTTATAACTTTAAATTATTACATTATGTAGTTCCCAAACCAGGCCATTTTTATTACTACAATTCAATAGTTAGTTACATATTAAAAAAAAATTCTTTAGCTAAATACTCAATATTTGTATTATGAACTTTAACTTAGATTTTTCTCTAACTGTCTTGGTAGGATTTGCTTTTCAGCATATATTTGTAACGATTTCTAACACTTCGAAAAATAAGAGATTTATTAATAAAATTAACAACAACAACAAAAAACGTGGAAATTTTGAAACTTTACAACTTGTCACATACATTTTTGATAGTTTCAACTTGCCTGCATTTTTTATATTTTAGGTTATCTTTATATTTAAATCTTTAAAGTAACTTTTATATCTTCTCATAGTAGATAAAATATTTTATCACAGAGAATGTTTTTCTTTATTAAAATAACATCCAATAAATAAGTAAATATAAAGTTTACTTATTTCAGGGTTACCACTCAATATTTAGATAAAATTCCCTGACTTTTCCAGAAGATTTTAAAAAAATTCCAGACCAAGTATTAAATTATTTTTCCCTGACTTTTTAGACCATTTTCATTTCCCCTGACAATTCCAGGTTTTCCAGGTGCATGGGAATCCTGTTATTTGTGTATATTAAAGAGTGGGACCAAACCAAATATTTGGTTTGACTTCCTTTCATAAGACAGAAAACCAAACGAGAAATAAACCATTTAACATATGATTTGAAAACAAAATGTGGTAAAATGTTTAATTACTTGGGTTTTCCCTTTCATGTGCACTTTGACGGACCAATCTGGACCTAAAGCACTTCCCATCGTGGATTTTGATTGCGATGATCCTAAATTAAAAAGGAGTGGAACTTTTATAAATGTAAATGATGTATGAATAGTAATGATTAATTCACAAAAAAAAAATATATATATAAATTTTTCTTTCGAAAAATTCATTGTAATTATAAAACTGACTGTGATTATGGTATAAAATTATCTTATAACCTAAATCTAATATTATTAGAATTATGTATAAGAAAACCCTAACAAAATATAAAACTTTTTGAAAAAAAAGGTAAATATTTTGTTTGTGTGTTTTAATACAATGTATTATTTGATATCTCATAAAAAAAAAGGCTTTTTGCTAATTGAGATACTTTTAAATATTTTTATGCTATTTTTCAATTACACTCAAACCTGTTTTTGTGTAATTTTTTTGTGTGGTATATGAAAATTTCAATAAAATTTAGGGATGAAACGGATATCCGGTAACTATCCGGTATCCGGCTGATTTTTAACTATCCGGTAACTATCCGATATCCGGAAGTGAAGCGCCGGATATCCGATTTTCCAAGCCGGATATCCGGATGAATAAAACATCGAAGATTTTTTTTGTGGCGGTCAATTATCTTTGCTAAGAATATGGTATTTAAGTATTTTCCTGAAAATTCTACCAATGTATTAACAGTGTGCAGATTCTCCCTTGAATTTATCTCGTTTTAAAACTTTAAAATTCTTTTAATAATTTTTTTTAACGAATCGTTATGGTGGAGGGTCATAACATCTCACAACTAATATAAAGTTAAAATAAAAATAAATTTCACAAAAGTTTAAGCAAACTTGAGTTTTTATGTTTGGAATGAAAGAGCATATGGTAAAAATACAATTATTCAGAAATTGAGTTTAAAGTGTACAAAACATACGCCCATTGCTAGCAGCACCCTAGACTAACCCTTTGTAAATAAAAAAGTTTTTTTTTATGTTTATTCAATCTTGGTATCACCTTAAGGTTAAGTAATTGGGAAATATTATAGAATAAAAAAATATTTCGTAATTTTTGACCGATTTCCGTATTTTCCAGTGTGTATGAGAAGATATTTTCATAAAAAAAGAAACTGCCGATCGGATATCCGGCAAAATCCAGTTCGGATATCCGATATCCGGTTTGTAATGTGCGCCGGATATCCGATATCCGGCAAAACCACTATCCGGTTCATCCCTAATAAAATTGGAACATAATTGATTATCTGGCTACCGAGACATATACAAGTGTCTAGTGAAACAACAGTTGTCACAAAAACTGATCACTGACTACATGGTAATTGAAAAAAAGTAAACTCTAAACGAGTGCGAGGTAGTATCTTCAAGTGATGAAAGCGATTTTGAACCAGTTTACCACAAGAAAGTTCGTGTATTGTCAGACCACGAAGGAAAATGGTTATACGTTTTGAAAAGTTTTGTATGTGTAAAATAAGTACATATGTAAAATCAGATTCCAAAAGGTTTGGCGAGATTCCAAATAGCTGTCAAGTCTCGTGTCTTGATTTCATTTAAAAAAGCAATTCCTAGTTATTTCGTAAGGTTTTGAGTTATTTTCTACTTTTATTATGCAGTTCCTATCCACCGCACAAAAACAGGTTAAATCCTATTTTATGCTGAGTCGTAGATTTCTAGTTTACAGAAGATGGTACTTTTAAATCAAGAGAAACTCACTAATGTGCAGAAAATTCTAATGAAGTGTATAGCCAATCAACTAAAAGTTAATTTACACTAATACTCTTCACATCATTTATTTAAAAATTCCAAATGTCAAAATAAAAAAACAAAGAGTTTAAAAAATATTCACCTTCCAACTCATAATTTAATCGTTTACATGCAACAGACTCTTCATGTTTGGTTTCCTTCAAACATGGCAAGAAAAACCTTGCTGCACCAGCATCGAAAAAGGTCGCTCCAATAGAATTATCTTTAATAACCCAAACAATTTGACAGTTTTCAATCCCATATCTGTAAAAATATATATATATATATAACTAGAAAAATTAAATAAAAATTAGAATTTTAACAGGCAGATACAATTTATGGATTATCATAAAATTTCAGAAGGCATGATTTGTCCAATTTCATTAAAAATGATATAAAGGTTCAGGGAAAAAATAATAGTGAAAATATATATGAATATATGAAAAATATATGAAACATTCTTTGTTAAGGCATATTAGCAAAATTTTTAGAAATTCTGGTATTCGTATGCTTTATGAACATTACATTCTTTGAAACCTTATTAACTCATTTTTATAAGGCATATACTTGAAGGGTTTAAGGATTTATCCTCCTGAGATTAGCCATCCATTAAAATGGATGTTTTATTTCCCCCTAATATTGTGAAAGATTTTATTATAGCAAACAAGAACTGGGGCATCATCGTAAAGGATGAATCAGAAATCCTTTTTTAGCATTTGGCATCTAGCAATGGCTGTTTATATGTTTGTTTACAAAATGGTGACATACATGAATCAAGTAGGAAATGGGCATTCCCGATTTTCATATTGTTTATTAATGTAAATTTATTACTAATTAAACTTTATAAAATTTATTACATATTCCTACAGTGCGTACGACTTAAACATCCATTCAAATGGATGTGATGTCCAGCAAAATTGAAATACTATTAAAAAAATTAACATTAAGATTGATTAAGAGTATGAGTACAGTTTTTAGTGAAGCTTGGAAATAAAACAATCTATAGAAAAAAAAACGACCTAATGAAAATTGTTAAAAAGTAACAACTTACAGAATTTAATAAGTATTCTTTCCTTGATTTACAAACTAAAACATGAACTCTTTTGCTTAAATATGCTAAAAATGTGAATAATTAGCTTGATGAGCAAGCAGGTTTCTTTCGATGAACTATTGCTCAAGTGTAACGTATTGGCTAAAAAAAAATTATATTTTGAGTACCAAACATAGTTAATTATACATTTCGGAATGTAGGAGGTTTAAAATTAAGATGGTCACATAATGGTCATATATGACCATTATCTAAATCGTAATGCGATTGAATAATTTTAATGAAATAACATTTTTAATTTAAAGTAGACATACACTAGTTCTGTAGCGATTCCTCCATTTCCAACAATCACTACTCGCTTAGCATTTGAAAGTTTTCTTTGAAATTCCTGAAATTGATATAATAAAAAATTTTATATATGTAAGTTTTTAAAGAATAGTACCATGGTAAAGTAAACAGTTTTTTAAAACTGATATTACTAGAAAATAATAGAAAGAATTCCAATAAAAAATAATCAAAAGTAGTAGCATTTAACAATCTTAAGAAAATTAAAGTGTATATCCGTTTTTTGTATTTTCAGTTTACCAACAATACACATAATTGAAAGGTTATTAAAAAATCTCTAATTTAAAGTATTTTCAAATTTAAAGCATTGGAGAAACTTTTAAAATCACTCTACTAAAATATAACATTTTCTTTAAAATGGAATGGTTGGAAAGGTAAATTAACCTCTCTTGCAGTGAAAACAAGCTCACAGATTCAATATTTCAGGGATAAAAGTTTTACCTGTACAGTTTCTGTATCTCTTATGCCTAATATAAAGGGACATGTACGAGATATCACCTGCAATACGAAATAAAAAAAAATATTGTAATTTTACTACAAATAAATTTAAATGCTGTTACATAAGCCATTGTTCACTCTAGGCGTATTTTGAAGGGCGGACACCCTGCCCGCCGTTTTTTCATCTCGATAGTGCCCTCATGACCTTTTTTTCAAAAATACTGCACACTTTTGAAAAAATTCTGCCCTTCTTGCCCTTTTTAGACAGGCACAAATGTCATGTTTCCCTAGCTGTCTTTAAAATACAGCATTGCTTTAAACATTTTTTATGTAAACTGGAAATTAGTGATTATGACAGTAGAAAAACAAACTTCTTTTTAACTAAGCATGTTGTGCAATCACGATGAGTTCACGATAATTTTGAGCACAGGGCATTCCACGAATTATATGGGTGGCCATGCCCACCCCAAACTTTTTTGTGAAAGTGTCCTTTTTAAACCAAAAAGTGACTCTCAAATAACAGTGTGCCCTTTTCCAGCCAACAGAGCCCTGCCCCTTTTTATTTCTAGAGTTAACACTGCATAAGCAACATATAAAATATTTTATATACAAGGAAAGAAACTTAAAAACAAAATTTCGGATTTGAAAAAGCAAAAATTTCTAGGTTTCCATAATTCAATTTATTTTTTTAGATAAAAATATGTATAAAATATTTAGGAACACAGGGGGAAAAAATATTATTTAGTAAAAAAGAAAACCAGGAAGATAAAATCTGCCAAACATTCATGAATTTTCGACAGGTTTTATCTTCCTGGTTTTCTTTTTAACTAAATAATGAATGTTAATGAAATTGTGATAATTATTAATATCTCTGCTGCCTTTTTATCTAAGGAAATACTTGCTGATATAATAACAAAATTTTATCTGCCTAAAACAGCTTTACTCCAAATTATAATAATATCAGTGTTCACTCTAGGCATTTTTTGAAGGGCGGGCCGCCCTGCCCGCCCTTTTTTTATCTGAACAGCGCCCTCATGCCCCTTTTTCAAAAAAAATTCCGCCCCTATTGTCCTTTTTAGTCAAGCACAAGCATCCTTGCTTTCCTAGCTGTCTTTAAAAAATGCATCGATTAATTTTTTTGTGTGTGTAAATTGGAATTAAGTGAATTATGACAGTAGAAAACAAACTTCTTTTTAACTAAGCGTGTTGTGAAATCGCGATGATTCTGCGGTAATTTCGAGCACAGGGTATTACACGAATCCTATTGGTTGCCTGTAAGATGGTTTGAGGCGATATTACAAGATTAGACATTTTATTACCAAATTTTGAATTTTAGTAGCCTTTTCATTACTTTTGTAAGGGGCCTATTCGGGCTACTTACCGATTTGGTTTATAGAGAAAACATTAATTTTAAAATGTCAAATTTTGGATTTCAAGTAGTATTTCCACAAAGTGACATCAATTTTGTACTGTTCTTTCCTTCGAGATAAGCCCCGAGCCGTCACCAATAGCCCAATATGCAATAAATCAGAATTTTTTTGGGGGGGTCACAGATTTGTTGTCAACAAGTGGTCACGCCCACCTCAATTTTTTTTTTTAAAGTGCCCTTTTAAAAACAAGCAGTGTCTTTCCAAAAATGGGGGCCTTTTTTCTGCTAACAGCGCCCTTCCCCTTTTTATTTCTAGAGTGAACACTGATAATATAAAAATTAAAATTTTAAAATATTTTTTTTAAACACTCAATTCTTACTTTAGGGATAGCTCCAGAGCAGATACACAGTCTTTCATATTGGACAGTTTGGTAATTAGAGAGTAATATTTCCTAAAATAATTATTAATATAAATCCACATGTGAGAATAAAATTACAATTATCAACATATAATAATAAAAAAATTTAAAGGAATCAAATACATACATGTTTTTCACTGTCAATTTCTAATGCAGTAGCTGCAACCACATGGCAGTTAGGATTTTGCTTTTCAAGAGAAGAGTGGGATTCTTCTATGACATCAAACTCTTCCAATCTTTCCGATATCTAAAAGTACCAAAAAAAGATATCTAAAAGTACCAAAAAAAGATATCTAAAAGTACCACAAAATATATTCAAGTACACCACTATTTACAGTGATTTATAATGCACTCCACTACAGTAAGCCTTTTTGGAGATGAACCCAATCTGTTTCAGAAAAATAAATTTTAAATTTATTCGTTATTAAACAAAATTTTATTTGCATGAGAATATGGTTAGCATATCATACTTTTTCTTTAATTATGAAACATCCATTAACGTTGCATGTTGTTGAAGGAAAATAGTCTGTTGATACATTTAGTAAATAAAAATTGCTTCTGGAAAATGTAAATTTGAATCTATTCACTTATAAGTTTGAATTGAGGTGCTTTATTTTAACCCTCTTGGATTATTACTGGTAGAAAAATCACAATTTAAAGACATATACAAATAAAATAACCTAAATAAAATACAACAGATTTTTTAAATTAGTGTAGTATTATTTTGTAAATACTTTATTCTTTAACACATAATTATATTTACAAGTGAATTTTTTTAGTGTAATTGGAAATTTAATTTGTGAAATTAGAAATATAAGTTAAATTATAAAGAAAAAAAATGATAATGGCCTATTTATCTAAAGGTTGGGAAACAGTGTTCTAGGATTTCAACCCTTATGTAGTTCCAACAATTAGGCGAGTATTGAGAAATCAATAAAATAATTATACACATAGATGTTCTCCAACTACAAAAAAAATGGTGAAGTTTAGGAGAAGAAATATAAATGAGAATACAGTAAACTTTGGCAAACATATAGATTAAAATATAGCATATCATTCTGATAGGCTCAATATAGATTAAAAAAAATGGTGATTTAACAAGTTGCTCAACGCTGAGTAGAAGTTATAAAGATAAAATATCACTAACTTTATTCACATTTCGGGCAGCTTTTACAAGAGGTGATGATGAAATTAAGAGTATACTTGAATCTGGTTCTTCAACAGACAGCTGGTAATGAGAAAAATGGAATAAAGTTAAGGTTATAAATAAAAAGTTTATAAAAAATACTTCTTTGAAAGCTATAAAATAAAGTAAAAAATTAAATATATCGTTGACTTAGATTGAAAACCAGCTATATTTATATCACAGATTTTGAATCTCAATCTTTTGGCAACGAAATCAAGGGTCAGGTATACAGATAATTTCTTCATCAGTTTAGAATGCAAACCTCGAGCATGGTTGCAATGCAACCGTAAACCATACCTTGAAATTTTTTTGTATATGTTTTGCTGGTTAATTAATTGTTGCACAAGAGCTGCACAGTTGGCTATAGGTGATTATTAAGGTCTATCTCAAAGAAAAGACCCAAGAACCCCTGTTATGTTTTTAATCATGATCAGATGATAAGGACACTACCTGTGCTGGCATCTGATACAACATCAATAAGAATTGGACCCTGATCAGATATAATGTGCCCAATCCTGTAAACACACCGGTAGAATTTAAGGATAATTTCAGAAGACGACTTTTGCGATTTAGTAGCGAATCTGGCAAACTTTCGATCATGAAATTGCAACATGTTAACTTTTGTCAAGTCATTATGCTGATTCAAACTCACAATACTTTGATTACTAGATAAATGCTGTACTTCAATACCACCAGGCCTCCTTGTGTTTTAATGATTTTCCGCAGCCAAAACACATTGGTTAATTCCTAGTGTCCGGTGCCCTCGCCAAATGGGATTTGGCGACAAATGATTGGGCATAAAGTTTATATTTTGGCAACCCTACTTGACGCGTGCGAAAATATCATGTTCTATGGCAACCCTAAATTTTTTATCCACGTAGCTGCGCTTGATGATGCGAAGATGCATCTAGTTTAGCCTTGGTTTCATGCATTTCTGCCATTTTTGAATGGACTTTCGCCGGCTACGTGGTGATTTTGATTTTTCTGAGCTAACGATGTATACGCGGTGTTGACGATGTTTATTTGAATAGCAAGTATTTTTGGAAATTGAAAGGCAAACGTGCCGCGATTGAGAGGTGCATGGATGCCGGATTGTTATGCAGCAAATGCGCCTAGCGAAACACAGTCACTGACTGGATGATATTCTGCCGGGAGGTATGTACGGAGTGGTTCATTCATAATCCTGTTCTTATCGGTGGAGAGCAAGTCGTTGTTGAGATGGACGAGTTGAAGTTCGGCAAACGCAAGTACAACCGGAGCAAGCGTGTGGAAGACCAGTGTGTGTTTAGAGGGATTGAATCCGGTACCAACAAGTGCTTTATGGTTGCCGTGGACGACCGGAAATCGGAAACTTACTCAACGTTATCAGCATTTAATTTTTCCTGGATCCGATATTGTTTCCGATTTTCATATAAAATATTGATTTAACGATGAACGACTGCCCGAAGGATTGCCTGTAAGCACTGTGATCGACGGCCCGGAGGGGATCATGGATGTAATAATGAGTAGTCGGACGCTGAAGGCCAGAGACCACAAAATCAACAGCAGGAGTCTGACTTTAAGAGCGCGGAACGCGTGTGCACTTAAGAGTGCCATCGAAATGCCCCAAACAACTGCCCGCAGGATCGACTGTAAACACCATGATCGACTGCCCGGACCAACGCAATGTCCGCCATTTTGCACGAAATCTGACCGTGGTTCAATAATATGAGGCATCGTTCCCGGGTATTTCCTTCGAGATAGGCCGCGAACCGTCGCCAATAGCCAACTGTGCGGCTCTAGTGCGACGTTAATTAACCAAACCAAACCGCCATTTTGATTTGGCGACTAAAAAAAACCCGTCAGTTTTGCCTTGGCGTTAATTTTTGGAGTTGGCGACAACGGCGCACCGTACACTAGGAATTTACCAACATATTTATCATCACCAAGACACATAACATGGTTCATTGCGTAATATTACATTCAGCATAATCAACAGTTCAAAGAGGATATCAGCTTTGATCCTGAGTAGTTGTAGGCCATAGGCTGGATTTGGTTAATTAACGTTGCACTAGAGCTGCACAGTTGGCTATTGACGACGGTTCGGGGTCTATCTCGAAGGAAAGACATGGGAACACATACACATTCATACATGTACCTCGTTATTTTAGAACCATGGTCAGATGACGAGGAAACGCCTGAACTGGCATCCAATGCCTTCAATAGACGTCAGGACTTTGGACCCCGATCAGATTTATCGTGCAATAGTCTATACACGCCGTTAATTTTTTCGGATGTTCTGGACGACTTTTCTAGTATTTTGTAGCAATGTTGGCAACCCTTCAATCACTGTTTTTTTTACTTTTCTTTGTCAAGTCCATCGCCTAGGATCGAACCAGGAATCTTAGTATTCCCAGCTTTCGGTCACGAGGGCCAGGCTATAGGCTGGAAACCAATATTGCCCGATTCAATGAATCGAAGTAGTCTTTGACATTAGCCTACTGTACATGCTTGTGCTTAAGACTTTTGATTTTGCCGTATTTTTATTGATTAATTGCTCATTGTGCAGATCAAGTGCGTCGGTATTTAACAAACCACCTATTATTGTCCGCTATTTTTACTTGGCGGCCATCGAAGTACACGTCATTTTGGCCTTTTCCAGAATCGCGCCAACTGACACTTCAAACTGTGAATTTACCCCAGTTTTTGTGGCGAACGAATATCGAAAAATTTTAATAAAATCAACCTTTACACACTTATATTTAGAGACCTCCTTAACCTAAAATCCGAAGCACCAGAATGGACTTTAAGCTGCCTTTAAAATACTAGATATTTATGCTATTTTAAAATTCGCAACATATATTGCGTCAGTTTACCGTTATTTTATTCAAGTAGTTTTAATAAAATAATAATAAACGTTTTAACAAATTATTAAATACTTGTTCTGCGCAAGATACGCCAGCTATCCCACCTCCAATTATGACAAAATTTGCATACAATGGTAAAAAAGACTTTTGAACAGTTTCGAATGCCATGTTTTTATGTTTGTCACGGAGGAATTTATGTTTGTCCGCGATGTTTGTAAACAAGTTACTAACAGTTACAGTTAATCTATCAATAACAATCATTTTCTTTTTTTTAAGTAGTATTATTTTCATGTTAGTATTGGTTTGGTTAAACGTCGCACTAGAGCTGCACTATTGGCAAATGTCGACGGTTTGGGACCTGAACTCCAACGCAACTTTAATAGGCAACAAGACATTGGACGTCGATCAGATTTATAGTACACCAATCCCGTATACACGCCAGTATATTTTGTTGGATGTTCTTGACGACTTTCTACTATTTTTGTAGCGAAGCTGGTAACCCTCCGACCGCAATATCACTACTTTTTTTAATCGACTGAATAGACAGCCAGAAAATTTAAATTAAAACCGCCAAATCGCACGCCAAGGAGAGAAGTTATGAATACGACTGTTATGAATTTTTTTTACGTATGTCTACGCCAACCAAAACTCCAAAATTAAACAGCCAGAAACTTTAAAATAAAACCGCCAACGCGCGCTAAGTCGAAAGGTTATCAATTCAATCGTTATGTATTTTTTTTTTCGTATGTTCGCGCGGGATTTCGGTTTTACTTCAGATATTTGCACACTTTTTTTTAGTTGGATAGGGGATATTTCACTTGGGAGCAATTAAAAAAAATATCCGTTTTTCCGGCATTTAACTATCCGGAATTCTCAATTAACCGGACCGTTTTAAGAAAAAAATTGTCCTAATTCTTTTTTTTGTTGGATATAGAAAAATCCACACAAAAAATCGGTTATCCGACTGTTATATTTCCGGAAATGTCGATTAACCGGAGTTTTTTTTAAGCAATTTATCCGATTTCATTGTTTAACAGAAGTTCTACAACAATGACAAATTCGTTTAACCAACATTTATTGGCATTAATAGAGATTGTTTTACAATATATATTGTTGAACACATTCCTACTTGAATTTCTTGGTGAATAATAATAGGTGGCGAAGCCCCCTGCTAAATAAAAACTAAAAAGGAGAAAAATAAAATAATCTTTCTGAAAAAAAGGAAAACAGACTTTAAGGAAAATGCGGTAAAAAGTCAAAAATAATTTTTAATTTTACAAATGAGTTGAAAAAATGAATTATTGAATATCAATTTTATATTTAGTACAACTTTTTGAAGTTGGTGCCAATTTACAAAAATCATACCTAAATTTTGGCACCGATTTAAAAAAAATTTACTAAGTATAAAATTGATATTCAATAATTTAATTTTTTTAACTCATTCGTAAAATTAAAAATTATTTTTTTACTTTTTAGCGCATTTTCCTTAGAGTCTGTTTTCTTTTTCTCCAGAAAGATTATTTTATTTAAACAATTTATCCTTTTTCCAAATATTTTCATTGTTTAACAGAAGTTATACAAAATGACATTTCGTTTACCCGGTATTCATTGCCATGGATACGGATTGTTTTACGATATACATTGTTGAGACAAAATGTTAGCACAAGTTGTTACTTGAATTTCTTGGTGAATAATAGCAGGGAGCGAAGGCCCCTGCTAAATTAAAAAAATACTTTTAAAAAAAAAAGTAAAAACAGCTTAAGAAAAATGCGCTAAAAAATAATGAATAATTGAACATCAATTTTTATACTTATTACAACTTCTTGAAGTTGGTGTCAAATTACAAAAATCATATCTAAATTTTGGCACAGATTTCCAAAAGTTTTAATAAATATAAAAGTGATATTAAATAATTAAATTTTTTTCAACTAGTTCGCAAAATTAAATTTTTTTAAAACAATTTTTAGTCTATTTTTCTTTTTTTTAAAAATCCGGAAAAATAAACGTAATGTGCCTGATTCAACTGCTCGGTCTACTTTAGAGGGACTGGCAGAGCAATGAATTGTGTGCAGTATGTATCATTTATGGACGCCGCGATTCCGTACACTACATTTATTAAAATTGTCTTTTGATTTTTAACATTAAAAAAAAATTATTTACACTTTTGTTGAAAATATTTATTTTTGTCCATAAGCCCTGATGACCCCCAAACATGTAAATCGGTCTCTGGTCTTAATACACTCTGACAGCAATCTTTATTTTTAAACAAAAATGTCTAATGTAAATAAACAAGAGAATCACTTCTATTTACTAATAGGCATTTATTTTTTAACTGAAACTCCAATATTCTAGAAATTTAGTACAGAGGACTTTAACTGTTATACAGACATAATCAAAACTTAGAATAACTATTAAAAGTGTCAAATTACCAGGGTTTGCAACTTTCTTCCAAAGGAGCTGTCCATAAATGTCACATGCACATCTTTTCCCCCATATTTTTGACCCCGTCCATTTTCATAAACTGCCACATCATCTAGTGTCAGGATATTTGAAAAAGAACATTTTTTTGTGCCTCAAATTATCTCTACAAAATGAATATATACTTGCAATTATTTAAGTGTAAGTCATTCGTTCTATTTTATATAAATATATAGAGAAATGCAATTTTTACATTATTTATTCAGACTATTTATGACAATGTTTAACTGTTTACAAAAAGTACTTTTTAATAAATAAGATGAGAGAAATTATATTTTTAAAATAAAAATTTCACTTAACTAAACTTAAACAATTTTTCATTTACATTAACTCTGACATAAAATCAACAAAAATACCAGTTTATAAAGAAAAGTAAACTAAATTTATTGTTTTTCTATGAAGCTCTACATGGTGTAGCCAACAGAAGAAAACTTGAAGTAACTTGACATTTCTACAGATGTGAAGAATGATGTTGGATTACTTTAGCTTTCTTCAGCATATTTATGTTGTATATCTTTCCACAGTTTCTGTAAAAGAAAGTGTACATAAATATCTTAGAACAAAGAAAATTGAACTGTTTTTGGTAGCTATTTTATAGTATAAATTTTATCTCTAATTTAATTGAATTTTTATCAATAGTATGGTTTATTCCTAGTATATAGTACTGTCGCCAAATGCGACATTTGATGAAAAATAAAGTTTATATTTTGGCAACCCTAATCTATGAAAAATAAATTTGATTACATCACGCATGGAGGGTTTTCATGTCAGGCTTGCACATGGTTGGTTTAAAATTATTTTGGCATTTTATGCATGTGGTTGTGTTCTGATATCACTAACTATGGAAGTAAATATTTTTGGAAGTTGGAGGTGCAAAGCAAATGTGCTATCATTGATTGGTGTAGGAATTCTAGAATGCCGCCAAGACTTGTCGCTGTCTGATTTTTCCGCGGCAGGATGTTTCCGACGACTTTTGACACAGCTGGCGGATCTAAGGATTGCATGTAAGCATCATAATCGACTGCTTGAAGGTGGTACCGGTATAGGTTTGTACCTTAGTAGTCGTAGGCCAGAGACCATTGCTGCCCGGTTTAATTAATTGAGATACGAGACTGTGACATTAGCTTTTACAAATTTTGATGGCGGTATTTTTATTGATTAATTACACAATTGTTGATTCTGAATCATTGTAAATAGCCTATTGTGTATCTCTAGTGCAACATTATTTAATCAAGGCTTTGGGCTAGGTGGTCGGTATAACTATTTCAAAGCATACCTTTTCTATTATTTTTTTTTATTAAGAATTGTTATCAATGCATTACTGCTGTTTAAAAAAATACTTTTCTTGATACAGTTGATTACATTGCACTAGAGCTAGACCTGGGAATACTGTGCAATAATTTTGAAATGGCAGATGACGGCAAAACCAAAGCTGCAAAGATAAAAATCATAACCAATGCGAGAAAATTTGAATCACAAACAATTTAACGACTGCCGCCCTTAACACAGCAATCTTTTAGTTGGACATGGACCGAACTCATAACACTCCAATTATGAGCTCGATGGTCTTTCAACCAGGATACAGTGCCATTATCTTTGATAAATGATCACAAGTAAAATCTACCAAATATTCGAGTGTCAAAATATACTAGTTTCATTTTACCGAAAAGCTTCAATAAGAACTTTTAGGAATACTTGGAATAAGTAAATATAGCCAGAAAATAAATTTAAAATAAAGCGACTCAACCCTACAAAAACAAGTTTAATAATTCTGTTTAGGATGCAGAATCTGCAGCAGAATTGCTTGGCGTCAAAAGTCGGTCGATTAATTTCTAAATATGGAAATGGAACAATTGTTTACAAATATGAAATACAAGCGTATCTGAGCTTTGGTGATGGAATGGTTTAAAGAGCTACATGATTTTCACGCTCTGGATTAAATGGAATGATATTGGAAACATGATTTTTAATTTCCAGGCATTTATTTTCAGATATTAATTTTATTAAAATGAATTCGCTAATTTTGAGATACAATTTTTAGTAATATTAATTATATTTATTTCTTTTGTCAGCTTGTGGAAGAATATATTTGAATAATAATTATTACATTTATGTGATAAATTAAAAATTATAGTTTTTTTCTGATTTGATTTCCTTGTATTAAACTAAAACCTTTAGAAATATAAAATACATTTGCACAACAATTTTGCCGGCTTATTTCAATTTTTAAAGTGCACATAGAACATAACCTATTATAAGTTTAGATGTTTGTTGCTGTTAGAATGGCAGGAAAATGTTCTAGGTGCTCTTTGGTAAGAGTGCACTATTTCCCAGTGCCAAGATCGAATTCTTGGAAGGAGATGTGAAATCCTCAATGGCTGCACAAAGGGGGTGCCAGCTGTTTTTGAACGGCCAAACGAGAAATGTGCCATTGCCTGGTGCCAAAATCGACTGCTCAGAAGGGAAATGATTAAATTATATAATTAGCTAAAACATTAAAATTTCAATCGTGGACAAGCATACTCATTAGCTAAAAATACCTAAATTTAAATGAGTTAAAACCCCGAAAAAAAGACAAAAACCGAATATTTTAAATTTCTAAATCATGGTTTTTGCCAGCTCTGGTGACGACACTGCGTCATATACATGCACAAAAAATTTAAGGTATTGTAATACATAGATAAAAACACATATTTCCTTAAAATCTGCAGGTTTAAAGCAAATTTACTTGATTATAAATTAAATATACGTACACCTTCGTTATATTTGTCAAATACATAATCGCAGCCTACATCCACGGCTCTTTCAAAAAAGAAAGCACCAACAATAATAGTTAGTACCGTTGTCGATGTTCGTCGAAAGATTAATTGATGTAGCTTAGTAGCTATTCCTGACATTTTAATAATGAAATTAAATTAACGTGAAGCTATTTTACAAAATTTAGAAGTAAACAGACTTTACAACCAGAAAATTGTAAGACGACCTTCGTAGTGTCAGTAGAAGTAACTAATAGCAATGGAATAAAAAAAAATATTTTTAAAATTTTATTTTGTTTTCAGGTAGGGAAATATTGTTAGTAATTTAAAATAAATAAAAAAAAATATTAAACAAGTACAGCTTTTAAAAAAAAATTATATAGTAGCCTTGAGCTTTTTTAAACATGTTTAAATAAATAATAAAAAACATATTTTTATAAATCGAAAGGAGCATCAACATACAACTAAATTTTTTTATGTTAAAAATAAATAATGGAGTTGATATTTTTTTGAATGTTAGCTTAAGCGGTCTTAGTATTTAATTTTGCAATTGTTGATTTTTATAAATACTTATTTCATACTGCAGTTAGCTATTATAACGAACGTTTTCAATCAGTAATTCGTTGGTTTCAAATTACTATATTCTAGGTAACATTTAAAACAGAACTTTAATATTTTTCTCTGTACTGTTAAAATATTTTTTTTGAAAGTATTATATTGGAAATAATAAAATGTTTACTTTTTTATTATTTCATATGAATAACATATTTGGTATTATTATCGAACTATTTATGATATAAGTAAATATATAGTAAGGTCATTTTATCCCGATTCAATAATAATCCAATTTTTGTATTGAAATTATCCAAACTGTCCTAAAGTTAAGAACTTGTTTTAAAATGTTACATATTTAACTGTTAAATACATTTTTATTAAAGTATGGTATTTTTTAAGATTTTATATATGTATTAGGATACGACATAAATGTTGCTGCTAAAAATAGAAAACATGATGTCAAGGGCAGTTTCTTATTCAGTTTGATAATCCAACAAGCACCTTGGCATAACTTTTAAAAATGTTTTCGCATCTTAGTTATATTTTTTTAATGTTTTATGGAATTTATATTTCACTTTTATTTATTATAAGATATAATTGTTTTTGTTAAATAAAGTCGAATTTAAAAAACGCATTTGAAAGTGCACAATAAATAGCAAATAAACAATATTTGAAACTGTAAGATGTTCTTGGTGAGACAAAGGGGTTTTGTTGCCAATCAAAGAATTCAATTTCCCTCTTGCTGGGTTGCTGAAAAGTATAACCAGATTTGGAAAAAAAACAAAAACTGGTAGACTTATCCCTGCATGTGAAGCAAGGTTTTTTATTTAAAGATCACCAGTCTGAGATTAGGCAGGATTTATTTATAATCTCCTATTGTTTGAAAATATTGGAATATATGTAGTGTTGAATTAAAAAAAATTGATTTCGTTGGCATCAAAATTGACGATCAAAATTTGTTTTGTGCACAATATACATTTTCAGATTTCCAATCTAATTGTAGCTTCTACTGTTTGCACTTCACATAATGATTCGTGTATGTCACAGAGTTCTGGCGGTTAAGTACATATTCGTTTTCTGTTCCATACTTTTTAATGTTAAGTTTCATATATATATCAAATAAAACCAACAAAGTTATATATGCTAATGATCCGGATATAGATAAATTTAGATTAAAATGATGTTGCTTAAACTTATGAAAGTGAGCAAAGTAAATAAGGAACAAAAATTGGTTTAAAAAAAGTACAAATCCCCCAAAAAGCAATATTTTTTTTGTGGCGAACTTTTAATCTCTATTACCACAAAGTGCAGGCCCCAAACGTGTCATCGAATCGCATTGGTAATGCTACAACAAAATTTAGTGTGTGAAATGTGCTTTAAAGGGGTTATAATTTTGATTCTCATTCAATCGATCATTGTTTCGTAGAAAAAGCTGGTGCATGTTAAATGTGTTCTCACGTTGGTCATGATGTGAATTTTTTTAGAGTACCGATTCAGATGTTGTTCTTATCATTAGGCATTCATTAGTCAATAAGCTCTAATTCTATAAGCTTATGGCTTCAGTGGTGGCTCGTCCACTACAGCAAGTACAGCCGGGCTGCACCTAAATTTATTAGTGCATTTTAAAACAAAAATCAGATATTTTACCCATTTTCTTAAATGAAGATTAGAATTGAAAATGAAATTTCTACGGTAGTAAACAAAATCTCCGATAAATAGCAAGCCTGTTTCCGTAATGTACAATTCAGGAGGGGAAAAACTCCATTCAATCAAAACTGCAGCCAAAAAGCGAAATTCGAAATCGGCTGCATTGTTGCCATGGCAACCTTTATGTAGTATGGAGATTCCTCCCCATGCTAATGCACTGCATTTGTGAGAAGGTACAGCCAAAATGAATTTTCTTGTTTTAGCTGCACTTGAGATTCGATATGCTGATTGGCTCTTCCATGAAACGCTGGGATGGGTGTGTGAAACGATAACCTACGAGAATATCTCCAAATGGAAATGGTTTTCGTGATAAATTTACTGTGTGCTGCTGTTTCAGGACATGGTCCTACTGTTGTTTTGTTATTTAAGTTAATATTAAAATTGGCCGATTCACATGTTTAAAAGAAAGGAGGATTGCTTTAATTTAAAAAAAATAAGTAAGTGTTTTCTATTTTTATAGCATGTTACCATTTCGTAAAAATTTAAAGGAAACTTTGATTTCCGTACATGTATGGATTGTGGAAAATAAGGGGGGGGGGGGGGGGGGAATTCACATGATTTCGGCTGCACTAACATTTTTGACCACGGGCCGCCACTGTATGGCTTTCAATTTTAGTTTCTAGATATTTTAATATAGTTTCTCTTTCTGTTTACAGACAGATGGCTTTGTCTTCGTATTGGGTGTCACAAAATCGTAAAGATTTAGCTGAACGTGCCATTGTTGCCAAACGGGAGAGAGATGCTGCTCGTGTTCATAAGTGCAAAGCAGCAGATTCCTATCACAAAGATGTTGCTTTGAAAACTTCCAAGTATAAAAACCTGGAAGAAGTGCGGGGTTTGAAATCGGCAAGGTAAAATCTCCTTACAAAGTTTGAATTTTTTTAGTATTTGAAGTTCTTTTATTATTATATCAGTCAGGTTTTTAAAAAACGATAAATTTAGATTGTTTTTATTTAATCAATATTATTATTATTTTTTGATTTTTAAATAAACCCACCCAGGTTTATGTAAAAAAAAATACCGGGTAGGTTTTAAGCCTACACCTGACACCTTTTACCTAATTGATTTGAAATAAGGAAATAAAAGTAATTTAGATATTTTAGGTTGGTATCTATTTTTATAATAGGTTATATACTAAGATAAAAACTCGTCTTATAGAACATTGCGTTAAGAATATTAAAATACAAATGCAACGTTAAAATACGCAATAAAAGTCCGTAATAATTCGGACATGTTTCGGGAGATACATCACCCTTCATCAGCGGAAAATGTAAAGTCTGTGTGTAATGAAATATAAATAAACCCAAGCAATCTAAAATGTTGCCAAAGACCAAAAAACTAACTAAAAACTATTACAAACGGTTGGAGTTAACTATTGTGTGCCAACAAGCGGGAAACATTGGGACCGCAAACGTTTCATTGACAACCGAATCAATATTACTAAAAATATGAAACGCCTCCAGGAAGTCAAGTTCAAATGGAGATTTAGGTTTGCAAATTAAATGTGAGTTAGAAAAATTAAATATATGACCATGTTCCCAAGAGTGCTTGGCAATGGAGGACTTCTTTATTTCTTGTTTAACAGTATGTGCTTGGTGCTCCTTGATACGAAATCTTAATGCTCTCCTTGTTTGACCAATATATGACATGCCACATTGACATGAAATACTGTATATGCCCCAGTTATTAAGATCGTCAATAGGGTCTTTAAGTTGTGTGAACGTGATCTTATTGATAGGTGAAAATATGGAACGTATGTCGAACCTACCGAGAATTTTAGAAATTTGATGGCTGATCTGGGGATAATATGGTAAAACAACTAAAGACTTAGATCGCTCAGATAGACTAGAATTTATAAATGGATTTTTAAGTTTATGTAGGGCCTTATCAACGACGTTGGGTGAGAAACCTCGATCCACGGCGACGGCTCTCAAATAATTAAGTTCAGTCTGGAGTGAATCGGGTGTAGAACAGATGTTAAGAGCACGATTAACAAAAGTGTAAAATGCAGCCATTTTTTGTTGTATGGGGTGGCAGGACTTAAAATGAGGGGGCAAAGAAACTGCGAAGGGTTTTCTGTATACGGTGGTGGATAAATGGTCTTCTTTACGAGTAATTAAAACATCAAGGAAAGGAAGAGTATTGTTGGATTCGGATTCGGCAGTGAATTGTATTTTAGGATCTATGGAATTTAATACAGGGAGAATTCCGTCAACTTCTCCGGTGGAGTTGTTTAATAGGGCGAAAGTGTCATCAACATAGCGGATCCAAAGGGGAAATTTAATAATGGTGAAAAGTTTTTCTTCAAAATAATCCATATATATTTATCACTGAATATGGGTGAAAGAGGGCTTCCCATAGCCAAACCCTCCGTTTGTCTATAAAAATTACCTTCAAATACAAAAGTGGTTTGCCAAAGACAAGTCTTTGTAAGGGAAATCAAATCATGTGAATCGGGTGTAGAACAGATGTTAAGAGCACGATTAACAAAAGTGTAAAATGCAGCCATTTTTTGTTGTATGTGGTGGCAGAACTTAAAATGAGGGGACAAAGAAACTGCGAAGGGTTTTCTATATACGGTGGTGGATAAATGGTCATCTTTACAAGTAATTAAAACATTTTATTTACTCTAAAAATTATCTTATTCCGTCCATATCCAATACAGCCAGGTTATATGCTCTACCCAAGGTTCACAAACCTGATATCCCGTTTCGTCCTATTGTGTCTAATATAGGTACGGCTTCATACAAACTAGCCAAATATCTTGTTACCATTTTTTCACCTCTTTTGAAATCCAATAGATATACTGTTAAAAACTCTATGCAATTCGTTTCACTTATCAAAGACATAAACGCCAAAGATCTCCACATGGTGTCTTTCGATGTAAAATCTTTATTTACCAACGTTCCTATTCAAGGCGCATTAAAGTGCCTTGAAGGTCGCCTTAGAGTTTTTCATTTCACACAATTTGAAATAGATGATTTGATTTCCCTTACAAAGACTTGTCTTTGGCAAACCACTTTTGTATTTGAAGGTAATTTTTATAGACAAACGGAGGGTTTGGCTATGGGAAGCCCTCTTTCACCCATATTCAGTGATAAATATATATGGATTATTTTGAAGAAAAACTTTTCACCATTATTAAATTTCCCCTTTGGATCCGCTATGTTGATGACACTTTCGCCCTATTAAACAACTCCACCGGAGAAGTTGACGGAATTCTCCCTGTATTAAATTCCATAGATCCTAAAATACAATTCACTGCCGAATCCGAATCCAACAATACTCTTCCTTTCCTTGATGTTTTAATTACTCGTAAAGAAGACCATTTATCCACCACCGTATACAGAAAACCCTTCGCAGTTTCTTTGCCCCCTCATTTTAAGTCCTGCCACCCCATACAACAAAAAATGGCTGCATTTTACACTTTTGTTAATCGTGCTCTTAACATCTGTTCTACACCCGATTCACTCCAGACTGAACTTAATTATTTGAGAGCCGTCGCCGTGGATCGAGGTTTCTCACCCAACGTCATTGATAAGGCCCTACATAAACTTAAAAATCCATTTATAAATTCTAGTCTATCTGAGCGATCTAAGTCTTTAGTTGTTTTACCATATTATCCCCAGATCAGCCATCAAATTTCTAAAATTCTCGGTAGGTTCGACATACGTTCCATATTTTCACCTATCAATAAGATCACGTTCACACAACTTAAAGACCCTATTGACGATCTTAATAACTGGGGCATATACAGTATTTCATGTCAATGTGGCATGTCATATATTGGTCAAACAAGGAGAGCATTAAGATTTCGTATCAAGGAGCACCAAGCACATACTGTTAAACAAGAAATAAAGAAGTCCTCCATTGCCAAGCACTCTTGGGAACATGGTCATATATTTAATTTTTCTAACTCGCATTTAATTTGCAAACCTAAATCTCCATTTGAACTTGACTTCCTGGAGGCGTTTCATATTTTTAGTAATATTGATTCGGTTGTCAATGAAACGTTTGCGGTCCCAATGTTTCCCGCTTGTTGGCACACAATAGTTAACTCCAACCGTTTGTAATAGTTTTTAGTTAGTTTTTTGGTCTTTGGCAACATTTTAGATTGCTTGGGTTTATTTATATTTCATTACACACAGACTTTACATTTTCCGCTGATGAAGGGTGATGTATCTCCCGAAACATGTCCGGATTATTACGGACTTTTATTGCGTATTTTAACGTTGCATTTGTATTTTAATATTCTTAACGCAATGTTCTATAAGACGAGTTTTTATCTTATTCATGACTAAACGGGTTTTTCGTCTTTTGTGTGTGTATTTTGTTGTCTTTTCACATAGTAATTTGTGCAGGTTTGTCTTTTCATTGGTTTCTTTCTGGGCCATATTTTATCTTTGACTGCAGACATTCTTTGACTGCGGACATTTTTATCTTTGACTCTTTTTCCTTGAAATTTCATTTTGATTGTAATATTTTTAATCTTTGACTGTGGACATTATGTCTCAGATGAATAGGTTTTATAAACTTCGTAGACAAAAGTTTTCTCATTTGAATAATTTAAGATTTCTTGTTAAATGCAGAAACCTTGGTGTTTTTCCCAGATGCGTTTCTTTTAATTGTAAGCTTCCCGCTACTCTCCATATGTCTAATGCGTTTCGTAGATCAAAACTTACTATTCTTCGTGCTCTAATTGAGGACACAAGAATACGTATTTCTCACATTGAAACTGAACTTTACAACCTACATCTCTATTTGTCCAAATGTGTGCCTGAATTTTTCCAACATGATTTGAGATCATGGGAATCCGTCTCATATGAAATTTTTAAACAAGAACAATTACAAACTAAGAAACTTGATAATTTGATACATCAACAACTAGTGGTCGATACTGCACACTTATATCAACCCGTTAATAAAGACGCAGTGATTAATCTTTCCAACTTTCCTTTAGACAACAAACAAAAGCAAGTCCTTGCACTTAACGCTAATTTTTCTATTGCATCCAAACCCTCATTTTCTAGACTAATTGCTCCTGTGGAAAGGACGTTCGTCAATAGTAGTTTATCACAAACACAGAAAGATTCCATTAGACATCTAATACTAAATAATGTTAATTTTAATTCCAAGAATTTTGTACCCAATCTGAATAAATATGAAACATCCACTCTCAAGGAATTAAAATCAAATCCTTCAATTGTTTTAACCAGGGCTGATAAAGGCGGACAAATTGTGGTTTTAGACCGAACCCTTTATACAGAAAGTGTTACTACCCTGCTCTCTGAGGGACCTTACATCCAACTTAAACGTGATCCATCACAGAATGAACTTAAGGTGATCAAATCAATAATAAAGGACAGCCATTTTATTTCCTCTAAAAATTATCTTATTCCGTCCATATCCAATACAGCCAGGTTATATGCTCTACCCAAGGTTCACAAACCTGATATCCCGTTTCGTCCTATTGTGTCTAATATAGGTACGGCTTCATACAAACTAGCCAAATATCTTGTCACCATTTTTTCACCTCTTTTGAAATCCAATAGATATACTGTTAAAAACTCTATGCAATTCGTTTCACTTATCAAAGACATAAACGCCAAAGATCTCCACATGGTGTCTTTCGATGTAAAATCTTTATTTACCAACGTTCCTATTCAAGGCGCATTAAAGTGCCTTGAAGGTCGCCTCAGAGTTTTTCATTTCACACAATTTGAAATAGATGATTTGATTTCCCTTACAAAGACTTGTCTTTGGCAAACCACTTTTGTATTTGAAGGTAATTTTTATAGACAAACGGAGGGTTTGGCTATGGGAAGCCCTCTTTCACCCATATTCAGTGATAAATATATATGGATTATTTTGAAGAAAAACTTTTCACCATTATTAAATTTCCCCTTTGGATCCGCTATGTTGATGACACTTTCGCCCTATTAAACAACTCCACCGGAGAAGTTGACGGAATTCTCCCTGTATTAAATTCCATAGATCCTAAAATACAATTCACTGCCGAATCCGAATCCAACAATACTCTTCCTTTCCTTGATGTTTTAATTACTCGTAAAGAAGACCATTTATCCACCACCGTATACAGAAAACCCTTCGCAGTTTCTTTGCCCCCTCATTTTAAGTCCTGCCACCCCATACAACAAAAAATGGCTGCATTTTACACTTTTGTTAATCGTGCTCTTAACATCTGTTCTACACCCGATTCACTCCAGACTGAACTTAATTATTTGAGAGCCGTCGCCGTGGATCGAGGTTTCTCACCCAACGTCATTGATAAGGCCCTACATAAACTTAAAAATCCATTTATAAATTCTAGTCTATCTGAGCGATCTAAGTCTTTAGTTGTTTTACCATATTATCCCCAGATCAGCCATCAAATTTCTAAAATTCTCGGTAGGTTCGACATACGTTCCATATTTTCACCTATCAATAAGATCACGTTCACACAACTTAAAGACCCTATTGACGATCTGAATAACTGGGGCATATACAGTATTTCATGTCAATGTGGCATGTCATATATTGGTCAAACAAGGAGAGCATTAAGATTTCGTATCAAGGAGCACCAAGCACATACTGTTAAACAAGAAATAAAGAAGTCCTCCATTGCCAAGCACTCTTGGGAACATGGTCATATATTTAATTTTTCTAACTCACATTTAATTTGCAAACCTAAATCTCCATTTGAACTTGACTTCCTGGAGGCGTTTCATATTTTTAGTAATATTGATTCGGTTGTCAATGAAACGTTTGCGGTCCCAATGTTTCCCGCTTGTTGGCACACAATAGTTAACTCCAACCGTTTGTAATAGTTTTTAGTTAGTTTTTTGGTCTTTGGCAACATTTTAGATTGCTTGGGTTTATTTATATTTCATTACACACAGACTTTACATTTTCCGCTGATGAAGGGTGATGTATCTCCCGAAACATGTCCGGATTATTACGGACTTTTATTGCGTATTTTAACGTTGCATTTGTATTTTAATATAGGTTATATACTAAGCTGTTATTCAAGTGAACAAGTACTCGTGTACGTTGCATGGGCATTTTCTGTCCTAAGACAAATTTCCGTCTTTTTGAATTTTGACCAAGATGGAATGAGACAGGAACAAGGTTACATAATTAATGCTATATGTTGCTGTAATTTGTCACAGCCAATAAAAGGTAAAATGACCTATAACTAAATAATAACTCATTGTCTTGTTAAATGTAAGGCAGTGATGTCCACGGAGTAAAGAAGAAGGTGGATGTGCGAACAAGTCTAAAACCGGTTTGCAATGTGAAGTAAGCAATCACTTAAAAAGTAGGAACTTGGCGCTATTCCAAAGCACTACTTTGTACCAGTATTTGGCGATAATTTATTTTATAATTTAATTTACCTATAAAGTGGAAATAATTGCATCCTTTATCGATTTGGAACTTGTACTGCATCCCACAACTGCACAAATAGTCATTTTTTAAGTTTTAGCATGTGTTTTCTTAATTTGAAAATAATGCATCCCTCGTAGAAAAATCACTGCAAACTAGGTTTGTTTGTGCCTAGTTTTTGGTTGCTAACTTACTTCTCACGAAATCTCGCCAAATCATCTCCACCTTTTTCTTTACTCCGTGGTGATGTCGCATAATTAAGAATTAATATATTTCACCACTATCCGATCAAGTTGTAAATACGATTGCCATACAAAGAGCCATAATCGATGCATTTTTAAATGAAGTATCTTATCCTCATCTTCAGAAAATGCTTTGATATGAGATTTCATTAATCTAAAATTTTTAATTAAAGATAAACTAGTTTTTAAATTTGAAGAACTTGTGAATAAGTATGGTAGGAATGTGGCATATTTTCACGCCTGCATTTTAACAATTAGTAAAAAACATACAGTAATTGTTTATAAAGTGAAAGTAATTATTTTTAGTTCTAAAACATTGAGACACATTAAGACCTTAATTGCTAATGTTGAATTTCCTCTTGTGATTTTTACCAACTTTCACCCGTGGTTGTTTGGAATTATTTAAAAAAAATTAACTCAATAAAAAAAATCAAGATAATTTAAAATAATTATTTCAGTCAGCTTTTCCTATAGCACTTGATGCAATTCTAAAGATACAATTATTCATATGAGTAATTCTGCTATATAATATATTTTATTCTATGCATAAGATCTTAATTTGAGAACAGTACATTTTGATCTTTCTAAAATAAATATATATATATATTTTAGTAGTAAATATATGACATTACAATGAACTAATTTGCACTATTAAACAGATTCTTTTTATTCAATGATGAACTTAAATATTTTAGATTTATTTCACACATGTGTATTTATTTGTTTCAGTATTTAAGGTGTACTTACAATTTTAAAGCATTTTTTAACGTTCTAATAAACTGAACTGTGTAAGCAACTACACAAAAATATTTTTTATATATGTATATATTTTTTTCATATGATTACTGCATTTTATTGACTATTACCACTAACAGAATAAAATGTACAAGTATTTTAATGTTAAATATATTTTTTCGAGGACATCAAGAATGGCTTTCACATCCTTAAGTTTGATTCTAAAAAAAAAAAAAACCTATTTGATCCTTTATGTGCTGTATGAGGTCTGACAGATCACGATTAGTTTTTTGTGGAATGTTTCCACCCCTTAAAATCAATAATGTTCTCTGTCCTCTTCAATACCTTCCTAGAAACAGCTACCAAGGTCACATTCCTAAACTGGTTTAGCTATCTTTTTTAGTTTTATACTGTTTTCTTTTTCTATGCTGGCTCATAGATGGCTCACAGCAGACACATTACAGTTCCTTTTTGAATAACAGCAATTGTGTTTAGCTATGGTTGCTTTAAATGCAAAACTAAAATGATTTTTATTAAAGGTATATTAGTATATAGTAATGACGCCGTTTTTAGTTTTGAATGAAATAAGTGTCACACATTTCTTTTTAGATCAAATGAAGAATCCAGTGTAAAAGATAATTTAAAACTTGCTGCAAAAGAAAAACTAGAAAACAGAAGGCGCAGATTGGCTTATATTTTGGCTGTTGAAAATGAACATTATATGGTAAGGATATTGGATATTATTAAATTATTGATACTAATGTAATTAAATGAAACTCTTTTCAAAAAGCTTCAAATCTTAATTTTTGCTTTTCATTGGACTTGCTTTATTACTTGTATGGATTTAAAACTTGATCGTCATATTTTTTATCATGCAGATTTTGTTTTACATGCATAACTTATAGTATTAAACATTTGCTTTGTTGATATATTTATCTATCTAAACAGTATACTCTTTATTAGTCAAGTCACATTGTGATCACTGGGGTGATAATATGAGGGTTACAAGTTTGATCCTCATCACTGGAAAAAAGGCAAAAAATTACAAGTTTGATATTCAGAGCCTGACCAAATATTCACTTTGTGGGGAGAGTGTTGGTGAACTTTTATATTTGTTGTTTTCCCACAAATGTCCTCATGTTGACCGTGGTGTTGTAGTTTGGGAAATGGGATGCCAGCTCAGATGTTTTGGTTTTCTGACTAGTGTTCAATGTTACTGAACAGTGCTCATTGGTCTTTCTTTTAGGATAGATTTTGAACTGTCATCAATCTAGTGGGATGTTGTTTCAACCAACCAACCATCCATGTTATGACCACTGTTAATAAGAAGTCTGAATTGTACAAATCGATAAAAAATAAGGCATATGTTCCATGTCAGTATATAGAATTAGATATTAGCATTCGAAACTCACAGATTTTGCCATTGGCGGATTGTGCGACTTAACAGGCTTGCATAAGAAGATGATCATTGGCTTTCGAGATTTATATAATTGCTGTGGTATCGCAAGAGTTTAAAACATTAATTGTTATTTCAGCATTAAAGCAAATTTATTTGTAATTTATATTTAGAAATGTGTCCTTAAGCCAAATAAACTTATAGTATATATTAACATATAAAGATTATATAGAAATAATTTTAAAACTTTTTATCGAATTTCTTTAAAACTACCTATTCACAAAATTTGTAATGTATCAAAATTGTATATTTATGACCTGAATCATGATACAATATATACTAATTAAATATCATTTAATTTAAAATTGAACAGTTGGCATCTATATTAACCCTTCAGAAGGAACATATTTTGGAACAAAAGCAATATGAAGACTTTTTTAGTGTTTAAATTGTTTAGTGACATAAAAGTTGACAAAGACGAAATGTACATAATTTCAACTCTAAATGTGTGAATTTAGCAACACAATAAAAGGGTGCATGCGCTTTGCTCGAAAATATGGCATTTCCGCTTCTACTGTTCATTACAAAAACAATAGCGCAGTGACCGTGTCCAAACTGTTCAAAAACATCTCTCCCAAACAAGGCATCCCTTTAGGGCAGTCAATTAAGGAATATCATGCCATTGTCAAAATCATAATAAAACACTTGCAAGTACACAAATGTGAAATATATATAAAAATGAAAACTTATCATAAATCTACAACATTAAAACATTCTGCGTTCTTTTTCAGTTAATAACTTGCAATATTTTATATAAACACAATATCAAATTTCACAACAACATTTTCAAAAGCCATATAACTTAATTCTTATTATCACACATTCAAAATCGTTGTCCCTAAGAGCTTGCTGCATAAACAAATATGTTCTCATATAGTTTCTCAGTGATACATTATGAGAATCAAAATCAGTTATGTTATCAATATGTTAAAGAAAGGGTTAAGCTTGCCATTTCCGTTAAATTATCGTTACTTGTGGAATGCCCCAAAATTTGGAGAGAAAAAGTCGTTAAACTGCTTTTATATCCGCATTTCTTATGGTGGTCAAAACGAACTTAGGTCTATCAGACCACCAAGATTTTGGCAATATGTTACTAAATTGAAAATGACGTGGTGCAAAATGTTTCTAATACTATTGGCATCACAGTATCGGCTGCCAGTTTACTGAAACGTATATATAGGTGAACAATTCGCCAAACTATACTTTAGGAAAATGAGCGCTGATCTTTCAGACTATATCGATCCCTTCGTCTGATGTTCCATCTGAAGGGTTAAACATCTCTTTTCTAAAATTATTGTTTAAAAATATTTTTAATTATTTTTTTATTTTTAGAAAGAATTAAAAGAAATGAAAGATAGTCATCAAGAAACTGATCCTTGGAATATTTCCAGATTAAAAGAACAAATTGCAGATTTGCAAAAAAAACGCAAAGAGGGAGAACAAAATGTAAAGATAATTTGACATTTTTTAATGAATATTTATTAATGTTATGCTTTTTTTGCATTATGTTAAACTGAGGATTATTTATATTTGATTAAATTAGTATTTATATATAAGCAGTGCTTTTCAAAAGTCATAAATTTATTTATAGAATTTCTCTTATGTAAAAACATTTAAAATGGATATTTTAGTATTTTCTTAATGCATTGAATGCTATGTGAGTTAAATAGAATTCACAGTAAATTGGACTTAAGCGGTGCATAAGTTGCATATAACTCGCATAATATGCATTAAAGTAGTTTGGCCTCACGGTCACTTTACCAATTTCTGATGCAGTAGTTAATATGTTAAAGAATCTAAATATCTTTGTTAGTATTCAGGATTAAATTATGTAACTTTTTTATTTGTTGAAATTTTCTTTAGATTCAGAAAAAATACATGCATCAAGCATTTGGTTCAAGTGTCAATTTCAAAAATGAGGTAATGTATGGAATTTTATTTTTTAATTTAAGTGTTGTTTTTTTAAATGTATGGTTATATAGTAAATTTATGGTTTTCCCCTAAAACATTTGGGTTATTAATTTGATTAATTATAACCTCATAACTTTATATTTCAAAATTTATATTTTTTACAGCTGGAAACATTTTCTGTTTATTGCAGAGGATTTTTATATTTATAAATTAAATTTTCAAAATATTTATTAATATATATATTAGGAATGAGGTCTTTAAAAATCCAGGACCATCCATCTTGATAAACTGATTTACCGATCAATCAACTATTGTATGACCACCTTTCTTTTTAAAAATATCAATGTTATATTGCTTTTAGAGAAATTTGTTGAAAATGTTGAGGCAACAAATAAATTAAATTGCACATATTATGGTTTATGTGCAAAAGAATTATAAACTAATTGTGCATATTTTACTTGTATTAAAATTTTTTATTAAGGTAATTTATTTTTATTTTATATTTATTTAGTATGTTAACAAGCAGCTGCAATTAGAAGTATCAGAAGCTTGGCAAAAACGCAAAGAAGAACTAGAAAAAGTAAGTTAGTATAAATTTTTTCAGTCTTGGTGTTGCTTATTACACAGGCGAACAAAAAACACTTTTTTGTTTGTCGCATGGAATTTTTGAATTGATTTTGTCTATGCTTGGTGTGCTGATTCTAAATATGAAAACAGTGTTTGTCTGTAGGTCTACTTTTTGAGATATGACAGCTGTGTTATTTACATTTTAAATCGGTAAAGAAAGCATAGGCTTTAAATTAAACACACAATTTTTTTGTCTGGAATTTTTATCTTATTTTGATTATATTTGGTGTGTTAATTTCAAATTTGAAAACAGTATTCGTCTATCAGCATTAGAGATTAAACGGATTTAAACAATGTAATAGTTGAGATTAATTTAACATGTAAACGTGAATAACACTACTGTCAAATCTCAAAAGGTAGAGCTGATAGAGAAAAACTGTTATCATATATGAATCTAATATGTCACATATAGTCAAAATCAGTTAAAAAATTTCGAGCAAAAAATTATCTGTTGGTCTGTGTTATCAATAAAACTATCAGAGGTTTAAGTAGTGAAAGTATGGGTGTGGAGCTTCCTATTTTAATTTAGATAAAAACAAGCTATATAAGTTTTTATGCTTAAGATTATTCTAGTTTCATAAGAGTTTTCATTTGAATTTTGTTTCAGTTGAATCTTGAAAAAAGAGCTAAAGAAATTGATAGACTGAAAGCTCTTGAATTGGATCAATTGAGGGCTATACAGCAGGCCCAAGACATTGAGAAAGTGCAGGTAGACGAACAGAAGAAGTGGTCGGGAATCATTCAGAAGAAAATGGAGGATTTCAAATCTGCTGAAATCAAGGTAAAAAAGGGAATACTTCAAGTAAATTTCAATAAAAAAAATTATAGTTGCTATTACAATAATGAGTTTTGGAAATTCTGTATTTAAATTGCAGCATGCTATCTCTCAAAACATGCTATCCCACAATGCTTAATAATGTACAGTAACTAATTTCTAATGATTGATTTGTATTAGTTTGCTAAATTTGGCTATTATACTTAGTCTTCAATATCACAAAGCAAAAATTACGACTAATAGTTTAGTATAAGTTTAATACCAATTGTGTAGTTAAAATGGAAGTTGGACCTTATTTAAAGTATATAATTAATATAATAGCTGCTGCCTTGCAGTTTTTCTTGCTTGTGTGGCTGCTTCACAAATACCAAATAGTTAGGCTAGTCATGCAGGAGCGATAATCGACATAAAATTACTTGTCAACTTCGCAGCGATTATTTTAATTGCATTTGACTTGGAGCTGCCACATTTCAAAATCGCCAAAGTAAAGATGAAAAATCACCAAACTCGTATAATCACAATCCATACAAAATCGCCAAATTGTCGATTATTTGCCAAAGTTGTTCACACTGTAGCGGGCAAAACGATATTTTGTCACAAAAATTGCTGAGTGAGCAGATAAATTTGAGTTTTTCAATTGCATGCAACTAAATAGTTCAATTGCATGTACGATAGTTGCCAGTGCACGACCAGTCTTAAAGTCAAGCATTTACTTTAGCTCGATGGTTAAGTTATCCGCATAGTATGCACAACACTTAGTGTTCAATTCCGTGTATATGCCAAACCACTAGTGAACATACATGTACAAAAATGATAAAATTCTTATTTTTAGTCTGTCAATTAAAATAATTGTTTAATAAAAGTATCATGTAAAAAAAAATGTTGATCTCTCTGTCAAAAAGTTTTCTTTACAGACATTTAATATTCCAAGTTGTACAATATGTGTTGCCTTCTACTGGAAACAAAGAGTGTAAAAAAATATTAAATATATAATTTTTTGAATTTTTAAGTAGCCTGTTTTCAAAGCACAAACACCTATCAGCATTGCAAACATTTGCTCTGCTTTTAATTATTGTTTTTAATGGTTTAGTTGCATTATTCTGCTTTTATTTGCACAACTAAAACACCTGATATATTCATAATTCAATATGCCTGCAGTCTAGTGGTGACTTTAATTTTATTTGAAACATTGTACAGTAGACTCTCGATAACTCGAATTTTTCGATATCTCGAAAAAAATCTATTTCCCTGCACCTTCATTACTTCTTTAATGTAATTTTATCTCTTTAATTCGAAGTTTTTCGTCGTTATTTTCGATAACTCGAAGTTTCCTTACAACTCAAAATTTTGTTTTCCTCTCAAAATTACGGATTTTGAAGAACCTTTATCATATATGTAATTGCCACGTTCTTCTTTATCAGTTCTCTTTCTTATTGTGCGTTATTGAAAGGGTATACTTACAATGGATTCCTACCTGTGCTTCACCCTTTTGTTTGAATATCGCCAGGCTGGATTCCCTGAGCTGTATCCCCTCCTCTTTAACGCAGTCAGTCCACCAAGGAAGATTAATGATTTATCGTCCCTCAAGCCAGCTGGCGTTTTCGGTAAAGTGCGAATCACTTTCTTGGAACATTACCGACCGTCCAGAAAACAACTCACTTAAAATATGAAGACGACACTCGACCCCTTCTAATTTTTGTTTAGGCAATGCCCTCTCTATAGCAGCATTTGATGAGAGATCGCTCTCAGAAGAAGAATGATAATTAAGAATGCTAACCTCCTCCAAAGATAACTTTGTAAGAGGCCCTATCTTCGATAAAATCTATGTGTGCATTCATTGAATCGATACCGGAAATGAAAACATCAGAGACATTTCAAGCAATCGTGCATTTGGAAAATATAATTGATTTCGAAAAAAATAGAAATACTCACCAAACTATTTTGGATAGATATGTTAAATAAAGTCGTGTACTAGTATTTATTTTCTACCAAAACAGCTTTTTTTATAGGATTTTCGATAACTCGAATTTTTATACACTTCCCTTCGAGTTCGAGATAACGAGAGTTGTCTGTATTATGTATTTTTACAGAAAGATATAATGTACGAAAATTCAGTACAAAATTAACAATGCTTTTTTTATTTTAATGTATGGCTGTATAAAAGATATATTTGTAAGCAATGCTTACTTTCATATAAATTATATTTTTGTGTTTCTAGACAAATAGGCTGAAACTGGAAAAACAGATTCTCACTCGGCATTTAGAAACGTTGCTTTCACTTCAACACAGGCGGACATCTGTTTGTGATCTGAAAAAGAAAGCACTACAGAGGTATTACACAATAGTTTTTAAAATAAACATGTAACTTTATTAGACGTACTGTAACAGGTGTCGTAATTAAATGACAATTTTTTGCTCCAATTATTTACAAAAGTACCTTCTGCATATCAGAAAAAAAAATCTATTATCTGACATGTCCTCATTTGTTCATGTAAATTTCTTGAGCAATCATGAAAAGTAAAAAATATGTATTTTGGGGGCTTTAAATTTTAGATTCAGCTTTTATTTATATAGATTTATTGTTTATTATAGATATAGAGCAGCATATAATTTAAGAGACTTTATAACTTAATTGGTTTTCAGTAAGCATTGATTTGGAAGATAGTTTGACATTATATGGTTGATGTCAATAAGTTATTACGATTCGACAGAAAATTTAGTAGATATTTTATCATTGAAGGGAGAAAATGCATTTTTTGTAGGGATGAACCGGATAGTGGTTTTGTCGGATATCCGGCGCACATTACAAACCGGATATCGGATATCCGAACTGGATTTAGCCGGATATCCGGCAGTTTCTTTTTTATGAAATTATCTTCTCATTACACTAGAAAAAAATGGAAATCGGTCAAAAATTTAAAAATATTTTTTATTCTCTAATATTCCCCAAATCCTTACCTTTAAGGTGATACCAATATTGAATAAACATTAAAAAAACTTTTTTATTTACAAAGGGTTATTCTAGGGTGCTGCTAGCAATGGGCGTATGTTTTGTACTCTTTAAACTCAATTTCTGAATAATTGTATTTTTACCAAATGCTCTTTCATTTAAAACATGAAAACTCAAGTTTGCTTAAACTTTTAATAAATTTATTTTTAAATTCTACTTTATATTAATTGTGAGATGTTATAAACCTCCACCATAACGATTCGTTAAAAAAAATTTAATAGAATTTGAAAGTTAAAAATTTGAAAAAAAGTGGATTTTTTAAGGACTCTTGATGTAAAAAATTATATAAATTTTTTTTAATGCTATAAACTTTTTGGAGGGTTATAACTTTAAGAAAGAGTAATTCCAACTAAAATTATGCTTCTAAATCAATTATAACTTGCATAATCATGTTTAAAAAAAAACATGATAATTAGCATTTCACTTAATTCAGGTTTTTTTTTTTAATGCATCGTGATTTTTAAAGTGTTTTCATACATGAAAAAACTAGAGTTTTAAATTTATAATTAAAAGAAAATGTTCAATACGCCAGCAAAAGCTATATTCGATGCATGCGTCAACTGCGTGTATGATGACTTAGCCGTTTTGTGAAAGAGACGTCAAACGGGTTGGAATTTATTAAAAAAAAGGTCGTTTTGGAATTGAAGAAGATTTGCGAAAGCTCTGTTTTTAAGAGGAATATTTTTTGCGAAAGGCCTGTTTTTAAGATAAAAAGAAAAGTTGTGAACTTACCCAAATATTACCTAAACAGACCCCTGTATTAAAACAATGTCATAAAACGTCTACAATTATAATTTATTTACTTCTTGCAGAAGAGTGCATAGACTGAATTGTATATACTTTTCATTTGTATATTTTGAATACATATTTAAATTAATCTATTTAACAGATTGCAGACCATGTGGCAAGCCAAAGAGAAGTTACGAAGGGTACAAGCTGAAGTATTTCATTCTTTGGTATGGAATTACAATTTTGTGATGCTTTTAATATTTAAACTTTAATTAAAATTACATTTGGGAGCAATATTGTTTGTTTAAATTATCTGTTAGTATGTAAAACTGTTTTTATATTTTTTTTCAAATTGCATTCGATAATTCGGAAATTTAAGTTAAATGGTGCAAAAACTTTTGTTTATGTTTTTTATTTAATTTAGGATAAAAAAAATACACAGATCCACTATTAAAAGTTTTTTTTTAAATTTTGTAAATTTGTTGACTTTTTTGTATTTATTTGTTTCTATAAAGTATTTTTGGTCTATTTTATTACCTAATAATTTTCCTGCGACTAAACAATTAGTTCATATGAAGCATATATTTATTACTACCTTTTCGTATAAATCTTTTGTAAAAACGTTGTTGACAAACATTCTTTTGGCATATAAGAAAAACCTGAATTGCTAGGTGAAGTGAAAATGATCTATAAAATTAGAAAATCATTGGAAAAGAAGGACATTAATTCACATTTTTTTCTTAAAAATACGAAATAATTCTTTTGGTTCAATTCACTTTAGCATGTTCCTCTTCATTTAATAGATTTTTGCTGTATAAAAGCATACAATTGATGTTATTTCATGACTTTATCAAGTGTGATATTAACAGATCTGCTGAATTAAATATGTTTTTTTAAAAATGGGTGCTAAAGTCACTTAATTGTGTTTTAGATAGTGACGCTTTCATTTTGTTTTAAGCATATTTCTCATAGTTGAAAATTTTACTTATGCTGTGCTCTTATTTGATTTTTTTGGGGGGGAATTTCTTTAAATATACACAATGTACAAATATAAACTTTCTTCTCTACACATAAATTTGTATCAGTTAAAAAGCTTTACTGATTATTTCTTTTATTCTAATTTTAGGATTTTGACTATAAACAGACATTGACGATTATGGCTTTTAATGGTACAGGAATTGAAGATCCAACTCTTGCTTTGCTAGATTTGGACTTTGTTGCTGATCTGAAAAAGAAAATAGACATGCAAAGTGCCCTTGAGAAAGAAAGGGAAGCAGAAATTCAGAATTTGTATGAGTTAGTACACTTTGTTTTTAGTAGTATTTTGTATGATCAATCTTATTTAACATTTAAAGATAACTATGCATTTTGATATTACAGTTCTACCCTCCCTAGCTGGGCACACCAAGTATGGATATCTACTGTCAACCTTTGTAATTTGACTGCAATTAAAAAACAAAAATAATATTTATACCACTAAAACAACAATATTAATTTCATTAATGAAAAAAATCCTTAAGGTTCAAGAAAAATTAAAGATATTGTCGAAACTAAGATGTTAATTTTTTGTTGTTGCAAAGTTTGATTATATAAATAATTTTTAAAGTAAAATAAAGCACTAAAAATAATTTGCTAGTAAGAATTATTAAGTGATTTAGAAAATGACATTATTATTCTTAGTTAAAATATTAAAACAAAAATGGTTACCATTTTTCCTCCTTTATATAACCAAAACAATGTTATACAGAATAATTAAAAAAAAAATATTTGGCCTTTTTAAAAATTAGGCTTTAAAAAAAATTGTACAGTTTGACTTTTGGAGTCTTAACTGAAAGCCACATAAAATCTGAAGAGTGATAATCCCTTTTCAGAGAATCACACAGAAAATAGACCAAAGAACCATACCTTCACAACATATAGTTTTTGAGAAAAATGCTAACATGAGAAAGTACATATCTATTTGACGTCAATGACAGCAGCAATTATTATTTAGATTATTTTAACGTTTTGGCAAATCTGTTATAACTTGCATTCATATATCAGAAGTATGTTTATCAAAATAAAAGTATCGATTCATTCATCATTGTTGTCACCGTAAAATGCGAGTAATCATACCTCGCAAGGAAATACTAATTTGTAAGTAATTGTTATTTAGTTGTAATTAATAATTTTATAGATTGTCTATAAAAATGTCATAGTTATTATTTTAAAGATGGATTTGTTTATTTTAATATATTCTCATCCTTTTTTAAATGTTATCTTAGTGAAGAAGCTGACAAATTACTTAAAAAGCAATTGGAGTTATGGTCTTTAGAATCTATTGCTAGAGATGAACTTATGAATGATGTAAGTTGTTTTAAAATTTTGTTTTACATTACTTATAGTTTGTGTTTTCTTCAATTAATCCATTCTTGTACTACTAAATAAATCCATCTATTTCAATGAAATAATTTCAATTATACAATCAAACCCTGTTAATGTAAAATTGATCATCACCAAATTTCGTTTAAAATAAAATAAAAGCGTTTCCATTTTGGTAAAATCTAAAATTAAGTTTAAATAATTTGTTTTATGTAAAATCATAATTTGTTCCATAAAAGACTAAAAAAAAAAACGTAGCCTTTAGTCTCTTAATTAGTTCTTTCTATGGGTGTTAAAGCCATACTGTAACCCAACTACTTTTTTTTAAAGTGATTTTCTGATTTTGTGCTTCTCAAACCATTATAGAAATGTTAAATGTTTAAATATTTTATTTTCTACATATAGAGATAATTTGTATATAGCCAAAAATATAGTTTTCTTTTTGCTGCGTATAGGCATTCAAAATGGGGAAAATTAAAAAAAAAAACATGGCCAAAAGCAATTAAGGAAGTGAGGTACAGTGTTTTAACCTTCAATTGGCTTACAGTCAGCAAACTCCCTTGCCCAATCCAGAAGTTACAATTAGAGATCAGTCAAAGACTAAAAAAAATTAACTGTTAAAATCAAAAGCCGATTTTTCTACTTCAAGTTTTTTTTCGTAATTTGAAATAGTTTGAAAATCTAAGGACTTGGTAACTCGAACAGTCCTCACGGTAGTGAATTTCTATTCCCTCGAAAAAACTACTCCTTCTTTTACAATAAAAAAAAGAACAACTTCTGTTCTCAACTCCTTTCCAATTAGGTGTGGCAAAAGGAGTATCCATTCATCGGAATTTTACTTACATAGTTAAAGGAGGTGAAAGTAAATTTTAAAATTAAGAAAACTACTAAATCAATTTAAGACTTTTAAAAATATGATTGACTGTAAAGACAGACATTGTTTATTTTATTTTGGGTATATATCTTGTTCACTAAACATTAATATTAATAATTTTAAAAAAAAAAGCATTTTTTTAATATGTATAAATAATGGGGTTAACTTCATAAGGTATAAATAAAATGTGACAAAATTATCTAGTTCTTAATTCAGTTAGCCTGAAAAATTTCGGAGATATGTCGATTTTATGTTAATTAGGATCAACTGTATATTAATCGTAATATATATCTTACTAATGTGCTATTTTGATTCAAAATTTTAAAATTATATTTTCATATATAAATATGAAAGTAAATTGCTTATTATATGGATATTTTCATATTTATATTTTTGCAGGAATTTGAATTTCGTATTTTACAAATATTTAAATGTATTTTGCACACAATTTTCTTTTTGTTCTAGCTCTACAAGACAATTGCAAAACAAATCAATACTAAAATGGAATTAAATATTGAACAAGAAAAGAAATTGATCTTAATGAAGGAGGATTACTTAAAAAAAATTGACGAAGCAAGTAAAGAAGCCAAACATAGCATTAAGAATTTAACTGAAAGACAGGAGTATCATTTACTTTGTGCAAAAAAATTGGTAAGAATATTTCATTACAAATGACAACTATATCAAGCATAATTAACTACCTGTGACTAGTTAACTTAAATAACTATGTTTAGTATCCCAATGATATGTTTTTATTTGTACTGGGGGATAATAATTATAAACAATAAAATCTTAATCGCATAAAAACTGATAAATTAATCAAATTAAAAATTAAGTCACACTCCAAAAGAATATTTTAGAAAGAATACTTTATGTTTGCCTTTTCTTTTATTTTAAGATTAGATTTTTATAGTACATGTTATTTTTTACTTTATTTTCAAACACAATTAAAAAAAATGCATTACACGGATAAAAATAAGGAAGGAAATAAGTTACAAAATGGATACAAATACAACATTTATAAGCAAAATAAATAATATTCTTAATTTGTCATCCATCAAGGGGAACCAAAGTATTATTAGCAAGGTCCTGCAAGAACTGGAAAGATTGATAATATTGAAAAGTTGGTTGTGCAATTCTGTGGATATATATATTGTACTCCCATTGATTAACATCCATATTTTAACCTTTAGTAACATCTCAGAAATATAAAGATAAACAACTCTTATAGTTGTTAATAATGACTATATCCCCAAAACTTTTATTAGACACCTACGTCAACATTTGGCAGTTCGAATTTTTAAAAATCCTTTCATAGTGCACCCCTAGGGTCCAAAATGAATCTGTATTCCAAATTTCAGCACTTTGGGTCTTTTGGATCTGTAGATTCACAAACTAACGATGCTACTAACATCGAAAAAGGGGTTTTACACCCCCTTAAATACGTTCGATCGCAACAAAAATAGCTTACTTTTCCTATTTAAGGTATAAGGAACAACTTTGCCAAATTTCTTCTTCATAGGTATACGGGAAGTTGGAGAATTAGTGATGAGTGAATGAGTGGGGTTTTCCCCGTTTATATATAGATTATTTGCATTTTTTAAATATTTTTTTCCAAAGAAATCTTAAATTTGCGACAATAAAGCTAATTTTCCATTACAAGTTTGCATTAAAAGATTAGAACCTTAGAAATTGCTTTAAAAGTCCTTAGAAGCTCACTATTTTTATTTTCAGAAAATGTTCACGAATGCTAGTACAATTAATAAAAAGATGACACATTGGGGTCATATTTCAATGAATTACAATAATTAAATATGCATGAAACTTTAAATAATGTATATGCATTACAAGTTTTTTAAGTTCTTTTTTGATGGATTCTGAGCAAGTTTCTTTCCAGAATGATGAGTTGTTGTTCCAGCCTCACACCAAACCCACAGATTCTGAACCACCGAAGTCACGGCCATCCAGTTCTCGAGGACAAAGTTCAATAAGCTTTTCCTGATTCTGTTCTTCACATCTCTTGTCGATATCTCATCCCGGTGTTCCATCCCTTTTCCACAGAGGAAGTAGATGCATTGGCTTGCTTTGAGTAGGACTGCGTTAACGTCATTTATCTTTTGTGTGTTCTGATGATTAACCAAAGTGTTCATCAATCGGCATTTGCAATGGGGTTTTGTCGGGTGTGTTGCTACTATGTGTTAATTAAATGTCACATTTGAATCTTTTGTGAATGGATATTAAAAGATAATTGTATTCACTTCAAGATTAAAGATCTCGTACAGCTTTGTAAATTATTAGTTGCTGTTAGTGGGTTTATGTGATATGCTTTTTAAAAGGATGGTTTTAAGTATGATCAGTGTGCAGCAATATGTTGTGGGAAAACTGTTTCTCTAAGATGTTTTATAAGGAACAACAATGCTATTGTGGTTCATTCCTGTTTAAGATGTCTTTTAAAAATATTTAAACAAATGAATGTTTTATTCTGTAAGAATACTAAATGTTTTTATGATAAATACTTACCTATTAAAAAAAAATATGAGTAATATTTATATTTCTTGAAGAAGTTTGCTAAAGTTCCTTTTAGTATTTTATTTAAAATATTAATGTGTTCTTATTTTAACGTTCCCCAAAGTAATATTCACCAGTGTGAAGTTTATGTAAGCCATGTAAAGTTTGCATTTTTGTTAGCTGCATTTAAAATTTTAATTGTGCTTATTGACCATTCAGTTTTTTTAAAATGGATGTCCATTCTGATAACTGTTGTATTGTAAATATTGTGCTAATATTTTTGTAAATAAAGCCATTTATTATCTAAAAACTTGTTTTAATTCGAGAATTTTAAAATACTTTTAAAAATTGTATTTATGTGCTTTATTGATATATGTGTCGTACGTGTTCACTTCAATACAGAGCAGCGCGAAACCTTTTGTAAGTCAACTTCTCAAATGACTTTCAGTTGACGAAAACTTCCACTTTATTTCCTGTGGTCCATAACTATACAGGCTCCAGTGGCGGCCCGTGGTCAAAAATGTTAGTGCAGCCGAAAACATGAAACTTCGCCCCCCCCCCCCCCCCCCCCCCTCTCGCCTTTTTCACAACCATACACGAACGGACATTCTTTAAAATTTATTACTCAAACCAAAGTTTCCTTTCAACTTTTATGAAAGATAACATGTAAAAATAATAGAAAACACTTATTTTTTGAAAATTAAATCAATCCTCCTATCAAACTTGCGAATCGGTCAATTTTAATATTAATTTAAGTAAAGAAACAACAACACACGTACAAACTTATCGAAAAATATTTCGGTTTGGAGAGATTCTTCGAAATTATCGTTTTCCTCCACCCCGCCTCGCCGATTCAGCAATGAACCAATCATTTAATTCAAATCCCTAGTACAGCTAATTTGAAAAAATCCTTTTGCGTACGTTTGTGTCGTCACATCCTCCATTTCAGCGTGTTGGGAAGTCATATACGTAAGGTTGCCATGGCAACGATGCAGCCGAATTTTAACTTCGCTTTTTGGCTGCAATTTTGATTGAATGGAGTTTTTCTTCTCCTGAGATTGTGCATTACGGAAACACGTTTGCTATTTATCGGAGATTTTTTAAAACTTTTTTACTTAGAGTTGAAATGTCATCTTCATTTAAGAAAATTAATAAAATATATAATTTTAGTTTTAAAACACACTAAGAAAATTAGGTGCAGCCTGGCTGTACTTGCTGTAGTCCACGAGCCGCCACTGACAGGCTCTTAAATGTGGCTAGAGCCAATTTTAAATGTCCAAATCAAAACAAGGAAGTGTAAAGTGAATTTAACAGAAATTTGTTATACAGTACTTTTTATATACTTACCAAAATGGTTGTCAGACCAGAAGGCAGACAACTTTGTTACGTCAGAAATCTGCATTATTTCTTTTTATTTAAGACAAAAAAAAAACCGTCAAGAATATTCGATGTCAGTGATTCATAATAAGATTTATATGTTTATGAATTTGTCGAAATGCACATTCAGCATAAAAAATTCGAAAGAATGAAATTGAAAATCAAAATAAGTTATTACTTGAAAAAACATAGTAGTTAATAAGGAAAAAATACAAATTTATATTTTCACAAACATATTCTCATTTTAGGCATTTTTCTGTAATGAGCACGGGACTGTCCAAGTGCGTTGCCACGCGACGCAGACCCCTAAGGATGGCCATGTTTATATATGTATGTATACACAATCGACGGCTGTTTACTACATTATAAATTCGGGAGGGAATAAAGTTTTATAAGATAAATAATATAGTTTATCTGCTGTATTTCCAAAATTAGCACCGTACTGCCAGGCCTAAAGGTAATTGCATTGAGATAGGTACGATATGTTCAACCTCTGCATTGAACGTCGTACTGCTGATGTAGATTTGGCGTTCCCGCTACTTCCGACTCGATATAAACAGTGGATATTTCGCTAATGAGTAAATCATCAGTTGTGTTCTCCCACCATATTTTTCAGCCTCTTGCGCACAACGAATCTGAACAATTGAGGTCTCGAAAGAAAGAGAATTTCCCGGAGCAGTGACGAATCCTACTTTCATCTCAAATATCAAAGGTTTGTTTCAAAATACGTTTAAAAGAATTATTGCATAAAGAAACATCTTTAAAAAATTATTTCCAAGATCTAGCTAAAGCATGCCTTGGTAGCTTGTTTGCAAGTGCGTACGACTTTGGAGCAATAGGCCGCGGGATTGAGTTCCGACAAGGGAACCTTGCATGGCCATGAAGCTGGTATATATTTTTATAGCACAGATCCCTTTTACGCCTCTAGCTCGCGATGAATCTTAACAAATGAGGTATCAAAAGAGAGTTTCCGGAGCACTGACAAATCATGCTTCATCTAAAAAATATCAACGGTTAAAAAAATGCGTTTAAAAGAATTATTGCATAAAAAAATTCTTGAAAAAATGTTTCAAAAATCTGGCTAGAATGTGCCTTTGTAGCCTGGTCTGTAGCGCATAGCACTTCGGAGCAATAGGGCACGGGTTCGAATCCCGACGAGGGCCTCTCAATTTTGTTTTCAAATATGTATGCCTTTAACGAGTTCGTTCCTCAGCAAAGCAGGGGCCAAATAGAATGCTTTTATTACTTACTATTTTTTTAAATCCACTTGTCACTTTTCTCAATTATCCACTGCCAACTAATATCCAAGTGTATTCACGAAATTTCCCTATTATCCTTTTAAGACCTAATGTAAAATAGTTCGCACGTAAAACCCAATTCTGCGTAGAATCCTAACTCACGACCTGCCATGGTTGCCAGGTTTCCGTAAGTAATTTGTCGCACTTAATGGAAATGACAGTGGAGCAGTCGATCACCGGTTCCCGCGGCGCGAAATTGAAACCAATTTTCGCTAGGCTAAATTCTATTATCCGAAGTGTTCTCTAATTCTACTACCATACTTTCAGAATGGCCTTTGAAATGGGATACCTACTTTAAAGTTTTTTTTTTCTTTCCGAATTTTTTTTAAATAAAAAAATTAGAAAAGACACTTTTTACAATATACTGTAAAAAAGAACGATTCAAAAATAAAATTCTAAGAATTTCTACATACGAAGAAAAATTTGTTCCCTAGTGCGTAAGAGAAGTGAAGTAGTAAGTAATCAGATTAGTACAAGTTATCGCTTGGTCGAATCGTAATACTTATTGCACCAACTTTAAAAATAGAGAGAGAGATATACAGTAGCTCCCAAAAATGTTCGTACACTTTAAAAATTTGTAGAAAAAGCGCTGTTGTTTGGAATTAAATTCAAATATAAAGTCCAATATTATTTCGCATCATCACCATGTTATTCTGAATAAAAGCTACTAATATATTCTTTAAATATTGATTTTTTTTATATAAAAATGAATATGCAAGGAAACAGAGGGAAATAAACGCCACAAAAATGATCGTACACCAAAACATTTTCGAATAAATTCATAAATAAAATTATCGTCTGTCGCTTTTTGTTGTTATGTTACATTTGGTGATATTTAATATTCGTTTGGTATTAATTTCTGCTTGTTTACTTCGTAATATTCGTTTGGTATTAATTTCTGCTTGTTTACTTCGTAATATTCTAATTATTATTTAAATATGGATCGTAGTCGTAAGGAAACAAAGAATAGCATTCGAATATTGATAATTTCTCGTCATAATGGTGGTAAATCATCTCGGAGTATCTCTAAATTAATAAATTTATCCAATTCTACGTGCAGTATGTGATAAAACGCTTTAAAGAAGAAAATCGGATCAAAAACAAGGTAAGAAAATGTCATCCGGCAAAGTTAACTGAACGTGATCAGAAATTTATAGTAAGAAAATTTATGAAAAATCCACATTTGAGTGTTGTAAAAATATCTATAGAATATAATGAAACATGTTCTACTTCAATTTCAATCGAAACTGTTCGACAAGTGCTCAGACGAGCTGGATTACATGAGCGTTCTGCCGAAGAAAATTTCTCGTTAGTGCGAAAAATAGAAAGCTTAGGCTTTCCTTCGCAAATACAAAGAACTTAGTCGGAACAGTAAAGCATGCTTTGGACGTGTCCTTGTGCAAGGGTGCAAATTAGTATCAGGACTAGGTAATTTGGTATTTGATGATAGCATAATGAATCAGTATGTTTATTTAAATATTTTAACACACAATTTGAAATTATAAGATCAAAATTTGGGTATCGCAATCAACTTTGTTTCTTATTAAGATACACTATCTTCTTAGCACACGGCTCTCAACATTTGCCTCTGTTGTCTCTATAATTGTCCACAAGTTCTGAAAAAACACTTCAGCCGCTTAATTTAAACCTAATAAAACACATTTGTAAAGAACTAGATGTTAGAGTACGAAGATTACGACATTAAAATGAAAAGCGAACTTAAAAAAGTAATAATCGAAGTATAGAAGAAAATGATACAAAAAAAAATGAAATTTATGCCCAGACGTTTAAAAGTTGTTGTGGATGTTACAGGACATCCTACTAAGTATTATTTCACCTAAATATTGCAATATTTATTAATGTGTAGAGCTTTCTTTAAAGTGTACCAAGACTTTTGTGAGATAATTTTTTTGTTACTTTTTAATTATTGATTTTCCAAAAAAAAAGTGTTACTATATTTTAAAAATATTTTATATAGTTTTGTTAAGAACAATTTATATATCTTATTAAAAAAATTCCCATACTAAAATATTATTTTGTATAATAAATAGAGCAGTATTTCTTTGAAATTCGTAAGTGTACGAACACTTATGGGAGCCACTGTATATAAAAAACTATTAACCTTCCCTGCAAACATTTTTTTTTCCTTCCTGAAAAGTATAGTGTGCTGCAAAATATCTTCCACACTTAAAAATAGATACTCAAAATAACTAAAATGTACTACTCATTTTTTAGTATATTCAATGCTTATCATAGCTCCGAATACATAAGTTTCAATTTTGAAAAAGACATATAAACTCAAAAATAAGTACAATGACCTTCACAGGCTGCCTTCATAAATCACTTTCAATAAATATCGACAATTATAACTAACACTTACCGGGAATCGAGCCCAGGTCCTCATTGATCGCAGCCAAATGCCTTATCCGTTGTACTACCAGTGCGACGTGAATAAGTTATAAACCGAAGAAATTTCAAAGAAGTTTGCCAAAAGAATGGGAAATAGATAATTGAGTTGTAATAACTCAGTTTCCATTTAAGTAATCAACATCAAATGATGTGGAAAACCATCTTCTGAACGCCTATTTTAAGTGTGTCAGGGCGCTTTGTAAAGATGGCATGAATAGAAGCTGAGATTAGCAATATTAAAGCACACTGCTCATTTTTGAGAAATTACGCTTACTTAAATTTGAGCATTTCGTCACTTGTTTACGATGCAATTGTACTCAAAGAAAAACGAGTATGATTAGGTACTCATTTTAAAGTACCTTTTTTTTCAGTGTATGATATTAAAAGGGGAAATCGGATATTAACTTTCTGTGTGTCGACCGGAGGTCCTTACACCTTCATCGAAATAAGTCTAATTAATAGAATAACTTTAGTGGGTTTAGGTTTTTAACTTTTAAGTTACTAGTTTAAATGATGGGGGAGGGGGCCCTAGGGCTAAGCGTGAGCTCGTTGTAAAATTGACCTGAAAAAGAACTACAGGATTAAATGTGTGTTGGAAATAATTTGAGACAACAATTTTTGTTACATATTTTTATTATTATAAGATGCACAACAATTTGGACATTTACAAAACCTGGCTACTTACTAAAAAGCAGCTGTCGGAAATTTGACATGTCATCTCAAAAGGGGTTTGGGTCTCAAGGAAGTGTAGTAAAATACACAACAAATAAAACAATTTATTTAAACGTTATTCAAACATTATTATGTACTATTGCAGAAGATAAACATGTTTAATAAAATCTAATGATTTTTTTTATAAGTAAGAAAATTGATGTCTGTTCTAATGTGGTGCCACACAGCAAATGCTTTCTTTCTTGACATGTGTCCGGATTTGGCTGCTAAAAAGCAAACTAAAGGCGGTCAGGAGTTTGGGGGTCAGATCTGACGCTGCTATCCAGTTAAGGATTGCTTAGTTTGACCATTTTTAGAGGGCAAAATAACGGCCCAATTAAGAAATTTCAGTACGATATGCACAGTATACTGATGGGGGACTCTCTCGTAAAAAATAGCATCGAAAAATGAAAAACATCACAATGTTAGTTTGTTATTCATCTAAATTCAATCATCAATTCATCCTGATTCTCTAATCACCTTTAGAGAGATTTTCAGCACCAAATCCTAGCATTTATCAAGAGGGAAAATCAGTTTGTTTGGAACCAAAATCAGTTTGTTTAGACCACGGTACGTACGTAAGCCATCTAGTTTCAAAACCAGATACATCCACATTTTTTTCCGCAAAATGTTATTATTATTATAATTTTTTTTAATTTTCACAAGTTCTCAGTGCACTACATCAAGTTGAAAAGCTGTATTGACAGAAAGTGTCTGAATACAGTCTAAAAATGCATTCAAAGTCAGGGATTTAGATCTAAAAGTACGTGGCTGTTAATCATTTTCGGCGTCTCCTGTACAATTTATGAAAATGGATCTATCTGGTTTTGAAACTGCACGGTTCACATCACTTTCCTTTCTTGTCAAATAAAATCATTTGTTAAAAGTCCTTACCTAAATTTGTTTGCCTCTGCAACAATATATAAAAACAAATTTGAAAAAGGTTCAAGTAAGTTATTTCGTGGTCGCGCAATTATACAAAGCCCTTAGAAATAGAAACCTCTTTTGAGGTCAAAGGGGATTTGGATATTAAATATTACGTAAACTATTCTTTTCTGGTTTCTGGAAGTTGTTTTGTGGGAAATCTATTGATTTTTTTTCCAGGATTTGGTTTGGTTAATTAACGTCGCACTAGAGCTGCACAGTGGGCTATTGGCGACGGTTCGGGGTCTATCTCGAAGGAAAGACCCGGGAACACATACACATCCACACACACATTCATACATGCACCTCGTTATTTTAGAACCATGGTTAGATGACGAGGAAACACCTGAACTGTCACCCAACGCCTTCAATAGACGTCCGGACTTTGGACCCTGAACAGATTTATCGTGCACCAGTCCCGTATACACGCCGTTTAGCGGATGTTCTGGACGACTTTTCTAGTATTTTGTAGCGAAGCTGGCAACCCTCCGATCACTACTTTTTTTACTTTTATTTGTCAAGTCCATCGCCTAGGATCGAACCAGGAATCCTCGGATTCCCAGCTGACGCCTTTAACCGCTCGGCCACGGAGGCCTTTTTTTCCCCAAGAAGAAAGAAAAACGTATGCATTGAAAGTGTCGAGAACCTGTTGTAAACAAAATCGCAAAAATATATCGATTCCTATTTTTCGGCTTCACTGCTGGATACAGACGTCAACAAGAAAGAGAGTTCTACAGATAATGAATGCCGGTATGCTAATCTTTCAATAAAAAGCAGTGAAAATGAGTAGCAGTGTAGTTAGAACAGTAGTGTCCGGGAAATGATCAATGAAAATGAGTAGCAGTGTGGTTAGAACAGTAGTGTCCGAAATGACTCAAAGTGGTTAGTAGATATCTCTGTAAATAAAAATTTAAATGGAATTCTTGTCCTTGTAGATTTGCATGTTTGTAATTTTCTGTTCTCGTACTTGCCCTAAAAATACCGAAGTTGGGGAAACATAAATGATATTTGACAACTGTATTTCTTTAGTGCTTTTAGAAGGTGTTATTCTCGCTTTGTCTAATTTTTTACTCAATGGTCCATGGCCATTTAAATGTGGAGAACCACTGAGTTAGAATAAATTGTTGATTAAAAAGAAACTACATAAAAATTTATCAAAAAAATGATATTGCACAAGTTAATACAGTTATTTTGATAAACTAATTAGACTCAAAATAAATACAATGTTAAAAATAGGTATTCAAAAATAAGTAAAATGCACTCATGGACCAGTGACGAATCGCACATTGATCTGATAAATATAACGTTTTTTTTTTTTTTAAATGCGTTTAAAATGATTATTTTTATAGTTGTTTTTTTAAACAAGCCTTTGAAATGGTGTCATTTATGAGCAGACCGTTAAATATTTAGATTTATTTTTTGCCAAAAAAATATTCGCTAATATCTTTTTCTCTCGGTGGTTTCTCGAATTGGTGGTTTTTTTTTTGGGGGGGGGGGGGGGCTAAGAAGTTGTTCACATCGGGTATGCTAGTAACAAATAATTGCTAAAGGCATTAGCAACCAACATACCATGGTTAAATCTGTACCTCAGAGCCAGACGAGCTTAAATCGCATTTGGTAAACTTTCTGGGAGTGGGAAAAAACTGAATCCTACTCTCAACTAAAGCTTTGGACGGCAATAGCCCGAAAGGTTGCCATGGGCCGCAATTGGAACTTTCCGCTTTGGACTTGGGCTTTTATAGCTCTCGCTAAATGCCTAAAAAAATGTGAGTGAATTTATATGGTATGGTTCGTTATAAAAGGAACTTTTAAGACATAATCTACAATAAAACAAAAGTCGCCAAATTTGGACTTAGACTCGTCTGGTTCTGAGGTAAAAAATATTTAAGGTGTCAAATTCAAGTACAAAATATTACTTACGTTACAAAGTAAACATAAGTTAAGGTGTAAAGTAAGCATATCAGATTAAGTAAACAAAGTGAAATTTGGCTATTACAAGACAATTTTTGTCATTTTATTGGTTATATATTCCGTCCCCCCCAAAAATAAATAAATATGTTTTGCTATTTTTGCAAGACGTTTACTAGTTACAGCCAACAGTGCTTCCTTTTTACTCTTAAATGCTTTACAGTATCGCCGAATGCAAACGAAATTTGGCCACGAGCCCATTCTGCCAGCTTTTAAAGAATGAGGTGGGGGGGGGGGGGGATAGGGGTCCTAGGAAAATTCGCAGGGGATGCAAATGTAATCACTTCAAGCCAGACGATTTTCTCATTACGAGTCCCGGAATATTGCATTTTGCACCCAACGAGGGGAGTTGCATAAACGCATTACGTTCAGATAAGCACCTCCTTTTCTGGGTTGGCACATTTGGCACTGAAGCATTGCTGCGTCCCCTGTAAACTGAGTGGGTTGCAGTAAACAAATAGGAAATGAGTACAGCGATGGATGGAGTTTCTCATTGCCTGCTCTAAAGTATTTGAATTGCTCCTTTGTCTTTCGACTAAATCTCTAGTCAGAGACAGGGGTTTTACAGATTCAAAAGTAAAGGAAAATTATGTTATTTTGGTGTAGTTGAGCCATTCAATAAAAAAAAATATAAAAGTTTCTTTAAATGTTAAATGTCAGAAGGATGAGCAAAATAGTGAAGTTGTATGTTTGTTTTGCAGCAAAAGAATTAAATTTGCAATTTCAACATATTTTTTATTTAAAAAAAAATGGTTTAGTGTAAAGGGCTTTTGAAAGTTCCCACAAAGATTTAGATTTGAAATTTCTTTTAAAGTAATTAAACTAAAGTAATGAAGTAATTAAAACGTGGGTGCAAGAACCAGACAGCTCCATTTATTTCTGATTTACACTGTTTCGCATATCCCTACACACTGTAAAAAAAAAGGTACTTTAAAATGAGAAAAATGCACATACTCGTTTTCCTTTGAGTACGATTGCATCGTAAATGATCGATGACGTACTCAAATTTGATTAATCGTACTTTCTGAAAAATGAGCAGTGTGATTTAATATTGCTAATATCAGCTTCTGTTCAAGTTATCTTAACAAAGCGACCTGATAAACGTGAAATAGTTGTGCACAAGATGGTTTTCCACATGATTTGATGTCGATTGCTTAAATGGAAACTGAGTTATTACAACTCAATTCTCTTACTTCACATTATTTTGGCAAACTTTTTTTTAAACATTTCTTCTGTTTATAATTACTTCACGTCGCTCTGGTAGTACAACTGATAAGACGCCGGAATATGGTACCTGAAAATCTGCGTTCGATTCCCTGTACGTCTTGGTTGTAATTGTCGATATTTATTGAAAGTGATTTATGAAGGCAGCCCTGTAGATAAACAAATGCTCTTTTTACCTACTGTACTAATTTTTGAGTATATGCCTTTTTCAAAAATGAACCTTATGTATTCGGAGTTATGATAAGCATCGAATGTACTCAAAATTGAGTTTTTTTTACTTATTTTTGGGTATCTATTTTTAACAGTGACAAAAAAATCTTCTATAGCAGTAGTTCTCAACTTTTTACTTCACAATTACCTCTTGATAAAACTTTTTATTTACACTGTAAAAAATTACTGTAAAAATACAGCATTTTCGTAGCATAAATACAGCACACGCTGCTGTAATTTTTTACAACACGTTCTGTAAACACAATTTACAGCACATTGTGATGTAATCTGTTTCCGTAAATTTCTCAGTGCCCGTCTGGTGCGTGCCATGTGATATTATTAACGAATCAGCTTTGAGACCTGTTTCAAAGAACTTATAATTTTAAGAAGGTTCACTTCGACAAAGCGTAAGTGGCGCTCGCTCACTTACTTGATTGGTTTGGTTTGATTAATCAACGCCGCACTAGAGCTGCACAGTGGGCTATTGGCTAGGGTTCGGGGTCTATGTCGAAGGAAAGACCCGGGAACGATGCCTCGTATTTTTGAACCATGGTCAGATGACGATGTTATTTTGGGGGCTTTGGTTAATTTTGGCTAACGCCGCACTAGAGCTGCACAGTGGGCTATTGGCTAGGGTTCGGGGCATACGTCGAAGGAAAGACCCGGGAACGATGCCTCGTATTTTTGAACCACGGTCAGATGACGAGGTTTTTTTGGGGGGTTTTGGTTAATTAGCGCCGCACTAGAGCTGCATAGTGGGCTAGTGGCTAGGATTCGGGGCCTATGTCGAAGGAAAGACCCGGGAACGATGCTTCGTATTTTTGAACCAGGTCAGATAACGATGTTTTTTCTGGGTTTTTGGTTTTGGTTAATTAACGCCACATTAGAGCTGCACAGTGGGCTATTGGCTAGGGTTCGGGGCCTTTGTCGAAGGAAAGACCAGGGAACGATGCCTAGTATTTTTGAACCATGGTCAGATGTCGAGGTTTTTTTTTGGTTTTGAATTTGGTATTCAATTTCATCGATTTGTTCGATTACATCGATTTATTCGATTTCGTCGATGTTCGATTTATTCGATGTTCGATTTATTCGATGTTCGATTTATTCGATGTTCGATTTATTCGATGTTCGATGTTCGATTTATTCGATGTTCGATTTATTCGATGTTCGATTTATTCGATTTCATCGATTTATTCGATTTCATCGATTTATTCGATTTCATCGATTTATTCGATTTCATCGATTTATTCGATTTCATCGATTTATTCGATTTCATCGATTGTATCGATGAAATCGATATGATCGATGAAATCGATTGTATCGATGAAATCATTGTATCGATGAAATCGAACATCATTGTATCGATGTATCGATGAATCATTGTATCGATGAAATCGAACATCGATGAAATCGAACATCGATGAAATCGAACATCGATGAAATCGAACATCGATAAAATCGAATAAATCGATTAAATCGAATAAATCGATGTAATCGAACAAATCGATGTAATCGAACAAATCGATGTAATCGAACAAATCGATGAAATTGAATACTAAATTCAAAACCTAAAAAAACCTCGTCATCTGACCGTGGTTCAAAAATACGAGGCATCGTTATCGGGTCTTTCCTTCGACAAAGGCCCCGAACCGTCGCCAATAGCCCACTGTGCAGCTCTAGTGCGACGTTAATTAAGAAAACCAAACCAATCTAAAATAACTAGGTGCAGTTAAAACGTGTAAAATATTTTGATGAGAAATTTTCATTTTACTAATTATTCTAAAGTCAAGTATTTTTTTTCTCATAAATAAACAAATGAAACATTGGTAAATTAAAATTAAAATTGGAAAATCGTTTGGGTTTTCAAATAAAGAAAAAACATATTCTAATAACGTGACTTTTTCGTCTACTAAATGACTTTTTCGTCTACTAAATACTATAAGTATTTTTTTTTTATTCCATGTAAAATGGATTATATATTTGGACAAACAGAATATGGAATTTTAAGTTTTATTTAGACAATTCTTTATAAATGTTTTTTTAGATTTTATATGCTAATAGAATTAATTAAAAGAAGTTTTTTTTAATGGAAATTAATTAATTTAATATTCAAAAATCGTCTGCCTTCGAACAATAATAAGGAAACAAGTTATTTTCGCTTAATTTGTTCGTCTGCTGAATGCAAAAATAAATTATTTAATTTAAAATTCAAAAATCGTCTGCCATTTGAAATGACGTAGAAGAAGAATTCTGTATATTCGTACTGTGTTACTTTTTCGAAACTAAAATATGATTAGTAGCAGTGTTTTATCGCTAAAACGTTAACTTCCAGTATTTTTTTACTTTACAGGAATACAAGTCTTAGTATTCGAGCTTATTGTTACAGGTTAGTTTAATTATAGTTGGTGAAAATAGTTGATTAATGTAATTCAAGTGGTAATTCGAAACTAAAATAATTAAAAATATAGAATTTTTTTTCTTATAACGCACTTGATTTTGCATTTTAAAGAATCTAATTTTTAAATTTCTGTAAAAGGCTAATACCTCTTTAACATTCCTTCATAGAAATAGAAGAAATCTAATACTATTAAACGAGCAATGTAAAATTATGTTAAAAATTTAAATTAATGTTACATGTTGTCTATAAAATATATATTTATTTACATTTAAAATTAAACTTTGTTATTATTATTAATTAAATTAAACATTAAGCTTTCTAAATAATTCGGGTTCGAGTAATCTAAGTACTGGACTTGGAAGATCTTTGTAGTTTTTTAATATGCATGTCAATGGAAAATACGATTATATAAGGGAATTGAGAATAAAGCCGATTTTCATTATTGGGGATCGTTTGTCAATGTTTAAAAATCCAGACAAATATTTATATTTGTTTGATGTGGAAGATTTAATTAGCTTTGATTATTTAAGAATAGCAGCAATTTGTATTTTAGGAAAATCGTGTAACAAAAACCTTGGTAAATAAATACCTAAAGAGCCAAAAATGTAACAAACATTTCGGATAATATTTAAGTATATTATTGGGAACTCAACGCACATTCATAAAATTGTTCAAAACATCTTTTTTAACTAAGATAAAATATAGCTGTAATCTTATTAGTCTTTTAACACAAAATTAAACCCATCAGCTTATCTTAATTTGCTTATATGAGCAATTAGTTTGAATTTGATCAAACCTGAAACTTTTAAACCTTGAACCGCATGAGGCATACAAGTATACAATTATCAAAATTTTACTATGTATGAGTATTCTAACAATATTTTCTGGAATACTTTTACATTCGTTACTTGTTTTTAGAAGGAGGCTAAATGTATATAAGCATATTTTTTATTGTTAAATTATGTGTTTTAAATTTTATATTTATTAAATGATTAAACATTAATAAATAAATAATTTTTGAAACGTCTAATTTAAAATTAAAAAAAAATGATATTACTTTTATTTAAAAATAAACACTCCTTAAAATAATTGTAGTCTTAAAGTTGTTTTTTATAAAATTTCTTAGTGTTCGGTTTGTTCGCTTGTTGTTATAATAATATTTTATCTATTTATGTTGTTTTTTTCAGTTTACTACTCTTTAAACACTTCTGAGGGAGGCGGGTGGCCTTGAGGTACAGCACCAGGCTAGCAATCAGAGGACTGAAAATTCAAATCGCCATGAGCACTTGATCAAAGTTAAGATGTAGCGCACTAGAGCTGAACAGTGGGCTATTGGCGACGGTTCGGGGTCTATCTCGAAGGAAAGACACGGGAACGATGCCTCATTATTATAGAACCAAGGTCAGATGAAACACCTGAACTGGCACCCAACGCCTTCAATAGACGTCGGAACTTTTGACTCCGATCAGATTTATCGTGCACCAGTCCCGTATACACGCCGTTAATTTTTGCGGATGTTCTGGACGACTTTTCTAGTATTTTGTAGCGAAGCTGGCAACCCTCCGATCACAAGATCACTACTTTTTACTTTTCTTTGTCAAGTCCATCGCCTGGCATCGAACCACGAATCTTCGTATTCGCAGCTGACGCCTTTAACGGCTCGGCCACGGAGGCCTGATCTCGTGATAGGAGGATTGTTAGATTCGCTACTAAATTACGAAAATCGTCTTAAATTCTCCTTGATGTAATGTGTATCCTCCTCCTGTAATGTTATTGACATTTCAGATTATTTTAATTAATAATTGCTTTAGTAATTTTTATTGTCATCATATGTTATAAAAATTGTTAATTATGTATCACATGTACTAGTTATAATTATAATATTAATTTATTATAATATTTTTAGAAATATTAAAACAAATTTGCAAAAACGGATAAATGTTATTTGTTTTTATAAAATTAAATGCTTATATGATTTTTTATATTTGTTAACATTTTGATTTTGCACATGCACGCTTCTCAATTATTCTAGAGCTTTTTAATGGAGATACAATATTGGAGTTTATGATAAAATGTTATTGCGCATTCTAAAGTAAAACCAATTTCTTTATTTCTTCCTACGATCAGAATAGCAAAGCAAACTTGAAAAATTTTGTATGAGTGTTATATGTCATAAATATTTACCGTGTATAATAATTATATATAATTTGTTCGTGTTTTCGCATTTATAATTATACATAAAGATTATTCTCATATTCAATTTGAATTTATAGTTTTCTCTGTTTAAATGCCTTTTTTTAATCTATAAATTTGAATTTATATTTTTCTCGGTTTAAATGCCTTTTTTAAATAAATATTTTCATAAACGAACCATTGTTTTTCTGTTCTCTGAAATTTATCAGAATTGTGCTGCCTTATAATTTTTATTCCACTCACATAAAGATCCCCGCTAACTTTTACAATAACTGCAATTTTTTTTTTATTTTTTCGAAATATTGCTGTATTTCTCTTGACCAGTTGCTGCATTTTAAAGTAGTAAAGTTTTTTTTATAGTACACTCAAAAGTGTGTTATAAAAATGTAAATGCTTTGTAATTAAAAAAAATGCAGCAACCGGTTAAGAGAAATGAAAGAAAGTTTTTATATATGCACAAGCATATATAACGATGGTAACTTACATTACAGAATATATATATATATATATATATATATATATATATATATATATATATATATATATATATATATATATATATATATATATATATATATATATATATATATATATATATATATATATATATATATATATATCTGTAGCTGTAAAATAATTTTGCTGTACTTTTTAATCGCACGTACTGTATTTTTTACATGCTTTTATTTAACTCACACTGTCTGGTGTGATGTGTCCTCAAATCTTGTAACTCAATTTAAACCCACTTCTAATTGTCATAAAAATTTGAAACTTGGCATACATACGTAATCCCGGTGACAATACAATAATTAGCCATAAAATTATTAATTACTAATTAATTCTAATTAATAATGAATTTTCTTTAAAATCGACAAATCTGGCGAAAGCCAGACCCGAACCCACAATCTACAAAAATGACGTCAGATGAATGCGCGAAAAATTATGCGCAATGATCTGGTTTTGCTTCAACAGAAAAGCTTTCCGTCGCCATTTTGAATATTTTTAAACCAAATGATAGATGTTTATGGTAATAGTTTCTTCTTCAATTTTATTATTGACAGAACTATATGCTATTAAACAATTTTGGTTTTGTAAAGCACATTACTACACTCTGATAGGTTATAACTTCGGAGGAGTTAAAAGTAGAAGGATTTATAGGAAACAAATTAATTTGTGTAACAACAAACAAGTGAGTTACCTATTCATTTAATTTGCATATAGCGATGTTTATTGCATTAGTTTAATTTTTATGATATATAGAGATGAAATAATTTTATTCGTTGAGAAAACGACAATAAGTTTTTAATATGTTTAAAAAAATTATAGTAAATTCCTAGTGTACGGTGCCCCGTTGTCGCCAATTCCAAAAATTGGCGCCAAGGTAAAAATGACGTTTTTTTCTTGGCGCCAAATCAAAATGGCGGTTTGGTTTGGTTAATTAACGTCTCACTAGAGCTGAACAGTGGGCTATTGGCGACGGTTCGGTAACTATCTCGAAGGAAATCAATATCGGGAACGAATGCCTCGTATTTTTGAACCATGGACAGTTGACGCAAAATGGCGGACATTACGTTGATCTGGGAAGTCGATCATGGTGCTTACAGGCGATCCTTCGAACAGTTGTTTGGGACATTTCGATGGCACTTTTAAGTGCTCACGCGTTCCGCGCGCTTAAAAGATGCGCGACAAGCCTTGGGCTTCCCCGGACATGATTGGAGGGCGTTTTTGGTAACTCGAATGACAAGTGTTCCTGCTCATTCCTCCAAAGATTAGCTATGTAGGTTAACGGGTATTTTTCTAAAAGTTATGCGACAGCAATGGAAATACATCGAATTCTTATTTATACTCGTCGACTCGCGACTTAGACAATTGAAGAAATGTGATCATGTGTTCGGAGGCCTTAATATTTTAGTATTTGGAGATTTGATGCAGCTTCCACCAGTAAGAGGACATCGTATTCTATCAGCCCCAACATATGATACCATCAACTCACTTGTGGCGCCTATTTACCTTAATAGAATTAAATGAAAATATGAGACAACAAGGTGATATGACCTTCGTTAATATCTTGAATGCATTAAGAGTCGGCGAACTAAAACCAGAACACTTTGCCGTGCTCCTGCAGAAAGTCGGCGGAAAAGCGACTGGAGAATTTGCAATTGAAAAGGCACTTCGAATATATCCAACTAATCAGCAAGTTCGCGATCATAACCAGTTAGTACTGCAGCATTTCCAAAAACATAATCATAAAATATATAAAATCAAGGATCAAGATCGTTTGATAGATGCGCCACACAAAACTGAGGACGTTAGTATGGATAATGTCATCCCAAATGATGTCAACAAAACTGGCGGGCTTCCAAAAGAACTGGACATATTCGTAGGAGCTAAGGTAATGCTGCGATCCAATATAAATGTATCCAAAGGATTGGTCAATGGTAATATTGGTTTCATTACCGAAATAACATGGCCGCACTTTCGTCGTACACAAATGTATGAAACTGACTTGCTAACAGTCCATGTGAATTTCGGTAGAGACGGAATACATAAAATTGAACCGATATCCATTCAGTTTCCTGCCAAATACTCCTATGGTACGGCTGAAAGGAGAATGTTACCGTTGATTTTGAGCAGGGCCTCTACAGTGCACAAAATGCAGGGTAGTACTGTAAGCTATGCGGTAGTTAATCTAGGACCTGCACTCTTTGCTGATGGACAGGCATATGTTGCTTTGAGTCGTGTAAGATCATTAGACGGCTTGCAAATTGAAGAAATAGACAACGTAAAGTTAACAGGAAAGAAACCTTGTAACACTGAGGCAGTAATAGAAATGGAGAGAATGAGAAATTACCACTCTAATCAAGCCAACTAGCCTTAACTCTTTTTTTGTCAAGGTTGATACATCCATCAAGATTGGCATATTACGTCATTTATCAAGTTTGGTAACTCTTTCTGATCTATCAAAAGAATTAAAAAGGTATTAAAATAGTAATATTGTTATTAATTATCTCGTTTAAAAAAATGACTACGTTCTATTTTTGTAATTTAACGTTATGATCAAATAAAGGTAAACTATTAAATAATTTATGTAGCATGTTAGTAAGTGGAATTAATTTTTGAATAAATATATGCTACAGCCTTGAAATAATTTAAAGAGGTTTAATTATACAAATCAATGGTAATATACATGTTTATATAACTAAAAAGCAGAAAATAAAATATATATATAAAAAAAAAACTTTTTAAAGCACATGCTTTTATCAAATGTACTAAAATGCAAAAAATAACCATTCTATACTTCTTGAAAACTGACTTTTGTAACATTACCTTTTCCTCCACTTGCCCCTTGAATTCTTTTCTCTTCAACTACTTTGAAATATGTTGAATATACTTTTGTTGGAACTGACTAAAAATAAAAGCGTGGGGCGCTCACACATGATATCTAAAACCTTAATGTCTTCTTTTATCATCTTGAAATGTTAAATAATTCTTAGTAAATCTTAAATATAATATCAATAATAAGCGCCCCACGCTTTTATTTTTAGTCAGTTCCAACAAAAGTATATTCAACATATTTCAAAGTAGTTGAAGAGAAAAGAATTCAAGGGGCAAGTGGAGGAAAAGGTAATGTTACAAAAGTCAGTTTTCAAGAAGTATAGAATGGTTATTTTTTGCATTTTAGTACATTTGATAAAAGCATGTGCTTTAAAAAGTTTTTTTTTTATATATATATTTTTATAGTTTGTTTTAAATTATTTTTCTGTAATGTTCCCTTGCTTGTGCAGTGTTTTAATAATATATATATATATATATATATATATATATATATATATATATATATATATATATATATATATATATATATATATATATATATATATATATATATATATATATATATATATATATATATATATATATATATATATATATATATATATATATATATATATATATATATATATATATATATATATTAAAACACTGCACAAGCAAGGGAACATTACAGAAAAATAATTTTAAAAAAAACAAACTATAAAAATACAGTACGTGCGATTAAAAAGTACAGCAAAATTATTTTACAGCTACTGTAAAATTACAGCACACGTGATGAAAAAGTACAGCAAAATTATTTTACAGCAAACTGTAAAAATACAGCACGAGTGATTAAAAAGTACAGCAACATTATTTTACAGCTACTGTAAAATTACAGCACACGTGATGAAAAAGTACAGCAAAATTATTTTACAGCAAACTGTAAAAATACAGCACGTGTGATTAAAAAGTACAGCAAAATTAATTTACAGCACACTGTAAAAATAAAGCACAGTGTGTTGGCGTTACTTTTACCAGCACACTGTGCTGTAATCTTACTCGGAAATTTTTTACAGTGTATGAGTACCCTCTTCTCTCGTATCTCTTCCCTCCCAGCCTGCTAAGCAAAAAAGTTTTTTTTTGGCAGTAATGTACAAGCAAGGATAGTGGAGACTATATATAAAAAGGTGTGCTGGTACTCACGCTTTCTGATGGAGGGCGGGGAAAAGTATTCTTTTGACGTCATAGTGACGCCTCCGACTTCTGTAGGCGTGTCTAATGCTCTCGTTTGTGCAGTCGTTTTTGGAGTCTACTTAATTTAACAAGAATTCTTGTTTTTAACTAATCATGAATTTATTTAAAAGAAAGCAGTTAAAATTTGCTTCAAAAAACAATTTTAATCAATTTCTAGAGTTGTTTAGTTATTAAAATATTATTAATGAATTTCGTTCAATTTGAACTAATGGTTCGTGAGGTGCTGCCATCTATTAGTTTTTTTTTGCGAACTATTTAAAAGTGATTTCGCTAACTGAGTATTTACTGCATTTTATGAGTTTAAATTTTATTTTAAGGATTGCATTTAGTATGTAAAAATTGATAAAGATTTGCTAAATAAATTAAGCGTATTAAAATAATATTAGCTGCGACGAGAGCATGTCCATGAATTTTGAAAGAGTAAAATGGGGTCAGAACCATCATGTCAATGCATTTGTATTGGACATATTAAATGAGTTACAATTTCATTCAAGTAAAATACGGGGACATAACAAAATAAGGACGGATTAGCAGTGAAGCTACCTGAATACAATTATTTACAGATATTTACATTATTTTGCCAATTAAAAATTAAATCACCAGTTGTTACCCAACCGGGGATCGAACCTAAGTAGCAATGCTTGAAACATACAGCCATTGAGAATGATCAAAAACTCATAGTAAGGCGGAGCTAAAATGACGTCAAAAGAATTCTTTCCTTGCCCCTTTCAAAAAGCGAAGCACGAGCACACCTTATATATATATATATATGGTCTTCACTATCCTTGATGTATAAGGTTATCAGGTAAATTAATCAAATGACTCAAAATGCTGACAATTATAGGCTTTAATTTTCGAATTTACTTATTTTTTTCCCACCATTTACTATGTTATTTCTGCGTACCTTCTCCGGAACTACAAGGGGTATTTGTGTCACAGGCTAAGAACCGCTGCATTAAAATCACAAAATAGCAGGCATGTCATATAATCAATCTCTATAAAAATATTGATATTAATTAATAACATTTGAATAATTGAAGTAAAACAAATTTACATCCCAAACTATATTCCGGAGACAAACGGACCTGAATTAGCAAACAAATCAAAACCACATAACCAAATAATTTTGTTTGCATTTTATTTGCATACTCTGATTACTGTTACTCATTAGAAACCGAAAATTTGTCGTATAGTTTAAATAACCCGGAGAATATTCTGTATTTTAGTACACTGTTAAAAATGAGTACTGAAATATAATTAAAATTTACTCATTATTTAGCAAATTCGATGCTTATAATGGCATCATAAGTATCAATTTTGAAAAAACATATGCTCAAACATGTGTACTATAATAAAAAAGAGCAGATGCTTGCTTACATACATTAATTTCGATAAACATCAACAATTACAACCAAGACTTACCGGGAATCGAACCCAGATCCTCATGCACCGCAGTCCAGTGCTTTATCCGTTAAACTACCAGGCGAATTTGAAGAAGTTGTAAACAGAAGACATGTTAATAATTGGTGCCAAAAGAATGGGAAGTAAGATAATTGAGTTGTAATAACTCAGTTTCCATTTAAGCAATCGGCATACAATAATGTGGAAAACCATTTTCTGAATAACTATTTAAAATTTGTCAGGTCGCTTTGTTAAGACGGCTTACACTACTCTGACAATATTAAAATTAAAAATCTCTTCCTGAGTCCGTATTTTATAATCCAACAGTGCCAGGAATAAGGGACTTACGCCCAAAAAAACTCTAAACAATTAAAACTAAATTAAATAAAACCAGAAACAGGTTTTGAAGATAATTGATAATATCTGCGGATGTTAATGCGTTTATTATTGACTTAGATGTTTGACGCTGCAATTTCGAATGCTTTGTTAGCATCATCAATTTTTACTTTGTAATGTTTTTTTCGGGTGAAGTTATCTGTCTTTTTTAAAAACACAAGTAATTTTTTTTGTATTTTTCTTAAATACATTAAGCAAAAACTATATTGAATTCGTTCGTACGCATTATCTTTACGAATTATTCAGTAATATTTGTTTTCTTATATATATTGTAGCAATTAGGACAGCTCCCCTAACGCTTGTCTTATATTTATCTCACAGTAACAGTTAAAAAAAAACATTCGGTTGCATTTACTCCATTTTGCCCCTACTGTCGTTTGCTAGCAAAAAAAAAAAAGGCTCCCTAAACAGGTATTTAAATCGAGTATTTTGACAGAATTAAAAATGGGAAATTAGAATAAATAATATCGGAATTTAAGATAATTAAAAATTATACTTTCTTCTTTGAAAGGTCGAAAGAATCTTGGAGTATCAAATTATAAATCGGATAATATGTATGCCAATAAAGTACGCTGCCAATAACAAATTTCTTAAAAGCAAAGTTTTATTTCAGGAATAAAACACGTGACTTGTCTTTTAAAACTTCCGCTCCACTGCTCCCCGCGTATTCCTATACACTCTTCGAACAAAACGCATGAAATCGTTCTGCACGCATGGCCTTCCGATGATTGACGTCGCAAGTGATGCGTAAGCCCCGCCTTCAGCCACGCCCTCTCATCTCGTCTCCGCCCAAAGGCAGTTCCACGCACTTCACCAGTTCGTGAGCGAAGAAGGTAGCCGAATGGTGCGCGTAAAACCTGATGCGTCGTGACTCACTTTACTCGTTTTCTGACAGTTCTCCTTGTTATTCGGCATCAGACACGTGAAGAAGTCTGTTATGGTTTCAGAAGAATCGGTGTTTTGGCGTGTGTCTTGAAATGCGAATTTCGATAAATGTATGAGAGATTACTGTGTTCTTTTTTAAAAAAAAACGATATCAGGAGAATCGCAGTTATTGAAGATAAAAGTATTTAAATTTTTATATGAGGTTTTATTATAGTAGATGTTAGGTAGAGAGAAAAAATTGAAATAATATAGAATTTGTTTTAAGTTGTGAAAAACAACAGGTAAATTTATTCTAATCATCTGATACCAACTGAGATCCATGTGGCAAAAGAAAATTTGAATATGTTCTACTTCAAATTTTGAATAGAATTTTTCAAAAACTTCGAATTAAGTAAAGTATGAGTGAAAGAATTAAAAAAATAATAATAATATCAATATTCTGTTGATTAAATATTTCATTTGATTATATTTTTTACTTTTTTTGCTAGTTCAGACGATTTCTGAAGATATTTAAATTGACTATAATCTGCAATTTCCATTTTTGAAATTTAAGCAAACAAAAAAGTATTTTCGGCATTTAAAAGTTTACATCGCAGATGAAAGATTTTAAATTAGGAATTCCCACAATTATTGAATTCGAACATTTCAGCTTTAATGGAAAATAACCGAAGAAAATCGCATTCATTTACTGATCGAACTATTTTTCTTTTTGTAAAACGGATTTGGCAATGATAGAATATCGTCTGCTTTCAAGAAGAACAGAGAAAAGATGATTCTGGAACATAAGTACGAATGTTTTTCGTTGTTCTGATGACTCTTCCTTGACCATAACTACAAATAAAATGCTTTGAAGCGATAAATCTCCAAGAAATCCTAAAGATGAAGATGGTTCTGTGCGCTGGTTGTGATAGCCCCATTCTGGACCGATTCCTGTCGAAGGTCGAGGAGCGTGCATGGCATGCGAAATGTGTGAAGTGTTGGGACTGTCAGTTAATTCTAGCAGATAAATGCTTTTCAAGGGACGGAAAACTATTTTGCAGAACAGACTTCTTCAGGTAAGTGTTTAAAAGTTTTTGTTCTTTATGCCATTTTAACGATTTACGAATACTACACTGTATAAAAAAAGGTGCTTAAACATGAGTACTTGAACCTACTCGTTTGTCTTTGAGTACAATTGCATCGTACATGAGCGATGACGTGCTCAAATGTAAGTAACCGTACTTTCTCAAAAATGAGCAGTGTGATTTAATGTTACTAATCTCAGTTTCAGCTCAATCCATCTTAACCAGCGACAAAGTTAAGTAGTTATTCAGAAGTGATTTTCCGCATTATTTGATGTCGATTGCTTAAATGGAAATTGGGTTATTACAACTCAATTATTTTACTTCCCAATCTTTTGACACACCTTTTTAATATTTCTTCTGTCTATAACTTCGTCAAGTAGCCTTGGTAGTTTAACGGATAAGACTGTGGACCGCGGTGCTGCCAGACCTAGGTTAGATTCCCGGTAACCGTAATCTAACCTTAAGCCTAAGTTGTAATTGTCGATACTCATCGAAAGTGATTTATGAAGGCAGTCTATGTAGGCAAGCTATTGCTCTTTTTTATTCATTTTTGAGTACACGTCTTTTTCAAAAATGAAAGTTATGTATTCGGAGCTATGATAAGCATCGAATGTAATCAAGAATGCGATTTGACTTATTTTTGAATACCTATTTTTAACAGTGCATTTTTTTCTGATTTAAACTTTTTCACTTATTTCTGTAAAGAAAAAAATTCTATATTGATAAATTCAAGAACCAGACAGCTCTAAGTAATGGCTATAAAGAGGAAAAGAAGCTTTACTTTTGTATTATGCTATGCAAAAAACGATCAGTGTTTTTCGTCTAATTTTGAAAGTCCCGAACAATTTTTAAAATTGGAGCTGTCTTGTTCTTGTATCCACGTCCTCAATTGTTCGCTTTTATAATTTCAACTAACTAAAAAAAATTAAGTTATTAAGTTTACTAATTAAAAAATATTAAAGCATAAACTTATAATGTAAGAGTATATCAATAAAAAATATAAATATTTTTATCGAATAAAATCTTTTTAAAATAAAATGCGGTATGATAGGAAAATGAAAAACTATTAATTTGGTGCCAATAATAGTAATATACTTAATTGCATCCTAACAAAGTAATTGTAATTAAGTTAAGGTTTTTGAATTTTTCTAGCTAAAAGAAGGCAATATTTACCGAAATATATATTTCCTTACAAATTTATTAATATATTGTTTAAATAATCATCTAAAATCTTTGTTTGATTTTGTGCTATATATATAGTAAGATTTCTAAAAAAGGCTTTAAAATATTAAAAATAATTTCTAACCACAGAAGAAAAAAAAAAAACTTCACAAAATAAATCAAAATTGACATTCTCGATATTATAATCTTCGTTAAAATATGCTTTTACATTTATCAAATCTATTACATTAAATATAATTTACAAAATCACTATTAAAATACACAAAAGCATTCGAAAATCCCAGCCTTGATATCATTAAGGCTTTTGTTTTGGAAATATTCATTGACAATCGCTTTTTAAACTTTCATCTTTATACATTGCGATCGCGTTGCCATAACCGTTGATAATGTTTTGCAGACGAGCAGGGCTCTAGTAAGACATTGAAGCAAGGTAAGCATACCTTTAAATCAGGGCCCCATTGATCTCAAATAGACCCTGGAACAAGTATCTTTGCCTCAAAATGGCATAAAATGAAACATATTATAAATTATATAACAAAATATATTAATAAGCATAATGAGTAATCCTAATATTCTATTTGTTTTGATTTTTTTCACTCCAATGTTAGAGCAAATTTAACACAAGTGGCAAGTATTTTTTACTGAAATTTGTGTATTACACTATATTTTAATGTAAGTTTAATATAAAATTATATTATGGGTGTTACATAATTATACAAAAGGTGTGATTTGGGGACCCTTCAAAAATGTAAAATGTAAGTTCGATAATCGGGCCCTGCAGAGGAGTATATAATATTTAGGAGTGCCACTGTTAGCTTATTGGATACTTGTTCATTTTCTTTTCAAATATATTTCGTCTGTCCTAAACTTTATAATACCTCATTCAATATAAATGTATGTTTTCAGTTTTTCTTGAATGTTGGTAAACTTATGAATAAAACATACGTCATAAAATACTTGATGTACTATGGCGATTACTTTAATACTAATTTTAAAAACTTTTTGTGTTATATTTTCGATAATCGAAAAATCAACAAAATATGAACATCTTTACTAAATTTTAGTCAAGTTAAAATTCCTAAATTTTTATGTTAAGTTTTTAATGTCACCGACCTAATGTATCTAAATTTTTTATTTTTGCGAATATAAACTAAATAACTGTAAGTTGAAACGTAATAGTTTTTAAGTAAATATTTTATACTCAGCAAGTGAAAGAGTTATTTGAAATGAAATTAAAAGAAAACTTAAATACTTAAAAATTGCATTTAAAATTAGTTTGTAAATTGTTATTAGCAAAAACCGTACACTTCGTAGCTCAGTTCCATTGCAAAGCTTGTAAGTAACTGATAACTAAAACATACATTGACACTAGTTTTAATTTGAATACATTACTTTTTCTAGATTAAATTGATACTGTTTTATTAAATACATGCTTAAAATTATAGTTTTTTTTATAGAAGCCTTCATATCATTATTTTCATTGTATATATTATAATTATAAATCTATAAAAAAGACTTCCAATCTCTTATTCTTCAACTTCAAGAATTTATTTAAAATAAAATCGAAATTTTTAATACTGTAAATTAAAATTTATTCTTTAAAATGATGTTATACAGAAGATTATACGTCATAAACGTTATTGTAAATGAATCTAAAAAAGGTTTAAATGAGAATAAATATAATTTCTTTAGAATATGTCGGAATGCAAAAACATTCGCCTTGTAATACGTAAACATTCTAAAAATACAAAGTACCAAAAAGTACACTTTAAACCATATAAACTAGAATATTTGTAACATTTTGTACAGCAAAATTTACTCTCTAACTAAATGGCCAAGTATAACAAAATTCTCGTGAATTTGTTGATTTATGTTGTGAATTTAAAATTCTAGAAGAAAAATGATTATAAATTTATTAAATTGTCCATTCAAATTAATTTAACTCAATATTCTAATTAGCAAATATAGTAATTCATACACAGAATTGAACAAATTACAGTAAAGGAACTTTTATTTAATGCAAACAATATTTGTGCTTGTGTGTTGGCAATATATATAGCAATGAAATATCTAGATATAGAAGCAATTTTTTTCTATAAAATGGTTTACTTTCGATTAATTTTTAGACTCACTGGGTCCTCCACAGAAAAAAACAAATTTCCATACACATTTTTCATTTATTTAACTTAAGAAAGGTTTATAGAATATACACATAATTTTTGAAAATCGACTTTTGGTGCAACTTTTCATAAAATTATATTGGGTTATAAATAGTTTTTTTTCTTTTAAACTAATTTTGACAAACATTTTTATTAAAATATTTTGTTCAGTTTTTCATTAAAATTATTATCTCTATTTTCATCATTTATTCGGTTGGTAACTTGGATTTACTCTTATAAGGCGTTGTTATTTAAAAAATTTACCCCTTTTAAATTGCTCTTGTTTATTTTTCTATAGGCAATTAGAGTAATGAAGGTATTTGTATGCGCTAAAAAATAAAAACATGTTTTGAGTCTTTTGAATAAAAAAATATTAAGAAATTAATTCGTATTTCTGTAAACAAAATATCTCAAAAATTATTAATGCTATATGGCAACCAAGTTTTCTGTGCAAGTTACTTTCAAAAAACGTAGCTATGTTTTAAGAAACTGTCAGCACTCTTTTCTAACCAATCCGTTGTTGCCGGGAGTTAGTCTATATCAATATAAACTCACGGTGTCATTTATTTCAAAGAAAATATTTAATTTTTATTATTATACAGATTTAGTTACACCATCATCTTGCAATTCAATTTTAACTCATTCGAAACTTTAATTGTAACCCCACTTGAAACTTCACATACTAACAGAATCCCTAAGACAATACAATGTTTAATAAAAATAATTAGTAAATAATATTTGATAAGACTTAAAAATTAGTATAATTTTATATTAAAATAAATCAGTAGCAATTTTTTAGTCAATGTAAATTTAAAATCCCTGTTATCAGCATATAAAGTTTTGATCTTATTTTCCTTTGAAATGCATCTTCTGTGAAGATGGTTTCACAGAGAGAATTGTCGAATCAATAATAAGATTGAGCAATTTCTTAAGTGAAGGCTAAGCTATTTATATTAGTAGACTTTTATCACATCTTCAATTATCAGAACCGATTATATGGCCATGGCTGAGAGGTGTACGCGTTCAGACCCAGTTTACACCACATCGATACATATAAATATACATCGATATATAAAATATCGATACATAAGAACCTGGAGCGCACTGTTAAAATAGGTACTTGAAAATAAGTAAAATGTACTCAATTTTCATTACATTTGATGCTTGTCATGGCACCAAATAGATGAGTTTCCATTTTGAAAAATACATGTCAAAAATGAGTACAATAAGTAAAAAAGAGCATGCTTGCTTACATAAGCTGCCTTCATAAATCCCGTTCAATAAATATCGACAATTACAACCAAGTGTTATTAGGAATCAAACCCAGATCCTCAGCATCGTAGTCCAGTCCATTATCCATTAAACTACCAGTGCTACATTAAAAAGTTATAAACAGAAGAAATGTCAAAAAAAGTGTGTCAATATATATGGGAAGTTAAGATAATTGAGTTGATGTAATAACTCCGTTTCTATTTAAACCATCTACATCAAATAATGTAGAAAACCCTCTTCGGAACAACAATTTTAAGTTTATTAGTTTTATTAAGATCGCTTGAATATAAACTGATATTAGCTACATTAAATCGCATTGCTACTTTTTGGGAAATTAAGGTTATACTTGTATTATATAATTTGAATCTTTAAAAAAACTCATATTTTTAAAGATGCGATACATACATACGAATACGAATACATATACGAATACGATGTCATACGAATACGATGCAATTATACTTAAAGAAAAATGAGCAGGTTTAGATATTCATATATCATTTTTAAAGTGTATAGCCCAGTTCTACATGGTAGATATAACGAAAGGTCGTTGTAACTGGTAGTTAAAAATATTATTACATGCTACACACTAATAAATGGATTGGGACTGTCGTTGGCTGTCGTTATAAATGAGAGTCGCTATACCGGGGAATCATTTTAAACGAGGGTATAGTACAGTTAAAAAAATCAGAAAATACTTTGAAACTTGAAATATTTTCATCCAATTTAATTTTAAAAATGTTTTGTGTAGATTTAAAGACGATTTTTTAAGAAATCAGAATAATTATTAGGATAAAAAAAAGCTTAGATTTTTAATTAAAAAAGTTTGAAGTGTGAAAGTTAAAAGAGTGAAGTTAAAAATAATCTTGCGTGTTATTATTTATTTACAGAGAGTTCGATTCTAAACAATCACAATTACCCCGAAAAAATGACATATTACATTTTTAATTAAGTTGTATACCTGCGATCCTATTCGTTTATTAGTAAAGTAAGAATAGGTAATGAATTATTACTTTTATTGATTCATTTTTGTTATATGCATTTCTGATGTATAAAAATTACACATTATCATTTATTTTATAGTTTTCAATTTTATATTTTATTCTCATAAAAATTACCTTGATTAGTTTCAATTGATAATGTCTTTCCTTATTGGTATTTGTTGTAATTTGGTAATTGTTTTTGTTTTCATTATTGATTAGGGATTAATTAACCTAATCCTAAAATAAGGTGCTTAATAACATAATTTTAAACTAAATATTTGCCTTATATGAAATTTAAAATTAAAGTAGAAAAATTACTTTTTGTGAAAACTTTTTAAATGTGAAAATTGTCTCATGTATTACAAATCTGAGTGTGTACTTTTTTTGTGCATTTATAAAGATTAATTATTGTAATTTTTATTTAATTTACCTCGTACAGAGGGAAATTTGATACTCAATTTTTTTTAATCTTGACGTAATATCGGTTGATGAAGTAATAAAAAGCTAAAATTTGTTTTTTAAGCAGTTTCAAATATAAAAAAAACTTACTTTAATATTTGCTTTAGATGTCATTTTTATAAATTTAGAGATTATTTAAATCTGTAACTAACGCTATAAATAGACCCAACAAACGCATAACAGAAAATATTCATCTGCTGCTTTAAATGAATTAGCATTTTACCTATCAACCCAAATTATAGAATTTTCGAAAATTTATATCGAAAAAAAAATAACTGAATAAACATTTTTAAATGATCCACAAATGCACGATTTGGTAAAGATCTTAATTAATATCTTGAACAAGGCTTTCTTTAGGTCTTTTAGACTTCTAATATACACACAACTTAGAATTACAACTTATATAGGCATACAACACTACAAACTCTCTATGTACTGAGGAATACTTTAAAATTTCTATATTGTAATGGAAAATTTACTTTTTTTATAAAAAAATATATTGAAAGTATTGTTTATTTATAAAATATATATTTTATGTGTGTTTTATAAACTCGTGAGTTGTTAGAGTAAACAAGAAAATATTCCTTAGGGAGTCGTCATTTTAATAAATAACATTAGATTTTTTTGCATTTCAAAAATAAAAATTACAATTTATAATTTAGTACTAATTGTCTTAAATAGTACTTTTTATTATACCATTATTTTAAATGCTAAAGTACCACGAAATTTACTGAACATTATTTTGCTTCTCATTCTTTAAACACTCTTAAAATATCGTTAAATTCATTATATAAATAGATTTTATAAATAAGACTTTGTTTAAGGCTATTTTACAAATAAATCTTTAAAAAATTGCATTATTCTGTGATTATATGATTACCTAATTTTCTATCTGAATTTCAATAAATTATGTATCGAACTTTCAAAAGCCCTTAACTAACACTAATGTGACAAATGAAATCCATCGTCATAACATAATTTGCTTTTGTTTTATACTGACAAGATTTCCGGTTTTTCTAGTAATACATGTACTTTAAATCCATAAAAGTATTCGATGTTGAAATATTTTTTAAATCTAAAGTGTTGGGGTGTTTCTTGGAAACACTCGCTATTAAAATCATATATATTATGTATATAATATTAAAAATAGCTATTCACATATAAATAAAATTTACTCAGTTTTAAATACATTCGATGCTTTTCATGGCTCCGAATACATAAGTTTCAATTTTGAAAAATACATGTACTCAGAAATGAGTACAATGAGTAAAAATTAATAAAAAGAGCAGTTGCTTGAATACATAGGCCATCATAAATCTCTTTCAATGAATATCAATAATTACAACCAAGTCTTGCTGGGAATCGAACCCAGATCCTCTTGCACCACAACCAAGTGCCTTATCAGTTGTACAACCAGGGCAACGTGAAGAATTTACAAACAGAAGAAATGTCAAAAAGGTGTGGAAAAAGAATGAGAAGAAAGATAATTGAATTTAAATAACTCAGTTTCAATTTAAGCAATCGACATAAAATAATGTGGAAAACCATCTTCTGAACAACTATTTTAAGTGTTCAGGTCGCTTTGTTAAGATGGCTTGAACAGAAGCTGGGATTAGCAATATTAAATCACACTGCTCATTTTTGAGAACGTGCGATTTCTTAAACTTGAGTACGTCATCGCTAATTTATTATGCAATTATACTAAAAAAACCAAGAATGGTCAAGTACTCATTTTTAAGCATCTTTTTTTTTACTGTGTACCGAATACTATCAAGTACTGTATAGAGTTGGATACTATTAAGTACCACATAGTATCTAATACTATCAGATACAGTATCGGTATCGATATCCCAATTCCGCAACTTTTAATATCGTTTCTCTAATATCGATACTCGTAATATTTTCTGATATTTGCATCGATACCTAATAACCGTTGGAGGTCAAGGAACTTTTTATATTTACGTAATTTGTATCAAATAGTTAGTAACACTCAAAGAAAAACGAGTATGATCAGTTGCTCATTTTTAAGTAACATTTGAATAGTTAGTTATACTCAAAGAAAAACGAGTATGTTCAGGTGCTCATTTTTAAGTAACCTTTGAATAGTTAGTTACACTCAAAGAAAAACGAGTATGATCAGTTGCTCATTTTTTTAAGTAACATTTGAATAGTTAGTTATACTCAAAGAAAAACAAGTATGCTCAGGTGCTCATTTTTAAGAAACCTTTGAATAGTTAGTTACACTCAAAGAAAAAAGAGTATCTTCAGGTGCTCATTTTTAAGCGCCTTTTTTTTTACAGTGTACCGGGTACTATCAAGTACTGTATAGTGTTGGATACTATCAAGTACTGTATAGTGTTGGATACTATCAAGTACCACATAGTATCTAATACTATCAGATACATCATCGGTATCGATATCCCAATACGGCAACTTTTAATATTGTTTCTCTAATACCGATACTCGTAATATTCTCTGATACTCGCTTTGATACATAATAACCGTTTGCGGTCAAGGAACTTTTGATATTGATGTTATTTGCATTGAATTTTTAGTTACACTCAATGAAAAACGAGTATGTTCGGGTGCTCATTTTTAAGTAACATTTCTTGACAGTGTACTGGGTGAATGTATTGTCTCTTAAGAAGCCTTATTAATTCCTCTTTCAATCCTAAGAAAAATAACATCAAAACAGAGAAAATTCTCAAGGGAAATCTCTTTGCGGTCATTATAAATGATTTTTCCGGTCCAGCCTCAATTATACCAACAAACAAGCTAAAAGAAAAAGAGCAACAAACGTTAATTTAACACCTCCAACTGCCATCCAGCGTTGACCGAGGTCAACCCCAAAGCGCGCACACAGCCCTGAATGCCATGTCATTATCTCTCTCTACAAGGGAATGCGCATAAGAGCACCATAAATCTGGGCAGGAAAATAAAACGTCGTCCTTTTATTTGCATAAACGCTCGTGGGTTACGTGATGGAGAAAGAGAATGCTGTTGGGGTCCGCGCGCTTAATCTCTCCTGCCCTTGTACGACCAGGCGAATTGGCTCGTCTCTTTATCAAATAATTGAGGGTTTCGAGTCGCGTAATTCGGCTAAACACGGGTTTCAGATCGCCGCTTTAGTTATGATTAATTCACTGTCAGCGCCGCGCTCCTAAATAGCCCCTGTTTCTGGGATCGTTTCTGGCAATTTCATTCCACACTGTTTATTGCAGTTTTATGTGTGGCGGTTGCGAGAGTCAAACACCCGGCAGGAGGACGTGTGTGGCCCGTCGATGCCTGGGTATTGGGGAGAAACGGAAGGAAATAGGTGAAGTTTGGCTGATACTTCTCTTCAAGAAGAACATTTCACAAAAGAAATGTAAACAATTAACATTTTCTATTCATTGTTTGCAAGTACACTGTAAAAAAAGTGTGATTAAAACTGAATAGATAGACGTACTCGTTTTTCTTTAAGTGTAATTGCGTCGTAAATGAGCGATGACGTACTCAAATTGAAGTAATAGTACTTTCTCAAAATGAACAGTGTGACCTTATATTGCTAATCTCAGTTTCTGTTCAAGCCATCTTAACAAAGCGACCTGGCAAACTTAAAGTAGTTATTCAGAAGATGGTTTTCCACATTATTTGTTGTCCATTGCTTAAATGGACACCGAGTTATTACAACTAAATTATTTTACTTACCATTTTTTTTTGGCACACTTTGGTCATTGATATGTAATACAACTTAACTCGAGCATACAGAAATATAAAATACACGAACCAAAAACAACAAAACAATTTTTACAAACAAATCTTACCGGGAATCGAACCCATATCTTCAGCATCTCAGTCCAGTGCACTATCCGTTCCACTATCAGGGAATTCACTATAAAGGGCATCTTATAATCAGAATAAATGTTAGAAAAAAGTATGCTAAAAAATGGGAAGTAAGATAATTAAGTTGTAATTACTAAGTTTCCATTTAACCGCAATCTAAATACCAAAATTTAAACAAATGAATATTCGTTTAATTGTTATAGTCCAATGATTCCGATTTGAAAAATGTTTCCGTTTATATTATAGCTATGAATTTCAAAAATATGTGTAGTATTGCGAAAACTGACGATTTCATTTTATGACCTATTAACGTCGCTGAAAAGTCAATAGATTTACGTTGAGTAGATGCAAAATTTCTTTTTCACAGTATTTTTTCATTTGTTTTGGTTGAAGGTGCGTAGTTTAAGTATTTAAAATGTATACCTTCAGCTTTTTCTGTTACATATTTTTATAGACTTGAAATCTAGGTACTTATTATAAAATGACTCCACTTTTCTTTTTTAAATATTTATTAAATAAATTATAACATGTCAAAAGATTTTTAAAAATTGCATATTTTTAATTTGGAAATTGCATAACTCATGTATAAAATTTTTGCTAGTTGCATTTTCGAATCATATTTTTAAATGTATCATATGAGCCGTCTAGTTTCAAAACCAGATATATCCATTCTCATAAATTTCACAGGAGACGCCAAAGACGATTGAAAGCCACGCATTTTTGGATTTAAAGTCATGAATTTGAATTCATTTATTGACTGGATTTACACACTTGATCGATACTGCTTTTCAAGGTGATGTTAGTGCATTGAGAATTTGTAAAAAATATTCAAAAAATATTTTGCGATAAATGTGAATCAATTTGGTTTTGAAAATAGACAGCTCATATTATAAATGTTTTTCACTTTGAAAAGGAAATATAGAGTTAATTTTTTTCAAACTTGACCTTTCCTTGCGTATATTTAAATACAAAAAAAAATTATCACAAGTCATTAGACAACGATTAATATGTTAGGTGAGAAATTTTCTTGAACGAATTGGCGGTATAATTTGTGGATTTATAAATTCAGATAAATAAAAATATTAATATTTGCAATTTAAAAGGAAATGTATATAAAAGTTCAACTACTTTCTATTAGAATAAATTGATTTAGTGAAGAATTTACTACTAACTATTTTATTACATTTTTGGGATATTCAGTTAATTCGAACATTTAATAGGCAATTTATAGGATTTTAAAACAATAAATTATCATTTTGTAACTATTGAAATTAACAATTACTAAAATATTCTACGGTTTACTAAAAAAAATTGCGACCCTGTAAAATATTTATAGAATGATTGGTTGTTGCATAGTTTGGGGAAGCATTTTTATTACTTCAACTATAATGAAATTAATAAATAATATAATAAAATTAAACAAATACTTAAGACATATTACTATCTTAAAATAATAATTAATTTGTAGTTTCAAATGCATTTTATAAATTTCCTTAAGTTCACGCATTGTTTGAATTGTATACTCAGTTTTGTAAAGTATAAATAGGTTTTCGTCAAAAAATGAAACAGAAAAAAATTAATAATAAAATGACGAAATATTTGGTAGTTTATAACGAAAAGTTTGATCGAAACATTTTGTAGGAACTCTCGTCTAGCTTTTGTATCAATTTTAAACAGTATATATTCTTAAAAATAATATATTATTTTAATGGTTAGCTCATTTTCAGCTTGTAAGCACAATCCATATTTAAAAGGATAATTGTTTTGGCTTTTTTATGATGTTAACTTCGAATGCTTCAGATTCATTCTTTCATTTTTGAATATAAGCTCATTAATTCTCATGCATTTAATTGTGCCTGTTGAAGAGAAATAAGATGTTTTTAATGTTTTAAGTATTGTTATTATTTTTTTTTATTTAAATTTCATTTTTAATGATTATGATGTTTCTGATTAAAAGTGGTAACATTTGTAATACAATTTATTTTTAAATATGCGTAAATAAATGTAAAAAATAGCAGTATCTATATAAATGTCTGAGATACACTGTAAAAAAGGTGCTTAAAAATGAGTACATGAACTTACACGTTTTTTTTAAGTACAATTGCATAATAAATGAACGATGACGTAATCAAATTTAAGCAATTGTACTTTCGCAAAAATGAGCAGTGTGATTTAGTATTGTTAATCTCAGATTCTGTTCAATCCATCTTAACAAAGCGACCTGACAAACTTAAAATAGTTGTTCCAAAGTTGGTTTTTCACATTATTTAATGTCGATTGCTTAAATGAAAACTGAGTTATTACAACTCAATTAATTATCTTACTTCCTAATCTTTTGGCATACCTTTTTAATATTTCGGCTGTTTACAACTTCTTCATGTGTCCCTGGTAGTACAACGGATAAAGCACTGGGCTGCGGTGCCTGAGGATATGTGTTCGATTTCTGGTAAATCTTGGTTGTAATTGTTGATATTTATTGAAAGGGATTTAATTGAAGGCAGCCTATTGCACTTTTTATTCATTTTTACTCATTTTCGAATACATATCTTTCACAAAAATGAAACTTATGCATTCGGAGCTATGATAAGCATCGAATGTACTCAGAAATGAGTACATTTCAATTATTTTTGAGTACCTATTTTTAACAGTATACCCTTTAGAATAGATCTTGAATCATGGCCTGTCTATATGATAATACATCCGACAATAACCAAACACAACTTAATCTATTTCAAAGGAAAATATTTTAAGGAAATTATTAAATTATCAAAGGAAATTATTAAATTATCAAAGGAAATTATTAAATTTTTGAGTACCTATTTTTAACAGTGTACTCTTTAGAATAGGTCTTGAATCATAGCCTGTCTATGATAATACAACCGACAATAACCAAACACAACTAAATCTACTCCAAAGGAAAATATTTTAATTATTTCTTGAAATTCCGTTTTTATGGTACCATCAAATCTTCAAACAAAGCCAATAATCCAATAAAACCCCTTTTCCCACCGGTTAACCATATCTTCTCTGGAATTTCAGCTGAACCCAGTCGTTCCAAAACGGTGTTTGAACTTATGGGAGAAGTAGAGTCGGCACGCAACGGCATTGAAATGACGCCCATTACACTTAATGGCATTCAAAATATTGCTCAGCCTTCAATTTGATCAAATTATTGACACGAAAGGGTGAAGGCAGAGATGGTATCAGCCGTTCTTACTCAAACATCACGACCAGGTATCAGAGATACGAGAGGGGATGATTATGGTTAACTTTCATTAAACGGGTTTGCTCAGGTTTCGGTGGTTCCCGGAATCATAATAAAAGGCTCCTTGGCTTATTTTATTGTTGTTTTTAGGTGGGATTAGTGAATTTTCGGAAATATTTTACGATTACTTGTGTTCTGAGAAATGATGAACTTTTTGGTTGGGTTTTTGTGTTAGTTTAGTTTGCGTGTGTATATTTTGGGAAATTTTGCTTTTAAACTTGAAATAAAGATTTTGTTGAAAATTTAATATTGGAAAGAAATGCGATGTAATCGTAATGCTTGCATTATATTTTTTGCAAGGCCGTATTTACCAGGGGAGTGAACTTATGGGGCTGTAGATCATAGCGACCAAATCAGAGGGCGGCCAATTTAGCTAAAATTCTTCTTTGGTCTATTGCTCTACGCATGATTTAAGTAATATTTTCTATATGTTTTCTAAACACGATGTCCATGTGATCAACTAAGGTTTAGAGTATTGTTATTTGTTTATTTTTTTAAATATGATTTCTTTGTGATAAACAAAAATTAAAACGATTTTATATACTTCTTTGAAGGAAAGGGGCGTCAAATTTTGTGTAATCCGCCAGACGGCAAACTTTCAAATTCGCTTCTGACTTTTTTGTTTATCTGTGTGCTTCCTTTAATGATATATAATACTATAGCTTGCCAGTGCGGCAAGCAATTATCGCATGAAAAATCCGCTCTCCCACACATATATTCATAGTACTCCATTCAAAGAATTCTACCCATAGATGGCAGCACTATCAACGGCTCGTTTAAAAACTGCTTGTAAACTGATTACTTTCATTCATTTGGACCCTGTTATAAATGAAGAGTCCAGGGGAAGAACGATGACTGTCCATGTTGTGCGGATGTCTATAGTTGTCCAAGGATCCCGTTTTTTAGCAATGCACATAAATTTTAAATTAATAAAAACTTTAAGGCGATCTAAGGCGATGTGGTATATTTTAAAAACTAAATCTAAATCTTGATTAAAATAATTAAATTTAAAAAAAAAAAGTATAACATAAATGCATTGAAAATATAAATTACATGTATTAAAAATATAAAATACATGTATTGAAAATTTAAGCTACATGTATTGGAAATATAAAATATATGTATAAAAATATATAAAATACATGTATTAAAAATTTAAAATACATGTATTGAAAATATGAAATACATGTATTGAAAATATGAAATACATGTATTGAAAATAAAAAAAACTGATCTCTCTTGCTGTGAAAACTACTTTTCAATTTCGATATTTTCTACACAGCTTGGAGGTTTAAATTACCATGATGAATTATATATTTACACATTTGAATGAATTAAAAAAAAAGTTTTTTAAATAGCTCAGTTTTGTATACCATGTTACTTTGGAATCTGAAATTAACCGTGTTATTAAATTGATGTTTTTAATAGCAATATTTTTTTCTAGAAAGTTTTTAAAAAAATCGAAATGTTGAACAGTAATAATTAAAATTTTATACAACGGGATATTCGTATCTTTATTATATTGTTGTGTAGTACAAGTTGTAAATATACTGTTATGAATATTTTGGGTACGTTACCCGATTCGGGTTCACCTTTTGTATATTATTCGAATGTGTTTGGAAGGAGAGGGGGAGGGGGGGGGGGGGTACTTTTCCACATGCACGCTGATACGTGGTGTTAAGACTTCGAAGTGGAACAAAAGCAGAGATTTAGCATACAGTTGTTAAATATGGTTCATACTGAATGCAAATTTCTCATATGATGCTAATATTCGAAATTACATTTGCTTGATAATGCTGTCGTCAAATATATTTTTTAGCCCAATGATATAAAATAACCAAATAGTTATATATTTTAATCAAATTAAGTAAAAAATTATATTAATGTTACATAGTGCGTTTCTATAGGTGTGTTGGAATATTGAACTCATAAACTTACATTTTTACAAAGTTAATTTTTCGAACGTTCTTTCACGGTTTAAAATATATACAAACTGTTGGGTAATGGTTATTGTTTAAAAAATATATATTGTATTTTTATTTTAATAACTCCTTGTCTGCCGCTTTTTCTTTTACATATTTTTTTTCTTCAAAATACACTAAAAGAGCATTTCCTTTCCAACCATTCAGCTGACCAAACCATGAATGCAAAAAGAAAAACCGAAAAGAGCCGCGGCATCAAGGTATTTCCGCAAAATGAAGCAGCGCTTGGGATGTTAGCAATAAACAAAATTGTTAAAGTATAGCAAAAAAGAATGGTTTATTATGAGTTGTTAAATAGAAAACAATGACCATCGCCTAAGAATTTAGTCACCATTTTTTATAGTTTCTACAGCATATAAACAATAATACTTGTTTATAGTTTAATAACTACTTGCAACCGCCGCTTTTTCTTTTACATATTTTCCTTCTAAATACACTAAAACGCGATTTCCTTTCTAACCATTCACCTGACCAAACCATGAATGCAAAAAGAAAAACCGAAAAGAGCCGTGGCATCACGTATTTCAACAAAATGAAGCAGCGCTTGGGATGTTAGCAATAAACAAAATTGTTAAAGTATAGCAAAAAAGAATGGTTTATTATGAGTTGTTAAATAGAAAACAATGACCATCGCCTAAGAATTTAGTCACCATTTTTTATAGTTTCTACAGCATATAAACAATAATACTTGTTTATAGTTTAATAACTACTTGCAACCGCCGCTTTTTCTTTTACATATTTTCCTTCTAAATACACTAAAACGCGATTTCCTTTCTAACCATTCACCTGACCAAACCATGAATGCAAAAAGAAAAACCGAAAAGAGCCGTGGCATCACGTATTTCAACAAAATGAAGCAGCGCTTGGGATGTTAGCAATAAACAAAATTGTTAAAGTATAGCAAAAAAGAATGGTTTATTATGAGTTGTTAAATAGAAAACAATGACCATCGCCTAAGAATTTAGTCACCATTTTTTATAGTTTCTACAGCATATAAACAATAATACTTGTTTATAGTTTAATAACTACTTGCAACCGCCGCTTTTTCTTTTACATATTTTCCTTCTAAATACACTAAAACGCGATTTCCTTTCTAACCATTCACCTGACCAAACCATGAATGCAAAAAGAAAAACCGAAAAGAGCCGTGGCATCACGTATTTCAACAAAATGAAGCAGCGCTTGGGATGTTAGCAATAAACAAAATTGTTAAAGTATAGCAAAAAAGAATGGTTTATTATGAGTTGTTAAATAGAAAACAATGACCATCGCCTAAGAATTTAGTCACCATTTTTTATAGTTTCTACAGCATATAAACAATAATACTTGTTTATAGTTTAATAACTACTTGCAACCGCCGCTTTTTCTTTTACATATTTTCCTTCTAAATACACTAAAACGCGATTTCCTTTCTATCCATTCACCTGACCAAACCATGAATGCAAAAAGAAAAACCGAAAAGAGCCGTGGCATCACGTATTTCAACAAAATGAAGCAGCGCTTGGGATGTTAGCAATAAACAAAATTGTTAAAGTATAGCAAAAAAGAATGGTTTATTATGAGTTGTTAAATAGAAAACAATGACCATCGCCTAAGAATTTAGTCACCATTTTTTATAGTTTCTACAGCATATAAACAATAATACTTGTTTATAGTTTAATAACTACTTGCAACCGCCGCTTTTTCTTTTACATATTTTCCTTCTAAATACACTAAAACGCGATTTCCTTTCTATCCATTCACCTGACCAAACCATGAATGCAAAAAGAAAAACCGAAAAGAGCCGTGGCATCACGTATTTCAACAAAATGAAGCAGCGCTTGGGATGTTAGCAATAAACAAAATTGTTAAAGTATAGCAAAAAAGAATGGTTTATTATGAGTTGTTAAATAGAAAACAATGACCATCGCCTAAGAATTTAGTGACCATCTTTTATAGTTTCTACAGCATATAAACAATAATACTTGTTTATAGTTTAATAACTACTTGCAACCGCCGCTTTTTCTTTTACATATTTTCCTTCTAAATACACTAAAACGCGATTTCCTTTCTAACCATTCACCTGACCAAACCATGAATGCAAAAAGAAAAACCGAAAAGAGCCGCTGCATCACGTATTTCAACAAAATGAAGCAGCGCTTGGGATGTTAGCAATAAACAAAATTGTTAAAGTATAGCAAAAAAGAATGGTTTATTATGAGTTGTTAAATAGAAAACAATGACCATCGCCTAAGAATTTAGTGACCATCTTTTATAGTTTCTACAGCATATAAACAATCATATTTGTTTATATTTTAATAAATTCTTTCAACCGCAGATTTTCTTTAACATATTTTCCTTTAAAATACACTAAAACGCGATTTCCTTTCCAACCATTCAGCTGACCAAACCACGAATGCAAAAAGAAAAACCGAAAAAGAGCCGCTGCATCACGCATTCCATCACGTATTTCCGCGAAATGAAGGAGCGCTTGGGAGCGGCCCGCGCTTTTATCGCATAATAACACGTTTCCGAGCCGTTCTGGCGTATGCCCGGTAGTTTCGGGTCTTTTAATTCAAATGTCGCATAATTGCCCCCGTGCGATAAAGAAATGCCCCAAAAGACGGCCAATTTTCTGCTTCTCTTTTTTCCCGAATTTGTGTTATTACAGCCGATCCTTGTTTGGCCCGGGGGGAGGAACGAATTAAGTCCGATGTTGTTAAAAGAACCAGTGATTTCTGCCCTACCGCAAAGAAATTCGAATGTTTGGCCCGATTAGGTTTGGGTGGGGTTTGGCGGAGAGCGGGTAATTCGCACTTTTTTTTTGTTTCCCCCTGTCGTGCTCTATGTTAGGAAGATGCTTGGGTTATCCAGGTAATAAAAATCTCTGGGGATAATGACGGGGAATTATTTATAGCGACACTGTGGCGTAATGTGTGCAGTGTTGCTTTTTTTTCCCTTTTTTTTTTTGGAAAGGGAGAGTGGATTTTAATTGTGCCGAAATTGCAGTGGGTTTCATTCGAGCTTTTTATATAATTGTACTCCTTGTTCACTCCTTTTGTTGAATGTGTTACGTAAGTACCACGATTATTTCCTCGTTTACTTAAAAGTCGTTGTTTAAAAAAGAGTCATTAAAAATATAGCAATTTTTAAAAAAAAAAAATTTAATAAAAAAACATATAATTTAAAAAAAAAAAAAATCGCAATTTTTAAAAAGCTTAAATTAAAAAATATATAAATTAAAAAAAAATCGCAATTTTTAAAAAAATATATCAATTTTTAAAAATATATAGCAATTAAAAATATATATAGAAATTCGATCCTTATCCGTTTTTTTTTTAAATCTTTATATTTCCCAAACTATCCCTTTCATTTTAAAACTTGAAAAAACATAGATGTCTACTAACGTTTACATCTACTAAACATTTTCATTGTTTTCCGTGATTTGCAATCTGGCTGACAATTGTGTTTGTTTTTGCTTGGAGGCTCTTCATGTTATTGATTAACAATACCTTCATAGAAGCTTATAGACCATGTTGGCGATAACGAGGATTATAAACTGTCAGGCAGAACGATTTTTTAATATAATATTAAACATATCGTTAATGAGTATTAATTATTAATTAATAAATATTATAATTAATTTTCCGAATGATTACACAAATTATATATGTTAATTATATATTAATAAACTATATATAGGAAGTGGTGGCGTTACGAAATAAATCTCGGTAGTAATAGTAATTTTGTAAAAATGTGTGGCTGCTTTTTAGATTATGTTCAAGTCAATACAAGTTATTTAAATAATTCTTATTATTTTACAGTATTATTTCATTGTATTGTGACACTTTTTAAATTTTATTTTAATTTCATTGTCATTCCAATACCATTTCCACTTACATTGTGCCTAAAAATTAATAATTTGGATATAGTTAAGACGATATGACAATGCATAAATTACAAATACAGAAGTAGTTTCATGAACAACTGGTAGCTAAAAACTTTTCTTTTCAAATTTTTGAAAAAAAAATATTGCGTTTGGTATTAAAATAACTCCTTATATTTCAATTAACTTTTAAATTTAAAATAAAAAATAACGTATGGAATACTGATTCTAATTTTTCTTCCAGATATGAATTAATACACAATTTACTGGGCTTCCCAATCTAATGACGTTATTTGGGGATCAGGATTTCTTCTAAATTAAATTCAATATTACGTTATTCAGGGACTATTCTAAGTAAAAAAAGCGTAAGATACATTTTTTTCTAGATTTATACAAACATTACACTTCATACGCACCTGTTTTAGCAACAATCCACTGCAACTTTGAGTGACGAAGATAATAAATAATAACAAGCGATGGCGTTTGTTTAAACCATCTCTATTAAGACAATTTAATATAAAATAATCTTTTTGAAAAAAGAAAGGAAAACCGACTTTAAGAAATATGCGCTAAAATTAAAAAAATAATTTTTAATTTTACGAACAAGTTGAATTATTTAATAATATAAATACTTATTACAACTTTTTGAAATCGGCACCAAAATTTAGGTATGAATTTTGTAAATTGGCACCAACTTCAAAAAGTTGTAATAAATATAAAATTGATAATAAATAATCCAATTTTTTTTAACTTGTTCTTAACATTTTTTTAAAAATTTTTTTTAACGCATTCTCCTTAAAGTCGTTTTTTTTAAGGTTATTTTTTTCCCCTTTTTAATTTAGCAGGGGGATTCGTGCCCTGCTATTATCGCCCTGTAAAACAATCCCTATCCGTGCCAATAAATGCTGGGTAAATGAAATTTTATTTTTGTATTACTTCTATCAAACAATGAAAACATTTTGAAATTGGAGAAACTGTTAAAAAAGTTCGGTTAATCGATATTTCCGGATATATAACAGCCGGATAACCGATTATCTTTAGCAGTACCAAAGTGAATTTTTCTCTATTCAACAACAAAAAAAAAAGAATTTTCGAAACCGTACAATATTTTTTTTCAAACGGTCCATTTAATTGAGAATTCCGGATAGTTAAATGCCGGATAACCGAATATTTTGTTTCAAAATTTTCCTAAGTGTGATATCCGCTATCCAACAAAAACGGAAGTTTCAAAATATCTGTATTAGCACAGAAATCTCGCGCGAACATACATAAAAAAAAAATGGTTGTCGAATTGCTAACATCTTTCCTTATTCCGCCCTTTGGCGGTTTTCATTTAAAGTGTTTGGCGGTTTTATTTTAAAGTTTTGGTTGGAGCGCTTTTCAGTCGGTTAAAAATAAACAAAGACTCGGATCTCTCAAGCAATTCAATTACATGTGCTTTTTTCCTCTGTTATATACATTTTGTTAAATTTCTCGACTGCCCAGTACAAATTTACGACTGTCTATTTTTAATTTATTACTGGCCAATTAAGCCACGACAGCCCTTTAGATCACCCTCAGTTTTTATGTTTTATGACAATTATGGAGATTTTTTGTTTAATGAAATTAAACGATCCCCATTGTCTAAAAGCATTTATTGGGTTTCACTGTCTAAACAAATGATTTAATTAATTCATTACATAAAAACTCATTTTTTTAACTCTTAGTATGACATACTATTTTTATTAGCAACGGCATCATTGTACTTTAAATTTAGTACGCAATATTTATTTGACACCTTTTTTGTTGCTTATGCACCCAATAATAATGCTTTTCATAGTGTCACGTACAATTTGTGTTTAAAGCATCATATATAAACTATGTCAAGATTAAATAAAAGTTATTTCATATTTATATTTAGATTATCATTTTATCGTTATTTCGATATCTTTATGATTCATATTTTGATATCTTTGTTTTACTAATTTTTAGTGTCACTTACTTTTAAAATAAAATTGTAATTTGTTAAGATATTGAAAAAAATGTGTTCTTGAAAAATTATTAAGTGATTAAAAATTATTTTAAATAAGTAAAACAATTTTGACTAATATCAAACAATTATGCAGCTTCAATAACTAATTTTATTGATTGCGGGATCTTTTCGTTATTCAAATCAAATTGACGCTGATGAATAAATATATTTTTGAATACTCGTAACGTTTGACTATTGATGTATACTCGTTATAGTCAAAAAATATAATATACATTTTTTTATTAAGAATGTGTATTCAGTTCTGACGAAATATTCCTTAAATATTTTAAGTTCAATATTAGTTTGGACTTTAACATACACAACTCACTGATGTTAAAGTTAAATCTCTTATCATATAAGTTAAATGCCGAATATGTTAACTAAGATCCTATCTAGTTAAATCACTAACAAGTTATAAATCTATACATCAAAGTCAATATATGTATAGTCTCCAAATATATGTATTTCATATTATTGGTGAAATAGTTGTGTTAGATTAACCCTTTAAGGACGGATCTATTTGAAGTTTATAGTCGTCCATGGTTCTCTAGTTTTCCCAATAATGCACATAAACTTTAAATTCTAAAACATATATGTTGATTTTTACTCTTCAAGGCAACATTCATGCCAAATTTGAAAAAAAAAAAATCGAAGAACGCGTTTGGTTGTAGATGCGTAAAAAACAAATTTACAGACAAACAGACGAAATGCTTGTTAGAAATAAAAACTAAATTGTTATTCATTGTTATTATAATAACAATGAAAACAATTTTAAAATTCCAATATTTTTCTTGCCATTCAGAGAGGGTTTTGAAAATCCTTCAAGAAGGTGTGTATACTATGAGAAACAAATAACTTTGACTTTTTAAACATTATATTCGCTTGCAAAGAATATGTATTTTCAAATAACCTTATCTTATTCACCAAAGTATTTGCGCAAGTTGCACATTGTGGTGTGTGTGTGTGTGTGTGTGTGTGTGTGTGTGCAGTGTCTCCTTTTTCCCAGAAGCCACCAGTAGGTCACGGACAATTGACCCGAGTGACCATTAGGCGCCCCAAGAATGGATAATAGCAGACTTGCAAAAGGAGCTATTATTTCCAGAAAGCCCACTGGGCGGAACTTCTTAAATGCCCTATGATCCAGAGTTTTTTATTTCCCTATTCTTTCAAAACAGACCACCAGTTTTGCAGCCATTATATTCTCTCCTTCAGAAGTTTTTTTTCAGTTTTTTTTTCACCTTTACTTAATTACCTGTGGGATCATGATATGCACTCGAGTGTTGAAAGGTGGGTTTTTTTAAGGAGAAAATCGAGGAATAAAACTGTCACAGAAGAAGAGAGTTTTTCTTTGTGAAAATTAGCTTTTTTTCATTCAAAAGTCAAAGCGGTTGTCGTTTTTACTTTCAATGTTGCTTGACGACGCTTCTTTCGCAAAAGTATGCATATATTTTTATATCTTCCTTGCCTTCATTAATTAACTCTGTATAAGTAACATAATCCCGCCGCCAATGTTATTCCAATACTACTTGCCATTAAGATGAGTGTTACTTATGCAGTGTTAAGTTTTATAATACAGTTTTAAGTTATAGAATGCAGTGTTAAGTTACAGAATGTAGCGTTAAGTTATAGAATGAAGTGTTAAGTTACAGAATGTAGCGTTAAGTTATAGAATGAAGTGTTAAGTTACAGAATGTAGCGTTAAGTTATAGAATGAAGTGTTAAGTTACAGAATGTAGCGTTAAGTTATAGAATGCAGTGTTAAGTTACAGAATGTAGCGTTAAGTTATAGAATGCAGTGTTAAGTTACAGAATGTAGCGTTAAGTTATAGAATGAAGTGTTAAGTTACAGAATGTAGCGTTAAGTTATAGAATGAAGTGTTAAGTTACAGAATGTAGCGTTAAGTTATAGAATGAAGTGTTAAGTTACAGAATGTAGCGTTAAGTTATAGAATGCACTGTTAAGTTACAGAATGTAGCGTTAAGTTATAGAATGAAGTGTTAAGTTTCAGAATGTAGCGTTAAGTTATAGAATGCAGTGTTAAGTTACAGAATGTAGCGTTAAGTTATAGAATGAAGTGTTAAGTTACAGAATGTAGCGCTAAGTAACAGAATGCAGTGTTAAGTTATTGAATGCTGTGTTAAGTTAAAGAATGCAGTTTTAAGTTATATAGAATTGTGTAGTTATGTAATGTAAATTGTTATGTACGTTGATGAATGTGTTGTTTCAATAAACAACATTTTTCTGGATTTAATCAAATTTAATTTTATCAATCAAACGAGAAAACGACGAGGGTCTAAGTTTTTTGTAAATCAGGATGTTAACGCCTATTGTTAACTGTAAGACTGTACTTTTATTACACCGAATTGTAAATTGTAAAAATGATGATAGTTCGTCAAAAACAAATGTTAAAGTTCTCAGTATTTTTATGAGACATCAAACCATCAAAAGGACGAAGCTATGAAATATTTCTATAAAGCCATCATTTTTGTTTTGATGTTTCTGCATCATTTCTGCGGATGTCATCATCATTCTTCCTCTGGATCCTTCAAATGAGGCCAGTGTAAAAGTTATATTTGTGTAAAATAGCCCTTTGTGTAATTCTAGTGGGATATAGTAGTTCATTCAAACATACATAAATATCGTTACTTTTAATATATATACCCTTAAAGTAAAAGGCTAGATCACTCTCAGAAATAACATTCCAATTTTTCAAAATTCTGCAATCATCAAGGCTACTTTCGTTATATTTGACAATCATTTCGTCATTAAATTACGTGACTTTCGACGAAACTGCAAGAATCCACAAATTTTGAACGAAAGTAATTTTCTCCGATTCCTTTTTAGCCCTTTTGTGGGCCATCAGCTCATGCTTGGCTCTTATATTTATATTATCAGAATTCAAACAAGTTATCTTTGCCGAGTGCATAGAGCATTGGACCATGACAATAAATGCAATACAGAAATCCGAATCACGTTTTCTATATTTATTTGAAATTGGCCTAATTTTTCGTGAGAAAATAAAACGACAAAATTAATTTCCTCAGTTTGACGAAATACCTAATCGGAGCATATATATCAAGCGTCTGTTTAGTCAAATATGAGAATGCATTTTTAACAGTGAGAGCGTATAGGTAATTCTGCCTATTACTCTGTTATTACATAAAAGTCATTAAATGTTATGGAGTCAATACCATGGAATCATTACTGCAAAATGAGATGTGCACTCTACTATCGCCAATTATAGTAATAGTAAATCAAACAAACAATCGACAATATCTGTTATAAGTTTTAATTGTACAATACTCACGTGTAAATATACACTTACAAGTTTTTCCTTTTCCAATATGTCTTATATTTCTTTTTAATACTTTTTGCTTCCGGAATGTTTTAACTAATGATTTCTGTGTTTTTGTCCTCAGGCGTTTCGGAACGAAGTGCGGGGGCTGCGCCCAGGGCATCTGCCCCACAGACCTGGTGAGGAGGGCCCGGGGCCGCGTCTATCACGTCGCCTGCTTCACGTGCCTGCTGTGCCGGAAGCAGCCCTCCACCGGCGAAGAGCTGTACGTGCTGGACGAGACGAGGTTCGTCTGCAAGGACGACTTCAACAGGCAGCAACAGCAACACAGTAAGCGGAATTTTACTCAATAATATTATATTGAGATATTTTTACCGTCTGTTGACTTACATCAGTGGTTAGATTTACCAACTCTTGATTTCAAATACTAATCACAAATTAATAAGAAAGACTACTTTTTAATTAGTAGAATAGAATCATTGAAAGAAAACATGGTAATTTATCCAAAAGTTTAAAAATTAAAAAAATCGCTAAATTAATATATCATACATTATATTCCTGTTGCATTTTAATCCAGATTTCCAATATGAATACTCTAAACGCTCTCGGACCTTCCGTAAAACTTCTCAAGCCAACTCTTCTTGCACGATCCGGCATAATCCAACTTTACGAACAATTTCCATTTTCAATAGGGCAGGATCAACTAAATCAAATATTCACGATCCGTTTGAGTCATTCTTTTCTGTGTCCAGAGATAAGCAGTGACCATCGGGGAAATCGAATCACTAATGCATGAATCATTGCTCTGCCCAAATGGTAAACCTATTTTGGCCTCACCCCCCGAACCCCGCGAATAGTTTCCCTACACCTACTAAAATTCAATTGGTTATCTCTTTGTTGTGATGAAATATAAGTTGATATCTTGGGTAAATTATGGTTATTGGCTGTAAGTTCGGCGCAATTAAAATTTTTTTGGCGTAAAATGCCTTTAAAATCAGTTACATGAGGTATCACTGAGAATAACTGGGTTTCGCTAGAAGGAATCAATTTCGACACTATAACTCCGTGAAAAACAGAACGATTGGCATGAATTTGGTCACACTAGATTGAAAATTCTTCGCCGATGTGAGTAAAATGAAACACATTGAAATAAAGCAAATACTGGTCATGGATTAGTACTGCGGAATCAGAAAGAGCAGCTTTTTTATATTCTTTTCCTCGGAGAGGTTTACGTTGATGTATCTTTATAATCTTCTGAAATTATGTCTCACATAAAACTCATATGGTAGTGCTACGGCACAACAATAAACTATTTTGTCCATGGCCATTGTCTATTAAAAATTTTACCATTTTGAAATGTTCATTTGCTTTTTAAGATATTCTAAAAACTTGGTTGGGCAACCATACAATGAATTCGAAAATAACCTATAAAGATAGAAATTTACATTTTTTTTGTTGTTATTTTCAGAAAATATTATAATAATTATATAAAATGTAAAGGGGGTATATGCTTTGATTACTAAGTAAACAGTTGATCTGATGTGAGACAACAGTGACGTAGACCACAGTAACACAGAAGACTGTAGTAATCGGCATTTAGATTTTATGTGTTTTATGCAATGTCTAAATTTCTGGCAAAAAATCTTTTACCTAATCCAAACTCAGCATAATAACATTAACTGTTAATGTTTTAAAGTGACCGAAATATTTGGTTCCACAATTTTGCGACACATATTAATTTTTTTATGTAATGCATGAAAAAACGTGAGTTTCGGAATAGCTCTGAAACAGGAAATCACGTGTCAAACGACTTTGTGACGTACTATGATTCTAAACAAACCAACGGCGATCGTTCAACAACGGTGGTACCAATACTTTCCTCCGTAGATTTGGGCCTCCAGTGGATAAAGGCATTCAGCTAGCAAGGAGAGGATTGCTGGTTCGAATCCGTGCGATGGACTTTACAAAGAAAAGTAAAAAAGTAGTGATCTTGCGATCGAAGGGTTGCCAGCTTCGTTACAAAAAATACTAGAAAGTCCTCCAGCACATCCAACAAATTATACTGGCGTGCATACGGGACTGGTGCACTATAAATCTGACGGGGTTCAATGTCCTGACTCCTATTAAGGTTGCGTCGGGTGCCAGCTCAGGTGATGTCCTCTTCATCTGTGACCATGGTTAAAAAATACGAATAATCGTTCCCGGGTGCCATTCTGACACGCCCACTATCCCTTACCCTAATTCTCTGCCAGGCAATAATTTCATACCCAACATAAACCACCACCACCTTAGATGAAGTTGCAAGGACCTCCGGTCATGGCGCTGTAAAGGCTAATTATGATTTCCGGGTCTTTCCTTCGGCCCCGAACCGTCACCAATAGACCACTGTGCAGCTCTAATGCGACGTTAATTAATCAAACCAACCTCCGTGTATTTGACGCTGAGAAACTTTGCATAAACCACTAAAATATAAACTTAAAGAATAAATATACTTTATTGATATGATACTTTTTAAAAATGATCTGAAGAAGGAATTCCATTTCGATGATCTTTTATTCCAGTGTGTACAATATATTTTTTTCGTTCTTTTTTATCTAATCTATTGCGTTTAACTTGCTTTCAATTTCAATCGGAAGAGGGAAATAGAACAAACAATGATCAACGGACATAGTTCTTACGTAATAAGGTAGTTTCAGATATTTTGTATTTATTTTTATAACTTATAAGAAAAAAATATGAAAGAGTGAAATTTTATTTTTTTAATGTTTGATCTCAAGCCAATAAGGTGTATTTAGCACAATATCGAAGCTTTATACCGCTTTAAAGTTATAGCTCAATACCGTTTTAAGCTCAATACTGCAATATATTATAGCTCAATAACGTAATGTATTATAGTTCAATGCCGCTTTAAATTGTATAGTTTTAACACGAAACAAATGTATATCCGAACAGTTTTAAAACAGTTACACAAGCACTTTTTCTCCGCCAACCTCAATGCTTTTTAGGTTGGCATCGCATGTCATGACAAAACTTTACGTTCAGAATGGTCTGTCCCATATTGTCTCCAGGAGACCATAACTGCCAAATTATGGGCTGGTTAGAACAGACGGAGAAACAACATAATAAAATAGATAGAGACCTACAGACCAGACAACTAGACTTCAAGATAGAACAAACAAAAATGGATTTATTTTTTATTTTTAAAAATAAATGTAACGGAAATTCGAATAAAAAAAATACCCCGACCCAAAAGGGGGTTAATCCTTTCAATTACTCCCAATACGATAACGTTAATCCATTCATCTCACATTCAAAACATGCAAAAATCGTCTGCAATCTCCCAACTCACCAGACACCTTAATACCCCGGCAGGGGACACCCCCAACCCCAGCATCGCTCTCACCTACCGTTTTCGTCGACATACCCCCTCTTGTGAGAAATAATGAAGGTATTTTGCAAGCGATATTACTCTCTGTCATGAAACACCTGCCCCGATGACCCCTCCTCCTCCCTCCCCCCTTTACCCGACCGCAGGGAGGAGGAGGAGGATTGATCATTTGGCACGAGAGAGTGATTCGTTCGCAGCCCCCTCCCCCCCCCCCTTCTTTTCGAACGCTGCTCGAGAGATCAAATGGTATCGATTAATCATCTTAAGTTATCGTAAAAGCGAACGCAAAAATTAATTGTTGCTACAACAACAATGCATGGAGAAGTAGTGCCGTGGAGTGTTTTTTAAAGGGACTGTTTTGTTGAAGAACATGGTGGGATTTTCAAGTGGTTGGTTGTATGAACGTTGCACTAGAGCTGTACAGTGGGCTATTTGCAATGGGTAGGGGTTTATCTCAAAAGAAAGACCCAGGAACAATGCTTTGTATTTTTTACTATGGCCATATGATGAGGACAACGCCTAAGGTGGCACTCGACGTCACCACAATAGGAGTCAGGTCATTGGACCACGATCAAATTTAACATGCACCAATTATTTATACACGGTGGATATCTTTAACTGTCACTCATAGCCCATTGCGCAAATAATTATTTCCCAGTTTTTTCCCTAATTATGAATTGTTTTTTAAAGGTTTGCAATAAAAATTTATACACTGCAGACGTATACGTCTTTTTTATGAGTAATATTAATGCTATTGTTTTATATAAGGGGCCATTCATTTATTACGTCACACCCTTGTGGAAGTGTGTACCTTTCGTGACCGTGGTGTGTGACATGGGGGAGGGGATTCTAAGTATAGCCATGTTTTTGTAGAACAAAAATGCTTAAACTCGTTTCACAAACTTTGAGTTATGACTTGTGGATGTGGACTCCAGATGGAGCAAGCACTGTGACCGGAGATCTGTTGTACTGTTCCCTAGAAATTAAACGAATCCTTGATCACTTAAGAAAAGAGACTCGTTGCTGAAGCGAAATTCAGCAAAGTCTTATAAGGAATGTTCTGGAGCTGCCAGGGCTCAAGTAAGTGACGCCCCAAGTGCTCGAACATATGAGCAGAAAAGGTGTCACACTCACCGAGAATATGTACATCAGTTTCATCTTTATTCCAACATCCCCTACACAAAGGGTCACCCGTAATCCTCATAATACTAGTTAGATGCTTCCTAAGAGTACTGTGTCCGGTCAGTAATCCAATGGTCCTACGAATACCAGAGCGATTGAGCTTTAACAACTTCTTAGATCTAGGACAGCCACTATTTAGCTCCGTGGTCTGTCTCTGGTCTATCTGCACTGTGCCAATCACGTTACATGTTGATGATGCGTTACTTTATATAAATATCACAATGTTTGTAAAGGGATATATGTTTGGTAAAATATACAGTATAAGTTTTAACGGTTGATTTATGATAGCAAAAATTTGTCATGGCGTGACATGGGAGAGGGGTGGGGGTATAGCCCGATAACGTGGCATGAAGGGGGGGGGGGGAGTACGAAAGGTTGAAAAATAGCATGATGTAATAAAGGAAGGCTCTTAAATTCATTGCTGAAATGATGATTTGTAATTTTTACCGACAGCAAGATTGTTAGTACACTTAAATAGGTCCAAAATAATGCAAAATAAGTTTATTTATTGATGCGGAATTTACATATTTTATGAGCATGCGCACTAACCTAATGTCTGCCCACACAACTTCACCCATTTATAGAAATATCCACTGAAATATCCACATAAGAATCCACTGAACTCTAACTGAAGCTTCTGGAAGGCTCAAAACTTGTTTCGTTTATGCGCGCGTTGAAGCCAATGTGGAAGCAGCCATACTATATCCCTAATTTAAAAAAAAATTATTTAGTGGTGTTTCTTAATACCATAGCATTGTATAAATATTAAAAATATATAATTATTATATTTTCTTCTTATAGAATTGATTTTTATATAGCCAAACAAACAGTTTTTGTTCTTGATTTTTAACCACTGCGACTTTGACTTGCAAATGACTTTCCATTTTAATAACAGATTGCATTTAAAATGGGTTTGTTTCAAAAGAGAAAAGAAAAAAAAATCAGCCAAAAGCAATACATGTCGGCTTATTTTAAGACGAAAAATATACAAAATATCACGGTAACGATGAAAGAGGGGTACAGTTGTTACCCCTCCAAATGGCTTCAAGTCGACTAAATGTCTTGTCCAATCCAGAAGTTACAGTTAGAGATCAGTGTAAAAAACTCGTATATAATTTTCCAATGGGAGCGTTGAAAGCCCTTCCGCGTTCAATGAAACAAGTGCATATGCGACGTAGAGTGTTTCGGTATTGTTTTGTTTTGACGGCCTTTCAGACTCTCAAAAGCTCAGCCACAACCAATTAAGAAGTACAAGCTGGAGGAAATAGTGTTGGGTTGCATTCAAATCCAGTAATGTGTTGCATGTTTTTGTAAAAACAAAGGCAGGAATTTTGATTCATCAAGCCCAATCGGCACTTCGGTTGTGTACGTTTTGTGCGAATGCGATGAGGCCTTTGAATGCTTGAAAATTATGTATATCTATAAATCGTTGCAATTGTTTAATGACGGTTGTTTCAACTTTTTGTATTAGATAATTGCTAAATGTGGAAGGATAAACTAAAAATAAACCATTAAAAAATAGTGTAAAGTATAATTTTTTGCTATTTAACAAGAAGTTGCATGTACTATAGAAAACTCAAAATTATAATTTCAATGTGTAATATTACACTTGCCACTTCGATTCTGAGTTTAATTGTACCCACAATTACTTAATTTGAACAAAAGGAAACATAAAAGCAATTTTTCAAAATTTTAAGTGACAATTTGATAAAAGAAAATCAACCCTTTATTTTTAATCTCACAAATATCAGTTTCAAATCCTTTTAAAATAATATTAATATATTATTTTAAAAAAACAACGTCAGTGTTATATTATTACATATCATTGCGTTTCAAGAAGTAAGACAAATGTCTTTTTAAGTAGCTTGAATTTTACATTTTAAACTATTTTCGAATTAGTAAAATATAATTAAATAAAGGCTTAATATTCTGATTAAAGAGACGTTAAGTTTAAAAAGAAAATAAAAACACGAAGGATACTATTATCTATATTGATAGTTCGGCAGAATTGTGTACATATTTGTGTTGTTATTTCCCCCTCTAAATAGGGTAGAATATGTAAATTGCTGACATACATTTTTTTAACGATTAATAATATGAAAAAGTATGTTAGTGATTTGCAAAATCCGATATAATTGTCATCGATATGTTCTGATATCAGACCTATTGAACAATGAAATCTCATTTTATGAAATGACGGAAGGAAAAATTCGACACTTAATAAAATGACTTGTTGACTATGACTTGCCACAATTGCACTCTGAAATAACTTTAAATTGGCTTAATCTTTGAAAATCGGAACATTTCAACCTCGAGATGTCGACGTTTAAAGACAATGATTCGCGAGGTTTTCACAAACTTCGCTCAACCAGGAGATATACTCACTGAACTCTAATTGTAACTGAAGCCATACTGTGAGCATCAATACTGTACCTTAACTATAATTTTTAAAAGGTATTTTATGGGTATTTTTCTTCTCAAACGGTTATAGAATTGTTAAATATATTTTGATATTTTATTTTCAACATATTGCATCAATTTGTACATCGCCAAAAATATAGTTTTTCTTTTTGTTGCTTATCTACTTACCATTGGTTAAAATGTATTTCAAAGAATATGCCTTCAAAATGTGTTTTAATGGAAAATTAAAAAAAAAATAAGCCAAAAGCATTTTATTGTTTTCCTGAACAATATGCGAAAAAAGAGGTAGAAATGGAAATGGGGTACATTTCCTTAACCTTCAATTGGCTTCAAGTCAACAAACTGCCTTGCCCAATCCAGAAGTTATAGTTATATATCATTAGATAGATGCTTCAACGGTTGATGCTTTAATATTGAGATAGATGCTTTAACATACAGTTTAACAGCTTCCACTCGGTGGTTATGATTGGCTTTAAAGAGCGATTATAACATTTATTTACAGTAAAAATAATCGTTTATTCATCACTATCATAAACCGCTTTGGGCCTCAGTAGCCAGCTCATTACACAATGTCTTTAAAAACAGTTTAACGCTAAAATAAATAAATAAAAAAAAGGGATCCACTTTTCTTTACATACAAAATAAAATGTCTTTAAATGTTTAAATTTCACTCTTTTTGAAGAGTAGTCGTTTTCGGCAAGTAACTGATGACAACTGTTATATTTTCTTCATTGTTATAGCAGATCTTTGAAATCATGTTGTGATGAGGCGCTTAATTAAAACAAGTCAGATAATCTCCGCAAAGGTATTTTTCCTACAGCATACCTCCACTATTTTCATGGAAAATTGGAGGGTGCATTTCGTTAAAACATCCGTAAAAAGCAATGTCAACTTTTCTGTGGCACATTTCTAAATCGTGGCAAAGTGATGTCAAAAACGCTAGCATGGAGAAGGTCAAGTTGATGTATAATAGCGCAAATTAATCGAAATTTGTTTTATCGGGGAATAGAATCGACCCTATATCAATATCGATCATAATAGGTCTGGAATCAAGAGCTTAATGATAGAACGTACAATGTCGTTCTGGAAGGACTTAAGAGTACTGATGTTAGAACTCGCCTTTACGACCACTCAGAGGTTTTTCCTTCCTTCTGGCAAGTTGACAGGTACTGTCATATGAAAATTAAAAATATTCTAAGTTGGCGATTCATAAAAAAAATTAAAAATTCCAACTGTAAAAATTCCAACTGTAAAAAATGTTTATGTGCAAAAGTGGTTCCGGAAGGTCCTTACAAAATTACTTTGGTCTGTACGTTCCATCATTAGACCATCATCTCCTCTAAATAATCTTTTAGTAACGTTAATAACGTATTATTTTTAAGTTGGCGATAATTTCTAAGTTGGCGATAGATAAAAAATAATTAAAATTTCAAATGTAAAAAGTGTTTATGTGCAATAGTGGTTCATAAAGGTCCTTACTGAATTACTTTGGGTCTGAACGTTCTATCATTAGACCATCATTTACCCCAAATAATCTTTTAGTATCATTTATAACGTATTATGGTTATCAAATAAAGAAAATAATGAATTTCACAATTGTATTTTTCTTATTACGCGCTTAATTTCAATTCGCTCTTCTATCTCTTTCGACACAGAGATAGAATCAAATCCCAGGTATCCATACTCTTACTATCGAATCAAACTCATCCATGCATATTAATAGCAGCAATATTACGACCATTGATTCAACGCCGAATAACACCCCCAAACAAACTTCACCAAGATGATCCCTTACAAACCCAACCACCTCTCCGTCCCAATTGTATAAACCCAAGAATAACACTAATAACAGAGAGGGGACATCACAGATCGCACAATGTTGTATATCCCAGCAGGTTTCGACAACTATATAGAATTAATCCCCCCCCCCCCTTCTTTCATAAAGAGACTCGGAGATTATCGCTCCCCCTGCCTCTCACAAATGGGGATGGAAGGAGTGACGTCATATCCAAGTACATGTTTTATACATCGAGATGGTCGGGAGGCAGAAGTAGATCTTCATTCGGTATGCAAATCGCTTTAGGCGGGGGTGGGATTTTGGCTGGGGTTTTGTTCTCGAGGCGGAGGACTCTTTTATCAATTTTTATTTGAGTGCGATGGTTTGGGATCTCTTGATTGGGGGGGGGGGGGGGGTTGTGAAATTCCGAACTGTTGGAGGTGTTCTTTGTGTGATTTGTGAGTGTCGGTGTTTGAGGCCTCAAGTTCGAAAACCAGATTGATCACTTTTGAAATGTTTTTAAAGGTAAACAAAAAACTACTGTCATTATTTATGGAAAAGAATTGTATCTTCTTTTTTTTTACAAATCGGTAATAGATAGATACAAGTCTTATCAATTTTTTAGATCTGTATAATTATTACTTTGGACGATAATTTTTTTTATTTCTTTTGGATCTACCTGGTTTTGCAACTGATTACTGTGCTGTGATCTTCGAGCATGAATGGACTGTAGTAGAGCGAATATGAGGTCTTAATCGTGAAACCAACATCTCAGACCGAATGGCCTCAAACACGTGACTTCTTTTCAAAATTATGAATTAAAAAATACCCGCAATTGGCTGATGAATTAGGAAATGTGTAATAGTGAAAATTTATGAATGGAATGACGTAATTAACACGTGTCTGAGGCCAAACATGTTGGTCTCACTTTGATGTTAGCGAGATTACAACATTATGTTTTCTCTACTATGATGGATCCATGCTCGGAGGCTGTGATTGGTGCACAGTAGCCTACGTCAATCTTGGTCTATCTGCTTTTGAAACTGATTTCTTTACTTATTTAGTTTGGCAACCAACTGTTATTCACACAGAGAAATAAATATTATCTAGCTGCTTTAGAATGTTATGACCTCGCCTACTGATTGATCTATAGAAAATATATATATAAAAATGCCATTATCTGAAAACCAAAAAAAGTTATCTGTCTGGTTTTTAAACTACAGGGCTCATTTGTGAAAAAGCAGCATGATAAAATCATGGTAGAGTGTTTATTTTAAATAATTTATTTGAAGATATCCGATAAAATACAAACTCTAAAAATTAGCGAGTAGTCATTTAGGATTTTAGATCACAACATTCGAAAAAGAAATCTTCCAACGAAGTCGTTGTTACAATTTTTAATAGTTCAAACACAGCACACAGTCAGACACTTCTTAAATGTTTTTTCCAAATCCGATCTAGCTCGTTTCGCGAGTCTCTTTTTTACCTACAGCAGCTTTCATCAAGGTGATATGCACATCCAGTCAAGTTTTTACAAAAAAGGATATCGGATCCTTTACATATAATACGTAAGAGTTAGCATTAAAATTGTGTGTACAACATGTATTTGATTTTTATATAAGTGGTTATTTAAAATAACACAAAATATTTCCTTGAAACTCAATTTTTATTTATTTTAGTGTTTTAAAAAAATATCACTCATAGAGCTAATTCTCATGCCAATATATAATATACATATATTTTACAATATGCTTAAAAATGATACATTTCTCTATTAATAAATAATAATAATAAATAAATAAAAAAAAAACCGAAACGAAACACTGATAAAAATTATTTAAAGTTGTCGTTCTTTGAAAAACATACTTGTCAATCCAGCATAAAATTCCAAATCACTCATTAAAAACCGATACAATTTTAGAATTTTGCAAGCTAATTTAGAAGATTCCAAACTATGTATTAGTTTCAGCTAATAAAAACATCGAGCAATTTGCACATTTGTGGGTACTATGTCCTCTTAAATGGTCAAACATTTAATAAGCCCAACCCCCTTATCTTTGAACCTCTTAGAAGCCGAATCATAATAAAAATGCACCAACGTTGAGTTCACTCCCGCAACCCTTTAATACCATACATAAACTGCATTAAAAAAATTATATAATTCATTGTATTCTTGTAAATCATCTCCTCACTTCTTTTTCATTCCAGTATCCACCTCCAGTCCACCCCTGGACTCCCCCGAGTTTGACGAGTCGCTGGGCGACGCCCCCGTCAGCCCCCCAGGAGCCCTGGACGGCGACTCCAGCGTCGAGAGGTACCGCGACGTGGTGAGCGGCGGGTCCGGGGCCAACAGCCCCCACCACAGCAGCCACGCCAACCACGGGGCCGAAGACCCCGGGTCGGTGGGGCCCGCGGGACCCTCCTCCAACGACGAGGGGGCCGGGGGCACCAAGAGGAGGGGCCCGCGCACCACCATCAAGGCCAAGCAGCTGGAGACGCTGAAAGCTGCTTTTGCAGCGACCCCTAAGCCGACGAGACACATCAGGGAGCAGCTTGCTCAAGAGACGGGACTCAACATGCGAGTTATACAGGTAAGGGGATCGATTTTTGTGTTGGATGTCTATTGATGAGTTTGATTAGGCTTGCCGCGTACTAGCAACAATTGCAATGCAACTTTTAATCAACTGAGCAACTAAAAAATCCCACATCCATTGTGATTAATTAATTGCATCTATCTCATGACTGCCAGGTCATGAGCCGGAATCGCCTAAGTGAAGGTGAGAAATCGCCAATATCGTATTACCACAATCCATACAAAATCGCCAAATTGTAGATTATTTACCAAATAGGGAGCGAAAGAAAATTTTGTATAATTAAAAGTTGTTTAATATGAGGGATACACTTTTTGAGTTTTCCCATTTTCATGCAACTAAATAGTTACAATTAAGAGCAATTGCTTGCCTATATAGGCTGCCTTCATAAATCATTTTCAATATATACCAATAATTACAATCAAGACTTACAGGGAATCGAACACATATCCTCAGGCACAGCAGTCCAGGGCCTTATCCGTTGTACTACAATGTTACAAAGGTGTGCCAAAAGAATGAGAAGTAAGAAAATTGAGTTGTAATAATTCTGTTTCCATTTAAGCAATCGACATCAAATGATGTGAAAAACCATCTTCTGAATACTTATTTTAAGTTTGTCAGGTCGCTTTGTTAAGATAGCTTGAAACAGAAGCTGAGAAGAGCACTATTAAATCACACTGCTCATTTTTGAGAAAGTACGGTTACTTAAATTCGAGTACGTCATCGCTCATTTACGATGCAATTGTACTCAAATAAGAACGAGTAGGTTCAGGTACTCATTTAATAAAATAAGGAGTTCAGTTACAGAATTTCAATTCTTTTTTTGCATAGAACGTTCAATTTATCTTGATTTCATCGACCCTAATAACCAGTGTTCGAAAATTGGAGATAAAAGTTAAGCGTCATTGGCATCTAGCATTTTTTTAAGGCCAAAATGTCCTGCTTAGGCCTAATTTAAAAATATTTCAAGTTGCTGAAGCTGTGCTGCCAACTGTTACGATATTTTTGTAATTGTAAAAACTTCTTTTGCATAAAATAGCAATATTAAATCACACTGATAATTTTTGAGAAAGTACGATTACTTAAATTCGAGTACGTCATCGCTCATTTACGATGCAATTGTACTCAAATAAGAACGAGTTGGTTCAGGTACTCATTTAATAAAATAAGGAGTTCAGTTACAGAATTTAAATTCTTTTTTTGCATAGAACGTTCAATTTATCTTGATTTCATCGACCCTAATAACCAGTGTTCGAAAATTGGAGATAAAAGTTAAGCGTCATTGGCATCTAGCATTTTTTTAAGGCCAAAATGTCCTGCTTAGGCCTAATTTAAAAATATTTCAAGTTGCTGAAGCTGTGCTGCCAACTGTTACGATATTTTTGTAATTGTAAAAACTTCTTTTGCATAAAATAGCAATATTAAATCACACTGATAATTTTTGAGAAAGTACGATTACTTAAATTCGAGTACGTCATCGCTCATTTACGATGCAATTGTACTCAACTAAGAACGAGTTGGTTCAGGTACTCATTTAATAAAATAATGAGTTCAGTTACAGAATTTCAATTCTTTTTTTGCATAGAACGTTCAATTTATCTTGATTTCATCGACCTTAATAACCAGTGTTCGAAAATTGGAGATAAAAGTTAAGCGTCATTGGCATCTAGCATTTTTTTAAGGCCAAAATGTCCTGCTTAGGCCTAATTTAAAAATATTTCAAGTTGCTGAAGCTGTGCTGCCAACTGTTACGATATTTTTGTAATTGTAAAAACTTCTTTTGCATAAAATAGCAATATTAAATCACACTGATAATTTTTGAGAAAGTACGATTACTTAAATTCGAGTACGTCATCGCTCATTTACGATGCAATTGTACTCAAATAAGAACGAGTAGGTTCAGGTACTCATTTAATAAAATAAGGAGTTCAGTTACAGAATTTAAATTCTTTTTTTGCATAGAACGTTCAATTTATCTTGATTTCATCGACCCTAATAACCAGTGTTCGAAAATTGGAGATAAAAGTTAAGCGTCATTGGCATCTAGCATTTTTTTAAGGCCAAAATGTCCTGCTTAGGCCTAATTTAAAAATATTTCAAGTTGCTGAAGCTGTGCTGCCAACTGTTACGATATTTTTGTAATTGTAAAAACTTCTTTTGCATAAAATAGCAATATTAAATCACACTGATAATTTTTGAGAAAGTACGATTACTTAAATTTGAGTACGTCATCGCTCATTTACGATGCAATTGTATTCAAAGAAAAACGAGTATGTTCAGGTACTCATTTTTAAGTACATTTTTTTTTACAGTGTACTTACAAGAAAATATGTATGAATTACTCAATAAAATACGTAAGACCCACGCAACACGACTGCAATAGCCAAGGTACTTGTTCAATTGCATTTGAAAATTTTAGTCCACCCACACAACTCCAAATAGTTTTCTCAAGCAAATCTTTCCGGCCGTAACATCTTCCCCCAACCCTTTCCCATAAAGAACATCCATAATTACCAGAAAAACGAGGCAGGCATGGCCACTTTTTAAAAAGAACGAATTGAAAAACAAAGAAAGGCACCTTATGCCTTTCGCTCACACTATGTACGAATTAGCCGAGTGCTTTGCAAGTAAAATGCGTTCCCCCCTTCACTGCGTTCTTTTTTCCCCCCATGGCTACCTTTTTATCCCCCGGATTTTGCCTTTTCCGTGCGAGACCTTCTTTTTGAAATTTAAATATAATTCATTAGGCAGTTGCAAAAGGAACGAATGCAAAACACGTATTCCATCTCAAACGATTTTTTTTTTGTTACTGTTCTTTTCGTTCGAATTTTTTCCCCCTTTCTTTATCTTCTTCGAACTTTCCTGTATCTGAAGCGTTAAGGGGAAAAGAAGATATACTATTAAAAAAAATCGAATGCGGCATGTTTGGATGTTTAGGGGAAGAAGGGGGTTTTGTAGGATGTAACACGCAAAAGGCTCGTCTCTGGAGCGTATTTTTGGCCTTCGGAATTCAGCTCTTTATTTCTTTTCTCGTACTTTTTAAGGGAAATTTCTTTTTATGTTCCTAGAAAACCGTCAATGAACGTTTGGATATGAAATTTTGTAACGGTTTCGATGTAATGACATGGCGCCTACATTTCGAAACGTATACAAACATCAAAGCGTGTTAATGCATTCTTTCGATTAAAATTGCGATTGATATTTATCATCGATGATTTTGCGTGGGTAAAATTGTAATCTTAATCTTGAAATGACATTAGATGTTTCTCGAATTGAGCAAAATTCAAATAAAGATTTTCTCCATTAGATAAATTGGAGATTGCGAATATAATTTTAAAATAATAATTTTATTTTGAAATAACTCTAATTATCAATATTTAAAAGTTTGAAACTTAAAAAAAAATATTAAAATATCGTAAACGAATGATTTCTCATAAATTGGTTGATTAGTATAGTCATTTTGCACGACCTGGTGTAGAGATTAAGTGCTTGTGTGTAAAGAATCAATTTTGCCCATGTGTATAGAATCTGTTATTGTAAGTTTAAGTTGTTCTAATTCAAACTATAGTTCAAAAATGTCGTCCAACTGAAAATGCAATTTAATAATTTACGGCGCGAAATGGTATAAATATAATTTTTACGTTTATGGAAAGTTTGCATTGTATTTAAAGTTTTAAGATGCGTTGAAAATTAATATTTAAAAAGTATTGTTTTAAAAATTTGTATTTAAATTTTTTTTTTTTATAGTTTGTAAATGTTGTAGTTATTCTTTAAACGAGTTTCTGGAAGTTTGTTATGAAATTTAATGGCTTACAATATTTTTGGAAATCAGTTAATTTTTATGTCTTATTATTTTTTTTACAGCTTTAAGAGTTTCTGGAAGTTCTTCTTATAATTTAGTGTCAAGTTAAAAGAAAGTTTTGCATATTAGTTTTGCGTATTTTTGTGTAGTTTATAAAAATGAATTTTTGTCAATATTTATCAATACTAAATTATGGCAAGTATTGGAAACATAAACTGTCTTGCAATGAAGCCAACTGTACAACTTTGATAATTTGTTCGCCCCCTCAGGGCCTACCGTAAGTAATTATAGTTCGCTATTTGTGATTAATAAGTTATACTATATATTATTTCTAAGCTGTAGTTTGGAAATCATTGTTTAAAAAAAATTAATCGCAGAAAAGAAAATACTTTTTAGAAGAGAGTGATGTTTAAAAATGTCAAAACATCAAAATAATAAAAAATAGGAAAAAAGTAAAATACACTGTTGAAAATAGGTACTTAAAAATAAGTAAAATGTACTCAATTTTGATTACATTCGATTTTTATCATAGCTCCGAATACATAAGTTTCATTTTTGAAAAGAACATGTACTCAAAAATGAGTAAAATGAATAGTTGCATGCATGCATAGGCTGCCATCATAATTCAATTTCAATAACTTTCAATAATTACAACCAGGACTTAAACCGTCTACCTAATGTCTTCCGCACCGAAGTCCATGGCCATATCCATTGTACTTTTTAGAGCTACGTGAAGAAGTTATATATAAACAAAAGTAATGTTAAAAAGGCGTGGCAAAAGAATGGGAAGTAAGAATTGTAATAATTGAATTGTAATAACTCAGTTTCCATTTACGCCATCGACATCAAATAATGTGGAAAACCATCTTCAGAACAACTATTTTAAGTTTGACGGGTCGCTTTGTTAAGATGGCTTGAACAGAAGCTGATATTAGCAATATTAAACCATACTGCTCATGTTTGCGAAAGTACGATTACTTAAATTTGAGTACGTCATCGCTCATTTACGATGGAATTGTACTCAAAGGAAAACGAGCACGACCATGTACTCGTTTTTAAGCACATTTTTTTTACAGTGTATAAACTCCAATTCAATTTCAGTTACCACCATGATAACAGCGATCTATAAGTACCCAAACAAAACAATAATAATAATAAAAAAACATGGGAGCGTGCAGGTGGCAAAAAGTCTTGTCTAATATGAAAAAATAAACCTGCCATAAATAATGAAGAGGTGTGCCAGCGAAGGAAAACAGTGTAATAATCATCAGAAGGTGCAGCCGAAATTATTAACGAGAGTTGCAGAAGCAGCGAGGTGTAAGGAGGGATATCTTGTGTTGTGGAAACTGGTCAAAAGTGGAGATGTCCTTTTTTTTCATTATTATTTCTTGTTGTTTTTTGCCATTTTTCCCATTACGAGGCAGCGACCTTGGTGGGGTGTATTAAAGAAATGCGGTGTCGAGTTTGCTGGAGAGTGAAGGCCATTAGCTGCTAGATTGATTGGTCATTGACGAAATTGAATGCTTCTGTGTGCAATTGTAGAGGGAAAGGAATATTCATGCCTCTGCTATAGAGTAAACTGAAAAGAAATGATCGGATCCAATACCGTTTCACGATATTACAGTGGCGGCTCGCCCTCTACAGCAAGTACAGCCGGGCTGCACCTAATTTTCTTATATTTTAAAACTAAAGTTATATATTTTACTAATTTTCTTAAATGAAGATTAGAATTGGCAATGGAGATTAAATTTCAACTCTTAAGTAAAAAAAATCTCCGATAAATAGCAATCGTGTTTCCGTAATGCACAAATTCAGGAGAAGAAAACACAAAAACTCCATTCAATCAAAATTGCAGCTAAAAAGCGAAGTTCGAAATCGGCTGCATCGTTGCCATGGCAACCTTACGTAGTATGACTTCCCCAGCACGCTAAAATGGAGGATGTGACTACACAAACGTAGCGCAAAAGGATTTTTTCAAATTAGCTGTACTAGGGATTTCGAATAAATGATTGGTTCATTGCTGAATCGGCGAGGCGGGGTGGAGAAAAACGATAATTTCGAAGAATCTCTCCAAACGGAAATAGTTTTCGATAAGTTTGCACGTGTGTTGTTGTTTCTTTACTTAAATTAATATTAAATTTGACCGATACGCAAGTTTGATAGAAGGATTGATTTTATTTTCAAAAAATAAGTAAGTGTTTTCTATTATTTTTACATGTTATCTTTCATAAAAGTTGAAAGGAAACTTTGTTTTTGAGTAATAAATTTTAAAGAATGTCCGTTCGTGTATGGTTGTGAAAAAGGCGAGAGGGGGGGGGGGGGGGGAGTTACATGTTTTCGGCTGCACTAACATTTTTGACCACGGGCCGCCACTGCGATATATTGGGACTTAATGAGAAAGTGAATATCCCCTAGATCAGTGGTCGCCAAACCGCGGCTCGCGAGCCACATGCGGCTATTTGGCCTTTTGAGTGTGGCTCTTCCACAAATTACCCCTGGGGACGCGTTGAAACTTCGTGGAAAAATGAAAAACAACAACAAACAAACTTGCCTTACCCAAAATTTCCAAGGAGATGCAAGACCATTGTTCACATTAGTGTTTGTCAGTTATTGTTATGATTGAGAAAGGTATGTTAAGATAGTTTGGACATATAGAGAGGATGAACGAAATGAGATAGATTAAATAAAAGACGAGTGTGGATGGAAAAGTTGGAAGGGGTGGATCTCAGCGAACGCACCTCAATCAGATTGAGGACGATTTTAGCAAAAGCCAGCTTAGGAGTACCCTAATTAAGTTAATAACAATGTATCTACCTATAGAGTTTAAGTTTAAAAAATTTGGCTCTCAAAAGAAATTTCAATCGCTGTACTGTTGATATTTGGCTCTGTTGACTAATAAGTTTGCCGACCACTGCCCTAGATAAAACCATTCTGACTAATTAGCATACTCCATTGACTCAATCTATCCCTAAAAGTCCCTGTGTAAAAAAAGGAATTCCCTACGGGAACTCTTTCTCTCTCATTATTAATGTAACCATGAAACTCTGGAGGGAATAAATCTATTTGAATTGAGCTTATCGCCCCTTCTTTTTAGACTTTAACGACTGGTCCCCTCAAAAATCATAACGCTGCCCCCTAACTTTAGAAACACACACAAACATATTCCGATTGATAATACTATAACAAAAGCTTGACAGTGTTTAAAAGACGATTTGCTGTCTAAAAAATTACTTTTCGAATTGCACAATAGAATATTTGATTTTTATATATCTAATAATTATTGTACATTAAGTATAACATAAATGTAACCACAAATAAAAAAAAAGTATGCTTAAAAGTTGAAGCACATGAGGAAATTTCATTTAGAAATACTCAGGTATTTTACTAATCTGACGACGGACTTCCAATCTACGGAACACAATAAAAAGGTAAATTGTACTGTTCGTCAAAATCTCCCAATCTAACAACATAATTACATTGAGTTAGACTGCCACGAACCATTCCAAGTAAGCTTTTGGTTACCAATGACTACAGCAACCAATTTCGGATCTTACGAGCAGACAAAGAGATCTCGAAATCTGCTTCTGGTGTCTAACAACCTCTCGACCTCCGACAATTGTCTGCACTTCAAACTAAAATGCATTCCTCTATTCAATGACAACAAAGATGTCGCGTCTCCCAGCTACATTTCTATGCTCCCAGCAGACATTTTGTGGCAAATTCCTTGTTGGGAAGCAGAAGGTCCTCTCGGATTAATTACAAGTGCCCGTTGACATTCGCATAAAAGCGATGATGGAATACCGCCATTTTGCGTGGAGATGCCTTTTCGATTAAGTCGTGAGAAAGAAGTGAAATGAAGTAAGGATTTTTTAAAGGACCTTTTCTCTCGTTAGGGAAGATGTGATGAAGTTATCGGTTTGTTTCGTGCGTTCGGCGTTTTCCATGTGATGTCATGTTGACAACCGAGTTGGTTCGAAGTTGTGATGAACGTCTTTGTGGAGAGGTCACCGGACGAGTTCGACTTGTCAGAGTCCGTCAAGTCTCTGAATGATATTGGGAAATAATTGCGATGAAGAATTTCGTAAATTGGGCCGTTTTTGAGTTTTAAGAGCGTGAAAATGGTTTGGGTTTGTGATGGATTTGGCTTTCGCTAACAATAGAAATACGGCGATTAGCATTCTTTTATTTTGACTATCTTCGGTGAATCAAAATATATAAAATTGTTCATTTTATTACATTAGTTATTAAATAATACTTAGAAAGGGAATAAAAAGAATGAAATATTGCATTTAAACAAAAACAAAGTTAAAATGAAAATCATAACCTTAATATAAATACAGCTGATTTTTCTTATAAACAATGAATGCTTTGTCTAAGTAAAATTGGGATATGAAATGCTAACCAATTTTCAAAAGAATTTTTATTTAAAAAAAAAAATATGATTTTGCATTAGTTTTTAGGTTTTATAAAATATAACAGTAGGGATTTTATTACGAAAACATATTTGTAAACAGACTATTTTGAATGGAAAAAAATCTGTCTTATTTTGTATTATTAATATACTTTTTTATTTGAAATTCATTGATATACATAACTTTGGATAAAAATCATGACGACACTCGTCAGTAGCAGGGTTGGATTAAGGGCTGGGCTATCTGGGCATTTTCCCAGGGTGCCAAACTTATTAAAGGGGGGGGGGGGGATTTCTAAACTTTGATTGCAATATTTTGTTACTCTTATTTTATTTATCTCTTCAAAAACTCATCGTGCCCAGGGAAAAATACAGGAGATTTCTTTGCAACTAATACTTAAAAATTAGACGAATTTTGAACAATCTTTTATTTTCTTCCGTAAATTACACATAAAAAATAAATAGGAAATTTTCTTTTCGCGCCGTTTCTTTGGCGCCGTCATATGAACCCTCTGACGGAGCTAAACGACTTAAGTGAACCATGGATGTCCATTTTTTCTATCAAGACACATACAATTTAAATTCATAAATATATTCAACGTTGAAATATTGTTCAAATCTAAAACGTTGGGGTGTTTTTTTAAACAGTTATATATACTAAAAAATTATAAAAATCAAAATATATAATATATACAGATATTGGAAATACAAAATAAACTATTTAGCAAAAAAATCAACTTCACAATTTTCCTAAACGCTCAGAGGGTTAAAAAATCTCACCAACCCAATAAAAAAATCCTGGTTTCAAAAATCTTTTATAGGCAAAAGTGAATTCACGAAGAGAAAACTCAACGAAGCTTAAAAATAAATGAACACAAAAAAAACACGAAGAAACCAGAGAAAAAAACTCATAAAATTAACAAGCAATTAAGCCCCAAATCCCACTCCACATCCACTCTAAAATGACAGCATTTAATTACAAAAAAGAACAACCCAGCTCAAAACCTCCACGATGCATCCACAAAAACTTTAAAATAAAAAACAAAAACATCGAAAACAAAAGGGGGGGGGGGGGGGAAACACAAAAACTTTTTTAATTCTCTTTATTTTGCGACAATCCAAGCGGTCACGCCCCCTGGCGGGGCACGGGTGGGGCCAGGATTCATGCATTGTCATTTACTCACCGCCCGGACTGCAATTTGCACCTCAGTTTAATAGCATGGTCCGGCGCCATAAGTGCCCCCTTCGACGTCAGGAGGCTGGGACTGGAAGGGACAGGGCTACTAATTTCGGAGCTCAACCGCCAAAACGTAGGTGTGAAACCCGGCGTTGTTAAGACCGCGCGGGGCGGGATAGGAGCACTTATGACGTAATGTTGACTGTGTTTTTATTTTTTTGGTGGTTGGCGGCACCTGTCGGTGAGAAGGGGGACTATGATTAGCCGCGCGTTGTCAGGTAATGAAGGGAAACGTGTTGTTGGGTTTTGAAAGAGTGTAAAAAAAAGGGTAAATCCTTGAGAGAGGTGTAATTTGAATTACGGGCTTTGTGAAATTCGGTTTGTGGTTTTTTTTTCTATTGTCAGTTGCACCATATTTTTTTGCTTAATTAGTAAGTAAAAGTTAAAATTTAATCTGTGAGTAGATCTTATTATAGAATTGATACTCACACTGTAAAAAAATGTACTTAAAAATGAGTACCGAACCTATTCGTTTCTCTTTGGCTACAATTGCATCGTAAATGAGCGACGACGTATTCAAATTTAAGTAATCGTACTTTCGCAAAAATGAGAAGTGTGATTTAATATTGCTAATCTCAGTTTCTGTTGAAGCCATCTTAACAACAAAGCGACCTGACAAACTTAAAATAGTTGTTCCGAAGATGGTTGAGAGAGGTGTAATTTTAATTACGGGCTTTGTGAAATTCGGCTTATGGTGTGTTTTTTTTCTATTGTCAATTGCACCATTGCCTTATTTTTTTTTTGTTGCTTAATTAGTGAGTAAAAGTTAAAATTTAATCTGTGAGTAGTTATATAATTGATACTCACACTGTAAAAAAAGGTACTTAAAAATGAGTACCGAACCTACTCTTTTTTCTTTGAGTACAATTGCATCGTAAATGAGCTATGACTTATTCAAATTTAAGTAATCGTACGTTCTTAAAAATGAGCAGTGTGATTTAATATTTATTTAAATCCATGACATTTTTTTCTATCGCTCATATTAAAATCTAAATATCCCACATCTCCTTGTTTAAAAAATATGAACATTTGAAACATATCGCTCCTAACCTTTCTCTCTTGCAGAGTATACATATTCAGATTTATTAATCTATCTTCATAATCTATGTCAGAAAACCCTTGGACCACTTTAGTACACTGTTAAAGAAAAAGGTACTTAAATATGAGTACCTGAACCTACTCGTTCTTCTTTGAGTACAATTGCATCGTAAATGAGCGATGACTTATTCAAATTTAAGTAATCGTACTTTCTTAAAAATGAGCAGTGTGATTTAGTATTGCTAATCTCAGCTTCTGTGGTAGCCATATTAACAAAGCCACCTGACAAACTAAAAATAGTTGTTCAGAAGATGGTTTTGCACGTTATTTGATGTCGATTGCTACAATGGAAATTCAGTTATTATAGCTCAATTATCTTACTTCTCATTCTTTTGGCACGCCTCTTTACCATTTCTTCTGCTTATAAGTTCTTCACGTCACCCTGGTAGTACAACGGCTAAGGCCATGGATTGCTGTGCCTGAGGATATGGGTTCGATTCACGGTAAGTCTTAGTTGTAATTGTTAATATTTATTGAAAGTGACCTATGAAGGCAGCCTATGTAGGCTATGAAGGCAAGCTATGTAGGTCTGTTTATTCATTTGTACTCATTTTTGAGTACATGCCTTTTTTAAAAATGAAACTTATATATTCGTAGTTATGATAAGTATCGAATGCCATCAAAAATGAGTACATTTTACTTATTTTTGAGTACCTATTAATAACAGTTCAGGGACGCGACGGTTCAAGCATTGTTAAAAAGTATGCTCATTTTTGAAGAACATTTCGTCGGTTTTGGCGAAACATTCGCCTGCAAAATGCTGGAATGAAATATTTCGTCGTTTTTTTCACGAAATTTATTTCGTCAAAAATGAGGACAATTTCAAATAAAGACCGATGACATCACTCGAACCATGGAGCTCGTTGTCCGAAGTTGCTCGCTCTACCAATCGTGTCAGAAAAAATCGTAACATTATACTAATAATAAATTATAACCGAAATTTAAAGGGGGGGGGGGGGGGTAGGTTAAGATTTTAAGTTACCTCAAATAAGAAAATGGTAATTATAACTGCAGAAAACATTTATTATTATTTTTTTATTTCAAATTACCTTTACGACTTACTTAACATTTTAATAATTTAAACTTTGTTTTAAAATTTTTAGTTAGGAAGTTTTCGGTGTGTAAAACATTCAATGTGTTACTATATTTAAACATGTTATAATTTTTTTAATTACTTTTCGCAATCTTCTATTATTTCCTTATTTATCTAACAGAATATATGCTTCTATAATTCATAATATTTAAAAAAAATATTAGTTTTAAAGAAAAACATTTATTTATTTTAAAACATAACGTATTTTAAAACATAAATTTTATTTTATACTTCATATTTAATGTTAGTTCAAAATTTATAGATATTTTACCAAAATTGTTTTAGTTTATGGTCATTTTAAGAAATTCATACATCTCCATCTCGGTCTAAAAATTGTTTAGTATTTTATTATTTCGAAGGAAATGGGATTAAAATTTATATCCATCAAAGTGAACCTCTGCACTTTTTTTTCTTTCTAGAACTGGCGCAGCAGAGTAAATTATTTTTAAATATAGTTTTATACGTCTCTAAATTTAACATTTAATTACTTATTGCAGTTCTTCAAAAGGTAATCTTAAATATAGGTACTCAAAAACATGTCAAAAATGACAAATGTTTTGTTGCATTTTTAACTGTGAACTGCTAGCCACTGAACAACACCCACGTTTATTCACGTATACGCACAAAATAACCATACATTTTTTAATGCCCCGTTTATCGCTCAACATCACAGATACAAAGTTATTTTTTATCATTCAATAAATACACAAACCTATCCTTTTTTTTATGCAACTATGTTCAGAAATAAATCAAAATCACGAAAAAATCTGACTACCAGCATCTGATGCATACACCCGACTATGTAAATAAATCACTTTTACCCGATTCTGCCCGCCCTACAAATTCACTACATAAGGACAGGGGATGAAAAGGGGGGGAACAAGAGAAAAAAAAATCAGACAATGAGATTTTTGCGTGCAGTGTTTTATCGTTGGAACAACGCTTTCAGAATATATATTCCTCCGGTATTGTTACCCCCCTTTCCCCTGTCCCCCTTTTGTATTTCAGTTCAAACGTGCAAAAAGTTCGGGAGAGAAAAAAAAAATTGTTTTAAAAAATGCATTTATATGAAACACGTGACACATTACAAACGTAGTAAGCGTTTTGTAATATTTTTAGAATGATTTCTTGCTTTATTTGGGGAGGAATTTGGTTTGTGAAGTTTTTTTTTTTTTTTTTTTTTTTTTTTTAAGTGCGAAGGGTTGTAAACTATTTTGAGTTTTTTTTTTTAAAGTCAGTGAAGATCAGTCCCTTTAGTGCGCAAGATTTTTTCTTGAGTAAATGATCATCATATATTGTTTTTTAAAGATTTCTCTTTCCTAATCCGTGGTTTTTAATGCAGGAAAATAAGTTCTACTTCATACGATGTAATAAGAGATATAATTTAAATATAATTTTCTTCTAAATAAAATTTAATTTGAGTTTCATTGCTTTATCCGCTTTTCTTCTGTTTAACATCATAACTTCATTAGGTAACAAAATGTTCATGGGAAATAACTTAAAACAAAATTTTCTCATTCCTTTAGTTATAACACATTTTTTTTATTATGGCATTTATAGACAAATTCTTCGTTTTTGTTTAGCAATAACTGAGTTTAACATCTGAGCTTCTGTCTAACATAATTACTTCATTAGGTAACAAAATGTTCATGGGAAATAACTTAAAATAAAATTTTCTAATTCCTTTATTTATAACACGTTTTTTTTATTATGGCATTTATAGACTTATTCTTCGTTTTTATTTCGCAATAATTGAGTTTAACATCTGAGCTTCTGTTTAACATCATAACTTCATTAGGCAACAAAATGTTCATGGGAAATAACTTAAAACAAAATTTTCTCATTCCTTTAGTTATAACACATTTTTTTTATTATGGCATTTATAGACAAATTCTTCATTTTTATTTAGCAATAATTGTGTTTAACCTCTGAGCCTCTGCTTAACATCATTACTGCATTAGGTAACAAAATGTTCAAGGGAAATAACCTAAAACAAAATTTTCTCATACCTTTAGCTGTAACACATTTTTTTTATTATGGCACTTATAGACTTATTCTTTGTTTTTATTTAGCAATAATTGTGTTTAACCTCTGAGCCTCTGTTTAACATCATAACTTCATTAGGTAACAAAATGTTCATGGGAAATAACTTAAAACAAAATTTTCTCATTTCTTTAGTTATAACACATTTTTTTTATTATGGCATTTATAGACTAATTCTTCGTTTTTATTTAGCAATAATTGTGTTTAACCTCTGAGCCTCTGCTTAACATCATTACTGCATTAGGTAACAAAATGTTCAAGGGAAATAACCTAAAACAAAATTTTCTCATTCCTTTAGCTGTAACAAATTTTTTTTATTATGGCACTTATAGACTTATTCTTTGTTTTTATTTAGCAATAATTGTGTTTAACCTCTGAGCTTCTGTTTAACATCATAACTTCATTAGGTAACAAAATGTTCATGGGAAATAACTTAAAACAAAATTTTCTCATTCCTTTAGTTATAACACATTTTTTTTATTATGGCATTTATAGACAAATTCTTCGTTTTTATTTAGCAATAATTGTGTTTAACCTCTGAGCCTCTGCTTAACATCATTACTGCATTAGGTAACAAAATGTTCAAGGGAAATAATCTAAAACAAAATTTTCTCATTCCTTTAGCTGTAACACATTTTTTTATTATGGCACTTATAGACTTATTCTTTGTTTTTATTTAGCAATAATTGTGTTTAACCTCTGAGCCTCTGTTTAACATCATAACTTCATTAGGTAACAAAATGTTCATGGGAAATAACTTAAAACAAAATTTTCTCATTCCTTTAGTTATAACACATTTTTTTTATTATGGCATTTATAGACAAATTCTTCGTTTTTATTTAGCAATAATTGTGTTTAACCTCTGAGCTTCTGCTTAACATCATTACTGCATTAGGTAACAAAATGTTCAAGGGAAATAACCTAAAACAAAATTTTCTCATTCCTTTAGCTGTAACACATTTTTTTTATTATGGCACTTATAGACTTATTCTTTGTTTTTATTTAGCAATAATTGTGTTTAACCTCTGAGCCTCTGTTTAACATCATAACTTCATTAGGTAACAAAATGTTCATGGGAAATAACTTAAAACAAAATTTTCTCATTTCTTTAGTTATAACACATTTTTTTTATTATGGCATTTATAGACTAATTCTTCGTTTTTATTTAGCAATAATTGTGTTTAACCTCTGAGCCTCTGCTTAACATCATTACTGCATTAGGTAACAAAATGTTCAAGGGAAATAACCTAAAACAAAATTTTCTCATTCCTTTAGCTGTAACACATTTTTTTTATTATGGCACTTATAGACTTATTCTTTGTTTTTATTTAGCAATAATTGTGTTTAACCTCTGAGCCTCTGTTTAACATCATAACTTCATTAGGTAACAAAATGTTCATGGGAAATAACTTAAAACAAAATTTTCTCATTTCTTTAGTTATAACACATTTTTTTTATTATGGCATTTATAGACAAATTCTTCGTTTTTATTTAGCAATAATTGTGTTTAACCTCTGAGCCTCTGCTTAACATCATTACTGCATTAGGTAACAAAATGTTCAAGGGAAATAACCTAAAACAACATTTTCTCATTCCTTTAGCTGTAACACATTTTTTTTATTATGGCACTTATAGACTTATTCTTTGTTTTTATTTAGCAATAATTGTGTTTAACCTCTGAGCCTCTGTTTAACATCATAACTTCATTAGGTAACAAAATGTTCATGGGAAATAACTTAAAACAAAATTTTCTCATTTCTTTAGTTATAACACATTTTTTTTATTATGGCATTTATAGACTAATTCTTCGTTTTTGTTCAGCAATAACTGAGTTTAAAATCTGAGCTTCTGTTTAACATCATAACTTCATTATGTAACAAAATGTTCATGGGAAATAACTTAAAACAAAATTTTCTCATTCCTTTAGTTATAACACATTTTTTTTATTATGGTATTTATAGACTAATTCTTCGTTTTTGTTTAGCAATAACTGAGTTTAACCTCTGAGCCCCTGCTTAACATCATTACTGCATTAAGTGACAAAATGTTCAAGGGAAATAACCTAAAACAAAATTTTCTAATTCCTTTAGCTGTAACACATTTTTTTTATTATGGCACTTATAGACTTATTCTTTGTTTTTATTTAGCAATAATTGTGTTTAACCTCTGAGCCTCTGCTTAACATCATTACTGCATTAGGTAACAAAATGTTCAAGGGAAATAACCTAAAACAAAATTTTCTCATTCCTTTAGCTGTAACACATTTTTTTTATTATGGCACTTATAGACTTATTCTTTGTTTTTATTTAGCAATAATTGTGTTTAACCTCTGAGCCTCTGCTTAACATCATTACTGCATTAGGTAACAAAATGTTCATGGGAAATAACTTAAAACAAAATTTTCTCATTCCTTTAGTTATAACACATTTTTTTTATTATGGCATTTATAGACAAATTCTTCGTTTTTGTTTAGCAATAACTGAGTTTAACATCTGAGCTTCTGTTTAACATCATTACTTCATTAGGTAACAAAATGTTCATAGGAAATAACTTAAAACAAAATTTTCTCATTCGTTTAGTTATAACACATTTTTTTTAATATGGTATATATAGACTTATTCTTCGATTTTATTTAGCAATAATTTTACTAAATAATTTATATGTTAGATGTTTTTAATGAAATAATATAAGCCTTACCAATATAAAAAAGGTGCTTAAAAATGAATATATGAACGCACTCGGTTTTCTTTAAGTACAATTGCATCGTAAATGAGCGATGACGTACTCAAATTTAAGCAACCTTACTTCTGCAAAACTGAGCATTGTGGTTTAATATTGCTAATCTCAGCTTCTGCTCAAGCCACCTTAACAAAACGACCTTTTGGCACACCTTTTTAACATTATTTCTGTTTAAAACTTTTTCATGTCGCCCTGGCAGCTTAACGTATAAGACTCTGGACAGCGTTGCCTGCAGATGTGGGTTTGATTCCCGGTAAATTTTGGTTATAATTATCGATATTTGTTGAAAGTGATTTATGAAGGTAGGCTAGCAGCTGCTTTCTTTTATTCATTTTTACCCATTGTACTCATTTTTAAGTTAATGCCTTTTTCAAAATTGAAACTAATGTATTCGGAGACATGATAAGCATCGAAAGTATTCAAAAATGAGTACATTTTACTTAATTTTGAAGATATATTTTTAACAGTGCAGATACCAAGGTAATATAAGTTGGAGAAAAATATTGAATATTTTTAAAGATTTTTCTCCATATTTCATTTAATCTTCAAATTCGTTGCTTTTAAAACTCAATACCGATTTCTTGTCTACGCTAATAAAATTACAGGAGGGTCTACGTTTAATTGCTCATATCTTGGTAACCAATGATTCGATTTTGAAGATACTTGGTAAAATCATACTATCTAATTGTAAAAAGGTTTTAAAGAAATTTTTATATATTACCTATAAATGAGTGGTAGCTATAAAAAATATTTTTTAAAAATACTCCCTGTAAATATTTTCAAATAATGTAATGAAACTTGACAAGTTTAAAATAGTAGTTCAGAAGAAGGTTTTTTTATAAAAGGAACATGATTATTATAACTTTTTAATATTTGCTTCAAAAACATGTTAATTAAAAAAAGGGTATTAATAGGTGTTTTTTTTTATATATAACAAAGTAGGTAAAGTGTTACTTATTACTATGGTGCGCCAAAATAATTAATCCCATGCGGAGAATTGGCATATTTGATAATATAATTAACTTAATTTTTAATAGATTTGAACATTTCAGAGGAAGAAAAAAAAGGGATAAGTCTACTTTTAAAATAGAATGCTTTTGCAACTTTGAACATTATTTTCAAACGAATCGTGTTTTGTTATAAATGCTTCCTTCATAAAGTTAATTTTTATAAGCTATTGAAAATGGAAACTTAAAAACTACACGTTTTTTCTCCCTGTGGATAATTAATCCAAAGTATATCTAAATTTTGATATGTGGTTCCTTGTATAAGTTTACAGTAAATCGGTACTAAAGTAATTGGTGGGGAAAAAAACCAGACCGGTTGTAATCCAGTTGGTAACTTTTTTGTGATCTAAAGCTATAGTCAAGAAATCGTCTACACATGTCCTTTGTCTCGCTCCTAACAACTTTGCAACTGTTTTATTTATTTGAAGCTTGTACTTTTAACTTGGTATTTATATTCTCTAAAGTTAAAACATAAGTATTCTTAAACGTAAGTAACTTAAGCAATTCTTTCATGTGCGATTATTAAACTTGGAACAGGAAGAACATTTTAGTGCTAAATGGTTCTTTAAAGTCCTTTACAAATACAAATAATGTCGACCAACTACAGGCTCTAGGACCAGCAAGTTTGGTCCTGTCAATCTATCATCCTCACGATTCCCCAATGCCGATCCAATTTCTTTTTAAAACTACCCACTCCTGAAGAATTAACAACATACTCAGGCAAACTATTCCATTTGTCTACAACCCTATTAAAAAAATAATGCTTTCTAACGTCCCAATTAAGCTGTGATTCGTATAATTTGATCCATGGCCTCTAGTCACATTGACAATATTAATAATTTAATACTTTGGCGCCAAATTATACAGATTTCTCTAAATCTGGTATTGACCAAAAGCACTTCACAATGCACTGCAACTGTGATAACTAACAATTATAACTTCGCTTCCGCAGCAATCATCTCTCACAGTAATTTTTAATCGTTTTTCCAACAAGGCAGCCGGAAGATCTGCAAGTTCCCGACTTTCTCCGAGTCCCAAAAAATAAGAAAAAAATAAGAAATGAAACCTTCCTCACTCAAACAACAAACCAAAGCAAAAAAATAAGTTCCACCCACGGATATCGGGAGCGCGATGCGAGCCTCAGCATCCGTGGGAAAGCGATCCAAAAAGAAGGGGCGTCTCAACTCAACTCTCCTCGAACAGCCGAGGCTGACCTCTGGCGGCACGACGCTACATCAATTAAGCAGTTCTTGACTGTCTTCTGAGATGCCCTCTCTCTTTCAGGCAAGATGGCAGGGGGTTCCTTTTGTTGTGGGCCCCTTCTTTTGGTTTCTGTGGATGGGGTAGGCCGTTTCACGATGGGAGAGTGGGATTTTTCTTTTGTTTTTGCTTTCTTCTTTTCTTTTTCGAACATGGTAATCCATCTTTCGGTAGATTCCTGTTTCGACGCCTCTGTGGTTGTCCGATTGGGGGGAAATGGTTTTGTGTGATGCTAATTTTTATCCGTGTCTGTGTGGTTCTGTATTTTTTTTTCTTGTTTCTGCTTTGTTTTGTGACAGTATATTTATTACTTTTTTTTGTTAGGTTGGTGTATTTAATGTTATTCATTGGATATCCAAGTTGGCGTTTGAGATTGTGTATGCCAATCTTTGTTTGCGAGATCATCGGAAATGGCTTATTCATTAGTGCAAATGTATTTCAAATAAAATATAGTAATCGCTCATATACACTGTTAAAAATAGGTACTTAAAATAAATAAAATGTACTCATTTTTGATTACTTTCGCTGATTATAATAGTTCCGAATACATAAGTTTCATTTTTGAAAAATAAATGTGCTCAAAAACGAGTAAAATTAATAAAAAAAAAGCTGCTGCTTGCCTAAATAGGCTGCCTTCATAAATCACTTTCAACAATTAGAACCAGGACTTTCCGGGAATCGAACCCAATCCGTCTACCTGCTGTCGTCCGCACAGAATTCCAGGACCATATACGTTGTACCACCTCAGCGATGCAAAGAAGTCATAAATAGAAGTAATGTTAAATAGGCGTATCAAAAGAATGGAAAGTAAGATAATTGAGTTTTAATAACTCGGTTTCCATTTAAGCAATCGACCTCAAATAATGTGGAAAACCATCTTCTGAACAAATATATTAAGTTTGCCAGGTCGCTTTATTGTTAAGATGGCTTAAACAGAAGCTGATATTAGTGTTCATTTTTGCAAAAGTACGATTACTTAAATTTGAGTACGTCATCGCTCATTTACGATGCAATAGCACTCAACGATAAACGTGTACGTCTATGTACTCATTTTTAAGCACATTTGTTTTTACAGTGTAGTAATAAGATTTCATTTGAAACTTGTTTTGGTGTAAAAATTGACACACTGACTTTTCCAATTTGTGGTAATTTAACTGTTCAAATTAATATATTATAGCTTACGAAATCTAATGCATTAGCGATTCGTCAGAAAGCATATTTAAAAAAGAAATTATTTGGAGGATAGTTTCGCGATTTGTATCAAAGTCGAAAAATTGGTTTGTCATAATAGAAAAAAAGTTAAGCCCGGTGTCTGCATATCGGACATGTTAACAACTCAATCTGAAAAAATTCCCAACGCCGCATTATTATTTCTGTGCACAATTTTATTGAGTAAAGTTAATAATTTTTGGGGGCATGATACTTCAGAGTTTGCAATAATTAAAAAGATTACACCAAAATAAAATAAATATCACGACAAAAATGATCAGCTTCAAGTTGTCAAAACTTATAAAACAAACTTTCAAAATTTTATCATTTTGCTATTCATAGCACTGTTAAAAATAGGTACTTGCAAGTAATTCAAATGTACTCATTTTTGATTACATTCCATGATTATCATTGCTCCGAATACATGAGTTTCAAAAAGACATGTACTCAAAAATGAGTAGATGCTCGTCAGCATGAGCTGCATTCATAAATTACTTTCTATCAATATCGAGAATTACAATACAATGTTTTACCGGGAATCGAACCCAAATCCTCAGCACCATAGTTAATCTACCAGGACAACATTAAAAAATAATAAACAGAAAAATTGTTTCAAAAAGGGTGCCAAAAGAATGGCAAGTAAGATAATTTAGTTAATTGGTTTTAATCAAACGACATCAAATAATGTGAAAAAACGTCTTCTGAACTATGTACTATTTTGAGTTCGACAAGTTTTATTAAGATCGCTTGAACAGAAGTTGAGATTCGCAATATTAAATCACATTGCTACATTTTGAGAAAGCACGGGAACTTGCATTTGAGTATGTCATACGCCTATTTACGATATAATTATACTCAAAGGAAAACAAGTAGGTTTAAAAATTATTTCAGTCAAAAATCTATGTTATTTAACGTTTAACGTTGGAAATACGATTTCCTACCTATTATCAGTGTTAAAAATTGGTATTCAAAAATAAGAAAAATTTACTCATTTTTGATTATATTCGATGCTTATCATGGCTCCGAATATATATAGGTTTCAGTTTTGAAAAATACATGTACTTAAAAATGAGTACAATGGGTAAAAATGAATAAAAGAAAACAGCTGCTAGCCTACCTTCATAAATCACTTTCAACAAATATCGACAATTATAACCAAAATTTACCGGGAATCGAACTCACATCTGCAAGCACCGCTGTCCTGAGCCTTATCTGTTAAACTACTAGGGAGACGTGAAGGAGTTATAAACAGAAGTAATGTTAAAAAAGTGTGACAAAAGAATGGGAAGTAAGAAAATTGAATTGTAATAACTCAGTTTTTCAAGTTAAGATATCGAAATCAAATAATGTGTAAAACCATATTCTGAACAACTATTTTCAGTTTGTCAGGTCGCCTTTGTTAAGATGGCTTGAACAGAAGCTGAGATGAGCAATATGAAATCACACTGCTCATTTTGCGAATGCACGACTACTTAAATTTGAGTACGTTTGACTTAGGATGAAATTGTACTCAATGCAAAACGAGTACTTTCATGTACTCATTTTCAAGCATTTTTTTTTTTTACATATAGATACTTTTTTGAAGTACGTTTTTCTTACAGTGTTGTATATTTTAGTTAAAAACCTATGTTCTGTAACATTTATCGTTGGAATTACGATTTTCTAAGGTGGTCTTCCACGTAATGTGATGTCGATTGCTTAAATGAGAACCGAGTTATGACAATTCATTTTTCTTATTTCCTATTCTTTTGGCACACCTTTTTTAACATTACTTCTGTTTATAACTTCTTCACGTCGCCCTGGTAGTACAACGGATAAGGGCACTGAGCTGCGATCGCTGAGGACCTGGGTTCGATTCCCGGTTAATCTCAGTGCTAATTGTCGATATTTATTGAAAGTGATTTATGAAGGCAGCCTATCTAGGCAAGCATCTGCTCTTTTAATTCATTTTCGCCCATTATACTCATTTTTAAGTGTATGCCTTTTTCAAAATGAAAACTTATGTATTCGGATAAGCATCGAATATATTCAAAAATGAGTACATTTTACTTATTTTTGAATACCTATTTTCAACAGTGTATATTTAAAGAAAAACGAATAGGTTTAGATACTCATTTCAAATATTCTTTTCTGCAGTAAATTTTAGTCAAAAACCTATATTCATTAACGTTTGTCATTGTAAATGCGATTTCCGACCTTTTATCCTTCCGAATAAATCATACCCATTTCGCCCCCAATCCCACTACATTTAAACGAACGAACCTAAACCTTTTAAACCATAGCAACTTCCACCTATCCATCCATGTCACTTCCGAGCAGAGAGTTATTTACAGCCTCCACAAACACACAGAGGATACATCACAACCTTATCTCCGACAAAAGCATCCAAAACTCCAGACAAACACCAACTTCTTTGAAACAAAAAACGCGTGATTTACTGCAGTAGCACTGAAAAGTGGCGAAGCCAAACCCACTCCCAGGGTACCGCCCAGAAACCAATGGACCAGTTAATCATTTTTTATACATCTCCTGCTTCTTTCCATGTCTCGATGTGGCATATATGGACGAGGGGGCTGGGCGAAGTTGCGGACCCAGGTAGGAAGGGTTGCGGGTTTTTTTTTTTAGGGCTACCACCCGTCGAGTTGTGGAGGACCAACATGCATCGTTCCGGTTGCTTTGTAGCGGCGGATTCGTGTTCACCGTGGCAGGGTTCCACGTCCAATATTTTGATGGATCGTTGGCTTTTTGCCTTCTAGTTCTTTCATTAGGAAGATTGTTTTTAAGAAAGAACCCAAAGTAGACCCCCCCCCCCCTTTCCGTGTCCCCTTTTTTTTCTTCTAAACTTGAGGTTTGGGAGGTGGTTTGTGTGAATTCTTTTCTCTTTAGAGGAATGTACCCCTTATTGTGTTGGGTGTTTTATTTTCATTGTTATGTTTGTTACCGACTAACTATCTTGGTGTTCACCGAGCTCTCGTATTCTCAGAAGTAACACGATCATTTTTGAGAATTCTGGGATTGTCCAAGGCTATTTTCGTCATATTTGACAGTTGTTTCGTCGTTGAGTCGCGTGACTTTTGACGAAATAAGAATCTTCAAATATTTAATGGAAGTAATTTACTTGGATTTTTTTTCGGGGGTAACTGCTCAGGTTTGGTTCTTATACTTATATTGCTAGAATTCAAACAAACCTTCTTGGCTGAGTGGACAGAGTGTTGGAACCTTCGAGCATGAATGGACTGTAGTAGAGCGAATATGACGTCATAATCGTGAAACAAACATCTCCGACCAAATGGCCTCAGACACGTGACTGTTTTCAAAATTATGAATTGAAAAATACTCGCGATTGGCTAATGAATTGGGAAATGTGTAACAGTGAAAACTTATGAATGGAATGACGTAATTAACACGTGTCTGAGGCCATACATGTCAGCCTCACTTTGATGTTAGCGAGATTATCTTTATATATATTTCTCTTACGCGGTGATTGAAAAAAGCTGTTTTTCTGTACGCTGAGTGGCAACAGTTAGTTTGTTTACGAAATTCTGTTGTGCCCGTATTTTTATTTTGCCATTATGTAAGCCATTTTGACGATTAGCCCCTTCAATTCATTAGTAAATAATTATTTTGTTGATGTCAGCTTAAATTAGGAAGAATATAAACCCTATTACATTAAAAATAGAAGTTTTGAAAAACGCTTTTCTAAACTTGACATGACGTGGCGCCATCTGTTGGCAATTTTGAAAACTAGATTTCTATGCCCTTCATATTTCTGACGTATTAACTTAGTTACGTACACACTTCTGGTAGGCAAGAGTATGGTAAGCTTACCGTCAATTATGCCAAAACAAACTACCAATAATGTTAAAAATTAAGCTAAAACGCCGTAAAGGTGTGAAAAAACGTGGAAAATAATAAATAATGGTAGATATAAAATAATAAATAATGGCTTGCCAGTGGTTCCATTGTTTTCATTTGTAGTTTAAAATAAATTAAATGATTTTATATTGATTTACATGGCGAAAAAATGTATTGATGCAAAGATGAATTATAATTTAAATTTAGTTTCAACGTTTGAAGTTTTTGGTAATATAATTAAAAAAAAGTATTGTTACTAGGACACATTGTTATTGTGTCCTACCTTTTAGCAAGCGAAGCGAGAAGTGGTTTGCGGAGCAAACCTATGAGGATTGCGTAGCAATCCTCCGGCGTTAGCGGAGCAGAGGGCGGATCCTCCTAATAACATTATGTTTTCTCTACTATGAAGGGTCCATGTTCGAAGAAAGGTCAGGACCAGAAAGGTCAGCGTTTCGAATAACGCGTTCTATATTTATTTGGAAACGTCCTCATTTTTGACGAAGTAAATTTCGAGAACAAAAACGACACAGTGAATTTCCTCAGCTTGACCAAATATTTAATCGGATCATAAAGCAGGCGTCCGTTTCGTCAAAAATGACAAAAGGTTTTTGAAATATCAGCATGCATTTTTAGCAGTGCGTAGAAACTTTAGAAAGTCAAATTCCGCAAAGGAAAAACTATAGTTAATAGTGAAAATGTGCTACCCCCTCTATTTCACAAAACTTTAAAATTTTACCTAAAAATTAAATAAAAAAGCATACTACACACATAAAAAAAAATATCTTTAATTACAATAAATTTTCTCTTAAAATTGCAGTGGTAACACTTTTAGATTACGATATGATGTAGACCATGTAAAAAGGAATTATATTTAAAAAACTGTACACTGTTAAAAAATAAAAACGTGTAACACAAATTCAATTATTTCTCCGTGAAGAAAAGTTTTTAGCTGTGAAATTAATATAAATGTTTAATCTCTATTTAATTGTATAATCTATTTATATAATTAGAACTAAATGTACTTACTAATATATTCATTTAGTTTAAGTTCAATTAACGTGGTATAATTATTTTTAAAGAGAAATGTCTAGTTTTATAATGGCGAGTTCTTGAATTTGTGAATTTTAGATGGCAACGAGCCATGGTTACTGGGAGAAATCGTTTCCGATTGCAGACGGTTTTTTTCTCCGGAATTTGAATGCGAGCAATTCTTTAATAAACTCGTTGGTTATTATTGTATTACCTAATGATTTTTTTAAAAAGAAAAACGACGCATTGACGAAGTTTACGATTACATAAAATTTTAATGTTTTAACAATCGGACGGAGACGGATACATTCGAATTGTAAATTTGTTTTTGTTGCGCGAGCATCCCAATGTATATTTCCAGTTGCTTTTTTCTAAACAAAAACGAATATTCTCATGCTGATTTTATAGATATATCTTTTTCTATTTTCTTTACAAAATTTGAGATATCGTTAATCCATTACAATATTGAATCATATTTCCATTTGATTTTTTTTAAAAGAAAACAGAAAATCCGTACTTACTTTTTGCCAATGACTTTTCATCTTACTCCTTTAAAAATATGGAATGGAGTATATTTCAGAATCCTACACTGTTAAAGATAGGTACGCAAAAATTAGTCAAATATACTCATTTTTTAGTACATTTGATGCCTATCGTAGCTCCGATTACATGTTCCATTTTTGAAAAATACATCTACTCAAAAATGAGTACAATGAGTAAAAATAAATAAAAAGAGCAGATGCTAGCCTATGTAGGCTGCCTTCATAAATCACTTTTAATAAATATCGACAATTACAACCAAGACTTTCCAGGAATCCAACCCATATCCTCAAGCACAGAAATCCAGGGTCTTATTCGTTGTACTACCAGAGCAACGTGAAGAAGTTATGAACAGAAGAAATGTTTACAAGGTGTGAAAAAGAATGGGAAGCAAAGTAATTGAGTTGTAATAACTGTTTCCATTTAAGAAATCGACATCTAATTATGTGGAAAACCATCTTCTGAACAACTATTTAGAGTTTGTCAGGTCGCTTTGTTAAGATGGTCTGAACAGAAGCTGAAGTTAACAATATTAAATCACACTGCTCATTATTGAAAAAATATGATTACTTAAATTTCAGTACGTCGTCGCTCATTTACTATGCAATTGTACTCAAAGAAAAACAAGTATGTTCATTACTCATTTTTAAGTACCTTTTTTTTTACAGTGTATGCATTTCTAATAATAATGTACATCCACGCAAATATAAAATACTAACCAACAAAAGGTTAATGCTATGCTAAATTCGATTTGAATGAAAAAATTGACCTTTTTTTTTACACAGGAATTAATAATAACTGAAATTTAACAAGAAATGCAAAATATTTATTTACTATTACCGAGAAATCTTCTGCATTAACAGCAAAATAAATTATTAATTACTTTGAATATATATATTTAAATTTTTCTAATCAGTTTGTAGTTGTGAAATCTAATATATCTCCACTCTTTCTGCCTTTTCAAACATTTCGATGGCTATTTAACGCTTCTTTTATTTTAATTTTTCTTTCTAATCTAAAAACCTTCCATTTAATTATTTACAAATTAATCTTCAGCCGAGGCGAAGGCTTTCCGGGAAAGTGTATATCAGCTCATTTTTTATTTATGTTTTTTGAAGATTAATTAAGAATCGAAATCACACTGGTGCCCCTTTTTCTACGTTCAATCCCCCAAGTTTTCTTAATACAGAAAGTCCCCAGTGGATTGGAGATCTTCTTTTGGTAAGGAAAAATTCGGGTTTCGCTGAAACAAAAAGAAAATTCGAAATTTTGGGTTTTGAGAACGTGTTAATATTTTATTAAAAGTATGTTTCGAATAAAAATACAAAATCGCTTTCTGTACCATAAAATATATTTTTTTTATATCAGAATTGCATTCTAATTTTGTTTTCTTCCCAAAGATTACTGTGTTTCGGTAAAATTAAATCCTTACTTTTTCTTGGAAAATGCAACCTTTTTTTTTAAAAGGAAGAAGTAAAGTAGCTTTGAGTGCATTTACAATGTAGTTGAAAACTGTAATCAAGAGAATAAGATAATAAATGTTTAATTATTTTGATTTTTTTTTTATATTTTGGTTCAGGTTTCAATTTTATATAATCTAATTAGCTCTATTGTTCGTTAATTTTACGTTGTTTGGTTTTATAATTTCTTTCTATGCAAACAAATATTGAATTTTATACCAGCGCCCATTGTATAGAAAGCTGTGTGGCAAATGCTTTTTACGTCACAAACTGAAGGCCGAAAGGGGTGGAGAAAAGCAAAATCGTAAATGTGAAAACTTATTATATTGCTTTATGGATAATTAATTTATTTTTAAAAAAAATCATATTAAATAGGTTATAAACACTTTGTCGAAAATTGATTTGTTTTTGTAAAAAATGAAAATGAAATTTAGAAAAGTATTGTATAAAATTAATAAAATAATATAGACATCTATTTCAATATTGTGCAAATATAGAAAAATAAATGTATAAACAAATCTTAGTTCAGACACTATAGTACTTCGTTTATTTGCTGTTTTAATAGCATCAATTTGTGTTAAAGACGTTCCAACGAATAAGGGAAAAAGACGAGGGGATAGTTGCCGCACATAACAACCAACTCCATTTTTATTTTTGTGACAACCAACCACGAATGGCATTTCAGGCAAATTACGATTTTGCAGAAACACCATAGAACCTAACCTCGGATGTTGATACAGAATAACACCATGAAACGTTATAGAATAAAAGAAAACAGTGGAGAGGTTGATTTCAGAGAGTGAATAATCAGAGTTAATTATATCGTTCCATGTATACTCCAAGAAAATACTCCAGAGAATTGTCTCACGGCATTTGAAATTGCGAATACACAATCGAAATGAAGTAAGCATTGAATAGTTTGTCTTGGCCGTTATGTGGCAGCAGCGATTTAGAACTGAGGCTGTGACAACTTGTCCTTGTCTCTCCTACTCGAATCTATTATAAACAGAGAAAATACTTACATAATTATAAAATTTTACTCATTGCTTCAGTATCAACTTTATGCAATGCATACTAACTTAGAACTGTAATAATAAAATCGGAAATATTCTTTAAAAATAGAATTATGATATAATTCTGAGAACAACACATTCTTTTTTTTTAACACTTGTTTCTTGTTAACTGAACAGAAGTGCGTGTGTTTTCAGGTGTGGTTCCAGAATCGTCGTTCGAAGGAGCGTCGCATGAAACAGCTGAGCAGTCTGGGAGCCCGGAGGCACTTCTTCCGCAACCCCCGGAGGACGATGAGGCCCCTCAGGGCAGGAGGCCTCATGGAGGACGCAGGGGGCATGCCCCCCCACCACAATCCAGCATTCGCCTACTTCTCAGGTAAGTCTCTCCTATTTTCATTATAGGATACTCAACTTGATTGGTTGTGCATGGTGCAGCGAAGGACGCTGACTTTGGGGTTCAATCGTGAAACGTTTCGATCCGTAGCAAGACGTGTAATCCCTCGTGACCAAAACGTGCCTCATGAGAGGGAGTAAGGAATTGCTACTTAAGGCATGTCCAACTGCACATGTTTTGATTTATTTTAAGCCTTATGATTGAGAATTAGTCGTGTATCCATCCATTCCCAAAAATACCCTACTGACCGTGTAACGACCCCCCCCCCCTCCCACTAAATTTTTATATGTAATTTCATTTTATTTTAATTGGAAGAATGATTTATATAAAAATATTTTAAGTAAACATTACAAAAATTATTTTAAACGCAAAAATGAAGTTTTCCCATTGTTCTACCTGTTATTTAAACAATGTGCTTTTTGTAACATTTATTTCCAGAATATAGTGCAAAAATACACGTGAACCGGTAAAGCTAAAACAACAACAAAAATACCAATATAAAAAACCTTACATTTTCGTTCAAAGGGCTCCGAGGCTAATTTCGCACGGGCCCCGCGCCAGCTAAGGGCGGCCCCGAAAGGCAGTATCACATGTAAATCTCAGGCAAATTAAATTTGGGTTTCCAGCCATCTGTTATACGTACTTCGCTCTATGTTGTTCATTGACTTCTTTTTATTGTTTTAATTTTACAAATTTTATTATAACTAACTTTATTTTAATTATTTTTTTAATATAAACTAAGAACAACTTTTTTTTCAAAACAATAATAGGTTTATTTTAAATTAAGTTTCAAATGTGAAAAACCATATGTTAGCATCATATTTAACAAACTTAATCATTACAGAATAAAAAACTAGGTAAATAGTATAATTGTAATATAGAATAATATTTTACTTGCCATAATCGTTGTATTCTATTTTTGGTATCGCAGTGATTTGAAATCCGGGTTGAAAAAATTATTTTTTTCATAGTAAATTTCGGATAAATTATGCTTCTTTAAAACTCAACAAAATATTTGTTTTAAAAATTATGTTCCACAATATAGTGTTTAAAGCAGTTTTCTGATCAAACGACGTAAAAGTTTTTAAGTGTGGCGTCGCTTTTCGAATCCACTTCATAAAAATTTAAATTCGGAAATGTGGCGCACTTCGCAAAAGCGGCTTTTCGAATAAATTTCAAGGTTACAGTTGCGCACTTAGTAAAAATAATTATTCTCATTCTAAAAATATCAATAATTCAAAAGAAAACTTTATTCTTCCGATTCACGTATCAAATTAAAACGGAAAAATCATTTGTAGGCAGTAAAGTAGCTTGCGATAGAGCTTCATTTTTCTTCTCCTCCGTTCAGAAACTAATTTTTAGTAATCATTGTTGATTTATTCCACTTTTTCCCAGGAACATTATACTTTGTTCCTAAATTCATTTTCAATTGTTGGAAAATTAGGCCCGCTTCCTATTACAGACGATTTGTACGCCGAAGCGAGCGACTAAATTTACATACCTTTCCCATTTAGTGCGTGAACAGACAAAATTTATCTTGAAAATGTGACACAGAAAATTTTTAGATGATAGATAAAAAAAAAAATACATAGAACAGCCGAACTAACAAGAACAAAAAGGCGAAGGAAATCTTCAATTAAAGAAACTTCTAAAAAAAAAAAAAAAGAAGAAGAAACTTTTATTCTTTTCTTAGAAAATTAAATGACGGGGAAGGAACTAAAAATTCTTCTTAAGAAAAAGTACTTTCCTAGAAGAAACATAACTCAAGAATGTATGACACTTTTTGGCCAAACGATATTCTCCCGCCGCCTCGCATTTCACGTGTTTGTTAACGGCACAAAAGAACTAAAGAAAAAACAACTCCTACTGCTTCTATCTCTCCAGCAGCAGCGCCTACTGGTGTATGAAATGATAATTCCGCTGCTTTGGGGTAAATCCGGGCATGTTCGTACTCCTTAATACCGAAAGTAAGGGGGGGGGGAAACGAAATTAAAAAGGTGAAAATACGAGAGGGAAGAAACACAGGTGGACGAAAAGAGAGAGAATTTGTATGTATAAAAAATGAGACAAGCGGCTAAAATTAATAGCTCTCGGGTTAATCACGTTTTTCTGTGGGGCTATAACGTGCGTTACGCATTAAGGGGGGGAGGGGGGATAGGGGGTATGCCGGAAAAGGAGAATAGAAAGAAGTTTTGCCATATTTTTTTGTTATTAATCACAAACTAACGGCCACGCAGATAGAAAGCATCATTCATGTCTATTTTGTTTACGGCGTAGAAGTTGGAGAAAAAATAAAATAAAAGAGGGAAAAGTGTAAAAAAAAAAAAAAAAAAAAATATTTTTTTAAAGTGTAAAAATTGAAATTGCAAGTTGCACGTTTTAAATACGATGTTATGGAGTTTGGAAGTGCGTTGTTTCGTAACTGGCAATTAGCTTAATGGAGGCGCGGTGATATTGGCGACTGACTTTTCGGAATGTTTTTATTTGATTTAGAAAGGGCGTTTAACTAAATATTGTGTTTAATTTAAGATGGTCGCAAAAGTTTCGTAAGTTACATTATGGTTTTATTATTAACTTGGTAAAATTATTTTAGTTAGGAGGGAGAATACATTGACGAAATTTTTTTATGCATTTCTGTCTCAATAGCTCTAAAGGTATTAAACATTATAGAGTTGTATCTAGGTTTAAAATGACAAATTTACAAATTTCGAAGAATGTTATTCTTTTTGTCTGGGGTGTGCCGTGCACCAATATTTTGAATCGGAATTTTAAAATAATTTTTTAAAATTTTAGATATTGACTTTTTGGCACGACTCATTCACACGACTTTTTCAGGTATGTAAAAAAATAACATTGCAGTTATGGAATCCCCCCCCCCCCCTTTCCAAAAAATATTAATATGTTTAAAACTAAAAAATACTTAAATTTTTTTTAACACGTAATATAATTTAATAATATTACTCGTGAATATAGGTTTTTTGAGTTTCTACGTATAGTTTGATTTGAAATAGTCACAAAGTAGCTGAGGTAGTTTTTTTTAATATTTATCTCATACTAACAATCGGTCTGGCATACGGAGTGCATACACTCAGCATATTAATATTTTTATCTCGGGAAAGAGTGTACCTTGAAAATTATATAAGTTTGCAAGGAACAGATTTGCAAGGTAATTTTAAAAAAAGTTACTGAAATATGTTTTTGAATGAATAGGCATTTTAATATCAACAAATATAGTTTTTTTTATATGTATACAAAAATATAAACACTACCTTCAACGAGGGCTTACTTTACTCCATTACTTTACATTTACTAGATTTAGTAAAGTGCTTGAGTACCATGTAGTGCAGCTAAAATTATGTTATTGGTATCAACATATTCTGTAATAACTGAAGATTCCAAAAATTTATAATTTTTTTTTAATGTAGACGTATTTGCTATTATTTTTTTTTCTATGTGGAGTAAAGTAAGAAGCAGAGGCATATTTTACTCCAATGTCAGCAATTTACTTTTTTCAATAGTAAAGCTCGGTTGGTTAATTGTTTGTTATGTTTGAAAATATATAAACGGAAGACAAATTATCACACAGAGACAAGATCTTCATCTTTCTTCCAGATAAAAGGCTTGAAAGCAAATTATTCAGCGAATTATTCGCCATTTTGCGGTTGTACTTAAAAGCATTCGGTTCTCATTAAGCATCATTCAAAATGTCTGTTCTATATTAGCTATCCAAAAAAAAAATCAATTTCCACTATAAAAAAATAGTTTTGAAAACCAAAAAACTTTAAATGATTCCTAAAGTTCCTTTTTTTTTCATAACAATTGGCGAATTCGGATTGATTTGTTCGTCTAATTTTTACTCGTATACTTCAGGGAGGTAAATAAAAATACATGAGATATAAATTAATAGAAAACTCAAAAATATATTTAAAAAAAATCAAAGTATATAATGCAAATTCTTCACTTACGGTAAAACATGGCCCAACACAGCAACCATCTTATGAAGGGAGGTAACTTAAATTTCTTTTCCCCACTAGTAATTTAGAAGAACTTGAAAGTTTCCACTAAGGCTTAATTTACAATTGTAAAATTTACTTCACTTTAACTGGTGGAATAAAGTAACCCCGATTGTTGGATTGGAATGAAGTTGATGAACAAATTGGTCGACACTTTTACAACAACATCCATCCAATTGATCAACACTGTAAGCTGTACTGAACTGTACCATCCCTAACAGTAAGTGAGGGAAAAAACAGACATACTGTTGGACAACAGGGCTGCCAACCCTCTGAGGAAAAAATATATTATTGACGTCTTTCACTGAATGCCCCGCCTTTTTTCAAGTGTGACACTTGTTTCAAGAAGTGGAGTAAAGTTACCCAGTAATTAGAAAAATAACCTAGTGTTGACGGTACCTATATTTTTTTATATGGGCTAAAATTAATGTCGTGATATTGCCCTCAATCTTATTAATATCAAGCACACAAATAAAAAAATAAATGTCAGTAGAATATCCTTAATTACAATACAGGAAATCCATTGATAGACTACACGTTCACAATTACGATATGACGTCATAGTCAAATTCCTTTAATCACGTTTTACAATTTTATCCAAAAATCACGTTAAAATACTCAAAGCAATTCCTAACCAAACTACTTGTTCACTGAAAGCCACCAATTGATTAGTAGGTTATACACGCAAATACATATAATATTATAATTTATTTATTATATTATCAAGTATATAAGTACAGTTTGCTTAAAGAGAAGAAAAGACAACTACGCCTTGATAAAAATACAGAATTTGATGTCTTACTTCTACGAAACTGATGTTGAATATTACTTTTATCAATTGCTGTAATCATAAAATTGATTTTTATGCTTGAAAATATATAAACGGAAGACAAATTATCACACAGAGACAAGATCTTCATCTTTCTTCCAGATAAAAGGCTTGAAAGCAAATTATTCAGCGAATTATTCGCCATTTTGCTGTTGTACTTAAAATTTACCACACATTATTTCAAGCAACTGGTTTCCAAAGTCGATGGCTCGAGTTCTGTGAACTTGAAACAATCGTAAATTCATGTGTGAAGATTCTTAATGATAATATCTTTTTACACTCAATTGACCATGTCACAATGACAAGTTAAACGGCTCGAAATTCGTGAATATTCAGATGAGCATGTGATTCGCATTCCAATTAGATCCAACAGCGATATTTGAATAAAAAAAAAACAGATGTGGCTGTGTTGGAGCACGCCAGAGGAGTTTTACGTAAAACGTCATTTCTGCAGATTAAAGAAATTGGGATTGGTTGAAACGGTATACCACTAGAAGTTAGATGAGCAAGCTGTTTTGATTGAATACTCATTTTTTAAAAACTGACAATTATGATATTGGTCCTACTTATGCCAAGTCACAGATACCATATTATTCTAATTTCAAGTATAATCGTATTTACTAACTTGTACTTTTATTCTGCTCATTTTCAAGATCCATAAATATGTGCTAATAAAGACTTGGAAGCGTAATTTTGACAAGGTTCATAACACCCCCGTGAAACAGCTGATTTAAATTTAAATTCGAAATGTTTTTCTTAGGAGGGAGAAGGAGGAGTTTAACTAAATAAAATCTAATTCATGCACATTTTAAGCGTGTGGGATTTTTTTATTATGATTTTAACCTAATTGGTTCGAAAGTTCCTCAAGACAGATAATTAGTAATTTTGGTCCATTCACTGTTAAAAAAAAAGTACTCAAATTTTACGTAAGTTCCGCCGCGCTCCGATTGAATTTTTCGTAAAACATATATATTTGCTTGGGGGGGGGGGGGGGGGGGTTAGGGATGGAAACATCAATTTTAAATTTATCATAATTATGCTTCTATTACTCAAAAGTTAACACAATTTTTATGATATATGTATTATGTTATTATTGATAACTTTTGAAATTTTCGAAACACAATATCTATTTGGAGTTGAGTTGTAACAATTTTAAAATTTTAAATTAAAAAAGTTTAAGGTACACTTTTCTAGTAAACTATGATGAATATAAACAAATTTTTTTCTGAAATATGAATTATACTGCATGTTCAACTTATGGAACCTCAAAAAATAGATATAATGTATTCTTAATGTTTTTAAAAAAAATAATTTACTTTTGTTTACATAAAATGTTTTAGTTATAAAATTTATATATTTTTTAAATATATTTACTCAAACAAAATGTAAATTTTGTTGGTTCCACAAGTTGAACATGCAGTCTAATTTGTATTTCAGAAATTTTTTTGTTTATATTCATAATAGTTTACTAGAAAAGTGTACCTTAAACTTTTTAGATTTTAAATTGTTACAACTCAACTACAAATAAAGATTGTGTTTCAAAAAATTTAAAAGTTATCAATATTAACATAATACATATATCATAAAAATTGTGTTAACTTTTGAGTAGTAGAAGCATAATTATGATAAATTTAAATTGATGTTCATATCCCTCCCCTCCCCCTTAATTGTTTTACAAAATTAGCAGGACAATGGCGTATTTAATGATTGTTGACAAAATCGTTCTCTGATGTTTTTAACAGAAAATTTAATTGGAGAATATTTAAGCTTTCGTCTAATTTAATTTTAATAGTGTTTTCATATGACGAGAACACAACTTTGACGCTCCCTCAACTCTCAACACTTCTCTTTAAAAATTTTTAATAAAAATAAATCTTTGAAAGTTTTAACTCACTCGCAATCCTTATATGTCGCACAATTAACTTTACGATAACTTATTTTAAATTTAAATAGCTCAATTTGTTCGTTTTAAGATGAGGAAATATAATTAAAAAAATAAAACACCATCAAACCAATTTCTTTAAAAACTTGTATAAATGAAATTTTAAGAAATTTCTATATAAGATCGAACTTCAACGAAAAAATAGTCAGAATACTCTGTTAAAAATAGGTACTCAAAAATAAGTAAAATGTTCTAATTGTTGATTACATTCGATGCTTATCATAGCTCTGATTACATAGGTTTCATTCTTGACGGCAGTTGATTGCATACATAGGCTGCCAAGAATTATCGTGAATCGAACCCATATCTTCGAGCACCGCAGTCCATGGCCTTATCCGTTATACTTCCAGGGCGACGTGAATAAGTTATAAGCAGAGGAAATGTTAAAAAGGTGTGCCAAAAGAATGAGAAGTAAAATAATTTAGTTGTAATAGCTCAATTTTTTCCATTTAAGCAATCGACATCAAATAATGTGTAAAACCGTCTTTTAAACACTTATTTTAAGTTTGTTTGGTCGCTTTGTTGAGATGGCTTGAACAAAAGCTGAGATTAGCGATATAAAATCACACTCCTCATTTTTGAGAAAGTACGATTACTTAAATTTGAGAACGTCATGGCTCATTTACGATGCAATTGTACTCAAAGAAACACGAGTGGTTCACACTGTAAAAAAAATATACTTAAAAATGAGTACATGGAGTACTCGTTTTTCTTTGAGTACAATTGCATCGGAAATGAGCCATGACGTACTCGAATATAAGTAATCGTACTTTCTCAAGAATGAGCAGTGTGGTTTAATATTGCTAATCTTAACTCTATTCAAGCCATTTTAACAAAGCGACCTGACAAACTTAAAATATTTGTTCTGAAGATGGTTTTCCACATTATTTGATGTCGATTGCTTAAATGGAAACTGAGTTATTACAACTGAATTATCTTACTTCACATTATTTTGTCACGCCTTTTTAACATTCTTCTCTTTATAACTTCTCCACGTAGCTCTCATAGTACAACGGATATGGCCGTGGACTACATCAGGTAGACGGTTTATGTTCGATTCCCGGTAAGTCATGGTTGTAATTGTTGAAAGTTATTGGAAGTGATGGCAACCTATGTAGGCAAGCAACTGTTCTTTTTTTTAAAATTAATTTTACTCATTTTTGAGTACTTGTCCTTTTCAAAAATGAATGTATTCGGAGATATGATAAGAATCGAATGTAATGAAAAGTGAGCACATTTTACTTAAGTACCTATTTTTTAACAGTGCAAGTACTTATTTTTAAGTACCAGTGTATGTTTAAATTCTATTTCTATAACTACAGAAGAAAGAAAAGAAAAAACCTACGACATACCAGAAAGGGCAAAGTAAAAACATTATATCTCTCGAACCGTGAGAAAACTTGTTCTAATTTCATCGCCACGAACAAACACAGAATTGCGCTAAGGAATTCCTTTTTTTTTCACGTTTTCATTAGTGTCAGACGCGCATTGTGAGTGACTGCCCCATCCATTTGCTTTCACTTGTGCATCTTTGAAGGCCCCCAAAACAATCGGTACAAAAACGGAATATGAGCGATTAATAGATCGCGTGTTTCGATGTCATTATTGTGGGACTCGAACTGCGGAAACTAGTTCTTCAGAGAAAAATACCCATACTTTTATTCGCGGCTGTAATTGAATGAGCTTTGCGAACCGGGCGTGATTCCACGCGATGGACGGAAACACACACACACTTCGGAAGAATAGTGTACACTATGTAACAATTTCTCTCCGTTGGGCAAACTGAATAGATACTAATGGTAATACAGACAGAAGTCTGCTTTAAAAAAAACGAACAACGTGGACAAGATACGTTTTCGAATTGGGCCACTCATACGTACCACATATACGCCAATGTATCTTAGATAGTTATTCGTACCTTCGAGCATGAATGGACTGTAGTAGAGCGAATATGACGTCTTAATCGTGAAACCGACATCTCAGACCGAATGGCCACATACACATGATTTCTTTTCAAAATTATGAATTAAAAAATACTCGCGATTGGCTGATGAATTGGGAAATGTGTAACAGTGAAAATTTATGAATGGAATGACGTAATTAACCACGTGTCTGAGGCCATACATGTTGATCTCACTTTGATGTTAGCAAGGTTATAACATTATGTTTTCTCTACTATGAAGGATCCATGCTCGAAGATTCGTACGGTTAACCCTTTCTTTGTCAGATATTTTTTTTCGAATTTCAGTTATAAAAAAATCTTCATCTTGATCTGCTCTATTTTATAACTACTTTTTTTTATATGCTATATTTTCCCTACTATCTTTTTCTATATACTATCTTTTTCAACACTGTTACAAATAGGTATTTAAAAATAAGTAAAATGTACTCAGTTTTGATTACATTCGCTGCTTATCATAGCTGCGAATACATAAGTTTCAATTTTGAAAAAGACATGTACTCACTATGGAATATCTTAGCATTTTAATACATATTTTATTTAACAGAGTTATTTAATTTTTTAATCAATTACATTAAAGGGTGCACGTAATTTATTTAAATCCATGCACTGTTAAAAATAGGTACTTAAAAATAATTAAATGTACTCATTTTTGATTACATTCGATGCTTATCATAACTCCGAATACATGTTTTTCATTTTTGAAAAAGATGTACTCAGAATTGTGTAAAATGAATAAAAGGAGCAGTTGCTTGCTTACATAGGCTATCTTCATAAATCATTTTCAATAAATTTAAACAATTACATTTAAGGCTTACCTGGAGTCGAACCCAATTCGTCTACCTGATGTCGTCCGCACCGAAGTCCAGGGCCTTATCCGTTGTATTACTAAATCGAAGTGAAGAAGTTATAACATAAATAATGCTAAAAAGGCGTGGCAAAAGAATAGGAAGTAGATAAGATAATTGAGTCGTAATAACTCAGCTTCCATTTAAGCAATCGACATCAAATAATGTGGCAAACCATCTCCTGAACAACTCTTTTAAGTGTGTCAGGTCGTTTTGTTAAGATGGCGGGAACAGAAGCTGAAATTAGCAATAACAAATCACACTCCTCATGTTTGAGAAAGTACGATTACTTAAACTTGAGTATGTCATTGTTCATTCACGATGCAATTGTATTCAAAGTAAAACAAGTATGTTTCCTGCACTCATTTTTAAACACCTTGCGTTTACAGTGTATAATACTTCGAGCATGGATCCTTCACAGTAGAGAAAACATAATGTTATAATCTCGCTAACATCAAAGTGAGGCCAACATGTATGAACTCAGACACGTGGTTAATTACGTTATTCCATTCATAAATTTTCACTGTTACACATTTCCCAATTCTTCAGCCAATCGCGAGTATTTTTTAATTCATAATTTTGAAAAGAAGTCACGTGTCTGAGGCCATTCGGTCTGTGATGTTGGTTTCACGATTATAATATTTGCTCTACTACAGTCCATTCATGCTCGAAGGTATAATAGGGTATAGACAAATAGAACAACTTGCCAGTGAATACTGTTAATTGTAGAGGTTTGGTTTGGTTAATTAACGTCGCACTAGAGCTGCACAGGCCATTGGCGACGGTTCGGGGCCTATCTCGAAGGAAAGACCCGGGAACGATGCCGCGTATATTTGAACCATGGTCAGATGACGAGGACAACACCTGAGCTGGCACCCAACGCCTTCAATAGACATCGAGATTTTGGACCTCGATCAGATTTATAGTGCACCAGTCCCGTATACACGCCGTTAATTTTGCGGATGTTCTGGGCGACTTTTCTAGTATTTTGTAGCAAAGCTGGCAACCCTCCGATTACAACATTTTAATTGGGAATGGACAAAACACTATTTCTATAACAGGGTAGACAAATGGAACAACTTGATAGCGAATACTGTTAACTGTACAGGAGTTAAAGATTTTAAGAAGAAGTTGGATATTCATTGGGAGATGGTTAAGAGCTACTAGCTGGACCAATCTTGTTGGAATTTGAGCTTGTGGTTGGTCCTCAATATTTGTATTTGAATAAATACACGCACATAATGAGGTATTCCAAATTCTTAGACAAATAAGATGCAAGTTTTCTTCTCCAATCTCCACCTTCCCTTGTTATTCATGACATGTGCGCGCGAAGTTTTCCCACACCGGCTGACCTCTCCCGCCGAGACATTTCATTAGCGACTGATTAATGTGCGTCGCTTGATGAATGGTGATGAAGCCCGTCTCCCACTCTAGTGATAAACCGGAGAAGGGGGGAAGAGGGGAACCGTAGAAATTAATGTCACCCGACTGAGCAACATTCTTCTTCTTTCGTATAATTTGGTGATCGAGAAAAATGCGATGGAAAGTAACAGCGATCCGTAAAAGTAATCGGTTTTTAAATGCTGATGGTTATACGAAGAATGCGAATGGTTTTGGTGAGAGTTAATGAGTGTGCAAGTAAAATGCAAACAAGATTATTGTTTGATGGTTATGTGGTTTTTGATTTGTTTGGTAATTGGGGTCGGGTTGTCTCCGGAATATAGTTTGGGATTTAAATTTGTGTTACTTCAATTATTCAAATTTATTTGTTAATTGATATCAGTTTATTTATAGAGATTGATTATATGATATCCCCGTTATTTTGTGATTATACACTGTTAAACATTTCTATTCAACGTTGTATCTTAGTGCTTTGCATAAACTTTCACATTACTATGATGCAATCTAGTTTGAACCAAATATCCTTGATCGAGAATAGCGCAGCTTTTACCAAAAAATCGTGCAATCTATACTAAACTGCAACTGAAACCTTGGCTGAATTTACATCAACAAACCTACAGACATGGGTACTGTGGCCTGTTGCTCAGTGGGTAAAGCCGTTTAGCTGGTAATCAGAGGATTACTAGTTCGAGCCCGTGTGGTGACAAAGCAGTATAGATAAGAAAACAGTATTGATCTTGTGATCGGAGGGTAAAATATGAGAATATTTTATCCAATCTAAATTTTAAAGAGGGTAGCTATTTTGGTGCAACGTTTCACTACTAAATGGTATCCGTGGAAGCGATAAAATGGTGAAACTAAGCACCAAATAATGATTTCAGCTAAATGGGTACCAAATTTTGGTGCAAGGTCGCAATAATTTTTAACAATGCAGTGCAGCGGTTTTTAACATGTGGTACGCTGACCCCTGGGGGTACGTGATGGTTCGTTTAGTAGTACGCAAAAATAATATTAGTAATGGGGGAAAACACCTATAATAAAAATAATAAATGTAATAAGTCAAATGTCAAATCAAAAATAAGAACCAGTAAGTGTCATCAATTTGAGTCGTTTGATTAATTTGCCAGCCAACTCTGTTAAAAATAGGTACTTAAAAATAAATAAAATGTACTCATTTTTTATTACATAAGACGAATACAAGACTCGTTTTTGAAAAAGACATGCACTCAAAAATGTGTAAAATGAATAAAAAGAGCAGATCCTTGCCTACATAGGCTGACCTCATAAATCACTTTCAATAAATTTTAACCATTACAACCAGGACTTACCGGGAATCGAACCCAATCCGTTTACCTGATGTCGTCTGCACCGAATTCCAGGGCCTTATCTGCTGTACTACCAGAGCGACGAGACGAAGTTATAAACAGAAGTAATGTTAACAAGGCGTGACAAAAGAATATTAAGTTTTCTTAAGTCGTAATAGTCGCCTTATCCGTTGTACTACAATGTTACAAAGGTGTGCCAAAAGAATGAGAAGTATGAAAATTGAGTTGTAATAATTCGGTTTCCATTTCAGCAATCGACATCCAACAATGTGGAAAAGCATCTTCTGAACAACTATTTTTAAGTTTGTCATGTCGCTTTGTTAAGATGGCTTGAACAAAAGCTGAGATTAGCAATATTAAATCACACTGCTCATTTTTGCGAAAGTAAGCTTACTTAAATTTGAGTACGTCATTACTTATTTACGATATAATTGTACTCAAATAAAAACGAGTACGTCCATGTGCTCATTTTTAAGCACTTTTTTGTTTACAGTGCATATATAAAATTTCAGAAAATTTCCGAGTAGTAGAAGTTAGTGTTTTGTGTGCCACAGACACGCATACAAGCTCTTTCTTTTATTATTATAGATTGCAGTTTTATATTAAATTAAAATGTGTTCTCGAGCTCAATTTTAACAATAGTTATTATGTGTAATATTTCATTAGAAAAAATAGTGCTAACGAGTGACTGATGTCGTTCCGTTAACTAGAATTCAAACAATCGCTCCAACTCACTTGTATTCTTTTTTCGGGCATTTTATTAAATCTTTCATCAAAAATTCGACTTCAAACAAATCCTTTTCACGCGCATTTGCTTTAAAACTTAATAAACTACAAACCAAACATGCAGCGTATGCCAATTACTATTGAGAACCGGGTCCTACACACAAAAGCTTTAGTACGAACACATCTGTAGAGAGATAGAAAGAGGACCAACAACAATAACGGCAGAAGCAGCGGTAGCGGAGCCGGGGGAAAAGCCGAGGCTTCACAGCCGCATCAGGAAACTGTCAATCTTTCCATCCCCGTACATCGCTTGCCATCTGCCTATATAGCGTACACAAAAGGAACATACATTGTATGGCAGGGTCTTGTCTCCCTTCACATTCATATTGCAGAGAGAGGTAGTTTTTGTAAGGGAAAAAATTATGGATAAATGCTTTATTTATTCTGCTAAAAATATCGGTTTTATTAAAATATGTATTTCTGTAAATTTTTGACGGGGAAAAAATTCACATTTTTAACGGAAAAAACAATTCCCATTTTTGATGGAAAAACATTCTTATTTTTGACGGAATTTTTTTTTCATTTTTGGCAAAAAAAAAAAAAAAATCCAAATTTTTGACGGAAAAAATATAATATATTAAAAAATTATGGATAACTGCTTTGTTTATTCTGCTAAAAATTACGGTTTTATTAAAATATGTATTTCTGTAATTTTTGACGGGGGAAAAAATTCAAAATTTTAACAGAAAAAGAATTCGAATTTTTTACGGAAAAAAAATATTATTTTTGACGGCTATTTAAAAAAAAAAATATGGGAAAAAATCCAATTTTTGATAAAAAAAATTTCAATTTTTGAGGTATTTTTAAATTTTTAAAGGGAAAAAAAATTAAGTTTTTGGCAGAATTTTTAAAATTTTTTAACCGGATAATATCTAATTTTTGATTAAAAGTTAAATTTGACTGGTTTTACGTGAACATTCTTTAAAATCAGCTATACATGGTGTATTAGAATAGAAACACTACGTTACGCTTTTAAGGTGATTAATATAACTCGGTGAAAAATAGCTCAATTGACAAATTTTCATTTCGTACGATAGGAAATTAGACACCGATGAGTGTAATATCTTGTCAGACGTTAAAGCTTGTTTATTATTCTTGTTGGCAATGTTTTTATAGGCGACCAATCTGTATTTTTATAAAATCATTTTTAAAATCAAATAAAAGTAGCTTGTTGCCTGAATTCTAATATTATAACTGAATCAAAATAATAAGTAAAATAAACATTATTGATACACAATACTGAAAATATCAATATTATTAAATTGATTTTTTTGTTAAATTTTGTTTAAGAATTTCGTTTTAAATAAAATTAAATATTTTTAAAATTAGTTTTCTTATTATTTTCAAAACGACATCCTTAAAAATATGCAAAATAGTTTATTTTCTTAATAATTTTTTTTATGCAGCACTTATAACTAAAATAATTAAATTAACATAATAATTAAATAAAAATAATTTGTATTATAAATATTAACGATAAATATATTATTTACACACTGTTAAAAAGTCACTGTTATTTTATTGAAAGACTCAAGATCATGATTTTTAAAATAATCCTTATGTCACACTGTAAAAAAAATGTGTTTAAAAATGCGTACATGGACGTACTCGTTTTTCTTTGAGTACAATTGCATTGTAAATGAGCGATGACGTAATCAAATTGAAGTAATCGTAATTTTACAAAAATGGACAGAATGGTTCAATATTGCAAATATCAGCTTCTGTTCAAGCCATCTTAACAAAGCGACCCGTCAAACTTAAAATATTTGTTCAAAAGATGGTTTTCCACATTATTTGATGTCGATTGCTTAAATAGAAACTGAATTAGTACGACTCAATTATCTTACTTCCCATTCTTTTGCCACGCCTTTTTAACATTACAACGGATAAGGCCCTGGACTTCGGTGCGGACGACATCAGGTAGATGGACTGGGTTCGATTCCCGGTAAGTCCTGGTTGTAATTGTTGAAATTTATTGAAAGTTATTTATGAAGGCAGCCTATGTAGGCAAGCATCTGCTCTTTTTATTCATTAAAACTCAGTTTTTAGTACATGACTTTTTTCAAAAATGAAACTCATGTATTCGGAACTATGATAAGCATCGAATGTAATGAAAAATGAGTACATTTTACTTATGTTTAAGTACCAATTTTTAACAGTGCTTGAATTTAAATAAAATTACATGCACCCTTTAATATAATTGATTAAAAATTTAAATAACTCTGTTAAATAAAATGTGTATTAAATACGAAGTTAATGCCATAGTGTATACAACAAATATCTATACAACAAATTTTCCCGCTTCTATCAAGTTAGAAGTTAGTGTTTATATGAAAGTTCAATTTCCATATAAAAAACTTTTTTCATTGACGTATTTCAATTGTAATAATAAAGGAAGAAACAAATGCTTCCGTGTTAACAAATGACCGATTTCTTTGTAACTTCCTTAAAGGGCAAGGAAATGAATATCACCGCAAAAAAAACAGTAAAAGTTGAATTATCAATTAGGGTCAATCGTTATTTTTAAAGTGCATGTGTAAATTTCATTGCACAATTTGTAACAAGCGGACTTTGTTACTGTCACTCCCTTTTTTTTCTTTATTTATGTTGCTTTTCTAAAATATCTAGAAGTCGAAACAATGAATAGTTTTCTAGGAAAACTAATGAACAAGTTATCTGAAAATATTTTGTAAAAAACAGTCTGTTAATAATATTTTGATTTACAATGAAATCAATTTAAAGATATATTTAAATTTAAAAGATACCGGAACAACTCTTTGTCCAAATTATAATTTCTACTATTCTTTTAAATAACGAAACGTACATTGTAACAAAAAAAGGTATTTAAATATGAGTATCTAATCCTACTCGTTTTTCTTTAAGTATAATGCATCGTATTCGTAAATAATCGATGACGTACTCAAATGCAAGTATCCGTCTTTTCTCAAAAAGTAGCAACATTATTAAATATCGCCGATCTCAGCTTCTGGTCAAGTGATCTGAATGTAACTTGACAAACTTAAAATATTAATTCAGAAAAAGGTTTTCCATTTTATTTGATACCGATTGATTAAATAGAAACTGAGTTAGTACAACTCATTTATCTTACTTTCCATTCTTTTACCAGACCTTTATTTAAAAAAAAAATTAAGTTAATAAGCCCTGGTAGTGGAACGGATAAAGCACTGGACAGCGGCGCTGAGGATGTGGGTTAGATCCCCGATAAGTCTTGTTTGTAATCATGCATGTATTTGATATTTCTGTATGCTTATTAATTGAAAATTATTTAACTTTATATTATATATCAATGACAAGTTCGTAAAATGAAGTAAAGCAGCCAGGCCTAAATCGTAACTCCTGTTGGTCACGACACACTCTGAAACTGAAATCTGCGTTTAGTTTGTGACGTAAAGAGCCCGTACAATACGGCTTTCTACACAGTGGGCGCTGACAGAAGCAAATTTCACACCCGCGTTGTCCACACAATGTACAGACCACATGCAATGTTAAAAATAAGTATTAAAAAATAAGTATACTGTACTCATTTTTAAATACATTCGATGCTATCATGACACCGAATACATAAGTTACAATTTTGAAAAAGACATGAATTAAAAACGAGTACAATTGGTAAAAATTAATAAAAAGAGCAGATGCTAACCTACATAAGCTGTCTTCATAAATCACTCTAAAAAAATATCGACAATTACAACCAAGACTTACCGGGAATCGAAACCAGACCTTCAGGCACCACTGCCCAGAACCTTATCCGTTTTACTACCAGGACGACGTGAAGAAGTTATAAACAGAAGAAATGTTAAAAAGGTGTGGCAAAAGAATGGGAAGTAAGATAATTGAGTTGTAATAACTCAGTTTCCATCTAAGCAATCGACATCAAATGATGTGAAAAAACATCTTCTGAACAACTATTTTAAGTTTGTCAGGTCGCTTTGTTCAGGTGGCTTGAACCGAAGCTGAGATTAGCAATATTAAATCACACAGCTCATTTTTGCAAAAGTATGATTAGTTAAATTTGAGTACATCATCGCTCATTTACAATGCAATTGTACCCAAAGAAAAACGAGTAGGTTCAGGTACTCATTTATAAGTATTTTTTTTTTACATTATGCAGACCATGTGCGTTATGGAAATGTGCCTTATATGAGGACAAATTTACAGAAAGCATTGCAAATCGATAACATAATAACGATTCCGATGAAACTAACGCAAATCAACAACACTGCTTTATGCAACCACCAGGGCCCGATTAAGACATTGAAGCAAGGGAAGCCCGCCTTTAAATTGGGGCCCTATTGCTCTCAAATTGGCCCTGGAACATCAAATCGAGTTTTTACATGCACTAAAATCCTTGCCCCTGAATGGCATTTAAGCGAAACACATTATAAATATATTAAAAAAACTTTAATAAGTAAGGAATATTCCTATTATTCTGTATGTTTTTGATTTTTTTTCCAATATTCGAACAAATTTAACACAAGTAGCAACTTTTTCTTTTGCTAAAGTTAGTAATACCTAACTTTTTAAGGTAAATTTAGTAGCAATTTTTGTTCAGTGTGTTAATTATTTATATAAAATGTGTGATTTGGGGGCCCCTGAAAAATGTAAAGTGTAAGCCTGGTCTTCCAGGGCCTATTCGGTAATCAGGCCCTGTATATGAGGACAAGTTCACAGAGAGCATTGCAAATCAACAATATAATAATGACTCTGATGAATCTAATTCAAATTAACAACTCTACTTCATTGTTTATGCAACCACCCTGTCGCCCGTACCACCCCAAGACAACCAAACTTATTTCACGTCTCCTACCACGTGACCGGTCACTTTTTAAAAAGTCGTAACACTTTTAGGGGAAAATTACAATACATCACTTCCACATGAAGAGAAAAAAAAACCTTCAATCGTGTCAAAATCAAAACCGCTCTCTTCTGGAAAGAGCCCTTCATCGCAGGTTTCCATCCCTTTTTCTTCTTACCTATCTCCCCAACCCAAGGTAAGACAGGGAGCGGGGCGACTGCTTCGTGATGGATGGCGACTGCCCCCCTCCATTCTTTCAATCCCGCAGTAGAGAAGAAGTCAATTCATCAAGCGTGGCCAAGGGGGGGAAGGCAACAAACTAATTTGCTTCTTTCGGAAATCTCTCTCTGTCTTTCCCCCTCCCCGTTTCGATTTCTTTCTGCACCCCCCCTTCCCCCTATTTTTTTGGATAAGTTTTGTTGTTGGTCTTTTTGGCGTTGACCTTATTGTTTTGATCTTCTTGGTGAGAATTGAGTGCTTTTCTTGCGCTTGGCGAGGATTTTTTTTTTCTTCTGGCGATTATGTTGACGAGCATTATTCATGGGCCATCCTGAGACAAAATAAAGGAGTATGCCTCGAATATGCCGCATACATGTGGCATAAGTATGCAACTAATATGCCAGAAATATGCCTTCGTATGCCCTGTGAGAATATCCCATATTACTATGGCATACGGAGGTGGTATGTCTCGCATATCACCTCTGTATGCGACATGTATGCGGATCGCATATCATCCATTGTGAAGGTTACATGACGGCTTTTTTCCAGGATATTTAGATCAACTTTTGAAGAAAAAAATTATTCATATTTTTAACATTTTATGGACAGTATAATACTATTCTGTAAGGTCATAGTAAATCAATGAGCATGAAAGGTATAGAGAAGGCACTGCATACTTCATGCCAAAAAATTAAGAATTATTAATAACTGGATTATACTAAAACACTGGACTGGTATAAGAAATTGGTGCACGTTTAATCTGATCGTAGTCCCTGACGTCTACACTATAAAAAAAAAGGTACTTAAAAATATGTACCTGAACATACTTGTTTTTCTTTGAGTATAATTACATCGTAAATGAGCGATGACGTACTTAAATTTAACATATGTTCAGGTACTAATTTTTTGTATAACTTTTTTTTACAGTGTGTAAGAACCAGACAGCTCCAGTTTTCAAAATTGTTCAGGTAGAACGAAAAACACTGAACATTCCTTGCATTGTGAAATACAAAAGTGCAACTCCTTTTCCTGAATATCCCTATAGCCATTCCTTGGAACTAGCTGCCTGGTTCTTGCACCAATCGATAGAGAATTTTTTTCTTATAGGAATAAATGAAAAAGTATAAATCAGAATAAACTGGAGCTGTCTGACTCTACCAGTCTATTTAATTGAATATCTGAAGGTGCACCTTTTTTGATACTTAAAGCTATGCTCGACTTTTACTCATCAATCCATCCTTAAATTTAACTCGTTTTTCTTTGAGTATCAATTGCATCGAAATGAACGATGACGTACTCAAATTTCAGTAATCGTACTTTCTCAAAAATGATCAACGAGATATAATATTGACCACCGGGAATTCCAGCTTCTGTTCAAGTCATCTTAACAAAGCGACCTGACAAACTTAAAAAAAGTTGTTCGGAAGATGGTTTTCCACATTATTTGATGTTAATTGCCTATGGAAACTGAGTTATTACAAATCAATTATCTTACTTCCCATTCTTTTGCCCCACCTTTTTAACATTTCTTCTGTTTACAACTTCTTCACGTCGCCCGGGTAGTACAACTGATAAGGCAATGGGCTTGAGGATCTGGGTTCGAATCCCGATAGGTCTTGGTTGTGTAATTGATATTTATTGAAAGGGAATATTAAGCCAACCTATATAGTCAAGTAACTGCTCTTTTTAGTCATTGAACTTATTTTTGAGTACATGTTGTTTTCAAAAATGAAACTTATGTATTCGGAGCTGAGTTAAGCATCGAATGCATTCAAAAATGAGTATGTTTTACTTATTTTTGAGTACCTATTTTTAACAGTGTATTGATACGGGAACCGGAGCTGTACATTTGTATTTTACGATGCAAGAAACATAGTGTTTTTCGTCCTTCTTCAACACTTTTGAAAACTGGAGCTGTCTGGTTCTTACACCTACGTCTTCAATCGTACTTTAAAAAACATCGAATTATTCAGGTGGTAATTTGTAAATAGATTATTTTTAACAACAAAATCAAATTTAATATATTTTTCATTTTTTTCCAGATTCCAACAGTCCGAACGATTTCAATTATGCACCTCACCCCGGGTTTTACGACTACTTCCCCGGACCCCATCCCCATCCGGGCATGACGGACTTTCCGGGCACGGTGCCCATAGGACCCCCGGGAAGCAACCCCTTGGAGCATCCCAATTCCATTAACAATGGTGAGTCCATGTCACACCCATTGAAATACATATTCTGAAAACAGCGCATTAACTATACAGAGTATTCACAAATTGTTGGACAACACATAATAAACCAATCCTTTTACTATTCTTTAACTATGTTTGTTGCAACTAAAACTAAGCGATTTGTTTAAATGTAAGCGAAGTCGTTGAGTAATAATAATGTTTTATTATTCCAATAAATGTAAGTGTGATAATGTCAAACTATAACCATCGTTCGACAATTTGTGACCGAACAGTATATTTTTATAATCTTAATTAAAAGATTATAATTATAATTGAAAGCTAAGTGTAAACAATTAAAATTTATAATAGGTTGCTACAGTTAAATATTAATTAAGCATCTTTCTAGAATCAGTATTTGAGATGATATAAAAGCAGATTTATCAGTGGTAATTTTCTATCGTAAATGTGTAATCCTTTATTAAGAATTATAAGATTTTCCAGGTTCGAGGTATTTTCTAACCTTTTTGTTCCACTTTATATAAAACTAATTATTAAAGAGCTTGAAAATTATATATCATTAAGACATCTTAATTACTTATATACATATCTTTATTGTTATAACGTAATAATATACTACAATATAATAATATGCATTTCATAAAAATGACGACAGAGTGTGAATTTTATAGTTCGATAACAACATATGTAAACACTAAAATGTGATAAAATTATTTAATTATGAATTAGTTGTACCAATTAAAGCATTTAGTGTCGAATGTTAATTGGAAATGCTTAAAATAAACCTGCAACAAAAATTACGAATCTCTAAAATACATTTTATAGAAAATAAAAAATAATTTTCGTAGGATTTAAAAAAATAAATATTGGAAATATATTGTCATAGTATTGTATGTAAAACCAATGGTTGTAGAGAAAGCAACATTCCACTGTAAAAAAGTACTTAAAACTGAGTACCTGAACATACTCGTTTTCCTTGAGTACACTTTTATCGTAAATGAGCGATTACAAAAATTTAAGTAACCGTACTCTCTCAAAATTATTTAATATCGCTAATCGCGACTTCTGTTCAAGCCATCTTAACAAAGCGAACTGACAAACTTAAAATATTTGCTCAGAAGATGGTCTCACGTTATTTGATGTCGATTGCTTAAATGGAAACGGAGTTATTACCACCCAATTATCTTACATCCCATTATTTTGAAACACCAATTTAACATGACTTCTATTCATAACTGCTTTATGTTGCCCATGTAGTTTGACGGCTCTGAACTGCGGAGGATCTGGGTTCGATTCCTGCAAGTCTTGGCTGTAATTATCGATATTTATTGAAAAGGATTTATAAAGGCAGCTATATATAAGCTAGCATCTGCTCTTTTTATTCAGTTTTGAGTACATGTCTCTTTCAAAATTTAAACTATATATTCGGAGCCATGACAAGCATCGAATGTACTTAAAAATGAGTCACATTTTACTTATTTTGGAGTACCTGTTTTTAACAGTGGGGTTAAGTTGTCCCTAGAGGTGGACGAGGCGACAGTGAAATCTGGTACCAAATGCTCTTAGCACGCCACTGCACCAAACGAAGAAATCCACTCACTAGCATCTGAGTACATGTCTCTTTCAAAATTTAAACTTAGCTTATGTTCTTTCTATTCATTTTTGAGCACATGTCTCTTTCAAAATTTAAACTTAGTATTCTGAGCTATGATAATCATCGAATATACTCAAAATGAGTGCATTTTATTTATTTTCGAGTACCTGTTTTTAACAGTGGGGTTAAGGTGTCCCTGGAGAGGTTGGCAAGACGACAGTGAAATCTGGTGCCAAATGCTCTTAGCACGCCACTGCATCACCAAACGAAGAAATCCACTCACTTTCGCCTTGTTTCACTTCCTCCATAAAAAAAAAAAAAATATGCTATTTTAATGGTATGAAAGGGATTACAGATGAGTGCTTCGTTACCCCCTCTGCCATGCGTGAATGTGAAAAGGATTTCAACAATGATTTGTCTCTGCGATTAGGACGTTACGATTGTCAAGAGCTGAGGCATCCACTGGTGTGGTTTACGATTTCCACCAATGGAAACGGACGTTATCCAGGGATCAGGAGGCGCATAATAAGCGAAAGCAAGAGTCTCTTCCCATTCGGAAATGGAAGATAAGGCAGGGAATGCGATCACCAAGATATCAGTGATGCGTTTTGGCTGTGATATGTTACTCAATATATTTTGAGGAACACATTTACTGAGTGTCGTTTTGACCATGGCGTGCAACGCTTTGTTCTAAGATCTTTTGCATTTATAGTTCCAAGGTTACTTTTATTGACACTGTGTTGCTATGGGAACAAAAAGAATAGCGACCTTGAAGGGTGTATTTTAAAGAAACGTCCAAGAATAATGTTTAAGACGGAACGAGTCTTTCTATACTTGCTATTTATTGTTTTAAGCTACTAAAAGCTTGTTCAAAACCAAACTCCTTGACTTTAAAATTAATGATTCGATTTTATATCTATAGACTCTTTCTTAACTTTAGACTTATGACATAAAAGCCAGAATTTTTATTGTTATTTCTTGAGTTATATTTTTTAAACAACGACGAAAAATTAAATGGTTTATGCTATCTGTGTTCACAAATCAAAAATTGACTTTAATATACATGATTTTTGTTATTATTGGTGAAAACATTACACAGCTTTTATATCCTATTGAATACAATTATTTTCTTTACTAGTATAAGATACATTTTGAATATATTAGTCAAATATATATACGTTTATGGAAGTTACAATAATTTAGTACAGCTGTATAGTACATGAAGACCCTTTTGTTGAAGTGTCCCCTCAAAATCTTGGACATATATACGAGTATTTCAAACCATAACTAATATCGAGGATTACCTATACCATTCCAAATCAGCATCGTGAAAAAGAATTCAGTGTTAACCATTCCACCACGTCCCATGCTTCTACAAATCAAAATTACCCAGAAATTATAATTCAAACGACACCTGCTTGCCTTAGCCCTTTTCTCAGCTTTGTCTTTATTTACAATAGCGTTAATTTGTGCCTCATAATTGAATGTATGTCATTCTAATTTAGGTGTGGCCAGTTTGGGATCCGACGCACCCTACATCAGCACCCCTTCCGACTGCCTGGGGGGTTCGAGATCGAGCCCGGAGAACCCCCTGAGCAGCTTGCCGGACGGTGGCTACCAGAGACAGCGGCAGCAGGACAGCAGCAACTCGGCACCCTTCTCGCCATTTATGCCCACCCACGTTCAGGCGCACATGGCAGAGACCCGAGTCTGGTGACAAACTCCCCAAAAGGAACAGTTCCTTTTGTATTAATTGTGATGGATTGTTAACTATTGCCGCTTTGTCTTCACTGTCCAGCCCGGATCCCACACAGCCTAGTATTGCTGTGGCAGACTGGATTTTTAAAGGAACATAGTGGATGGGCGATACATTAAGGAGTCTGGGATTCGCATGCACCGAGTGTGTAAATAGAAGTTAGGAAGATGATGGTATACCAAGGAGTGAATGTACCATGGCCTGTCTTACTGCTCAAAATATTGGCTTCTGGACCTAAGCCGATGTTGCTCAAGATGAAATCAACAATTGAGCCTTATAGTTTCAAACCCAGATAGATCCGCACTGGGCCGAGTGCGAATTTTATCGCGAGGCCCATTTTGAGAAGAATATGTGGCCCCCTCCCCCCGGTTTTATATTACACCAATCTAACGTTCGAAATGCAGCCCTTTCCCTATAAAACAATGCAAACTTTTTTAAAAACAGTAATTTTGATAGATAATAAGTTTGCAGTTGAAAATCATAATGACTATATACTCGGGAACAACCTAAGTTGAGCCTAAAGCGATTGAATATTTATACATATCATAGCTTTCGCTTCAGGTTCAACTTAGGTTGTCCCCGAGTATAACACCGTCTATTACTTCGTTTCTTTCACGAGGAAAAACATACGTTAATTCTCTAGACGTCCATCAGATATAAACTTTATATCGCATAGATATAAGTAAATGGGAATAATTTTTTTAAAAAAAGTTTGTAAAAAAAAGTTTTCCTGTAAACTTTATGAACATGGATCTATTTGATATTGAAACTAAAGGGCTCAATCGACAAAAGGCCTGTAGCCTTTAAACAATTGGCCTCAATTGGCATTTTGAATCACTGTCTTGGATTGATATGCGGGACTTTGGCATTAGAGACAATGTAATTGTTGAATGTTCTTCTATTAGAAGGATCAAGTTTATGTGAGTTGGACCTTACAATAAACAATCTGAAGAAAGTATTCAGTAACATCAATGCCATACATGGATGAAACGTCATTTACGCTTTCTCCAGTTTCGATATAGTGTGGGTCGGATTAATTGGTAACGCCAAACACCAACACACGTTGTTGTTTCGGCAAACGGGTTGACCGGTTGGCTTATTCAAAACAACATGGCTTCATGGCGACCGTTTAGCCAGACCCTCATCACTGTAACAGATGGAAGAATTCAATGGTGATAAAGATTAAAAGAGCGTGTATATAATGTTTGAGGAAGTGTTCGTATTCCATAGAAGTTAAAATGTCCCACCATTTTCACCTGTACATATGTATTGTAAAAAGCTTTTAAATGGCATGAAGAAAGTGTCGCGTTGAATGTGAAAATACCAGTTATTATGGGGCATTACACATTTGATAGTCGAACGTTTTCACTATATCGTTATACATCGTTAAATTATAATGTATTCAAGATATGAATTTCTAAAATTTAACGTATTTGGTTTAATTCATTTTTGGCAACTGATTTTTCAAATGTGTGTATAATCGTGCATGAAGGATTGTTTGCAGAATTTTAAAATATTACCGATTCATTGATTCCAAATTGTTAAAAATTAAACATATTCTAATAAAATTATTTTTTTGGAAATTCTAAATAATTTTTTTTTAAATTAGAACGTTATATATAACGGAAAAAAAAACCGTAAACAGTTCATTATTTTGAATCCAGTTAAATATTATTCTTGCAAAAGTATGTAAAAAAACCACATTCATCAAAAGTGCAATGATAAGTCTATTCAATATCAATTGTAGAATACTTTAAATCAATCAACTTGGATTTAAGTGTTCAAAAAACTTTTTTAAAAAATGTCAACTTAATTGATTGAATTGAAGTATTTTATATTAAAATATTTAAATGTACACAAGATATATTAAAAAAAAATCAATCATTAAAATATAGTAGTAAGTAATTTAAGAAAGTATTGTTTTATAAGAACACATTTGTGAATTGTAATTCAAACAATAAAAACAAATTAACTATGTAATGGTTTTTAGATTATTTATTTGGAACATCAGAATTATAGAACATCAGAATTTAACGTCCAAGCTTTATTTATACAAATTATAGATAACATTAAAATAACTACATTAAATCTTAAAATTTAATTCAAGATTATATTTTATATATCTAATTTATATAAATTCTTTTATTCTCATTATTTTTTCCAGTAACTTTTTTTTTAATTAAAATATTTCAATACGATTTGAATTTAAATGGCAACAATACATACGATAAACTTATAAATTGAACACTTGCAATGATGGTTAGTTGATTGATAGGGTTGTTTGGTTCTAAATGAATTTTTTCCCCAAAAAAATGTTGTGTGATTCGACAAATCTTGTTCTTTTACACTGTGTATTTAAAATTTTAAAGAATGCTATTAAATCAATATTCATAAGAACTTGCGTGTTTCTTTATAATAATCTTTAAAGCAACGTTCTGAAATAACCATTCATGTCTTATGCGGGATTCGAACACAGGCCTTTTGTGTCAACAGTTTAACTACAGAGAAATAATTCAAGATTAAACACAAGAGGTACTTGAGATAAGTTAAAACATTGCTGAACCGTTAAAGAAATCTGTAAGCTTATTATATAGTGAAAATACATACGAAAGTTCTTTTTCAAATCAATAAAACAAAAATAGTCACCAAAGAAAATTTAAGTATTTTTTAGGTTAATTTACAAAGATGATCTAGTCGTCATGGGTATGTAACATATTTTCCTTAAATTACCACTATTTTTCAATAATTAATAAACTTCCCTTTTGTGTCTAGAAAATTCTTTTTACCTTCCCACATAACTTATCTCTCATATTCGAGTTTCTTTCTTGAATGCAATAGAGTTCCTTATACCATTTTTGCTGACTAATTCAATTCCAGTCTTAATTTAGTCATAACAAACTCTTTACGCGAATATTTTGGCGCAACTTTTAATCAGGGACAATTTAAGAGATTTTTAGTGGCACCACATGAAATTTCCCTAAACCGAACCATTTCGGACTAATTAGTTGACTTCCCTAACTCAATATATATGAAGATAATCCCCAAAAATCCCTGTATTTAAATTTGAAAAGTCTTTGCGAGAGGATACACTCTGTTATTTTTAAAAACCCATATCCTGTACCGAAATGTCTCTCGAATCTTGAGGACTAAATGCCCTATAATTTATCGGCGCTTATTGCTATACTTTTACGACTTACCCTTTAAAATGCATGACGACTGCCGTTGCCCCCTAACTTTAAATCTTTAATGGCTGCCGATTTGAAAGTTTGATAAAACTTTCTTTAGAAATAAATTTACTAGGAAATTTTGTTGCATTTTGTTATATTACATTTTTTAAATATTATTTCTTTCCAAAAGACAGACTTTTAATGCATAAAATATATTAGCAGTTCAACAATATTGCCACATAAAATAGTATAATGTTTCCCAGCAACATATATATATAACTTGCACGATAAATCCCTGTAAAAAGGTATAAATTTTTGTTTCTTTTACCGAGAATAAATTAGTATTTTTATTTCAAAAAAACTATGTAAGATAACGTTTTTAAATACATCATGAAAGTTGAATAATAATTCCACAGAGGACCACGGATTGCAAGTTGGGAATACCTGGTCTAGAAAGATAGGAATGCTTTTGGAGAGTCATTACTACGTTATTATACATACATTAAAAAATTTTTTTGTAATCCATGGGTTTTATTCAGAAGAATACCACTGTCCATCTCTTTACTAATAAAAATATATTGAACATTTTAACTTAAATATTCAGTTTTTACTGACACTTGTTATTATTATTAATGTTTCATTACAATACTAAAATACTACAATTATACTTGTTAATAGTTACTCAAAAATAAGTACAATTTACTCATTTTTGAATACATTCGATGCTTATCATAGTTCCGAATACATAAGTTTATCTTCGAAAAATACATGTACTCAAAAATGATTAGTAAAAATTAATAAAAAGAGCAGTAGTTTGCCTACATAGGCTGCCTTCATAAATCCCTTTCAATAAATATCGATAATTACAACCAAGACTTACCGGAAATCGAACCCAGATCATCGGGCACCGAAGTCCACGGCCTTATCCGTTATAAACAGAAGTTATGCTAAAAAAGCGTGGCAAAAGATTGGGAAGTAAGATAATTTGAGTCGTAATAACTCAGTTTCCATTTAAGTAATCGACATCAAATAATATGGAAAACCATCTTCTGAATACCTATTTTAAGTCTGTCAGGTCACACTGTTCATTATTGAGAAAGTACGGTTGCTTAAATTTGAGTACGTCATCGCTGATTTGTGCTCAAAGAAAAACGAGTATGTTCAGGTACTCATTTTTAAGTATTTTTATTTTTTAAGTGTGCTATTAAAAATACTACTATTTTAATTGGAAATAAAAAAAAGTGGGAAGGGGGGGGGGGGGGGGGTCGTAGTTTAGTGGCACTTTTACCAATCTACATTCCACAAAGAAAAAATTCCCAATTTTCTGCAAGACCAAAATTAAAATTCTGCTCTCGTTTCCAGAGCCCATTTAAGGGAGTGGTTACATGACGAACCGAAGAGTCTACCGCAAAAAAATAAAACACCCGGCCGTGATAAAGCGTTACAGTCACGCTACGGCATTCTTTTCACGTTACAGGCAACCGGGCCCCATTACTAAATTCACTCATGATTTATCTGTCGCACTGACCGCAGGAGAAGTCATCCAAGCCACCAAACATTCCTCGGGAGCAGTTTCTAGCCCGGAGCCACCGGTGGCGTTACGCATCAGACGTCTCGGCCAATGGGAGACGCGGTGGGCGGATCCCGAATGTAGGCACGCCTCCACTGTTTGAGTGTCGAATGAGAGGAAGATTCCGTAACGGGACAGTTGACAAGTTAGAAATTGGATAACTTCAGAAGTTCCACCCTCCCTCTTTTTTGGAATACAGGGGGAAAATTGGGGATGAAGGATTTTTCGTGCTTGCAACTGAAATTTCATCTTATGACCTGATTGACTTGTATACTTCAGAACTGAATAGTGTTATTGAAATAGTGTTATCACAAAAACGGCCTAATTTACCACTACGGGCCACGGGCCGCATGTGTGCTTTAGAGGCCCACCTTTTATTTATACAAAAGTTGCCTACAGTTTAACAATTTTTAATAACTTTTAGGCAACGTTATATAATTTCATTGTTACAAATAAATAATAAATCTATCTGGGACGTTTTAAATCATCCGAGACTATTTTTTACGAGAGGCCCTATCAACGACGTTGTACCTATCAGGCCCGTCGCACCAGGGGGGGAGTTGACCCCCCCCCCCCCTTTCAATAATCTGGAAATCCTGAAAGTTGGGAATTTCAACAAAATCCCGAGTTGGGAAAATGTAAGCCTGAAGAAAATTAATATTATTAACAAATGAAAACTAGGGAAAATTAGGAATTGTCCAACTTGCACGATTACATTTAAATTAGACCTCACATCGGACACTCCATTGGAATGTGGGTGCAACAAATCAATGATTGTGAAAGAACTGTTTAATATTACCTAAAATATATTATATATAAAAAATAGATGAAAAATGTCGATAAGTTGGAACTGTGAATTTTCAGCACTGTTAAGTTGGGAATTTCGAATCTTTAAGTTGGGAAATTTCTTGTTTCAACCCCTCCAAAATATTATTTATACAACTGCATTGGTGCCTATACTATTGAACTAGTTTCGTTTTGAGTTTAAAAGTTATAACACAGTAGACCCTTTTTATAACGACTCCTCGATATAACGACCCCTTTTGTAACGACCACTACTTAGAAGTCAAAATAGGTTGATTAGATTTTAATACAATTCGTTCATTTTCCTTATTACAACTTTTCGTTATACGACCTATTGCTCTCCAGATGTATGTACCTGTTATATTGAGCGTGTACTATATTATATTCGTCATTTTAATATTCGGATTGGTTAAGTACTTCATCAATGGTAATCAAACAGAATACATTTTATATAAATGCATTAAACATTATATTTTAGTATTACAAATTAATTTTGATAGCTTTTAAATTTTAAGAAATTCATTTATAATTGAAAAAAAAAATATTAAGAACGCATAAAACATAATACTTCAAACCAGTGCCGTCACACACAAAAAAAAAATTGAGGGGTTGAAACAAGAAATTTCCCAACTTAACGATCCGAAATTCTCAATTTAAATATTCGAAATTTCCAATTCAAAAGTGCTGAAAATTCCCAGTTCCAACTTATCGACATTTTTCTTCTTTATTTTTATATATATATTAAGTAATGTTAAACAATTATCTCTCACAAGCATTGATTTATTACACCCATTTTCTAATGCAGTGTCCGTTCTGAGGTTTAATTTAAATGTCATCTTACAAGTTGGACGATTTCTAATATTCCCTAGCTTTCATTTGCTAATAATACTAATTTTCTTCAGGCATAAATTTTCCAAAATTGGGGATATTTAGAAGTTGAAATTCTCAACTTTCAGGGTTTTCAGATTATTGGGGAGGTCGTGCTTACCGATGTAAGTCAACAACAGAGTGCAATGCAAACCAATTACATTGTCGTTAAAAAATGTGTTGATAGATATTAATGTGATGGCAAGGACATGTCTTGGGTATTAAAAAAAAAAAAAAAAAAAAAAAAAAATGTGATGGCAAAAGTTTTTAATATCATTGTGACTTCGACAACCACTATTCATTATGCCAAAATATTTAACATCTGGTAAATGACTATTATATTGTATGTAGTATTTCCTTGGCCGTCGTGAATGGTACGTTGGAAATTGATATTTAATTTTTTTTTTTTTAAATACAACTGATGAAATTTGAAAACGATAATGTTTTATTATTTGGTCAAATTATTAATACCTATATGCAGGGCCTGAATTACTACTGGGCCTCTGCCCCCCCCCCCCCGGCTTTAGGGGCCTGAAATTTCAGTTAATTGTACTTTTTAGATGAATAATAGACTTAATATGCCATGTTTTTAATTCGTAGAGATTATTGTTATGAGAGGGGCCCCTATCAATGACGTTGTGTCTGTGATACGGAACTTCCTAAATCAGGCCTGCCTATATGTGACACAGCTATAAAAATTATTTTTTTGTACTATTTTAAATGTACTAGTTATAGGAAATAAAAATTATTCTATCAAAAAAACAAACTGCGTAAATTTCAAGACCATATCACCATGCAGCGTAATTCATATATATATATATATATATATATATATATATTCAATACTTGAATAAAAATCTCAGGGCAAGGCATTATAAAAGTAATTTTTACAGCAAAAGAGTATATATGACAAGTATAAGAATGTGAATTAAAAAAAAAACATAATTTATTTCACATTTTTGTACATAATTGCAAAGTTCTTCATGAAGATATGATCCTGCAAAAAAACAAAACAAATTAAAATTAATATGTTATCAGATATAAAAAGATACTAATTTTTAAAAAAAATTTGTTTTAAGGATTTTATATTTTAGAACTATTGTGAACTTGTGTGGTATTTAAAATATTATATAAAATACATGGTTCACAATCTCAGATTGAGGATGAACATTTTGGATATTTGGTGTTTATAGATTAAAGAAGTTGTTTTGTGCGAAGCGGTTTCAAATAGACAGCATTGCCCAATGCAGTTGAGTTAAGTTAATTCAGTTTTAGTAAATTGAAGTTAGTTTTCTTTCAATACTTACACAATTAGTAAAATTCCATATACATGTAAAATATATTTTCTTTAATCTAATATTTTACAAATAAGTGTAACATAAAATTTCAATTGTTTTAACAATAATAACATATTTCGGATACATTTGAATATTAGAATAATAATAATAAAAATGAACATAACAGAGTAAAAAGTTTAATATTCCAAACGGAAATCTTGAGTTATGCTACAACTTGCGTTAAGGGGTAAGACATAGCGATACCGTTTGATAATAATGATGTTGTTACAACTCATTGTAGTGCAACAATGAATAGACACAACCTGCGTTCAAACTGGGTTCAAAACAAATGTAGGTTTTTCTAAAAAAATTATCATTAAAAAATAAAGTCAAAATTTTAATTATTTATTAATTAGTTATATTGTATTCCTATTACATACTGCATTTTTTTTTACCCTTCTTCTTATGGTCACAATGACCATGGGGTCAATTTTTTTTATATAATCAACGTCTCACTAGTGCTACACATTGGGCTATTGGTGGCAGGGTTCAGGATCTATTTCCAAAGGAAAAACCCGAGAACACTGCCTCAAAATTGGAATCACGGTCAGATGACGACTGACCTCGCATCCCACTTTCCAAACTTGAACACTCTGAACAATATGATTACATTTGAACTAAGGCAGATTTAACGAGGATCGAATTCTCCGACTATCAGACAAGCATTCTTCCTACCAAGCTATAGAATGCTTGGAGAAGAGAAATAACTAAAATGTGTCTCTCAATGCGTATCCAATATTTGGGAGGGGGGGGGGGGGGGGGCTTGACCGTTAAGTGGTACAAATCCAAAAATAACGGTAAGTGACATGGCATTCAATTCATTTTGGGGCAATTTATTAAACGAAGACCTGCCCCACTTGGGCCAATTGATAGACCTATAGTTACCTAGTCATGGAAAATGGCGTTAAGTTTATTTTCGGATTTTTGTGACAGATTCATTGGCGGCCAAGCCTCCCATTTATAATTAATAAGTCGTAACAAAGATTAACTAGTAAAAATGAGAAAAAAATAGTATTGATTGTTGATGTGATTGATTGTTAATGTTGTTGTATTGATGTTATAACCAACACTGATGGAATTTCTTTTAAGAGCACCGGTATCCTGTGACTTCCCACACTTTTGGGCACACATTATAGAGGTGGTTACCATGTTTACTACCAAGCATACAACGTGGTTTTAGTGAGTTTGTATGCTGATGAAATTGCCGAACTATTTTCTTACTTCGAGGAAAATTAGAAAACTTGGGTTTGTAAGGAGCATTATCATACATTTATTTTGCATGTATGGAAGTTTTTCACACAAGGTTGAAGCTTCTTCACAAACTTGAGCATGACTGAAACATATCATTTTAATGAAACAAGTTTACAGAGAGTTTTGTTTAAGTAGATCTAACGTTTTCTTATGGCACTCGCGTTTTTTGGATCAATTAAATATGTTCCATCAAAGATCAAAACAATGCTCACTATTTTCTTCGATAGCAAGGGTTATTATCCACAAATAATTTGTTCCGACTGGACAAACAATTAAATGGACAGTACTAATTAAATGTCTTGAAGCACTTGATGGCCATAATTCGTCCGGGATATCGGGATGAAAACAGTTGGTGCTATGATAATGCACTCAGTCAAAACTCACTAAAGGTGCGACGATTTTTAGAAAAAAAAAATAACTTCTCGTGTTATATCATCCACCGTATTCACCTGATTTAGCACCCTGCGGCTTCTCTTTATTCCCAAAACTTAAAATGAAGTTAAAAGGGTGTTATTTAGATGACTTTGTGATTATACAAACAGCTTCGACGCGAGCTCTGAAAGCAATCCCACGAAGTGAACTCGAGCAGGCATTCGAGCCGTTATTATATTTTACATATCTCTCATTTGATATTATCCATTTTAATGAATAAAACGTTAAAATTTTTCATTTAAATAGCCCACTCTGCTTGTGTGTCTTTACAACGAACACCACCCATTTACCGCAAAACAAACAGCACATCCCTAGAACAACCACATTTCCCAAACCCCGGTCGCGACGAGGCATAAACAGTCTCCACGCAGAGCAGATGGCAGATACCAACCTCAGCACACCTCCCGTTCATCACTTTAAAAAAAAAAAAACGACGCGATTCCCATTTCTGAAGAGAGAAGAACCACAAAACAAAAAGAGAGAGAGAACGTAAAGGTGGGCGTTTCTTCATTAACTGTTGCGGCATCCATTAGAAGAGAGGGCCCATAAATCAGTCAGCCCTCTGGCCCCGGCTTGACCGCTCGGTCACGCCTACAAGCCCGGGGCCACGGCCGCAAATGGGAAATTCGGAAGGCGCTTTTCAGATCGAGCCTTCCGAATTTGCAGCCCCCCCCTCCTTGCACAAAAGGGTTCGACAGAATGAGGAAAGAATATAAAGTGGATGACGCTTTTTGATGAAGTGTAACCGCTGATGGTCTTAAGGGATGTCACACGGCTGTCCATTGTGTTTGCTGTGGGTAAATGTATAGGGAAAAAAGGGATATCGGTTAAAATGTAGCCATCAAGGGACATTATGAAGTTAATGACATTGCATACAGACCGTTATTATGTCAAGTGAAAGGATTGTTACGGGATACCAAAGTAATCTGGAGTTATTCTAAACCTGGAATGTTTCTCATTTGTTGGCAGAGTTGTGTACAATTAAAAAGTGTACACTGTTAAAAATAGGTATTAAAAAATAAGTAAAATGTACTCCTTTTTGAATACATTCGATGCTTATCACGGCTCCGAATACATAAGTTTCAATTTTGAAAAAGGCATGTACTCAAATACGAGTGCAATGAGTAAAAATGAATAAAAAGAGCAGTGCTTTATAAATTACTTTTAATAAATATCAACACTTATGACAGACTTACCTAAATGAAATAAGTTAGTGAAGTTATGTTGCTTTTACATGGCACAAGTAAACTTGGTAATCTTATTTCCATTTTATTACGTGTCAAAGTTGCAAAGATATTTCCCATATACTCCAGGGAAATCTCAGTGTGTTGAATGATTCGCTATCGGTTTGGGGAAAAAACTGCGCACTAATAAAACTTCATGAGTTGCTCTTACACGTACAAGCAAATTTTTTGGAAAAAAGCTTATTTATTTTATGTTTTATTGCGTGTAAAAGTTGTAAAGATAATTCTTAAACATCCTGTACATAAAAAAATTGAGCTGCCACCCTCGTCGGGACTTAAACCCGCGATCTATCGTTACAAAGTCCAGCAGGCTATCGACTCAGCTGTAAAAGCAAGTTCTATATCTTAGAAATAAAATGTTAAAATATTTTTTTATTTAATATTTCTAAAATTGTAAACATAAATTAGAAAAAAAACCAAACGGAATTTTAGAAATTACGCGGACATCTTGAGGATGAAATAGTGCTTACATATAAATGTTCAGCCTTTTACGCGAAGAAGAAGTAGGTATTTCACAATCCACAGGCAGCCAGCTTTCTTTTATTATTATAGAAGCGTTTAAATTACTTAAAATACAAAAATGAAATACTCACTCGCGAAACTACACAAAATATATTAAAGTAGTAAAAATTAATTATATATTTCGGACAAGTATAAGAAAACTATTGATAGCTTTGTATGGGAACTTATTATTTCGAAGATAAGGACAGTAGAAGGCCTGGTAGATAAGGAACTGAACTCGGGATTGTAGAGTTCGATTCAGTGGCGGACTGACCGTACAGTGGACAATTCCCACATTTTCTAAAAATGAGTAAAAACTACTTTTTTTAAATGAGAAAACCATGCTGATTTCAAATATCCACACGATAATCACCAAAAAAAATTACTTTGTTAAATATAACGAAAGGAAAATAGCAAAATTTGACTCCTTCTCGAATCGCTCCGCTATTGGCTGCTCCGATTATGACGTACCAATATCCAAAACACAAGATCAGCGTATTTGGGATAAAGCGTTCTTCTCGTTACTTTCCGATGACCGTTCCTTGTATTTGGAGATTGATGATGGTTGAAAAAAATGCGAATTTTGACATCATAAAGTTAAGTAAAGTTAAGTAAAGCAAGTATAAGAAAACTATTGATAGCTTTGTATGGGAACTTATTATTTCGAAGATAAGGACAGTAGTAGGCCTGGTAGATAAGGAACTGAACTCGGGATTGTAGAGTTCGATTCAGTGGCGGACTGACCGTACGAGCTTTACCGCGTGGTTGGTTAATACTTTTAAAATATGGCCGGGTGATTTCTTGAAAAGTAAAAAAAATCATTTATTAAAAGCCAACACAGGTTTTTCAATATGTTTTAAATTTGAACACAGGCAGCCATGATATCTCTAAGAAGCAAAAATTATTGTCTTTTTTTAAACTACATTCCAGTTGTGGCCAATGAGATTGCGGTCGACCTGAAACTCAGTTTGAAAGGCGTCGAAACGTGATAATGTCAAGGAGAGGCCGCTGGGCCCGGCCCCCACTTTCCTCTTTTGACAAGTACTTCTCGGGTGAAAGAAGGTATAATTTTCTTTAAATAGGACCGTTGGTGGCTTCCGCTTGAAAATCATCCGAACGTATTGAAAATTGAAATATGATAATTAAAAATATTAATTATTACTAAAATATTAATCAATTTAAAAAACTTTTAATATTTTTTTATTCTTTTAACAAATTTTAAAAGATATTAAATAAATTTATATAAAGAGTAAGATATTGATATTATATATTTTTTTCTCCAAATTATGGGCTCATTACTTGAATAACAAACATCAGTTTCAAAATTATTTTGTTGGCCGAAATTTAAATTTTCCAGGGCCGTTTTTGAGTCCGTCTCAGGTTCGATTCCAGGTTCGGCCAACCAATCAAAGACTCATCGTGCACAGAGCGGGTGTGTGTTAAATCTGTCGTGGATCAAATACATTCACGTTGGTCACGGTGTAGAAGTTTGGTGAGTAGCGTGCAGTTTATGTCCTCGACATCTGATCGCGATCCAAAACATGTTAGACAGCGTACCCGGGTCTTTCTTTATGTATAGATCCTGAACAGACAGTTGTCAATGCATAGACCGTTTGTGTGTAAATATAGTGTAATTTAGTAGACATTATTTCCAATGATTAAAAAGGTTTACATTGTAGGCAATGCAGTCAAAACTCTTTTAGCTTAAATGTGTACGCACCTGTACAGTGAGAGACTCAATCCTCGTTAGGACCGAACTTATCTGCCGCCAGAGCCACATCGTCCTCCAGCTTCCTCTTGTTCCCCTTCTTCTTGGGCTCAGCTGAAAGGGAGACAAACTGATAAGCACAAATAGCTATCAAATGACGAAGAACGACCCGTTCTTTTGTTACCTGTTCTTCGAAATGAACGAGAACAACAATTTCTTGAGATCCAGGAGTACCAAAGGTTTTTGGTGCTCTTGGATGATAAGTACAAGTTCGTGAGATCCAGGAGTACCAGAAGGTTTTTGGATGATAAGTACAAGTTCGTGAGATCCAGGAGTACCAGAAGGTTTTTGGTGCTCTTGGATGATAAGAACAACAAGTTTTTGAGATCCAGGAGTACCAAAGGTTTTTGGTGCTCTTGGATGATAAGTACAAGTTCGTGAGATCCAGGAGTACCAGAAGGTTTTTGGTGCTCTTGGATGATAAGAACAATAAGTTTTTGAGATCCAGGAGTACCAAAGGTTTTTGGTGCTCTTGGATGATAAGTACAAGTTCGTGAGATCCAGGAGTACCAGAAGGTTTTTGGTGCTCTTGGATGATAAGAACAACAAGTTTTTGAGATCCAGGAGTACCAAAGGTTTTTGGTGTTCTTTGATGATAAGAACTGGAACGGTGGTAAATACTTTTCTAACAGAACGTTTATTAAATTGAAAAGGGAACTTTAAATTGAAGCTTTGAACTAAAATACATGTTATGGAATTTTTTTTAATGGTTGTAAGTGTTGTTAGTATAAGAATCCTCATTTCCATCCTACATTAGAATATAATGATGGATGAAAATGTCATCTACAATGTAAAAAAAAGGTACTTAAAAATGAGTACATGAACACTTATTTTTCTTTGAGTACAATTGTATCGTAAATGAGCGATGACATACTCAAATTTAAGAAATCGTACTTTCTCAAAAATAAGCAGTGTGATTTAATAATGCTAATCTCAGCTACTGCTCAAGCCATCTTAATAAAGCGACCGGACAAACTTAAAATAGTTGTTCAGAAGATCAGGTTTTCCACATCATTTGATGTCGATTGCTTAAATAGAAACTGAGTTATTACAACTTAATTATTTTACTTACCATTCCTTTGGCACACCTTTTTAACATTTCTTCTGTTTATAACTTATTTACGTCGTCCTGGTAGCACAACGGATATGGCACTAAACCGCGGTGCATGAGGATATGGGTTCGATTCCCGGTAAGTCTTGGTTGTAATTGTCAATATTTATTGAAAGTGATTTATGTAGGCAAGCAACTGCTCTTTTTACTCATTGCACTCATTTTTGGTTAATTTTTTTTTTTTCAAAAATGAAACTTATGTATTCGGAGCTATTATAAGCACAAAATGTACTCAAAAATGAGTACATATTACTTGTTTTTGAGTACCTATTTTTAACAGTGTACCATTGTCCAAAAAGTTTTTTTTTTCATAACTAGATTTTTGTCCCAAAGGACATATTTTCTAATTTAAGTAATCAATTGAGATGTATAATTTCAAGATTTAAAGATTATTTATTAAGACATTTTTCGATTAATATGAGATAGGTAAATACAATTTATATTAACAATCAATATGTTATTTTTACGTAATGATACTTCCGAAAAAAAGAAAAAAAAAGCTTAGATGACTGTAAGTGAATTACAACAAGTGCAATCAATTCGGTTTCCTAGGAAACATGAAATAATTTATTCGACTTTTGTTCATTCTCATTTATCTAACAAGTCAAGAAAGTTCGAAAATTTTCTGCACAATAGTGACTAATTAAAACAACCTAAAAATCCCTATTGATAACAATTAATTCTAATAAACAAGCAGTATTTGCAATATTCGGACCCCATAGTTAAGAACACAATTTTTTCTTATTTTGTGTACCAATTGATTGGCAACTGAACACTTACAGAAATAGTACTATAATTTTTTATAATTCTGCAATCGTAAGGCTACTTTCATTATATTTTATCAACGTTTCGTCATTAATCACGTGACTTTTGACGAAACAAGAATCCTCAAATTCGAACAAAAGTCATTTACTCAGATTCCTTTTCGACCCTTTTCTGGGTAATCAGCTCATGTTTCGTTCTTATATTTATATTGTAAAAATTCAGTAGTCTTCTTGGCCGAGTAGATAGAGCATTGGTTTCTGGAACGAAAGGCTCGCGGTTTGAGTCTGCTGATCGATATTAAATTTTTACATTATTTAAAATCGTCCTCATTTCTGAATAAATACATTTCGTTAAAAAAACGACAATGAATTTCCCCAGTTTCACGAAATATTTCATTGGAGGATATAGCAGGCGTCTATTTCGTCAAATATGATAATACATTTTCAACAGTGAGTATTTGTAGTATTCGGACCCGATGTTCAGCTGAGAAAGTCCCCCCCCCCCCCCCCCCCCCATGTGTACCAATTGATTGGCAACTTATTGAATATAGATAAGTCGTTCCGTGTGAGGGTATTTGAATTTTTAAATTTATTTAATATTTTTTTGTTGAGACATATTACTTAAACTTTATTAATTACACTAGTACGTACTTAATAAATTCCAAAATTCAGACCCGCTCATGGGCCACGGGTTCACAATTAAAAATACACTAGTACTTAATAAATTCCGATTTTAAATAATATACAATAGTTCAATATTGACGAGCCGAGTCGGACATTTAATGCCAAGAAAATTCAATTCAAATTTGACAATATAAGTAAAAAACCAAACATGAGCTGATGATCCAGAAAAGGAATTGGAGTTAAATGACTTTCGTTCAAAATTTGAGGATACTTGTATCGTCAAAAGTCACGTGACACAACGACGTAACGATTGTCAAATACAACGAAAGTATCCTTGACAATCGCATAATTCTAAAAAAATGATGGTGTTATTTTTGAGAATAGGAAAAAGTGTTTGAATTTTAAAATTTATTAATTTTTTTTTTTGTAGTTGACGCTTTTTACCTTTAAAAAAAATGCAAGGACATAGCTCATTCATAAATATCTTTAATAATTACACTTGTACGTAATAGATTCCAAAATTCAAGCACCCTCTTACAGACTACGGGTTGGGAACCCTTAATCTAAACAGTAGCCCAGCAAAAAAAGTCAGCATAAAAGCTTCATCAAAATTTTGAAATTGAAGGTTTTATGCAGGAAAACTGCAGTTTTTTTGAAGATGTATAAAATTAAAGGTTTTTGTTTCAATGTCCTTCATAAAAACTGCAAAAAACCTTCAATTTTTAATCATGAAGGGAAAAGGCAATATTTTAAAGGTTTTATGCAGGAAAATTAAAAACTTCCACAAAACTGCATTTTTTGTTTCAATATCCTTTATAAAAACCTTCAATTTGACAATTTTGACGAAGGTTTCATGCCGACTTTTTTTGCTGTGAGGTCCCGAACTTATTGCCTTTATTGTGAACACAATATGCTCTTCAAGCGAACAAAACCCAATCAACCATACTACAAATAATTCAATTCCAGTGCGACTAAAAGGCTCTCCCTACCCTCTAAGTACTCTTGAAAGACTGTAAAGGACCCTTGGGAGGACGGGGGTATCACTGCAACTGGGGTGGGCTCGACTTGACGAAGTCATTAACGTAATGCGTGCCACTTACTGCTAGCCCGACAACCCCTTTTTCTCCATCCCTTTCACACCTCTTTGCCATCAGAGACGCGTGTGAAACCTCCCACTCGGGACTACCGTTCGGGAAAAAAGGTGTTGAGTCGCTCAACCGCTAAATTTCCATTTAACACCCTGACAACGGTTGTGAAGGGGAAACAATGCACCCAGAAACAGGATACGAGTCCCAGAACAATGGGTGCCACCCGCGTGCATTGCTGTGTGGGACTTACAAGGGAATGTGTTTGGGGTTTTTGTTGTTTTTTGGTGAAACAAAGGGGATGGATTGTTTTTGTGAAGCAACGGGGTGTATATTTTTTTATTGTGGATTTTTTAAAGAGTTGATCTGTCCCGCGAGGGATGGCCGATCCAGAAATGCAGCAGCCAAAAATGAGATATAAAAAAAAGTGTTTATGTTGGCAGTGCTCTAAATTTGAATCATTTATTGGTCGCTACGTAAATACTAGTTTGCAATAAGTTAAATATACTACAGAACAATCAGTGGACCTGTTTAGAAAAAAATTGGGTTCATTAATTTTTTTTTATCTTATCATAATAAAAATAATTATGTTTAAAACAGAACCTTCACAAAAATTTTATCTTAAAAACGGACCTTCACAAATTTTTTTATCTTAAAACGGATCTTAACAAGAAAATTTGTCTTAAAAACGGACCTTCACAAAAAATTTTATCTTAAAAACGGACCTTCACAAAAAAAATTTATCTTAAAAATGGACTATTCACAAAATCTTTGACTTTAAAAACGAACTCTTCGCAATTTTTTTTTTATCTTAAATCTTTATATAAATGATCATTAATGAACTTTTAGTACTTTTTTTTTAAATATATATATTATGCATGTAGTTCATTAAAACAAAGCTTTCATCTTAAAATTTGAATAAAGGAATCTTAATTTAATATTAATTTTCCAACATTATGTTTCCCGCAACTTTACAAAACAGGACTCTGAAAGTTTGAAGGTACCTGAATTTAACTCTCATTTTTATTTCACAAAACCATGAATATATTTTTTACAATATAGCAGAAACAGGACCCTGTCTGAAAAGTCTGGATAGACCCCTGACAATACTTACTAACAAACAAATAAGAATTTAAAAAATATATTAATTATAATGAATGCAAAACATGCAGATACAATGCGATGTAGTTGAAAAGTGGATAAATTTACCGAATTTGATATCTTAACTCGAAAATCCTATGTAAATAACATGCAATGTAGTTACAAATTGTTGGGTGATGGTTACTGTTTGGTTGCCTAATTACACATAATAAACCATTCTTTTTATTATGCTTTAACTACTTTATTTTTTGCTATCAAAGTTAAGCGATTGGTTGTTTTATTACGCCAATACAGCTAAATGTGATACAGCCAAACAATGGCCATAACAAAATAATTTGTGACCACAATGTATGCTAATAAATTTTTAATAATAATTATATAATTTTTATAGTTTACACTAATCCTAAACTAATCAAACATGGCTATTCTGAATTTGAAATGCGGGATATATGCTTTGCCAACCCATATAGGGAAATTATTGTCATTTGTGTATACTGTGTTCAATTAAAATAATTCTTTTTGGGGAAAAAAAAAGTAGAAGTTGAGGTGTGAGCTTCTACCACTTGAACATGTTCAACCCCTTTTGGCCTATACCATTGAGCTACAATAACATAACTATAAGCACTGGAGCGAGGACTAAGCGTTGCAGACCACTTTACTCCTTTTTGAGCGAAGGTAGGAAAAATAGTCCTTTCGCATAGGTTTGCGTAGATCTAAAAACCCATTTCTGGCTTTTAAAAGTACATTTAATGTTTTTCCATACTTACTTACAAGAAAGAGAAGACAAATGGCCTAGAAAAAAAAATTCTAAAAATTTCTGCGACGTCACATGAGACTCCCGCATAGCCAAGAACGGAATGTTTTCTCAACCTTTCTTCCGAATGGTAGGCATCAACGCGGCACAGTAATGTACATTGTCGTTCAATGCGAGTCCTCACTCCAGTACTTATAGTTACTATATTTTATTCTAGCTCAGTGGCCTATACAAAACGAGCGTTCAATCCACCTTATGTTTTGCCTTCTGAATTTAACATCGCGCTTGGGACTTACAATCAGAACCCCCCCTCGTCATAACATACATATGTGTTCCATGTCGTTTCTGAAAGGGAGGGGAGGGGTTAACGAGACACTGACAGATGGGGACAATGTTCGACGACAGATTGCACGCTCCCTGGCTGTTGGAAGATCGCGTAATGAGACGGTTGTTTGGGAGGGAATGAAAGGGGGATCTTGCCCCCCCCCCCTACCCCTGCGTGGGAGGATGAGTCGTGTAAATAGCTTAGGAAAGGATTTGATTCCTCAAAACCGGGAAAAGAGGTCCGGGGATGGAAATTGCTTTCGAATTGAAATTTTTATTGAGTTAGGTTGGATGCGGAGGGGGAGTTGGGTTGAGAGAGAAAGAGAATAGTTTGAATATTTTGCATGATAAAGTGGATGTTGGAGGGGGTAAATAGTTGTCGAGGTAAGTTTCAACTTGTTGCAGGATAATGAGGTTCTAGTTAGTTTGGGTGTTTATAAAAAAAATGATTGGATGTCTTGAGTAACGTAAGAGAGATAACAATTTTATGGAGGATACGTGTTAAGGGAAATGTTTTTAATTTCGTTGTTCACGAGACGTTGAAACGTAACTGACAAAAATTATTATTATTATTTTTGCCAAATAATATTCGTTTTTGTGTAAATATTGTGATGCAGCTTTGTAATTTTAATCTCAACATTGTGATATATATATATATATATATATATATATATATATATATATATATATATATATATATATCATTTTATAATTGGGGAACTAATACTATATATATAAAATAGAAAGTCATAATTTAAAATTCTTCTTCTTCTGAAAAGTTGTGAAAATGCAGATACGTATTGTGAGTAATGATATATCAATATTCGTGTTTTATAAAGTTTGTTCCGCGCAAATGTTAGTTTCTACACACGTATCTTGATTCACACCTGTAAACATCATTGATTCGCAAATCTAATAATTTTATTACAACATTTCGCACCACAAATAATATTAATGGACGGATTTATTCAAATTAGGCTATCCTTTCTACAGTTGAACAAAGAACAAAAACTTTATGTAATGCGCTATTTCACCACTATTGTTTTAACTTTCGGAATTTTTTTTTTAAATATGATTAATGTCTTAATCTCATTAATTATAAATGTAAACTATTTCAAACAATTAACTCTCTCGAAATTTTAATTAGCCCTTTTTCCAGATTGAAATTGTCCATTTTCTATATAAGTATCCGACACAGAGAATACATATACTCTTAATTCTATTAAATATGAATACACCAGATGCAATTTTTTTTTTGAGGAAATGGCCAAAATCTGTCAAATATAATAGTAATTGGTTTTTTATCGAGTTGTAATAACTCGGTTTCCATTTAAGCAATCGACATCATTGATGTGGTAAACCATTTTCTGAACAACTATTTTAAGTTTGCCAGATCGCTTTGTGAAGATGGCTTGAACAGAAGCTGATATTTGTAATATTCAATCATACTGCTCATTTTTGCGAAAGTGCGATTACTTAAATTGCAGTACATCATCGCTCATTTACGGTGCAATTGTACTCAAAGAAACACGAATACGTCCATGTACTCATTTTTAACAGTGTATCTGACGCTGACAATACATACCCTTATAAACTATCTCCTTCACGTCCATTACATGTAAATAGACCACATGCAAAACTATTTTGAGGAAAGGACCAAAATATATCGAGTATTATAGTAACTGGTTTTTCTGTTTTGCTGAAGTTTTTTCCTTGTGGTTCTTATTAACAAATAATGCTTTTGTTCTTACATTATGTGGTAAAAATTGAAGTTAACTCATATCAAAATCCCATCTTTCGAATATAACCCGGTTTGCATATGTGCTGCTCGTACAGAACAATACCTGCCACTCATATTGGTATATACCGAAGTCACCTCGCGAACACCTATAACGGAACTGTAGCTTATCGCGGCTAACAACTTCCCAAAGAAACATCAATCTTTAGCGTGACGCCAGCCCGTCACGTCGAAACAGACCTTCTTTCACTTTTTATGTAACCCATCTAATACATATTTCACTCTCTCGCATACAAACCGAGTGGAGTGTGGTGTAAATTTTGCACGGTGGACTCGCACCGCGGACCTCGCACGCTCTGTCTCCTGGAATGTATGTGCTGCCGACTCGCAGCCTGCTTTTCCAGGGCGTTTACACCACAGCGGCACAGGCGGCTTTTGATAGATGTTACGACAGAACTGAAGATAAATGGTTGGGGGAGTTCGTACGGTGAGATTTATGTAGGGGCATTTGCTTTATTTGGTAGCTTGGGTCATTTATACACAATTTTATATTTGTGTTAAAAGAGGAAATGTGTATCATTGGGCTGTTATAGAGATGTTATCTTAAATTTATTTATTTTGAGTACCAATTAGTCTGTTAATGTGTTGTAATTTTTAACCACAAGCACATTAAGTTGTAATAACTCAGTTTCCATTTTAGCAATCGATATTAAATGATGTAGAAAAGCATCTTCTGAACAACTATTTTAAGTTTGTCAGGTCGCTTTGTAAAGACGGTACTACACTGTAAAAAAAAATTAAAAATTAAAATGAGTTTCTGAACATACTCATTTTTTAAGTACAATTGCATCGTAAATGAGCGATGACGTACTCAAATTTAAGAAATCATACTTTCTGAAAAATGAGCAGCGTGATTTAATATTGTTAATCTCAATTTTTGTTCAAGCCATCTTAACAAAGCGATCTGACAAAATTTCAAATAGTTGTGCAAAAGATGGTCTTCCACATTATTTGATGTCCATTGCTTAAGGGGGTCCGATACCCAAAATTCGCAAAAAAAGTCATTTTTTTTTTATATTTAAAAAATAGTATTCAAACTTATCTTAATAACTCACAAAAAACTGCTTCAAAAAATTCCTATTACTTTTTTAGTTATGAATGTTTTAATGATGTGTTCCTATAACATAGTTGTATCATATGTAAACTTTAAAAGCAAATATCTCTGTTCGTGGTTTTGAAATTTAATGAACACTAAAAATGCTAAGGCTTTTTTACTATTATACTTAAAATCATAATTTTTGTGTGTATAGCAAGATAAATATATTTTAAATAGATGTATGCATTCAGATTTCCTATTTTTACCATAATTTGTTTTTTAAAACCACTTAAAATGGAATTTTATTTTTTTTCGTCAATTTTTTTTCCAAAATTTCTAATATATTTTATTTTTTTAAAGTGATGTATCTGAATCAAAATTTGAATGCATACATCTATTTACATATTATTCAAGATCTTAAATAAAAAAAATTGCTTCAAAATATTGAAAAACAAAAAAGGAGTAGGAATTTTAAAATTGTTAAAAAATTTACTAAAATTTTAATTTAAAAATAAATGTGCAATTAAAAAAAAAAATTGAGCGTCTTAAAATGGTTTTTTATGCATATTCAGAAAGAGAAAAAAAATTGGATTGTACAAGTATAAAAATAAAGAAAAAAATGTCGAAGGTATCGGACCCCCTTAAATGGAAACTGAGTTATTACAATTCATTTATCTTACTTCCTATTCTTTTTGGCACACCTTTTTTTTTTAACAATTCTTCTGTTTACCACTTCTTCACGTCGCCCTGATAGCACAACGGATAATGCACTGGACTGCGGTGTCTGAAGATCCGGGTTCTATTCCCGGTAAATCTGGGTGGTAATTGTCGATATTTATTGAAAGCAACCTATGTAGGCTAACAACTGCTCTTTTTAATCATTGTACCCATTTTTGAGTACGATAATGAATGTACTCAAAAATGAGTACATTTTACTTGTTTTTTAGTACCTATTTTTAGTATTAATTAAAATAAGCTAACTATATGTTCAAAATAATAATTTACACTATATTTGTAAGGGAATTCATAAAGAATAGCATATCGCAATGGCGGTAGAGAAATAAACAAATTAAAACAATTGGTCTTTTTTATAAAACAAAATATATTACACCATACCTTAAAATTTCGTGTAGATACTTTTAATAGTTTTTAACTAAATGGTACTAAAAATTCAAAAATCGTCTTTTGAGGTAAAACCATATTTACACATTTCTCTTTCATGTAGACCTGGTGCCGAGATTAAAACAAAGGACAAGTATTTTTAAAAAAATACTTATATTAAACCATTTTTTTGTGTACTATATTTCACGAACGCAAATGGTGGTAAAATACTGGTTTTGGTTTAGCATGAATTATTGGGCACCATGCACGACCTGTGTTTTTTATTATTAAAAATTATATATTAATAAATACAGACAACTCTCGTTATCTCGAACTCAAAGGGAAGTGTATAAAAATTCGAGATATCAAAAATTCGAGTTATCGAAAATCCTATAAAAAAGCTGTATTGGTAAAAAATAAATACTAGTATACTTACACGACTTTATTTAACATATCTACCCAAAACAGTTTGGTGAGTATTTCTATTTTTTTCGAAATCAATTATATTTTCAAAATGCTCGATTGCTTGAAATGTCTCTGATGTTTTCATTTCCGGCCTCGATTCAATGAATGCACCCATAGATTTTATCAAAGATAGAGCCTCTTACAAAGTTATCTTTGGAGGAGGTTAGCATTCTTAATTATCATTCTTCTTCTGAGAGCGATCTCTCATCAAATGCTGTTATAGAGAGTGCATTGCCTAAACAAAAATGAGAAGGGGTCGAGTATCGTCTTCATATTTTAAGTGAGTTGCTTTCTTGACGGTCGGTAATGTTCCAATAAAGTGACTAACACTTTACCGAAAACGCCAGCTGGCTTGAGGGACGATAAATCATTAATCTTCCTTGTTGGACTGACTCTGTGTTAAAGAGGAGGGGATACAGCTCAGGGAATCCAGTCTGGCGACATTCAAACAAATGGGTGAGGCACAGGTAGGAATCCATTGTAAGTATACCCTTTCAATAACGCACAAAAAAGAGAACTGATAAAGAAGAACGTGGCAATTACATATATGCTAAAGGTTCTTCAAAATCCGTAGTTTTGAGAGGAAAACAAAATTTTGAGTTGTGAGGAAACTTCGAGTTATCGAAAATAACGACGAAAAACTTCGAATTAAAGAGATAAAATTACATTAAATAAGTAATGAAGGTGCAGGGAAATATATTTTTTTCGAGATATCGAAAAATTCGAGTTATCGAAGTTCGAGAGTCTACTGTATAATCATAATAAATAATAAACATAAAACCCTTTTTTTATTTACAAATTACAGAGGCATCTACTACACGTGCTTTTGTTTAGCATTTTAATCTCGACACCTGGTTGCGCATAGTATCCATTAAAATAAAAATTTAAATCTTAATTAGAAATATCAAGGTCAATTTCTTACGATAAAAACAAAACATTCCCGCACAATTATTTGGAGCCAATTTAAGTGTCTGTAAAAGTGTTTATACTGCAAGTATTGGCATATAGCTGGGAAGCCCTAATGGTAAATGGGAAGTAATGGATTTCAGAATATTTACAATGTTCGTACGCATGTTCCGAATTTAAAAAGAATATATATATATATATTTCCGAATTCCAAGGGGTTTCAAAGGACTTTTTAGAGACCTTATTTTTTAAATCAAACAACTTGTATACATTTGTAACGAAAAAATAGCTCAAAAGTCGCAGTAAAAAAATATTAAAAAATTAAAATAAATAATAGATACAAGTAACTAAAAGTTATAGGGTATAAATAAACTGTGGTTTTTTTACAGAATTATTTTGAATTCACATTAAGATAAGAAAAAAAAAATCAATAAAGGGGTTTATTAAAAAGAGATTTAAATGAACGTCGTTTCAATGACTTTTTAAATCTTCTGTACGTTGAAAATTAAGGACCTTTCTTAAGGACCTTTCTAAGGACCTTTAAAAAATTAAGGAGTTCTCTAAGTACTTTTATTGACACGAAATTCCAAAATTTCGAGTCTATAATGACTTTCAAGGACCATACAAACCCTTTACCATCACTGTGGATATCAACTTTATAACAATTTAATAATAAACATAAATAAAAAAAAGCAATCAAAATTTATTTTCTCAATCCCAAAAATGTCTGAGCAGCCCCAATTGCTCAGTGGATAAAGGCGTTCAGCTACTAATTAGAGGATTGGTGGTTCGAACCCATGCGATGGACTTGACAAATAAAAGTAAAGTAGTGATCTTGCGGTCAGAGGGTTTCCAGCTTCGCTACAAAAATACTAGAAATTCGTCCAGAACATCCACAAAAATTATCGGCGAGTATACGGGACTGGTGCACGATAAATCTGATCGGGGTCCAAAGTCCCGACGTCTATTGAAGGCATTGGGTGCCAGTTCAAATGTTGTCCTCGTCATCTGACCATGGTTAAAAAATACGAGGCATCGTTCTCCCGGGTCTTTCTTTCGAGATAGGCCCGAACCGTCACCCATAGCCCACTGTGCAGCTCTAGAGCGCCGTCAATTAACAAAACCAAATCAATATTAATATGTAACAAAAATTTCATTCCGCGCATAATTCCGGAATGTTTTCAAAATCTTCAGGCATACCTCAAAAAGTCAGGGAATTTTATCTTAATCTTGAGCGGCAGCCTTCATTCAATTATCCATTTATTCTATCCAATGTGCTGTAGTCTGAAATTAAGGTAGTTTTCATAACCCGTTTGAATAAGAACTACTGAAATTACTTTTGTATTTAAAATGAGTGGCCATTTGTCCAAAATACCATTCTAAAATTACAACCCATTGAGGTCACTCACTGCAAAAGCACAAAACACGTTCTCTTCACTTTAATCGCTGCGTTCACCTGGACCACTGCAGCCCATTGGGTTGCATAAGTGTTAGGCGTGTGCTCCCCACCCGGGTTACGCCCCAAGTGGAACAGCGACGCCCTTCCGAATATCAATTCTGATGGACATCGCCGCTTTCTCTCTGGGCCCAGCAACGACGGCCCGGCCTACCTAGACTCCACGTGCCCCCACGACGGGAATACTAAACAGCCTCTTTCTTGTGACTCTTAAGGGGTTCTTTATCTTTCGCCTTTCTTATAAATGGGTTTTGTCTTTCGGATCTGATGATGAGCGATTAAAAGCGAGGGGGATTTAGACCTCACTGTGTAATGGGGGGGGGGGGGGTAAAAAGGTAAGGTTTTAGAAGGGAGGGGGGGGGGGGGTCGCACTAGAGCTGTACGGTGGGCTATATGGGCGACGGTTCGGGGCCTATCTCGAAGGAAAGCCTCCTGACCGATGCCTCGTATTTTTGAACCATGGTCAGATGACGAGGAAAACACCTGAGCTCCCGAGACAAAAATATTAATATGCCGCGTGTATGCCAGACTGATTTTTAGTATGCGAGAAATATGCCATCGAACTGATGACCGCGGAGGCGTATGCCGTGAGTGTGCCAACGGCATATGCTTCCGATTTCGGTCAAATTTATTGCAACATTAATGTTTACAACTATTTAATTGTGTAAGTTGGTTTTTAAGTATCTCTAGTTACATTATACTTCTCTGAAAGCATTGCATTATAGTAATAGATTGAGGATGATAAAAATCATAAAAATATTAATATGCCGCGTATATGCACTACGTATGCCAAGACATACCCAAGGTATGCCTACGTACCCAAAGGAAAGACCGATGGTTAGTATGCGAGAAATATGCCGCCTGGCACCCGACGCAACCTCAATAGACGTCAGGACATTGGACCCCGATCAGATTTATCGTGCACCAGTCCCGTATACACGCCAGCATAATTGTTGGATGTTCTGGACGACTTTCTAGTATTTTTGTAGCGAAGCTGGCAACCTTCCGATCGCAAGATCACTACTTCTTTACTTTAATTTGTCAAGTCCATCGCACGGGTTCGAACCACCAATCCTCTGATTAGTAGCTGAACGCCTTTAACCACTGAGCAACTGGGGCTCAGACATTTTGGAATTGGGAAAATAAGTTTTGATTGTTTTTTTTTTTATTTATGTTTAGTATTAAATTTTTTAAAAATTGATATCCACAGTGATGGTCACAGTGGTGGTAAAGGGTTTGTATGGTCCTTGAAAGTCATTATAGACTCGTAATTTTGGAATTTCGTGTCAATAAAAGTACTTAGAGAACTCCTTAATTTTTTAAGGCAACATATATGATTATTAGCATTATTTTAAATATTAGAGCCCAAAAATAAACACTGGGAACTGGAGGGTTAATAAAATTATTTCGAGGGTGTGCTGCTGTGCCTATAGCACCTGAATATTTTAAGTGCACTGTGAGTATTAAAAACTACGTAATTTAAATATTATATATAATTAAAATCAGAATCGTCAGTCCTCATGAAATTCAGGATCTTTTTCTTCGAGGATAGCATTTCCAAAAAGCGGTTGAACAGCGACGAGAAATAACAAATACAAATATTGACGACCAACAACAGGCTCAAGGGCCAAAAGGTTGATCCAGCTGATATCTCCTAACTATCCCCCAATATGAATATCTAACTCCCTCTTAAAATCTTTTACTCCTGTACAATTAACAACACTCACTGTCAAGTTGTTCCATTTGTCTATTACCCTAGTATAGAAATAGTGTTTTCTCCCTTCCCGATGGAAATGGGATTTGCTTAATTTAAACCCATGACCACTCGTTCTATCACTCATATTAAAACCTAAACCGCTTCGTTAATAATTTTGAACAGTTGAATCAAATCTCCCCTAACCCTTCTCTCTTCCAGAGTATACATATTCACATTTTTTACTCTATCATCATAATTCATGTCTGAAAACCCTTGGGCCATTTTAGTAGACCTCTGCTGAATGTTCTCTAACAATTCCATGTCTTGTTTAAGATATGGTGACCAAACCTGTACAGCATACTCAAGATGGTAACGTCGCAATAGAGCTGGACAGTGGGCTATTATTGCGACATAGCAATCGCTTTTGCACGTATTCTACTTTAAAATAAACGGGAATAGAAATATGAAAATTAAGTTTGTTTTAGTGAACGAAGAGTGATAAAAAAAAAAGACTTCTACAAAAAAGAAACCGTTGCGAGGCATGACCTAAACACATATGTTAGGCAAACATCTTTGTATACACGAAACTTACGTGACACATAAAAAAAAAACTTGATAACATGACAGCACGCTCATGTGTCGCAGGGAAACCAAGAAAAGAAGCAGTCACCGGTGCTAGATGGATGTGACCCAATTTGTCACATGCTGAGGAAGCAGTCGAAATATTTGTCCCTGGTTCATTTGTCAGTGAGAGAGAGAAAGACACCCTTTGCCTAACGAGGGTTGTGACTAACGACGGCAAATACTTTCGGTCACGGGATTACACACTGTGGGACGCAGGCGACCCCCGAGAGATTGAGTAATTAGCGTCAGTGTTAAGGGGCCCGCAAAGGGAGGGGGGGGATTCTTGTGGTGTTAGGCACTTTCGAGAAATTGACGATGTTGTTTAAGAATGAAAGTTATATAACATTGCTTAGGAGTGTGATTGGAATAAAGTAAATATACTAAGTTAATTTTTGATTTTTTTTATCTCAATTGCTAATAGTACAAATTCTAGAAAAAGCTTAGGCAAATACTGCGACGTATATAAGCGCTGCAGCAAATCTTTCAAATTTTAATATAATTTCTTCAATTTAATATTTAGTGAGCAATATGCCACTATTTATTATTTCCCTCCTCCATATTTTTATTTTTTTAAAGTTAATAACTCCAGAAATAATTTATCCAAAATTCGGTATTTATTGGTTTTTCGGAGGGTTTTTATAAAGCGTTACATTTACAACAAATTTGGAAAAAAATAACTGGCACAGGAAAAAGTTTTTCCTTCTTTTGATTCTATAGGACTCGTTTTAAAATGACATCTATTTAAAATTTTAGATAACTTCGAAGGCAATTTTGTAAAACGTCGTTAACGAAGAAATCGAACGTAAGCAAATAGTGCAAGACCCCGCTCCCTCTTTTTTTCTCTTCCGAATTTGACGTTAACCGAAGTGACCAATGTACAAAAATATAATTTCAAATTATGTTCATCAAATATTTCAAATAAAACTATGCAGTATGTTTGAAATAATTGATGAACATTCCACGCTATTTGTCCCTTCCACAACTATTTGTTATTATTCTAAACTAGGATGCCAGTGCGATAGTTATCTCATGATCCACTACGTTCAAATAGTTCTACATAGGTGGCAGCACTATCAACGGCTCGATTAAGAACCGCTTGGAAACTATTTTTAAATGCATTAAAAAAAACACGTTAATATTCATGAGACAAAAGTACGATTAGTCACTGCTCCGGGAATATATATATATATATATCACATCTTAAGATCCATTGCGTGTAAGATCCGCGAAACGGATCTTCTCTACTGAAATAACACACACACAGATATATATACAAAAAGTTTCGGAAGGGACAAATCATAACAAATACCGTGGTATGGCCCTACAGATACAATACTTTTTAGTTAATATAGTGTCTTAACATTGAGAACAGAAGTTCGTGTGTCGAAATTATTAATAATTTCTTTATTTCGATCTTATTATCAAAAAACAACTAAAAACTGTCCCTGTAGCCACTTGCCAAAAAATCGTCCAATCTTCATTGAAAATTTACGATAAGGCCAACACATGAATGAAAACTTTTTTTTTTACCCTCTAATAAGAAATACCTCTCAGATATTGTAAATTGCCTTCCACGATGGAACCTTGAAGCTGACTTCCAGAACAAGCAGGGAGGGGATCGACTATTCATCAAAATGTCAAATTGCCCGCTGCCAGCGTGCTACTGGGAAGAGATCGTCCCACACCCTCTTTGCATTCCACCAACAACTCAACCCGACACCCTCAGACATTGCTGGGGGGAAGGAGGGGGGGGGGGGATGCTTTTGATAGATCCCCAGAAGCTGTTCCAGGCTGCGTTAATTATCTTTTCTTGGATGGCATCACGTGTGTCAGGATGTGGGACATGAGATTGGGGGAGTGTCGAGTGGGTGCCACTCATTATTGTGTATGTCATGTAATGCTTGTTGGGGGCTTGTCCAATGAAGGGGCTTTGTATGATCCATGGTCAAGTTTATGATGAAGGGTTTAGATTTTTTTGTTGTCGTATTGTACTATAGGATGGCTACTCTACCGAAAGCGTATGTCGATTTTGCAGCTCGGTCCGGTTTGAATGCTCCACATTTCAAGACAGTTAGTAATAGTTAGACGGTTAGTATTATCCAGATAAGATGCTATAATTTAGGTCTATAAATTGCATTTGTGTCTCATTGTCATTTAAAAAAAAGTAAATTTGCACTAGAACCCATTGTTGAGTTTAAAGTTCCAAGCTGTCCGCTGTTGAGACATGTAGTAATGCTATAGAAATAGGAAAGCTCTGCTCTGGAGATATTTCTCTTATATATATATCCATCCATTTAAGTAATCGACATCAAATAAAGTGGAACATCATCTTCTGAATATCAATTTTGAGTTCATCAGGTCGCTTTGTTTAAGATGGCTTGAACAGAAGCTGAGATTAGCAAAATTAAATAACACTCAGCATTTTTGAGAAATTACGATTACTTAAATTTGAGTACGCCATCGCTCAATTGCATCTGCAATTGTACTCAAATGAAAACGAGTATGTTCAGGTACTCATTTTTAAGTACCTTTTGGTGTACATTATTAAAAAAATTCCCTGACTTTTCCAGAAAAGTTGAGAAATTGTTCACACACAATTCCCTGACTTAGTCATTTTCCCTGTTTTCCAGGTGTGTGGTAACACCGCCGATAATTACATTATTAAAAACGAGCCATTGTCTTATAAGTCAATAGTGAAAACTGCCCAATCTTTGCATAGAAATTCCCATTGCATTCTTTTAATCGGTGGACCTGGAGGAAAATCGTTACTATGGATACAAAAGACAAGACATCTTTTTCTTCCAAACACCAAGAATGATTTCCGTCGCTACGTAACGAGCCTCGTTCCGCCATCTGACGCAAGAGGAAGATGATGAATCGATGTTTTGTTTTGCAGAGCAGCAACGCGAGAAAACTCTCCCCCAAATAAACCCCGCGAAAACAAGCCCCCCCCCCCCTAGAATGCGGATACAAGAAACCACCCCCTCACCGGAACACGCCCCCTCCCCAACGAAAGGGGAGGGGGTGGAGAAAGGCCGGAACATAACCGGATACGTTCCATGGTAAACAATGAGGAATGCTTCAGTTTCTCCATCGGAACACTGAGGCTGCGGATAATCAACAACAGCCATTCTTTACAGGGCGATCCGTATTTAGCTCTTCGATGACAGCTGGGTTGTGAGATAATAATAATAAACAAAGGGGGACATTCCAGAAATACCATACAAATTTTTAGTTGTGGTGTCGGTCTGGGTAGGATTTAGTCCTTAAAATCTTATTGTGACATATGTTACTGAGTTTAAAAATGTTTATATGCTAGAAGGACGATTGTTATTTAAAAGAAATACAAAAACACGCAGCGCACAACAGCTCCTGCATTGACACCGATTTGAAACTTGTAGTTGACATGTACGAATGCTCTACTCATAATTCCAAGTGTGTCAAGATTATTCAGATTCACAAGCCTCGCTAAAGAAGTTTCACTTCAAACAGTACTATATTTTAAAGCTTGAACCACAATGCTTATACGTGTGTTAACCCAAATGTACTTCAAAATGAGCTAAATTCTCATGAAATTTTAATAATTTATCTCGAATTATATGAGAAGAAAAAAATAGCAAATTATTGCACCCGTGTAATCGCCATCGCGAGCCTAGTCTAAACAGAAGCAAAGATATGCAGATACCTAAAAAACAATCCTTTCTGGAAACAGACAAGTACAGTAGACCATTGATTTAACGATCTCTCATGACACCAGTGCGAGTTTGTCGTTATAGCGAAAAGGTTGTTGTAACGAGTAAAAAAATGGATTGCATTAGAAACTAATATACTGCCCGACACAAAAGAAAAACGCGTGGACATGTTTCGTAACTTCATCATATATATCAGTAGACTGATAATGACTGCATCAGCAAGGAAACAAACAAACACGGACCCTCGCCTCGGATTGTAACCAGTAACATAAGGTAACAGAAATTAAAAAAAAAAAAAAAAAAAAAAAAATGGCCGCTTACTGTCCACGTAATTTTTGGCCGTCTTCTTCCTGATTTCTTCGACGTCTTCAGATTCAGGGTTGGCCCACTCCAATACCAGTCGACGACCGAAGAAGTGAGTGCTGTGGCACAGGGCGTTGAAGGCACGCTGGAAAGCAAATTATATGTACTCACATGACAAAAGCACTTTCAGGGTATTCGAATAAACTTAACATATTCGTAATAAAACAAAAAGATAGAACAACAACCTTCCACTTAAAGCGTGATTTAAGAGTTTCGAGTTTAGATTGGTTGGCTGTTTGAATTACGTCGCACTACACTGTCAAAAATAGGTACTTAAAAATAAGTCAAATGTACTCATTTCTGATTACATTCGATGCTTATCGTAGATCCGAATACATAAGTTTCATTTTTGAAAAAGACATGCACTAAAAAATGAATAATAAGAGCAGTTGCTTGTCTAAATAAGCCGCCTTCATAAATAACTTTCAATAAATATCGAAAATTACAACCAAGACTTACAGGGAATCGAAACCAATCTGTTTACCTGATGTCGTTCGCACCGAAGTCTAGAGACCCGTTGTACTACCAGAGCGACGCGAGAAGTTAATAAACAGAAGTAACGTTAAAAAGGGTTTCCATTTAAGCAATCGACATCACATAATGTGGAAAACCATCTTCTGAACAAATATTTTAAGTTTGCCAGGTCACTTTGTTAAGATGGCTTGAACAGAAGCTGATATTAGCCATATTAAACCACACTGCTCATTTTTGCGAAAGTACGATGACTTAAATTTGAGTACGTCATCGGTTTTTTACAATGCAATTGTACTCAAGGAAAAACGAGTATGTATATATACTCATTTTTAAGCACATTTTTTTAACAGTGTAGAAGAAGGAAATATTCTTGAACACTGCCAGTTTTAAAACCATGATCAGGTATCGGTTGGTTAATTAACGTCGCACTAGAACTGCACAGTGGCGACGGTTCGAGGTTTATCTCGAAGGGAAAACCCTAATCAGATGTCGAAGACACACACACAACCTCACTCTCGAAATTTTCACAACACGCCTAAAATAAGGATATTTGGGCCATGGCAAATTTAACGTGCAACAGTCACCTCTATACGATAAGTTTTCGATTGACTTAAAACAAAATCAAGAACTCAAACTCAGAGTCTGGTTCCACGACCGCCAGGTTATCAGTACGATTGAGTTTTCAATTAACAACACAAAAAGCTATATTGAATAAACATACAAGGAAAGTTTTATAGTTCAAAAGCAAACTAAATCGTGACTTTTTGTGATGATCATCGTTCCGAACAACTATTTTTAATTCGAAAGTTTTTAAAGTATCTTATTATAAATCTGCTAAATTTTAAATTAAAAAAGGCAATACATAGCAAGTTTGTATCTTAAGTAAAATTTAACCCCTCCATTTCACAAATACTAGATCCGCCTTTGCAAAACCTCAGGAAGAATAATATCAGAAACATATTAAACTTAAGAGAACATGGATCTTTTTGGGCACACATCGCAATAACTCAATTCACAGCCACATCACTCCGAACCCCAACCAGTTCGGTTATGTTCATCCATCATGGAAAGACAAGAGATCGTTTTGTTCGAAAGGAGGGGGTGGGGACAGAGAAAAGGGGAGATCAATTATTCAGTTCTAATCCCCTCTTCCAGGTCGAGAGATTAGAGAAGACTTAAAAAGATACTTTAAAATAATCCCCAGTTTCCCTTGGGGAGGGAAGATCGGGGAAAAGGGAAAAACGAGACACCAAAGAGGAAGTAGAGGTTCTAGAAGCGGATAGAACATTTTAAATCCACTTGAGAATCGTCTGCTGGTATCAATGTTTGGAAATACGAGTTTGGTATTAGATATCCCAAATGGCGTTGGTGCATAATTTTAAATATGATACCAGTGTTATCGAAATGTATAAAAATGCGCAATGAATGTATAAGACAGTTTTTTTTGTGTGTTTTATATGATTTCTGATTGTTTTTCGGTGTTCTTCAGAAAATCTCGCAAACACACTAATTCTGTAAAAAATCTTCAACATACAAAAAAAGGGTTTACACTAATAATGAATAGAGCTACACTCAATATCAATAACGCACAAGAACATTTAATTTTCTATGATGGAATATTCCAAAAATGTTTACAGTTCAGCTCTGGGTTAAATGGCCTCTGTGACGTCACATTATCCATATAGTTTATAAAAGCTGATTGGTCAACTCGTTGAAACCGGTATATTGATTGGCTAAAACAAGCTGTGAAAGGATTTATCAAACTGCCAATTAATCAGAGCCAGAGTACACTTTCTAATTAACATATATGGAATACAACACAGGTCAACAAAAATATAATTTTCATGGTAAATTTTTTATATCAGTATTTCTACACATGTTAAGGCTTTGAGAGTCCAAAAATGCGTAGTTTTACATTCTATGTCTGACTGTAAGCAAAGTATCTAAATAACGATTAATGCTACTCTAATTAAATTTGGTATAACAAGACACTAGTGTCTATGGAACATAGCGGTAAGACTTCTTTGGAAATTAGTTTTACTTAAATTGTGCTTTATTTCCCCCCTTTTTTATTTTTAGTCTAGAAACTAATGGAATTTAGACACTTCTTTGTTCCCTTTGAACCAAACTTCTGTTCTGAGCTACTTTCACATTTCGTCGATTATAGTTAGAAGCAGTATAAAATAGCTTTGGTTCTTTTTTATACCAAACCATGAAAAATAAAATTAAGTGCCAAACAAGTTATATTTATCCCATATAGGAATTCTCTGTCTATCTTAAAAAAATAAAGAATCACAGAAATCGGAAAAGTGAATATAAATTCTGGTTAATCAAGATTCCAGGTTATTTGAATGACGGATAATTGCATCTTTTCCCTAATGGCGATATTTTTTTATTTAACATGAAAAAAAAGTGGCTTATTGAGATATCTAGTTGATTGAATATTGGGTAATTAGAACTTCTATTACATTTTATTCAGAATAGAGACACTTTTTCTATTCAATTATATATCTATATAAGTAGGCAGTGGCATATTTAGAATTTAGTTTAAGAAGTCCAGGCAAGTATTGGACACACAGCTTGGTAACTTTCTTTCTGGCGATAGTATTTCTCAAATATGTTTTTATTTGTTTAAAAGTGTAAAGAGTTGAATTTTAAAAGATTTTTAGTATTTTTTAGTGATTTAATGTGTAGAATTTCATAATTTCCTTAACATTTCCGAGGAGAGATAAACCTGAAGTAAGGATTATGCTTTTTATTATATAATACTTTTTGCATTCTGTCAATTTTCAGCTGACTTAAAGTTTTAAGGTTAACTTTTCTGACACACTTTAAATTGTGCATATAAAGTAAATAGAATGCACACTAATTCAAAATAGCCATTAAGCAGTCTTTACTAATTTAAAAGTAAACATACATAATTTTGTATACATAATATTTAAGCATAAATTATTAGTAAATGTAATAAAAATTTATCAAATTGCTAATTAAAAAAAAAAACCTATAGTTAAGCCCATAGTAAAATGTAAAAAAAAGGTGCAGTTTTGAAGCACTATTGTGATTTTGATGAAAAATTAAAAATATAACATTACATTTTTCTTATTTAAATCAAATACCTAGTTTATCAATTCTTTAAAAGTCATTGAAATTCTTAAAACTTTTTATTCAAGTTGATTAATGTATTGATTTCGGTAGGGGCCTAAAGTTTATTCAATTCATGCAAACAAATTTCAATATTTAAATGATTTTATGGAAAAAACTTAATGCATACGAAAAAATATGTTATATTGAGCTGTAAACAAAATCTGTTTATTTTCTTGGTTTTAGCAATTTTTTGTTTTTACTTACAATGACTCTATTATGAAACAATGTAAAGAAGTACTTTTTCTAGTCAAAATTCATTTCTTTTAGCATGTTTTAAGATTCTAAAAGTTAAAAATAAAAAAGTGTTTTATAAAAATTAGGTTACATGTTTGCGGAAAAAAAATATCTAAGAATAGATAAAACTAAGACAACAGAATATGATATACAACTGACTTTTGTACGATGGTATGGTAACATAAAAAATGAACATTTGAATGAGAGAGAAGGAAAGGGGACAACAAATGTTCAATTTATGTTTTGATTGATAATCATAAATTCGTATGTTAACCTTTAAAATATCCTAATTCATATATTTTTTTCTACAACCAATTTGCATAAATTGTTTCATACAACATAAAAAAATATATATTTAGATTTATTGTTATGAAATATTAAAATTATACAATATAATTTAAAGTTTTTTTTTAAGGGTTTTGTCGATTTTACAATTCTTGAAGCTTTTTTTATTACAAAGAGAACATTTTAAAGTTATTATATTTTCTAAGAGTTTTTTGTAAAAATGTTTTTCCAATCGCAAATTTAATTTTATTTGGAGAACAATTTTTCTTTAGAGATAAAAGATCCACAGCTTTTTTTAAGTTTAGCCAACTAGTTTAATGGGAAATTTGAAAAACTTCCAAAAGTAAATGAGAGCCATTTTTTAAAAAGAAGTTTCAATAACAAAAAACTAAATTTAATAAAATATAAAAACATTAAAACAAAATAGAAACAAATTAGAATATTAATGCCAGCTAAATGAAAAGAACCAAGCTTCTTTAAAAAAAAAATCCCTATTTGTACTACAAATGAAGTTTTAAACTTCAATTTCGGAAATTAAATTATATTTTCGAAAAATTTTAATCAATTTTGCTAAGTAGAGCTAATCAAATTGTGAGTTAATGGAAAGTAGTGAAGTTGAAGCGTTTATTTATCAGATGCAAAAGGATTGTAAGTCTTTCAACGGAGATCGCAGCAGATCCTGTTTAGTGAATTTCTACAATTTCAAAGTTTTCATGAATGAAAAAATTCTCAAAAGAGTGCATTTGGAAATTGCATTCGATGTGTGCAACGAGATTAGAGAGATAACAATATCAACTTCCAAATTATACACCCCGTTTAATGAAGATTGCAAATATTTCTAGTTAAAGATGCTACATTTTTAAGAAATTACCTGTTTTTCTAGATTGAGAAATTCTTCATAAAATAACAAACGAACCAAGATTTTCCAATTATGAAGAATCTTATGATAATGAAATATCATTGACTAAAAAATGGGACAAAAGGGTTCAAAAGTTCGCTTTTTTTTCTGATGAGAAGTTCCTCCACTCACATTTTTCTCTCACTGAGTCCTTGCCTATTTACACTCACGCATTTTTAGAGGCACGACCCTATACACATACCGAAATTTTAATGCAGATTTGCATCAATCCCAGGGATGCTAAAATTAAATTTAGAAAAAGTGAAATTTGTTTATATCGAATTGTACAATGTCTGAATCGTTACAGTATGAAATTTATTATCAATAAGTCATCACTAATTTATATTGTACACTCATCAAAATTGCATTTGTTTACCACATATAAAGTTAATACGACATTTGGAAAACATTTAAAAATAAGTGCATAAGAATTGACATTACAATAGACAAGAGTGAGAAGGATATGGAAAAAGTGTGTGAAAAAGAGACTTTTTAGTATATGATCCTAGGTGGACTTATATATATTTCCCTAAAAATACATTACTATAAATAGGTTTTAAGAAGATAGTTAGTGTTAATTTTAGGAATTCCTGTAATCAAACAATAGCAGATGCCTAGTTGAACGTTTGATTTTAACATAAATTTTGCTGTCATATTAAGTTTTAATAGCATTTTAAGATATTGTGATACTTTTTTTATTTCACAGACTATGCATTAATGAGAATGAAAAACTTCAATGATCTTAAAATTCAATTAGAAATACGAAATACAACACTTTGAAGTTCCAATTTCTAATGTAAAGAAATGTACTATGTTACATAAAGCAGATGTATTGTGAAGACCATAATATGGGAAAAGAGGAGAGGTTAAAAAATAGCCTATAATTACTCATCGTATTAAATAAAATGTTCCTTATGTAATTTTAGAAAAATATAGTGTCTATAAATAGCTAAAAATTTTCGGGAAAATAAGTTTCAACATAGATTTGAATGTCTTTAAACTTCCTTTTTTTTGTGATATTTCTACCTTTAAGTGGGTTTGGACGTAGATGACTATGGATTGTAGATGACTATGGATTTCCAGTTTTTCCAGAAATGCAAAAAAAATTAATCGAAAGAATTTTTAAAAAAAATATTTATTAAAATAATTAAAATTAAATAAATATATATAAATTACATGTATTGGAAATATAAAGTAAACAATTTCGCAGAGAAAACAATTTTTCAGTTCCGAAATTTTCCAAAACGTCCAGAGGTTTAAAATACTGTGTTAATACTTATATATAACCCACAGATATCATGGGAGATGACATAACATGTCATCTTCAGTTTTTTTAGCAGTGACACTAATTTTTTTTAAATCACAAAAATGCTCCATTTCACAATTGTTATCAAATGTAATGGTTTCAGTACAACATAAAACATGTCTTTGTAAAATGTATTAAAAATTTTGAAGAAATATAAAACAACATTACAATCGAGAAAATAGCTAGAGCATCACTGGTAAAACTGCATTATAAAAAAAATAGTAAAAAATAATTAAGTAAAAGATTAACTATTCCAAACTAATTACCTCTGCATTATCTTTTGTGAAATATTCCACAAAACCGAAGCCTCTGTGTTCTCCACTTCCATCCTGTTTTTTAGGCAGTCGGGCAGACTTTAACATTCCAAATTGCCTAGGCAGAAAATGCAAACTCTAGTATATATTCTTACAATATATTAAAACAAATAGTAACTCAAGTAAAATGATACAGTAATAAAAAAAGCTATACTTACTTAAATAATTCTGTAATTTCCTTTGCAGAAGCTTCAAAAGGTATGTTACGTATCAGGATTTTGGAAGATAACTGCTTTTTCACATCATATTTCTTACGTTGAGTCATTGATACCGGTCTGTAATAAAAGAATAAAATATTAAAAAGTTAGTAATTTTCAAGATATTTGATAGTCAAGGTTGTTATCAGTACAATTAAAAATACAATTACTTTTATTATCATTATTAAAATGGAAATAAGATGTGAAATAGGGGCAGTGACCAAACATCTTTCAATATATAGAGATTTAGTAAATAGAGATGGGTCAAGGTCTTTTGTAGCATTTACAATATTTTTAAGTAATAAAACTAAAAGATAAGTTATAGGAAATGTCAGAAATTCAACCAATATGAACAGGAAAATTAGAAATACCTGAATTACAGTATTACACATTTTCAACTAGTTTTTATTGTAGATCTGAGAGCTAATGCTGCCAATGTATAATTTAATCTTGATTTTATAAAAATACATTTGGATATGCATTAGATGTTTCTTAAACAAGAGATAAATTGTTCAACTTGTTTGAGTATCGAATTTTTTGAATAACTTTTATTAAAATAAGATTACCAGGAAGCAAAAGATTAATAAGTAGAGTTAAACAAATTACAAAAACTCTCCCAAATATTTACACTCTAGAAGAGTACCAACATAACATTGGGACAGGGAAATGGTTTATTCACATATTGCAAATGACTGTAGGGTTTTATATCTCGAATAATTCTTGTAGCAGTGGCCAAAACAAAATAATACAACGGTAATACAATTTTGTAGAACAATTAAAAACAAAAGTTATAAAATTTATTGAAGAAAAGTTACTGTGTCTTGAAAGTGAATGAATGCAATGTTAAGGACTGTGTAAATGTGCACAAAAATATCAAATATGGTATGTAACTTTATGTTCTACAAATTCGTTATTTGCAATACAAACCTTTCAGTTTCATAATTGGCATAGCATAATTTAATATATAAGTATAAAACTTGCATTCTATATTTTCGATCTGGCTTTGTTCAGACATGATTTTAACACGCAATTTCCTTTCAGGTTATTTAATCGACTGCCGAGCCCACAATTGTGGCAATTGTAAAGTTGCTTTCACTGCTTGGAAGTTCTAATACTTTTTCCTAGGCATGCAATTTTATTTTTTGACTAATTTTTTTTAATCAATGTAAAAAGACAGCTTTCAAGGTCTACCTCAAACAATTATATTTAAAAAATACTGTAAAACGGAGTAAAAATTTATGGAAAAACTGGAGATCCTAGGGCATAATAACACGTCCATGACCATCAGAGGGTTAAAGCTCTTAAGGATTCATAAAATGCAAGAATAGGTGGTATGTCAACAAGTCAATTTGATGTAACAATTGTTGAGCATAACTTTTTATAAGTAAACATTTTTTAATTAAGAAATCAAAGGCCCATACCAGACATCGTGACAAATTACTTAAACTAGTAGTTTTGGAAAAAGTAGACCTTGTGACTAAAAACAAAATGTAAACACAACAACATTTATATTGTTTTTAATGACTCTAAGCAACATTCATGCCAAATTTGAAGAAAATCCTACAACATGTGTGGCTGTACATGTGTAACAAACAAATTTACACACAAACAAGTGCCGAAACATTGATTTAAAAAAAAGGATATCACTAATGTTCGGTCAATAATAGTTAAGACACTTACTTAACATCCCTGTTTGCAAACTTCAACTCTAATGCGTGCCCATCAAGTTGAGATTGTTGAAGGTTTTGTATTGCTTTGACTGCTGATTCTCTATTCTTAAATTGCACAAAGCCAAAACCCATTGAGAGTATGCCTGAAAATAAAGAAAATGCATTAATCAGAAATTAACATACAAAAATAATACAATCTAAATTCTACTACATTGAAGTAGATGCATGTGAACATTTTCAAAAATTGATTGACATAAACTTATTCTGCAGAAGGAAATTATTTCAATTAACATAAGTTTTAAAGAGTTTGCTTTGTGTGTAAATGTAAATGAACATTATAAAACAAATATTATATATGAATCTGAAATTCTGCCTATCCTCTCATACAAGATACTTTACTACAAGCTGAAGCACTAAAAGATTTTTACAATTGAGTAGTTTAAATGTTTATGCAGCCAACGTTAATAAAACCTACTTTTTGCTGTATTTAACTCTTTCAACAGAAATATCAAAATTGTTTACACTACATTTTTAACACACCTTTTAAAAAAATTATTATAAATGTTATTATTTTTATAGAGGAAGCATTTTAAATAAACCTTTATGCTTTATATTTAAAAGTGTTTCAACATTGAGTATTTTTATGAATTTAAAATTTATGTTATTTGTGGGAAAACTGTAGAATAATGGACATCTGGAATGCTTAAAAGGGTAAACTATACATCTCGAATTTATAGAAAATTCACAAACCTTACCACATTTATTATGGCATCTGTCGCACCAAAGAACTGAATGCTGAATTTTTTATTATTTTTTCATTTATTATTTTGAAATTCAGGATAAATGGTCAGAAAGAAAATTTAAATGTCAGCTTGGAAGAGAGTACGTTGCAGTCTGACACTGTATGGTTTGCTGTGGCAATGACAGTCAATTTATGTTATAATCATAAATTACAAATCATACAGTGTCAGATCGCAGTACTCTCTCCCAAGCTGACATTTAAATTTTCTTTCTGACAGTTTATCCTGAATTTCTCTATTCTGTTAATTGAGCTAACTCTTGACTTTTTAATTTGGTTGGTTTGATTTGGTTAATTAACATCGCACTAGAGCCGCACAGTGATCTATTGGCGACGGTTCGGGGCCTATCTCGAAGGAAAGACCCGGAAACGATGTCTTGTATTTTTCAACTATGGTCAGACGACGAGGACAACATTTGAACTGGCACCCAACGCGGCTCAAGACATTGGACCTTGATCAGATTCATCGTGCACCAGTCCCGTATAAACGCTGATAAATTTTATATGGATGTTCTGGATGACTTTCTAGTTTATTGTTTCTTCTCCTTTTTCACAGAGACAGTTGGAGATCTTGTTGAGGAAACAGTTTTGGTATGTGTGCACTCGGGTAGTCCAAAAAACCTTTTTCACTATGTTCAAGTGCTCACCCCAAAACATCCCTGTATAAAAAATTTCTGCTTAATCGTAAGGTATTTAAGGATAGCATTTAAAGTTTTGCATTATATTTCTATATATATATATAGTACATGCATATTACATACAAAAGTCAGGCATTTCTCTATTTTTGTTACAGAACACAATGTCGAGATCATATTAGACATTTCTAAACTTTCAACTTATTCTAGGGAAGCAATGACACTCCCAATATTGCAGTAAGTCCACCTGTAAGTATTTTTTTTTCTGTAATCGTGGAAGATTTAATTTAGGTAAAAAACTTGGCACAGTTTTTGCCACAAAATCAGAAAGTCAAGCATTAACAACCTTTGGACAACAACCACTAAATCAATATATCTTGCAGTGATCCCCCTCTCCTTTGATAATCACACAACATCTGTTAAATCACACAACATCTGTTAAATCACACAACATCTGTTACATAAATCGAAATTTTCCACGATTACATAAGGAAAAAAAGAAGTTGGCCTGTCTGGAGAGGGGGGGGGGGGGGGGGGGCACGGGCCCTTGTGTCCTTCCTCACTGAATCTGCCAATGAATTTGACCAGAAGAATGAATTCAAACATCTGTAAACTAGTCATCTGTAAGTGTATTTGTGTAAGTGCATCTATTAAATATTATTCGAACCACATTTTTATCACATTAAAAAGTGCACTTTTTAACAAAAATAGCGGTAATTCAAGTGCGATGTGGAGGCAGAAGATATTATCTGATCGAAAAAATGTTTTACGTCATGTTTATTGATCATATTAGACACCCTTTCCGTGCAATTAAGATAACTATTTTGGAAAATATTATTTTTCCTATAATAAGCGAAAAAAGCCATTTTTTACCCAAATTTCGAAATTTCAAGTGCGATGAGGAGGCAGAAGATATTATCCGATCAAAAGAATATTTTACAGACTGTTTATTGACCCCACTGGTCACCCTTTCCGCACTATTAGAATAACGATATCGGAAAAAAAAAAATTCGACTTGTCCTATTACACGAGTGGAAAAAAGACTTTTATGTTTTGAGGTAATACAAAGATAAAATTATACTATTAAATTTTTGAACCATGGTTGATATATTCAAAAGCATAAGCATACATCTATTATGGTAAGGAAAGGTTCTCAAACAATGATTACAATGTTAGTTATGTTTTTATAAATGAAATGAAATCAAATTTCGTCACGTAAAAAATTTAATGGTTTCTGTGATGTGCTATTATTTTAAATAGTGCCATAGAAAGGTATTATTGTTAGTCATCAATAAAAGTAAATAAATATTTTTTTCCTTAATTTTAAAAAATAAAGAGGATAAATATATACATACCTCTTTTAGCATCTTTCTTTGTTGAAATAACGGCATAATGAATTGGACCACAATTTTTAAAATGCTAAAAAAATAATAATATCACATAATTAAACAAAAATTTTAAAAAAATATTTCAAAATATAGTGTAACTTGCCAAATTATGCGGTTATGTTTTTTAGATATAGTATATTACACTGAGGAGCAAAATTAAAGGAACACCCATAAAATTGAATGTAGCTTGCATCATTTTTCATATATGAAAATTGCCCAATATCTTTATTTAGTAATATCAAATATATTTTAACCACCTGACGGATACAAACGTGTATATACGTTTGTTTATCTCCAGTTTTTCCTGTAGTACACATAATATAAAAATTGATAAAAAATCTCTTTTTTGAAATAATTTTCGAATTTAAAACAGTAGGAGGACTTTTCAAAACCTTCTCTACTGATATAAAGTCAGAGGGTTAAAAGCATAATTGCCTATTTCTGCAATAATTTTTTTTGAAATATAAAATAAGAAATCATTAAAAAAATTATAATTTTTTGTTTTGGAACACATGGATAGTGCTAACTCGGTGTATGATTATTTGGTGTATCCAGCATTACTAACATTAAACTTAATTTTATGATAGTTCCTTTAATTTTCCCCATCAGTGTACCAAAATACAGAAGACATGCACATAATCAGAGTTTGATTAATTACTATACAAGTTAAACAATACAAGTTATATAATCCTAATAAAATAATTTGTAATTTTTACAAAAAGTTGCATATGAAGTTATACCTTTGCAAAGTCTTCTTGCTTTGTGTCGAAATTAAGATTTCTTACAAAGACCGTTGTACCAGGAGATGGTTCATCTGTATCTTCTTCTGGTTTACTTCTTTCAGTGTTGTCACTGATCTGAAGTAAAATATAAATTACTGTTAGAAACAAATCAGTTATTTTATATATTTAAAAAGGGTGACATGTTCTGGAGTTTTCAGGACTCTAATCAGAGCTGTATTTAGAGTTAATGGGCCCCCTAGACAGAATATGTGTTGCACCCACGCCCTTCCAGCTAAAGGGAGAGGGGGGGGGGGAGGGTAGTATAGAATACCCTTAGGAAATCGAGAGAGAAGGGGGGGGGGGGGGGGGATTTGAATTATTTTTTAAAAATATATATTCGAGAACTGTAAATTAAATCATTTTTAAGCGTACGTATAGAATTTGGATATTGTTTTTTTTGTTGTAAATTTCCAATATTATGTTACAAAATTTCAGTAGTTTCAAGTATTCTCAAGGTGCAATGGCATTCTGGAATCTATGGAAATGGTAATTAAACATGGCACTCGTTGTTTTACCCTCAAATGACTCTAAGCGAAATAAAAATATAAGAAATCTAAAAGCAACTTATTCCCCCCCCCCCTTCCCCACAAAAAAAATAGTAAAACAATGCCATTGTAATTATTACAGATTAAACATATTTTTTCAAAGAACAAAAAAGGATTAGAGTATATTTACATTATACAAATACGTTAATAAAATTCGAATTTTTCTCCATCATAAAAGATTGTAGTATACTATTTTTATTAGGATTTGGATTTTCATCCTTCCAAATAATTTTTTTCTGCAAGCTGACTTATTTTGTAGGTGTGGTGCGGCCTCCTAAGCTGCAGCCTATGTTTAAATCCGGAACGGCAATAATCAGGAAATATAAATTACCTTTGTTTCGTCATCCACATTTGAAGTGATTTCCGTTGATTCCTCAACAGCATCTGCATTTTCTTCCACTAAAGGTGCCTTAACTCCATCAGAAGGTGCCCATTCTAAGTATAGAGGACGACTGTGAAACTGCAAAAATTTTTTACAAGAGAATTGAAAAACAAATTATTAAACTATTATGATACACAAGTTAAATTAAATACAAGCAAACTAAACCATATGTTTTGATTGTTTTTCTAGATTGATTGTTATAAACAAATCAACATTATTATTTTATGTATTTAAAAAAGGTAGCATGTTCCTTAGTTTTAAGGACTATACTCGGAGCTGGATTTAGTGTAAATGGGTCATAGGCTGAATATGTGGTGCGGTTTCCCCCCTACCCAAAGCAACATAATTGTACCTGATGCAAGCACTATTCGTAAAATAAGTGCAGTCATAAGAAATACGCCACAGATTGTAGAACAAGATATAAAAATTTTATTTCATGTCAAACAATCTTTTTCAAAATTAAAAGGTTATGACAAATATGTATTCTTAATGATAAATGAGATGCATATAAAATGTTTTTAGGATTACAAAGGTAGAAATCTTGTGGGTACGGCTTATCACAGCACACATTTAACGAATAGTGTGCATGTGTTCATGTCTGAAATTGGAGCAATGTCTGAAAGGGAGCAATGTTTAAAAATATGTTTCAAACTCCATTATTGTATTTTTAAGATTTTTGATAAATTAAGCAGTTAATTAACATTAAATACTTAGTCTACTAATGAATTCCAATTGAAATTTGCAATGGCATTTTGATAACCACTCTAGGAAAATTATTGTCTTTAAAAAAAAAACAGAAAATTAAATTGTCCATATCATATAAAAAATTAATACTGAATAAAAATTAGTATGGTAATGCTAATTTCTTTTAATAGTATGGTACACTAAAAAAAGAAAATATCCAGCATTTTAGATAATTGATTATACAATTTGTCAACTGTCTAAATATTTATTTTTAAATTTAAAATTAATATTTTTAATGTAAATGTTAAGCAAAACTGATTTAAATATTGTGCATTTCTCTCTCCCACCTAAATAAAATTACATGACATATAATTATTAAGTTAAGAAAACCATTAGAAAACATTTATTGAATTCTTAGTAAAACAAAAATTACATTACACTATTGTCATGGCTTATCACTTAATTTTTTTTACCACAATTTGAATATTAAATTAAAGTTTCTTAAATGTCTTTTTACTTAATTATGATTTGAGGGTTCATATGCATTCACCAAAAATAAAAATAAGACTTTTAAGGACCTTTAAGCAATTTATAAGCACCTCATTTTTTAATCCCTAGCTTGAAAGCAACTTGTATACATTTGTAACAAAAATTTAGTTGTTATAGGCTTCTTAGTAAAAAAAAATTTATGAATTAATATAAAAGTAGAAAATAGGTGCAATCAACTTAAAGCTAAGTGCAAAGAAGTTATGTTTTTTTTTATTCATAATACAAAGTTGTGTTTCATGCACATTAAGAAAAAAAAATAATAATAGTGATTTAGTAAAATGATTTTGAGAATTGTTTTAAAGACTTTCTAAGAGTCTTTGGTAACTTAAAAGTTTCTAAAGTCCCTTTTAACAAAAATAAGGAGTTTCTAAGTATTTTATAAGGGCTTTTATGAACATGACATGAAAATGAGTTTCCAAGGACTTTAAAGGACAATACAAACACTGTATTTACGAATTCTGGTGGAGGAGAAGAAAAATATCATCAATCATTATATCATGTACAAATAAAATATTATATCAATTTAGGAAAAATTTTATGACCATAATATATATTTTTCTTTTATTACAGCAGATGTTTGCTGCATTTTTTTTTTAAATACCCTCTTTGAAAATATTATAAATAATTTTAGTACAAATAGAAAATTTACCAGAATTTTTTTTTGCATTTCTAGAATTTTGTTAATAGAGTTTTCTAGAGTTTTGTTAATCTAGAATTACGAATGTGAAGTGCGGGCCAAAACAAAGTTCAGCTGAAACAAAACAATCAATGATATTCCAATATAAAAACAAACTAACTTTTGAACCATTTAGCACAAATAATACATGAAACATTAAGAAACTGATAGCATAATAAGATTTAGTCTATCTCAATGCATTTTAACAGGGCAAAATAATTAATGAAATCTTAAAATCCTCACTCTGGAATAGGCTAATCTTTTAAATGCATTCCGGGCTTCAGCTGGACCTTCGAACTCGATCAATGCCACCAATCCTGATGGGGGAAGAATGACCCTGGAGAGCGTCCCGAACTTGGAAAAGAGTTCGTTTAGTTCCCCCTCGCTGGTTTTGGCAGGAAGATTCTTTGCCACAATCACGGTTTTGCTGCGCTCTGTGGCGGGCTGACTGAAAGCGTCCAGTTGCACACCATTCTGGATGAGAAATTTTCGGTTGTCCATCACCATTTCGGTTTCGGCAAGGGCCATGCGGACGGCTATACTTTCCTTAGAATCCTAAATAAAAAAAATATGTTTTAAAATAAGGAAATTTCTAATTATGTTAAAACAATTTTCTTTTGCTGTGAAATTAGTTTGGTTTGGTTAAATAAAGTCGCACTAGAGCTGCACAGTGGGCTATTGGCGACAGTTCGAGATCTATCTCGAAGGAAAGACCCCGGAACACATACACATTCATTCATGTATCTCGTTAGATTATAACCATGGTCAGATGACGAGGAAACACCTGAACTGGCACCCAACGCCTTCAATTGACGTCAGGACTTTGGACCCCGATCAGATTTATCGTGCTGATCATGCAAAAAAAAAAAGGATTTACTATGTATTTGCAATTAAAAAATAATATTAATTCTCAAAAATTAATATAGTAAATATATATAGAATTTATTTGAATATGGTTAACTTTGTCACTAATTGACATACTCTCCCTCACTCTCTGTTTTATATATATACAGTCTAACTCTGTTATAACGAACACTCAACGGACTGGTTCAGAAGTTCGCTATAGCCGAGGGTTCATTATATCCGAATTTTCAAATACTGACGATATAAAAACTTCCTAATGCTTTTAACACATTTCTGTGTGAAGCAAATTAATTACACTGAATTACAATTAATAATGGGCAATAATAAAGTAAGAGAAATATTTGTTTTTAAAAAACAATTAAACAAAGAAATTAATTTTACTACTACTTGCTGATTTGCTTATTGCTACTTGCTTATTTATCTGAAGTATGAAAAAAAGTTGTGATTTTTTGTTGAAAGCATCAAAAGATTCCATTAAATTCTTATCCACAGTTTCTGTTGCAAAGACATAATGCAAAATGTTCACAGCTGCCTTAGACTTTAGAATCAGAAATGGAACTTCATATTCAATATCTGAAGATAAACGTTAATCATAGTTTTCTATTCTCTTAATAATTTTCGCTTTATTCTCAATTTCGCTTACGAACAGAAGCAATTTTCTCAGTGTTTAAACCTACGCGAAGTTACACAAATCAAACGATAATCAGCAATAGAACGAAAAAAAAGACAAAGAATGTGTGATGACCAGTTGAACGAGGGAAGGGGAGTATATTGTCATCTTTGAGGAAAACTGGCTTTGGTCAAAGGAACAAAGGGTAAGGAATGTGGTCGCGGCGAGTAAAATTTTCCGTGAAAGACCTGACAGCTTGAAAAATGTGAATTTTAGTTCGCTACATCCGAATTCCTTACTTTTGAAGATCATTATAAGCATTTGAAAATACATTAGCGACACAGGAGTTCGGTCGGGACCATTAAAGAAGTTTGTTACAACCAAGGGATCGTTATACCAAGGTTTGACTGTATATATATATATATATATATATATATATATATATATATATATATATATATACATATATATATATATATATATATATATATATATATACAATGGAATGTATTGAAAATCACTTACACCAGAGAGAAGTTTGGACTTTTCCACACTATACTTTTCAGAAATAACATCGGCCACTGCATTCTTGCTCAGAAATAATATATTCCAATTATGAGAACTAAAAAGGAAGTTAAAAGCAAAAATAAAAAAGTATTTGCAGCACTAATTTCATTTTGTAATTTATTGCAATGAAAACTTCCTAAACACTGAAAAGACAAATTGTAATATTAAAATTAATTAGCTATATATTCTCATAAATACTTAAAATTTTGGAATAGCTGACACTTAAAAGCACGAATAAATGGTAGTACTTTGATTATAAGTTTCTATATAAAAAATTTATTACTCGCCTAAATAATTATCAAACAATATTAAAACTTTTCACAGATGACATATAAAAATATATGCAAACCTTCCACTCATCTGCTTCATTTTGGCCTCTTTCTGTTTCTTAAAATCACTTTCTGAAAATAGATTATTATAGATAAATATTATATAACAATCTATATTAGCAATAAATAAAACTAACCTAATGAGAATAAATCATTCCTTTACAATTTTAATTTAAAATAATATTTTTTCTAGTCTTATAAATTTAAAAGAAAATGTAAAATGTGCATTTAAGGAAATCCCAGAGCCAAGTTTACTTGACACTGGGAAAATCTAATGCTCATCCTACCAGTGAATTTTAATAAAATGGCCAATGACCAAAAAATATGACAGTATTTTTTTGTCACAATTATAAATTATTTAATTTTACAATTTGCCTTAATTAATTAATTAAGAAAGTATTAAATGTTTAAATTAAAATATTCAAACTTTATTTTATTAAATTTGATTTGGAAAGGGATCATCCATTCAGTTAAATAGTTTTTTTTAAACTATTTAAAGCAGCAAAAAAAAAAAACAGAGAATACAATTTTAAGTTAGGTATTAATATTAGCCAAAATATGAGTAATTAAGAAAAATATTAGTAATTGTTTAAAATTATCAAACAGGATAAAAATCCACAAACTTTGAAACAGTGTAGGGTTATCAAAACAAAAAAACTAATGAATTAAAATAATGCATTTAATTCTATAAAAAAATTACGAAAAACAATTTACCATTTTCATCAATTTGGTATTCTTTCTTAGCATTAGCCGGAATCAAATGAAGTACTCTTCCCTAAAATAATCACAAAATAAGAATAGAACTGAAAAAAACTATATATTTTTACAAATAAGGTACAGTATAAAATAAAGAATCATATCAACCTGGAAGGATTTTCCATCCAATTCTGTAAATGCTTTAACAGCATGTTCTGCAAAAACAAAAGATACAAAAGCGAAGCCCTGAGCCTTTTTAGTCAGAAAATCAATAGGCAGGTGAACTTCAGCTAGAGGACCTTTAAGTATACATTAAAATAGATTAAAATTAGTGGTAAAATAAACAAATTTTCTTAAACTTATCAAATCTTTAAGACATATTATCACACTTACCAAATTTTTTAAAGAGCTCTTCTATTTCATTTTCTGTCACAGTATAGCATAAGTTTCGAACATAAATCCTTCCTGTCTTTTAAAAAAAACATGAAAAGTTTTGTTGAACAGCTTTATATATATATACATACATAATATTTGATTAATTATTTCGAAGTCAAAATTACCTCTCCAAGTAATTCTTCATTTTTGTCCTTATCTTCTCCCATCTAAAAACAAAAAACATATTTATTTTAAAATTATAGGCAAATAAGATACTTAATTTAAAAACTTCAGATTCTGTAATACTTCAAGAATGACTGTATTTCTATTTGCACAAATATTAATGTTTTACTTTAATTTTAAAAGTTAGCATTTTTTAATAATAAAATTTACTAGGGCTATAAAATGTGTTTGCTGACGCTCGTCAACCCCTGGAGTATTGCTATATAATCCTCGTTGGTTTGTTCTGCAAACCAATTCTCCCTTAGCTAGCTGTAATGCAGGATGCAACAATGTGTCTTAGAAACAATATTTTTTAAATAGTTATATAAATCAATATTGAAAACTTTGAAAATTTAAACTGTAAATTTTTATAGGTATAAATAAGAATTTTAATAAAAAGCAAGATCAAATCTGAATTTAAATAATTACATGGCAAATTCGTGTATGTCATGCTTCATTGACTGCTGATTGTATAATTTTTTTTTAAAACTTGTGTTAAAATTCATACTGACATCCATACTTTTTTTAATAAAAAAATGAGTATAAGTAAAAGTATAAACAGACACCCGGAAAAGAAACTTAAGAATGCAGAGGCATTCTGCCAAGGTGTCTAAATCAATGTCGCCAAATCCTTGTTTTGATATAAAAGAATATAAATTACAAAAAAATGCCATACTTTGTAATAACATGCTAGCAATAGTTTTTTGCTTTGGCTGTATTGTATGATAACAAATCAAGAAAGTTCCATAAATTTGCCCAACGAACTTCCCATTACGGCAGCATTTCAAAAACATTCCAGAATACTTTTTTTCTTTTTCCCAAAAGTAAGCCCTTCAAAAATAACACACTTCAGTCATACATCCAAAATTAAGTACTTTAACTTCAACAAATCAACGCTCTGATGAACACTTGTATTACACCGTTATTACATTTACATTGTTCGATCTTTGAAGATGCTTTTTAGCATTCCTTCATAAACACAACAGTAGCACAACTTAAAATTATTCTGTGAAAACAAAAATATAACATTGAAACATAAAATGGCTTACACAATTATAAAATGCAAATGGTGACTGATGTGGTATGTTTGTAAACAAAGATTCCCGTTCCTAACCCATGAAAAGAAATACTGTGTTTTTCTATCATGCTGTAAGAAAATTATATAAAGATTGCCTTTTAATATTTTCATACAGAAAATCAATACCTGATTTCCATTTTTGTATTTAGGCTCGTCAATAATTTTCTTCGAATACTTTATGACATCTACTTGTCGACCCTCTGTAAAAAAGTTCCAAAATAATGTTAGTAAAGCTAAAGCACGATAATTAAAAATGTTTATAAAAAATTTTAGGTGCATAAAAAAAATACCCTTCAAACATTAGCATACCTGTTCGTGCATGATACCTAAAATATTTAATATAAAAAAAATTAAATATAACAAACTATTTCTGTATTGATCTGTATAAATAAACTAATTATTTTAATTATTATAGGAGTTTTTATATCTATGAAATGAACCTTCCAATAGATAATTGCTAAAAAATAAAGTTTTCATAAAGAACTTGCAAAATCTTTGTAATTTGTGGAACAGAAAAAGTTTTTACAATGGTATTTTGTATTGCCAAGATTGACCATGGTAAAAAAAACATGATTGAAATCCCATTCTCAATCGTCTCCGAGCTGCCGGAAAGTCAGGATGTTCGTTCTGTGAAGCTCGCTTTGAGCCTAATGTAACATGGCGCGAGGGATCGTTCTGTGGAGCAACGTTACGCTATCAAATTTTGCGTTAAACTTGGGAAGTCCGCCACCGAAACGTTTCTTTTAATTCAGCAGGCCTTTGGGAGAGATAGCTTATCCAAATCCCAAGCTCACTGATGTCACAAGTCGTTCAGGAGGGACAAGAGGATGTCGCCGACGAAAACCACAGTGGACGTCCATCAACCACACTAATCGACGAAAATATGACGAGTGTGTGTGATTGTTTGAAATCTGACCGACGATTGTGCCTTCAATGGATAGCAGAAACCTTACAGATGACGAAAACAACTGCTATTCGCATTGTAACCGAAGATTTGAACCTGAAAAGGCTTGCGCCAAACTGGTCCCAAAAGTGTTGACCGACGAACAAAAGGACATGCAAGTGCTCCGGAGCCAAGAACTCTTGGAAATGTGTGAAAAGGATTCTAATTTTTAAAACTCAATTTTCACCGGTGATGATTCATAGATCAGAGTGGCACACCCCATCGTCACCCCGGCCCAAGAAGGCACACATGAGCAAGTCCAGGATCAAAACCATGCTCATTGTCTTCTTTGATGTCAGAGGCATTGTCCACAACAAATTCGTACCTACCAGACCACTGTGAACGCAGCTTTTAACTGGGAAGTGCTCAAAAGGAGGGTCATCTGCTGCAGAAGTGACATCAAAGATACATGGAAACTTATCACGATAATGCGCCAAGCCACAGCGCCTTCTGGGTGTCCGATTTCCTGGCCAGGACCCACACCCCACTGGTTCCCCGCTCCCTACAGTCCCGACTTGGCTCCCCCAGATTTTTTTTTGTTTCCTCGCTTAAAAGGAGCCCTGAAAGGGAAACATTGGGACATGATTGAAAACATCCAGACTCATGTTACATCGGCTCTAAAGGACCTCCCAGAGACGGCCTTCCAGGCCTGGAAACACCGCCTCCACAAATGTATCGACGCAGGAGGGTGCTATTTTGAAAGTTTTTAACTAATTGTACAAATATGTCCAATAAAAGATTTTTTATGAATTTGGTCGCATTACTTATGGAACGCACCTTGTACGTACAATCATTCTAACTAGAGCAAAAACACACAAACCAATATTCTCACCAAAAGTTAACATATTACTTAATCAGAGCTTATCTATATAGCGTAAAAGCTTCTGGAAAGTTTTCAATAACCTTTATTTTTATTGCAGAAATGTGGAATGTATTTTTTTATCTGTGAAATATTAAATACATTGGTATAATGACCAAAGATCATTACCAAATTGCATTATTATTAGCCCATTTTTGTATGGTAATTTATTTTAATTTGATTATAAATTGTACATAAATAACACACTGAATATGACCAAACAGCTATACAAGCATCTTTAATAAATTATTAAAATTTACAATAAACAAAACCATTAAAACAATAGTAACTAATGGAACATATTTTTGTTAACTTACCCAAAAAACTTTTATGTTTAATCAAACCTTTCTTCATATCTCTTTCAGTTTTAAATTTCACATAGGCAAAACCTGTTATGAAACAATAAAAAAAATTATTAGAGAAATATTGCTAACATGTATTTACACTAGAGTGGTCCAAAAATGACTTTTTATTAAATGTTCAAGAGCTAACTCCAAACATTTGTACTCACCCCTAAAACATGCATGCATAAAAAAAAATCAGTTTAATTAAAATATATTTAAGGGTAGTACAATGCATTTTAAAGTTTTGCATTATAATCTGATGTACATAAAACATATAGTACATGCATATAATACATACAGAAGCCAAGCATCTCCATATTCCTGTTACAAGACACAATATTGAGAAATTGTTAGGTGTTTCCAAACTTCCAACTGGCTGTGGGGCAGCAACGGCACACACAATATTGCAAATGCTTCATGATTGGAAAACTGCTGACCAGGTTTAATGTATGTGATTTGAAATGACTTCCAGTAACAATGGAATCAACTTTGGGGCCTATACCGTTTAAAACAAAATATAGAAAAACATTTTCTTGCATTGAACATGGCCTGCAATTTTTCAATCATTGAGCAATTGCAGTATATTTGCCATTCCTTTCCTACAGCCCGTTGGAAGTTGGGAAACACTTACTACAGTGTCCACTCTAGAAATAAAAAGGGGTAGGGCATTGTTGACAGTAAAAGGTCACCTTGGTTTTGAAAAGACACTTCTTGTTTTTAAAAGGGCACTTTTGGCGGTTCAGGGTCTATTTTGAAGAAAAGACCAGTAAATGCCTACTATTTCTCAACATTGTCATGTAACAAGAATAGGAAGACACTTGACTTCTGGAGGTATTATGTTTACATATGTATTATATGCATGTACTATAATATGTAGTATGTACATAGGATTACAATACAAAACTCTAAATGCATTAAACTAATCTTAAATATTTTTAAATTAAGTTGAATTTTTTTAAGCAGGCATGTTTTAAGGTGAGTACAAAAATTTGCGGTTAGCACTAGAATATTAAAAAAAAAAGGTATTTTTTGGAGCAGCCTAATTTACACTAACATAAAAATACATTAGAATAAGAAATATTACAAAAACCAACACACTAAAGTAGTAAACAGAAAATGCATACCTTTGCTTTTAGGTGGAAGCCTAAGACTAGATATTTTCAGAGGATTAAAGAATTGCTTAATTTGTTTCTGAAAAATAAAACTATCATCAATGTTCAAAAATCACTAACTATAAATAAATACATTCCAAAAATATTAAAAAGTTACTCAAGAAAACTTTTAAAACAAGCATACATACCTTTTTACACATAAACGGTAAATTCCGCAACTTCACTGTAAAAGTGTCATCAAACTTTTTATCCTGTAAAAATATATAATTAAAATATGCAATATACACTTTCAAACATGTCATTTTATTTATCTGATGTGTGTAAAATTATAAAAGTAAATAAACCACGAATTAAAATTTTTAAAAATTAATAACATGTACTTCAAGAAAATAGATAACGTAAGACGTTTTTTCATGATTAAAACATGTTATAAATGAATTTTAAATACTTATATACATATATATAAAAAATCCTTTGTAAAAAAAATATTCTATTTTTAAGCTAATCTCTTTCCATAAAAACATTGCATTCAAAAATGAAAAACAATAAAATATATGCAATTGAAACTAGATATTTAAAAAATTTATAATTTTTTTGTATAGAATGTTTACATTCTGCACAAAAAACTTTTATCTAGTTTCTGCTGATGAGAACTATTTATATTTAATCAATAAAGCTTTCTAAGCTATAAGGTATTTAATCAATGAAATTATATTCATTTTAGCTTCTGGGGTACATTATATCAACATTTAGACTTATTAATTACATCAACAAGCATAAAAGTCACTTGCAATTGCATACTTATACACTCTTCTCTTAAAAATTTTAGATTTCAATAAACTTCGAGACATTAATACATGGGTTATACACATTAGCAATGTTCTATCTGCATTTAAATTGTTATTTATATAGTCAGTAACCATTCAATTGTTGGTATTGTTTAAAGAAGAAAAAAAAAGTTATGCAAGGTTCGTGCATTTAAAAGCACTTTGCAAAAATATTTCTAAGAATTTACTTGAAATTTTTAAGTTTTAAAAAGTTTTTGAACACTGTATAAAGCATATATATTCGGTTAATATATTTAAAAGTTTTATTTGTAAAACCTTAATGTTCATTTACATGGAAATGTTAACAATTACAATCCTTGCTGATTTGAAATGTCCTTGAAAAAGCTTACGATAATGTGAAAGAACTTTTGAGAAAACTCTTTATTTTGAAGCATTTAATAAAATCGTCACACACAGATAAAAGGTAGTTGTATAATTTAGTAAAACACTTGAAATTGGATTGGAATAAATTAATCATACTTCTTTTTTAAGAGGAGACTTATCAGTAGACTCTTCATCTTGGACAACTTCTTTCTGCATAGAAAAGAAAGACTTATACAAAAATGGACATGAAAATATTAAAATAGGAACATGATTTTGAAACAAGCCCATATTATTACCATGAAAATTTATACAACTAAAGTTTTAATGTAAATAAAAAATATTTATCTCAATCTTATTTGTCTTTAAAAAGCTTTTTTTAAAAAGTAAAACTTAGATCAAGCTGAGATTATAAGATTAAAAGCATTCATTAGAAAATTTCCCCGTTGTAAAAGTCCTGAAATCCTGATCGGCCAATATTTGCTTGTTTAAGTGTCGTGGCACCTGGCAACACATTGTTAGAAATGCTCATTGTGTATGTGCTATTCTGACAAAACACTTGTTCTCTTACCTCAATTATCATTCTCGCTCAAGCCTCTGTTGTATACGAGTGTGTCCTTGGCAACAAATATGGCTATCATTCTAAAGGAGACACTGCCGACAATGTGGCAGATCAGGTGCAACCCTAATTCGATGAGCTGTATGCATTTTCCTCTTTTGAGCTGTATGCATTTTCCTCTTTTGAGCTGTAGTCACCACTAATAAGTCAGCACAATTAGTTTGGGAACAATATTGTATTTAAGTTCTTGTCAGATCCTTCACATGTTCCTTCATGGATATACAAAGCACTCAAATAAAGTTATACTCCCGCACTTCTGACATCTAATCTATAATTCCACTTCATAAATGATACTGGTTATTGATTGATAGTTGATCCATGACGATACTTATCATTACTTGCTGGGTATTTTGCCTAATTCCACTTTAAAGTGTTAAAGCAATTCATAAATGTTACTTTAATTTAATATTTAATAACTATCGTCTGATGGGAAAAGAAATATGTTATAGTTTATTCCTATAATTGTCCACTATTTCTACACTTTTTTACTTCAATTAAGGTAGTCTATGACAAATACTCTAGAATTGAACTAACCCTCAATTAGGGTGGGAAAAAGGAAATTTGATAGAACCAATTTTTTAGAGCTTTGCAATGATAAAAAGATAGCACCTTACAAAGACGAGTTACTATTTACCGAAAATGACTTTAAAGGTACGGAACATGTTCCTGCTTATTTCATTCATAGACTGACGTCGTAAAACACTGGATTGATTAGTTATCTACGAAACAGTGGAATAACCGAATGCAGTGTCTCCCAACATCAAGCACAGAACCAACCCTCAATTAGGGTCGGAAAAAGATTTAGATTCGAAAAAGAGAGTTGATGCACTTAGGCCAAAGCGTCCCATTGTGCCTCTCCATAAAAAATAAACCTCTAATAGTCAACCCAACCTCAAACAGACCAGTGGCCCTGCAAAAAGCCAAACAATCATGAGAAAAGGAACTGTGATTAGAACCAATTTGTCAGAGCTTTGCTATGATAAAAAGAAGCACCTTAAGAAGAAGAGTTAATGCGAGATGGCATATTTAAAGAAAATGACTTTAAAGATGGGGAACTTGTTCCCAATTTTTTCATCCGCAGACACAGTGATTGACATTGGGAGACACTAGATTGATTGGTTCCATAACAAACACTGGAACCAACCAATCCATCAAGCACAGAGTCTACACAGAAACAAACCTCAATTAGGGTGGGAAAAGGAACTGTGATTAGAACCAATTTTCCAGACCTCTGCTATGATAAAAAAAAAATAGCACCTTGCAAAGAAGAGTTAATGTGAGCTGCATATTTAAAGAAAATAACTTTAAAGGTGGGGAGAGGGGACATGTTCACCACCTTAAATAAAGAAAACGTTATTTTAATATGAAATTCATTTTTACCCTTTGCAGGGAACAATATAAATGACTTGTTCTTTTGGTTCCCTGTTCTTTAAAATAAATGAGAACAGCATGATCTTGCGTTTAAGAAAAGCAAATCTTTACTTAAAAAAAAAATTCTGGGGAAAAAGAACAGAAAGAAGAATAACTGTTCCATAGACAAAACGCAAATGTCAAAAATGTTCTTGGAGTGCAAAGAGTAAATATACAATTAGAAAACTGAAATATAATACTTAGAAAATATTGAAATCTAGCAATGAAAAGCAATAGAAATCACATTCTTAGGTAAATATAAGCTAACTTTAAAATCTAGTAACCAACAATGCTATGCTAAAAAAACTCTAACAGCAGTTTAAAGAAGATGAAATGACTTACTGAAATATTAGGGCTTTTCTTTGTTGGTAAAGTTTCCGTGTCTTTTAGCTTTCCTGTAAAAAAAATATATAGTTTAAACAGAAGAATTGGCATACAAATATAATATTATTAAAAAATAATATAAACTTTGACAATGTTTAACTAAAAATAAGAAAATTATATTAAAAATGTTTTGAATTTTGATAGAAATTGCTACTTTATTAAGCATATTACTTGACTTAGTAGGTATATTAATTAGGAGAATTACAAATTCGGAACGCTTTATTTTAAAATTGCAAATAAAAATAAAGGCCTGCTTTTTACGCCCAATCCTAATGCACAATGTGTCATACTGATTTAGAAAATAAAACATTTTCATACCTAAAAATATTGCCAAAAATTAGTCATAGAGAAATTGTTTAAAATGTACTTTCTGCATGACTAATATTTAGTTAAAACTCTATTTAGTTAACAACCTTCAAGTAATACTTTTAAAGTTTAGAAATATAATTGGCAATTCAAGTACACAAAATATTTAATTTCATAAAAACTTAAACTATATAGGTTTTACAGCATATATTTTGACCTCTAATAATAAGTAGGTACTCATGGTGAAATCCACACTTCTGCGTGTTTTATGCTGATTGCGAAAAAAATAATCCTCTTTGTTTGCAGATTCCGCACAACTTATTTAATTTAAAGGCATTTAAAGACTATATTTTTATTTAAACTGTAACTTTTTTATTGTAGCTAATCATGAAATGTGTTTTTGGTAGGGAACTTCTATTGCTTCCCTCTACAAATAGCTAAAGTACTTAGGTTTGAATGCCTACATGACAGTATTCGTTAGATTTTTAGTAATACTTTAACATTATATGTGTGGGTGAAAGAACGAGAGTTATAATAACATTGTTCGCTCCTTGGTTAAGGATGAATATAACTTATTTCATTTGCGACCCAGAGGGCGCTTTATGTAAATTTCTATTTTTTAATTTATCCGACTCGATTAATATATCCGATGATGAGTCGAGCGTCAGTTGTTGGAAGAAGTTGTTCGAAGTCAGTTCAAAATAAAACACGCTTGGTGATTTCATGCGATCCTTTTTTCTTTAATCTACTTTTCCCACAGCGGATATTTGACAACCGAGCGTCAACAAACATATTGTAGTATATTTAAATTTTTGTTGTTTATTTTATGTATCAGGCACATGAAAGGTAGCAAAAATGATATATATTTTTATGGTGAGTCTCTTAATCAAATGAAGTTTGCAGATTTCCAGTAATTCATGGAAAAATTGCATACCTGCATATATTGATTTTGAAAATGAAACTGTTGACATAATTGAATTGCAATTTTTTTTATTTACCAATTTTTTCAAAGTTTGATTCATAGTCGCTGTCTGATGATGAGGCAGCTTCATCTGGTTCAGAATCTGGTAAATCCACATCTTCAGCCCAAACAGGCTTAGATTTTCTGTCTTCATTAATTTTGAGAAATTCTTTAAACTGAGAATCTTCCAAAAGCTGAAAAAAGGAAAAAATACTAACTATAAAAGACCAACTCAGAGTAATTAAAAGGATCCTAATTAATTAACATAAAATCATGTGCCTTAAAGAGTTAATTAATCCTAATTAATTAACTCTTTAAGGCACATGATTTTAATGGGAAAAAGAGCCAAAGTTCCATACTCCACAACACACCAATTTCACACAAGCACATATTACAATGCATTTAACTCTTGAAATTTAGATTATCGCTTATTTAAAAAAATTCTGATAGTTCCTAGTATGGCTAACTGGATTACAAACCCGCAATAAAATATTAAACTTTGTATTTTGAATAATTTCAAGTATTCAAGGAGGGTTCAAAAATAACACACCATGCATAAAAATCTGATATTTAAAGGTGGGAAAGTTTCTAACCCACGTAATACTAAAGAGCTAATGTAAGAGTTCCATTAAAAAAAAAAAATATTTTTTGCAGTATTTTGGATTGAGGGTTTTGCAAAAAATAAAGACATTAAATCAGTGGTATCCAAACAGTTGAACGCACAGTCAAACAAAAAATAATAATTAACATGAGTTCCACTTAAAATGTTTTCATATGTACAAGAGACTAAAAATAATTGAAATTCTGACGGACGTGTTATTTTTTCTATGTATTTGTTGGGTAAAGTTGTGATTATATTCTTCGTAATAGCTGCATAAAAAAAAAATTGTAAAATTAAAGTTAGAATGTTTTCTTCCCTTCATTTTTAAACAAAATTTAAATAAACTATTTAAATAACATCAAAAAGCGGAGAGAACTTTAATGAGCATATATGAAGAGAAAGGTGTCTGCTTCAATTTCGTTAATATTAACATTAAAATTTTACTCACTTCTTCTGGTATATCTTCTTCAATTTTCTTCTTTTCTTTTTTCACCTTTTCCTTAAAAAAGAACAGCAAAACAGGCAAATATGAGTGAAGGATTTTATTATCTGATAATTCATATTGGTAAGCACAAATATTTTTGAAATTATAAGAAATATATATACTTTCCCCTGCTGCTTTTCTTCTGCCTCCTGTTTAGCAGCCTTTGCAACAATGATCTTTTGTTTCCATGACTGAGGTTTGTTTGGGTCGGTCAAGTCCGCACAAATGTCAACCTGTCAGGATAAAATAACTATAGATTATTTGGCAATACATTGTGAAAATAGTTTACTAAATAAAAAGTTATTTTCAAGCATAATTCAATAGAAAATTGAATTTCTATATACCTCCATTAAAAGATCACCTCTCTATAGCCTCCTTTACACGTCCTTAAAAAGCTGGGATAAACCTTCCCTGATTGGGGAAAAATGACGGTGTAAACTTGCACCTGCTCTTGACTAGGGATAAATGCCGATTGGTTCCCATGATGCTTTGCATTTTATTTACTTATTTTAAAATGGCTACTAAGAACTGGTGTGATGAGAAACTAAGAAATTTACTAGTAGTTTTTATGGAGCATTTTCATCGTTTTGACGGAACCGTCCGTGATGCGGACATTTATAAAGAAATCGCAAAGCAGTTTGTGGCGGTCCCGTTTTGCGTGGCCTAGTTGGTTGGTTTCAGCGTTGTTGTCAGATTAAGAAGAAGATCTTGCATGCTGATTTCGACAGCAAACCAGTGCGCATGCGTAGAGAAACATATAAACAGGTTCAATCACATCGTCAGTCTTGTAAGCTCGTCAGTGCTGTGGAGTTTAGTGTATGAGTGCCTCGCGGTTCACCGGAGTTCGGGTGGTGCCTGTGCTTAAAGATCTTGTACGGAAATCGCTCCAGTGAAGAGATCTCAGGTATTCTTTGCTACTGACCTGTTCTTGAAAGATCCCAGCGCCAGCACGACTCGACCACATGGCTACGATGACCCACAGGTATTTCCCCAAATCATCTGTGGTCAATCCGCGCCCTTGTCTTTTGTGATATTATATATAATTTACAGTAATAAATCTTATTTACATTAGCCATTTTAGACTTTTGTCTTATTGATAGGTAACACGCTACAAATTGAATGGTCATTCAAAGACTATCGTGCAGCTACAAACAGTCGCAATATGTTTGCCGCTCTTTATAGAGTGACGTCACTTCCTAAATACCTGCAAATTATCGTCAAACTCGTTCAAGTGCCCCAAGTGTCAAAAGTTTTTCCCCTAATACTGGTTTGTTTTGTTGAATGTTTAAACAGAGCTTAGGAGACCATTTTCCTGTGGAACCATGAGTGGTCTCCTTAGAGAGGTTTCTTTTACATATTAGTAAAATATATATAAAAAAGACAGATGTTCTTTTAGGAACAATAAGACCTATTGAAATAAACTAGAAAAGTCAATATAATAAAAAAATAAATATAATTCTATAAGCAAAAGTATCTTAATAAAAATATTTGAGATAGCTTTTCAACAATACAAAAATAAATATAACTTAAATGTAGTATATAAAAATAATTGTGACGCTACATTAAATGGAAACGGCTTTCAAAACTTACTTGTATTCTGGAAGTATTTACAAATGTGCCATCAAAGTATTCTATAGCAGCTTTGGCTTCCTCTTCGGTTTTATAACCGACAAATGCGAATTGCCGAAAAGCACCATCCTTTGTGTACTTGAGCTGTAAATCTGTGATGGTACCCTTTGAAGAAAACAAATTTTCCAATTTCTTTGCCTTTATCTAGAATAAAAAAAAAATTAATACAAAAAAATTCTAAATTACACAAAAATATGAAATAGTCAAACACCATCTATCTATCTATGTGAAAGGTTTTACACCTACAAACAAGTGCTTCACAGCAAGTCTATTTTTAGATTGTACATAAGACTAGTTGGTTTAAAAAACGGTGTACTAGAGCCACACAGTTGGCTATTGGCCGACGGTTTGGGAACTATTCAGAAGAAAAGACAATAAGGAACACTGCCTCACCATTTTTAAATCATAATCAGATAATGAGGATAACATTCAAGCCGATACTTATCTTTAAAGTTCCACACTATAACTATTGTGAGGACATTTAGACCACAACAGACAATCAGGATTGAACTCGCAATTGTCAGCCACACAATTACAGTTAACAACTCAAGTATTGCGTCGTATTTTTGAACCAAGGTCAGATGACGAGATTGATTCACGATTGAATGACGTCCACTGCGTAATGGGCTATTGGTGACGGTTTGGAATTCATTTAAAAGGATTTCTATTAGGTTTGCATGATTGGATGAAATAACGTAGTACTGCAGCCGCACATTGGGTTATTGACGACGGTTCGACTATTGACAGCAATATTTACAAATACTATTGAACCTAATAATCAATTCAAATTCATAGTTTGAATATTAATGCTAATTTTTGATAGAAAAACACATATTTACAGAGAGAAAAATAAAAATAACAACTGAAAACTTACATTCTTTGGCAAATTCTTTACTATTATTCTTGACATTTCTGAAAAATATAGCATACTTTAAACAAAGATAATAAACAAAACATTTTTTAATTACAATTTATTGGTTAAACCTAAGTAGCGGGGCACTCAACCAAGATGTCTAAATCACTGTCGCTGAAGACGATGTCAGATAAAATTTTCGGTACAGATATAGATATAGTATAGCTCGCGAGTTTTTTTTTTGGCGTGTTTTATAGGGGCGATAAATATTTATACCTGACATTGTTGGTATTTTCCGATTCTTGTGGCGACTTTCAATCTGGCAACACTATGCTATGTTCAATGTAAATTTTTCGTCGCCAAAAAAAAAAAAAAAACGCCAAATGTCCTATACTACATCTGTTCCAAATTTTCAACTCAGTGCAACACTTGTGCAGTGTACATCTTAAACGTAAGATTATTTGTAGTGTCCGATTATTTAAGGCTGGCAAATGGTTCAACTCGTAGATTTTAGAAATTGTTACGTCAGATCTTTTGTCAACAAAGATGGAAATCAAAAACTTCTTTGGTGGAGTGCCCTCTATACTTATGCTCAAAATATTATTAATTTTATTTCATATAATTATATTTTACTTTCAATTAGCTATTCATTTTTTTAAACAAAATTTGAGGATTAATTTATATTTATGACTATGCTAAATAAACATTTTCGCAATGAAATAAAAAAAAAACGATTGATGGATTAAAGTACGGAAATCTTTAGCAAAAGTTAAATGAAAAGTTAATGCATAAAATTTTAATTCCAATCAAACATGGAATGTTTAAAACTTTTGTTTTATACAATGTTTAAGAACTTGTAATCAAGTTATATTTGTTTTCGATAACTTAAACTTAAAACTTTTTTTTCAAAACGCTAGTCAATAGGGAAAACGGGTCAGGTTTACTGTACGGTCACCCTTGGCGCGATTTTTCCGCATTTGGCGATAATTTTTTTTAAATGGCAATTCCCCTCCGAAACGACAAGGAATTGCAGCAACCCAATTGGACAACAGTCGCCAAAATGGCGACTTTTGGCGAGATTTTGAAAAAGTCACCAAGGGTGACCGTACAGTAAACCTTTACCGGGAAAACTATAAAAATAACAAACTTACCGAATTTATTTAATATAATATTAAAACTACACTAAAATAACGTGGTAAACAGTCATAAACTCTCGTTTCAAAATAAACAACATGTGTGCGCAGACATTTTCAGAGCAGTGTTGAAATGTATTACTCCTGACATCAACAGACAAAACTTGGGTGGTCTGGTTAACAGAGCAGTAAGCTGGTTTGGTTGAAGAGGTTCAATCAGTGGGATGTCATCTGAGGTTTTGCTCTCGTTGTCAATCAGTGGGTGATCATCTAAAGTCTTGAAGTGCTAACGTATGGTTTTATTTGGGGAAGTTTTGTTTGTTTAATGGTGAATTAACGTCACACTAGAACTGCACTTTGAGCTATTGGACACGGTTCGGGGTCTATATCGAAGGAAAGACCCGAGAACACGGAGTAAAGAAAAAGGTGGAGATGAATTGGCGAGATTTCATGAGACGTAAGTTAGCAACCCCAAACTAGGCACAAACAAACCTACTTTGCAGTAGTTTTTCTATGAGGGATGCATTATTTTTAAATTAAGAAAACGCATGCTAAAACTTAAAAAATGACTTTTTGTGCAGTTGTGGGATGCAGTACAAGTTCCAAATCGATAAAGGATGCTAATATTTTCACTTCATAGATAAATTAAATTATCGCCATGTACTGGTACAAAGTAGTGCTTTGGAATAGCACCAAGTTCCTACTTTTTAAGCGATTGCTTACTTCATATTGCAAACCGGCAAACTGGCAAAACTGATCCATGTGCTTTTGAAATTGATTTCTTTACTTATTTGGTTACATTTACATCGTAAATAAAAATTATCTGCTTTGGAATATTTGTGTTTGCCTACTGATAAATCTGTAAAAAAAAACTCATAATATCAAAATCGAAAAAAAAGTTATCTATCTAGTTTTGAAACTAGAGGGCTTATATATGAAAAGACATAGGCATTCTATATTAGAGGGATTATTTTATACTTTATCGGTTTGTATTTTGGCATTGTGTAGAATGCCTAGAAAGTTGCATGATATAATATATAAATCGTTTTATACTATAACGTAACGAACTTAACATAACTCTTAACGTTCGGCACTTTATATATTTCCTAACACTCTATAGAATACCTGCTTACACTACATTGCTGGTAACGTATATTTTATTTTTATTTCTAAAAAGTTTTTTGACTTTATGGAAACTTCATAATACTATTGAATATTGCGTTTCCAATACAAATATATGAGAACTGGAATAATAAACTAAAATTATGTCTCTTTGGTGTATGAATATAGACGCGACGTTGAATAGAATCTTTATATAAAAAAAAGCTTCCAACTCCTACATGCAGAAGGAAGAAGTAAGCGTTTTAAAGTCCACAGACTAGCTCTTTGTTTTATTATTACGCATTTTGTGTCCAACCACAACTATAAATATTCATAAAGACAAAAACTTTTAAATCGGGAAATTTATATTTTAGAATAATGAGTATTCTTAAGTAAGCTAATACATTTTTTTTTATCCTTCGTTAGAAGACTTAATTTACCTAGCAGTCGTTATAAGTAATGAGGTTCTCTCTTTGCAAGAAGTGAAGTATCTTCATCATTATACGCAAGAGATGCGTAAAAAAATATTCTAAATAGGAATTGATCAAGAAATGAAAAATATTTAAACTCTGTAGTTTTTTTTCGTCACGGATTACCGAAAAAATTGTGACTAATAGGAAATGCCCTTTATTATTTTATCTTTTCATCAATGGATTCAATATTAGGATTTTAGAATTGTTTTGGGGTTAAGATGAGAGCTAGTGTTTTAGGTTAAGTATCATTTAGTTATTAAATTAAAATAGGAATTATTTGAATCGTCATCAAACCACAGTGAGTTATTTGTTATTTATGCTCTTTAACTAGCATGCATTGTATGTATGTTGCAGCTTTAGGTAAATGGCCTCTGTAATGACACATTGTTTAACTGATTGGTCAGCTCACTCAAACAAAATTCTTAATTTTCAAAAACCAGCTTTAAGAGACGTTACCCACTAAAACAACATGCCTACACACAATATACCACCGTAATATGACATAATATATATACAAACGTATATTAATATGTCGGATTCAGTGCCTCTGACAAATAAATATTTATCGATTAGAATAGTTTTTATTATAAAAATTAATAATAACTTCCCCTTACATCTTCTTCGGCACCCAATGATGTTAAAATTTTAATAATAATAAAATAATATTTCTTAAAAAAAGGAAAACCGACTTGAAGAAAAATGCGCTAAAAAGTAAAAAATAATATTTAATTTTACGAACGCATTGAAAATATGGAATTATTTAATGTCAATTTTATACTTATTACAACTTTTTGAAATCGGCGCCAAAATTTAGGTATGATTTTTGTAAATTGGCACCAACTTCAAAAAGTATAAAATTGACATGAAATAATTCCATATTTTCAATGCGTTCGTAAAATTAAAAATTATTTTTTACTTTTTAGCGCATTTTTCTTCAAGTCGGTTTTCCTTTTTTTAAGAAAGATTATTTTATTTTTCATTTTTTAGTTTTTAAGTTAGCGGGGGGCTTCGCCCTCTATTATTATTCACCAAGAAATTCAAGTAACAACTTGTGCTCAACAATATATATTGTAAAACAATTCCTATCAATGCTGGTTAAACGAAATGTCATTGTTGTAAACTTCTGTTAAACAATGAAATATTAAGAAATCGGAAAAATTATTTAAGGGGGTCCGATACCTTCGACATTTTTCTTTTATTTTTATACTTGTACAATCCAATTTTTTTTCTCTCTCTAAATATGCATAAAAAACCATTTTAAGACGCTCAATTTTTTTTTTAAATTGCATATTTATTTTTAAATTAAAATTTTAGTAAATTTTTTAACAATTTTAAAATTCCTACTCCTTTTTTGTTTTTCAATATTTTGAAGCAATTTTTTTTATTTAAGATCTTGAATAATATGTAAATAGATGTATGCATTCAAATTTTGATTCAGATACATCACTTTAAAAAAATAAAATATATTAGAAATTTTGGAAAAAAAATTGACGAAAAAAAATAAAATTCCATTTTAAGTGGTTTTAAAAAACAAATTATGGTAAAAATAGGAAATCTGAATGCATACATCTATTTAAAATATATTTATCTTGCTATACACACAAAAATTATGATTTTAAGTATAATAGTAAAAAAGCCTTAGCATTTTTAGTGTTCATTAAATTTCAAAACCACGAACAGAGATATTTGCTTTTAAAGTTTACATATGATACAACTATGTTATAGGAACACATCATTAAAATATTCATAACTAAAAAAGTAATAGGATTTTTTGAAGCAGTTTTTTGTGAGTTATTAAGATAAGTTTGAATATTATTTTTTAAATATAAAAAAAAATGACTTTTTTTGCGAATTTTGGGTATCGGACCCCCTTAAAAAAACTGCTGTTAATCGGCATTTCCGGATATTTAATAGCAGGATCACCGATATTTTTTTTTGCAGATTTTGTCTAAGTGGATTTTTCTCTAACCAACAAAAAAAAAATTCGAAATCGGACAATATTTTTTTTCAAACGGTCCAGTTAATTGAGAATTCCGGATAGTTAAATGCCGAATAACCGGATATTTTTTTCAAATTGCTCCCCTTTGAAAAATACCCTATCAAACAACAAAAAGAATTGTGCAAATATCTGATTTAGAACTGAATTTTTGCGCGAACATACATAAAAAAAAGAAATACATAAAAGTCGAATCTATAACCTCTCGACTTGGCACGCGATTTGGCGGTTTTAATTAAGCATTTCTGGCGGTTTTATTTCGGAGTTTTGGTTGGCGCGCTGTTTAGTCGGTTAAAAATAATGGTTGATGAATAAAAGCAATTCTTACAATCAAACATGGTTATAACGTAGAAGCGCTAACCTACTGAGCCGGAATAATCAAGGTCTTCTCTAAGCGAAAATATCTTTTTTTTAACTCTTTGTGAAACATTTTTCTTTTAAATCCCACTTATTTATGATAAACGCCACGTTTCTGTCTAAAATATTCTAAAGAGCAACTCCACCCGAAATCCGTTAAGTTGATAATAAATAAAGGGACCAAGCGTTATTTTTTTCTTCTTTAAAAGATTTTTTTTAATTGAGCTTCCAGAGATGGAGTTTTTTTTTTTTATTTTTCTTTTAAGAATACTAAAGAAAGTTGACATAATTTGATGAAAATGGCTTTATCTTCTTTTTTGCTATGTAGTTTTAAATATTGTAACTCATAGGTATGTATTTGAACAGGAAGAAGGGCATTGTACTTGTGGAGAGAGTGTTCGCAGAGAATAAATTTTAAAGAACTTTCTCGGAGCGCGGTTCTGGGTCTGGTTCTTTCATATTTGTTTGGGAACATTTGTTTGTTAAACAATTTGATTTTCATGTATTAAATAATATAATCTTTCTAAAAAAAAAAGGAAAAACGACTTTAAGGAAAATGCGCTAAAAAGTAAAAAATAATTTTTAATTTTACGAACGAGTTTAAAAATTTGAATTATTTAATATTAATTTTATGCTTTTAGAACTTTTTGAAATCGGCGCCAAAATTTAAGTATGAATTTTGTAAATTGGCAAAAACTTCAAAAAGTTCTAATAAATATAAAATTGATATTAAATAATTCAATTTTTTCAATTCGTTCGTAAAATTAAATTTTTTTTTTACATTTTAGCGCATTTTCTTAAAGTCGGTTTTCCTTTTTTTTTTTTTTTTGAGAAAGATTATTTTATTTTTCCTATTTTAGTTCTTAATTTAGCGGGCGATTCGCCCCTGCTATTATTCACCAAGAATTTCAAGTAACAACATTTTGTGCTTACATTTGGCCCCAATAATGTATAGCATAAAACAATCCCTATCCATGGCAATAAATGCTGGGTAAACGAAATGTCATTGTGGTAAAACTTCTGTTAAACAATGAAAATATTATGAAATTTCGATAAATTGTTTAAAAAAACTCCGTTTATCGACATTTTCGGATATATAACAGCTAACCGATTACTTTTAGGCAGATTTTGCTTAAGTAGATTTTTCTCCATCCAACAAAAAAATAATTTTCGAAATAGGACAATATTTTTTTTTCAAACGGTCCGGTTAATTGAGAATTCCGGATAGTTAAATGCCGGATATTTTTTTCAAATTGCTCCCAAGTGAAACATCCCCTATCCAAAAAAAGAAATTTGTGCAAATATCTAAAATAGAACCGAAATCCCGCTCGAACATACATAAAAAAAATACATAACAGACGAATTGATAACCTCTCGACTTGGCGCACGTTGGCGATTTTAATTTAAAGTTTCTGGCAGTTTTATTTTGGAGTTTTGGTGGTCCGCTGGGCAGTGGGTTAATAAATAGTGTACAGGGGTAGAGGAAGAATTGAACTTCTAATACTTTCGCACCAGTTGAAATAGCACGTATCCAAGCAAAATTGAAGACAACATTTAAGACAGACAGAGAGCAGGATCCAAGTACAAGTAGATGAAACATCCAAATTTTATGATTTCTCATTTTTTTTCTCACATTTAAAAAAGACATTGAGGTTAACATTTCAATCATAAAATAGACTATCAACGTTTTAGACGTGGTTCCTTCTTTAATGAAGTGATGAATGTTGAAAAATGTTATTGATGTAACAAATAAGATGAAGAAGTTTACTTTGTGAATAACGACTTTATTAGCTACTGTGTGTTCTGTTTTTCTTTGAATGTTGAAAATTTTTACTTATGTGACAAATAAGATAAAGAAGTTTACTCTGCACTGTAAAAATAAAGGTACTTAAATATGAGTACCTGAACCTACTCGTTTTTCTTTGAGTACAATTGCATCGTAAATGAGCGATGACACGCGTACACAAATTTAAGTAACCGTACTTCCTCAAAAATGAGCAGTGTGATATAATATGGCTAATCTCAGCTTCTGTCCAAGCTATCTTAACAAAGCGACCTGACAAACTTAAAAAAGTTTTTCAGAAGATGGTTCTACACATTATTTGATGTCTTTTGCTTAAATGGAAACTGATTTATTACAACTCAATTATTTTACTCCTCATTCTTTTGGCACATCTTTTAAACATTTCTTATCTGTTTATAACTGCTTCAAGTCACCCTGATAATTTAACGGATTCGGCACTGGACTGCGTTGCCTGAAGATCTGGGTTCGATTGTCGGTAAGTTTTGATTGTAATTGTCGATATATATTGATAATGATTTATGAAGTCAGCCTATGTACGCTAGCATCTGCTCTATTTATTCACTGTACTCCTTTTTGAGTACATGTCTCTTTTCATATTTGAAACTTATGTGTTTGGAGCCGTAATAAGTATCGTTTGTACTAAAAAATGAGTAAATTTGACTTATTTTGGAGTACCTATTTTTAATAGTGTATGTTTTGATAAATAACTCTTGAAACAGATCTAATACCATTTTCCATTACTAGGCAGCTAGATCTATAATTTTTCCAAGTTGTGTGAGGTTGTTTAATAATGAGTTGAATGTCCTTCAAAAATGAGCAGTGTAATTTAATATTGCTAATCTCAGCTTCTGTTCAAGCCATCTTAACAAAGCGACTTAACAAACTTAAAATAGTTGTTCAGAAGATGGTTTTCTACATATTTGATGTCGATTGCTTAAATGGAAACTGAGTAATACAACTCAATTATCTTACTTCCCATTCTTTTGGAACACCTTTTTAACATTTCGTCTGTTTAAAATTTCTTCAAGTCACCTTGGTAGTTTAACGGATAAGGAATTGGGCTGCGGTGTCTGAGGATCTGGGTTCTATTCCCGATGAGTCTTGGTTGAAATTGTTGATATTTTTTCAGTGATGAATGTTGAAAAATGTTACCTATGTAACAAATAAGATGAAGAAGTTTAGTTTGTTAGTAAACGAGTTTATTAGCTACTACGTGTTCTGTTTTGTTTCGAAGGGGCTTTCTGTTACAGGTAGTTCAGGTTGCAGTTAACAGCGTGACAGTTACTAAATAAAAAAAAATACACAACTACAACCAAATTTTAAAAAATACAACTTCATACGTATTTCTAGGAAGACAATCAAAGACTTTAAAAGCATAGGGACAGCAGATATTTTTGGGTTAAGTAACACGATATACTTTTGTAACACTTCGAATTTTGGACTATTCCCACTTAAGATGTTTTACTTCATGATAGTGATGTTGCCACACCAAATTTTGTTATTTAGATGATTTAATATATTTCTCCAATCGCAGCTGACCACAAATATATATTTTTACTTCTCAATCTTATCTTTTATTGAATCGATGTTCTATTAATGATGGATTCTTGTTAGAGAAAGCGTAATATCGATTTCTTGATCACACGACCGATACAATTCATCGATTTCGACGAACAGCTGCAGATAAACAGGAAAAAGACGAAAGGGTAAAGTTTCGACGCAAAAATACTACTTTATTTTTCGGGACGAAAGTTGTTTCAATGTAAATGACGCTATCGGATTTAAAGCGGTTATCGAAATCGAATATCGTGTAACTTTGTTTCGGATACTTTCAACCGGGCACACTAGATGGAAAGATGGATTGTTTAGTTAGTGAAGAAAGTGTTACATTACAATACTTCGTTCAACGTCCATTTAATAATGTATAGAATATGTATAGATAATAATAATGCTTAATAATGTATAGAAACATCCATTTAATAAGGTATAGAACCCATCAGTTAAAGGAAAAGTACATCTAAAATTATTATACTGTGAAAGAAGAATTTAGAACTAATAAACTAATTATATTTCCAAGATGGAGTTTAACAGTTCTAAACTAAATAAACTGCTGCATCTCTTTTAAAATGTTCGTGAAAACTGAATTAAGTGAAACATTTTGTCAGATAACCAAGAATGTTGCTATACGGTGTTCTATACGGTAAAAGAAGAATTTAGAACTAATAAACTAATTATATTTCCAAGATGGAGTTTAAAAGTTCTAAACTAAATAAACAGCTGCATCTCTTTGAAAATGTTTGTGAAAAGTGAATTAAGTTAAATATTTCGTCGGATAACAAAGAATGTTGCCTTCAAAATTTCCAGTTGTGATTTTTGATACAAAACAAACATAGGATAAACCGAAAAACGTAAGTATGTTTCAGTTGTATTATCCCTTAGTCTTTAGTTTGTACTTAATAAAATTCACATCAACAAAATCGAATATGAATAAGTGTGGCAAATATCCTTATTTTTATTATTATTATTTTGAATGTTAATTAAAAAAACAATCTTTTTTTTTTCGTGGGCTATTTTAGATTACTACCATTTTTAACCGACTGAAAAGCATGCCAACCAAAACTTAAAAATAAAACCGTAAAAAACTTTAAATTTAAACTGCTAATGCAGAAAGGAGAGAAAGTTATCAATTCTTTGACAACTTTTTGAAGTTGGTGCCACTTTACAAAAAAACATACCTAAATTTAGGCGTTGATTAAAAATAAATTTTAGTGAGTATAAAATTAATATTAAATAATTCAATTTATTTTTTAATTTGTTCGTAATTTTTAAAAAAAAAACTTTTTAACGCATTTTTCATAAAATCGGCTTTCATTTTTAACCGACTGAACAACACGCCAACCAAAATTTAAAATAAAACCGCCAGAAACTTTAAATTAAAACAGCCAAATCACGCGCCAAGGAGAGAGGTTATGAATTCGACTGTTATGTATATTTTTTATGTATTGTATGTTCGTGCAAGATTTATGTTCTAATTCAGATATTTGGATAATTTTTTTTGTTGGATAACGGATGTTTCACTTGGTCACTTTCTGAAAAAATATCCAGTTATCCGGCATTTAACTATCTGGAATTCTCAATTAACCGGACCCGTTTGAAAAAAAATATTGTTCGATTTCGAAAATTCTTTTTTTTGTTGGATAGAAAAAAATAATCAGTTATCCGGCTTGTTATATATCCATAAATATCGATTAACTGGAGTTTTTTTTAAACAATTTATCCGATTTCAAAATATTTTCTTCGTTGAATAAAGATAGTACAACAATGACTTTTCATTCACCCAGCATTTATTAGCATGGATAAGAATTGTCTTACAATATACATTGTGCAGACAAAATGTGAGCACAAGTTGTTACTGGAATTTCTTGGTGAATAATAGCAGGGGGCAAAGCCCCCTCTAAATTAAACACTAAAAATGGAAAAATAAAATAATAAAAAAATAGAAAGCCGACTTTAAGGAAAGTGCACACAAAAAGTACAAAATATTTTTTAATTTTGCAAACAAGTTGAAAACAAATTGAATTATTTAATATCAATTTTATACTTATTACAATTTTTTTAAGTTGGTGCCAATTTACAAAAATAATACCTAAATTTTGACGCCAATTTTAAAGGAATCGAGATTTCAAAAAGTTTTAATAAGTATAAAAATTTATATTAAATAATTCACTTTTTTCCACTCGTTCTTAAAATTAAAAATTTATTTGTACTGTTCAGCGCATTTTCCTTAAAGTCGGTTTTCCTTTTTTAAAAAAAGATTTTTTTTAAAGATTATTTTGTGTCAAGTAAGATCTAAAACGACCGAAGAGAGCATAAATTATAAATGTTACCATCATTTAGAAACTAACACGCTTTCGTAACAATCACAAATAAGCTTCCTTTCCGTAGCGTGCTTGGATCTTCTCCATTAAATTCACACCTCTGATTAACGACTTATTTAGCTGCAACACAAACAATTTATATTATCCCGGATTTCAAAAGTCCATCAAGATGCCGGATAGCCGAGTTTCCGAATCATTAGCAAGTAAAAGAATTACCACTCCATTCCGACCAATCAGGAAAAGATTAGCCACGGACCCGCCATTAAAACCCGTGGAATAAGATTTTTCGGCGAGATTAAGGTCACGGAATAGCAGTCACGTAATTATGCTTATGAAGATATAAGGTGCTTACGTGTAAGCTGCACCCATTAAAAGAATAAGGAGGATTCTATTTAGTTAAACCTGGATGTTGATTGGATATCTGATGGGTTTTATTTATCGTATTCCAGAAGCCATTAATGTTCAGTCAAGGAATCGAGAGTTAGAAGACTGGATTTGATATTGATGACTTTCAGTTAGGCTGGCTGGTTGCCAAGCACTGAAGTCTAACTGTAACTTCTGGAAACCTCAGAACTTGTTTCCTGTATGGGTGCGTTGAAGCCAATGTGAAAGCAGCCATACTGTGTCCCAACTTTTTTTTATAAAGTGATTTAGTTGTGTTTTTGAATACCATAGCATTGTAGAAATATTATATGTATATAAATATTATATTTTCTTCTTATGGAATTCATTTTTATATTGCAAATAAATAGTTTTTGCTCTTGCTTTTTAACCACTTTGACTTACAAATGACTTTCTCTTTTAATAGCAGATTGCATTTAAAATGGGTTTCAAAAGAAAATAGAAAAACACTTAACCAAAAGCAATAAATTTCGGTAAAAACTTTGATTTGTATTTAGATTAAATTTAATATAACTTACATTGTTATAAAGTAATAAAGTATGGACATGGAGATCTTCTACGACCTGTTTTCCAGATTAAAACTTTAACGGTATTTTTACTGGTCTGTTAGCTTTTGTTTCAATTAGAAAATAACAAACTAAGTGGTCACCACCAACCAATAACAAATGCACGTAACATCACTCGTATATCAAAATGACGTTATGTGTAATCTCGACACCAAGTAGATTATAGTGAAACCAAATATTTTTTATATACGTAATATAATTTATTTTTATAGATTTAAATAATTAAGAAGTGAAGTGACTTCATAATTTGTAAACATTGAAAAAATTAATGATTTTTATTTAGAAACCTCAAATTTCCGACTTATTGCCAAGAATGTCGAATGAAAAAGAAAGTGATGAAATGCAATTGGAAAGCAAGATTGACGAATATCTGGAATATGCGGGCCAACTGAAAACAGGTTCAGAATTAAAAGAATTGTTGAAAGGCAAGAAATCTGATGTTTTGAAAGATGTAATGCTGAAACGCTTGAAGTTTGGCACGGCTGGAATACGTGGTAAAATGGGACCTGGATATGGTGCCCTGAATGATTTGGTTGTCATTCAAACTTCTCAGGGAATTGTCGAATATCTCCAGAATGCTATTGAAGATATAGATAAGAACATGGGAATTGTTGTCGGGTTTGACAATCGACATCACAGTGAAAGATTTGCTCAATTGATTGCCGTGTCATTTCTCTTACAAGGATTCAAAGTAAACATTTTTTCAGCCATGGTGCCAACTCCGTTCATACCTTATTCGATTGTGAGGTTGAAATGTCTTCTCGGAATTATGGTGACAGCTTCTCACAATCCAAAAGAGTACAATGGCGTCAAAGTATATTGGTCCAATGGGGTTCAGATTCTATCAGAACATGCTGAAGGCATCCAGGATAGCATTCTAAAGAACCTCAAACCGTGGAAGGATTCCACAGAAGTGTCTCTGGTTTGGACGTCTCCTTTAGCTTTCGATCCTTTGGCAGATGTGGTTGAAATGTATTTTAACGAAATCAAAACTAACTATTCCTTGCGCGATAAATCTCAAACGGATTGGAATTTTCTAAAAATTGCTTTTACATCCATGCACGGGGTTTCTCATTTCTTCCTTAAAAAAGGATTTCAAGTTTTAGACTTCAGTAATTTCTTCCCTGTGGTGGAACAAATGAAGCCCGATCCTGATTTTCCCACTGTCGAGTTCCCGAATCCAGAGGAAGACAAGACTTTCCAGTTGGCCATCTCGACCGCGGACAAACACGATTGCCAACTGATTTTCGCTGTCGATCCGGACGCTGATCGTTTTCGAATGGCAGAGAGGATAAGTCCCGGACAATGGCAAATATTCACGGGCAACGAAATCGCCGTTTTGTTAGCTTCGTTCTTGTGGGGCATGGATCCTGAACATAAAGTGGACCCTTCCAAGTTCTGTATGATATCCAGCGCAGTATCATCGAAGATCTTGAGAAGCATGGCGGCGAAAGAAGGATTCAGATTTTACGAAACGTTGACTGGTTTCAAGTGGATTGCAAACATGGCTTCTGATTGTGTGGACAAAGGAATTAAGTTTCTGTTCGGGTTCGAGGAAGCCATAGGTTTCATGTGCGGACCAATGGTAATGGATAAGGATGGTATTCTTACTGCCATTCAGGTACTTTTCATGGCAGGCCAAGTTTATAGGAACGGCAATGGGTTTTATGACTTATTGTGCGATTTATATCTGAAATATGATTTTCACTATAGTCATAACTCTTACTTTATCTGCGATAATCCCGATAACGTTAAATCGATGTTTCATGGATTGAGAAATTTTGGAGGAGTTTCAGAAAGCTATCCCGATCAATTGGAAGACAATGAGGACTCATTCTATGTTCTCAGAGTGAGGGATGTCACCACAGGATACGATAGTGAATTTCCTGATAAGAAAAGCACTTTACCAAAGTCCCCTTCCACAGAAATGATCACATTCTTCTTTGAGAATATCGAGGTGACCATCAGAACGAGTGGTACAGAACCTAAGTTGAAATACTATTCGGAGATTATCAAAGCGGCACCGAAAGAAGATTGGCAAAATTTGAGAATGCTGCTCATCAAAGTTGTCCATTTGGTCATAGATAATTGGATTCAACCAAGCGAGAATGGTTTTGAATATCCACAAGTTACCGATTAGTCCAAGAATGTAATATCTTTCCAAACGTCATGTGTTACTTTGGTTATTTGCATAACTATTTTTCCTTATTTAAAAAAAAAAGTTTTATTAATATTTGAAAGATAAACCTAATTTGGATGAAAATTTCCTCTAAAATATTGAAACTGCATAAGTTTCTTCTAGAAAACAATAAGTATTGAAATGGGAGTATTTTAGTAAAGACAATTAAGGAATGTGAGTAATAATACTTTCATATTTTTTAAATAGCCCGAAAAACATTTGTGGACTATTGTATACTATAAATAGGTAGTACTGAAGTGCAGGGAAAGTAGATTTATCTTCTTTCTCAGAACTGTCAAAGAAACGGCAAAGAAGCAATTTTTAAAAAACTTCGTCAAATTTATTAACTTAAACTATACCATATGTTTGACTTCGTAATTTCCACTGTAAGAAATCCTATATGGAAAAAATTTCATGTTAAAATAAAGTTTATTTAAATAACTCAAACACTTTTCTTCTTATATGAATTGAATATATAATTTTATATTTCTAGTGAATACTTGTAACATAATTGTAAGTTACACTTGTGCATTAATGGTAAATTTGTGGATAAAATTAATTTTTTATTGCTGATTATTACCATTCCTTAAAAGATTAACAACAGTTAGACTTGCTGAAGCATCGTTCTTTAAAATTATTTTTTAAATATATTCCTTTTTAAAATTATTTATATGTAGCAATGCGTTTGTCATACATTTGTTAGTTTTTATCTTGCTACATTATTATTGCTTTGACGGAATTATTATATTGGGTACATTGGGCCGGATGTTCTTTAATCCCATATCTAAGTTTGTTCTCCCATTTGACATAGAATGTTAAATGATTTAAGACCAATAGAAACAACAAAAAATGCATCAGTGATTTCTGTTATTTAAATAAAAACTATTTTATAAGTGAGTGTTGTTACCAGTAAATTATAGTTCCTAAAGTAAGCAAACGTAAAATAAAAGAACTATAATTTTATTATGGGAAAAGAACATAGGTAAACAAAATAAGATTTCATTTCCTTGCATGTGTCTGATTAGTTAATATCACATTCCGACCAATCTGAAACGCAAAAACACTCATTAAGCACGCGTATACAGTAGAAAATCATTTCAACGGATGTCGCTAATAATAAACAGTAAAAAATTATAAAAATGGAAATCCTAGAGGTTGAAGAGCCATCGAACGCCATGGTTGAAGATCATTTAAATTTTGTTATTCAATATAATGAACATGTGTTTTGCATATTATGAACACTTACGGCATATCCGTCAGCTATTAAATGAATAAATAAGCAGGAATATGACCCAACAGAAAATTAATAATTTTTTCAAACCAATGAATATAAGCAATCAACATAAACCAGGGCCTTTTTGATCATTCTAAAGATTAATGCATTGTATAGGTACGCCTATTTTCCAATTAAATCTATGTTGTTGAAGGCTGTTTTTTATTAGACATTTAAAAAACAGATATTCTAGCCTACTACTGTACTTTCAGTGGTGTACACCCTGTTGAATTACACCCCTATAAAAATTATTTGTTATAAACCGAATTTTCATTAAAACGGACAATCTTTAGTCCCTATAAGTCCGTTACAATGAGTTTCTATATCTGTAAGATCTGCATTTTATTCGAGGAAGAAAAATATCTAACATTTGAAGAAACATAAATAATTATTAGTAGGAGCTTTGGTTAAATTGTCTCGAAACACTTCTGTTGTGATGATCCCCTGCATAATAGGGTGAAAGGTGATCTGGCGTTGGTCCTTTATTCGATGGTGTTGGGGACCTGAAACAGAAAATGTAAAAGTATTATACCCTTTGGACTAATAGAATGGAGAAGCCTTAACAGCATGACGGAATATGAAGTATTTGCGACCGGTTTTCAAAATTCTGCGCATAACTAAGCGCTAGGCGGTGGGACGGTGTTAACACGGCGTACAATGAGAGTGAGCCGTCTGTACGCGTCAACTGGTCTGGCTGGTTCTATGCTCGAATTTTATGCTCTTGTTTTGGATTCGATTTTAGTCAACTCTCATTTGTCTCATTCAACCTGTTATCAGTATCCCAAGATGCATTGCGCCGATTGCCTATTTCGTGCGTTGCTGCGCCTGTACTTTGGCCTATCTTTACCCCTCCATTATCTTTGATTAGAACGGTCCCTTCCCCGCAAATCCTGTTGTTTAAACTGACCGAGGTTAACGGGTACCATGAACATACAGTTTCTCGTCAGATTACAGAAGTCAAGCATCATCGGACGATGTCAGTAATCGGGAGGATAACCATTTGGGAACACCGCATTTTGTTGGTCTAAAAGGAGACACGGCGGCCCCGAGGAACAGAACACGGCAACCCAGAAGATTGGGAGTTCGAGGATTGTCGACTCGAATCTAGACTTTCTGAATGCAGCGAGCTCATGATCGGAGGGTTGTGGTCCAAATTATGTCTAAATTCCAAAAGAGGGCTTGTCCACTTTTGTTCACATTTTAATTTCGAGTTTTATATAACCTAATTCGTGAATTTTTTATTAAATTTTAATATCAAACGATAGGTAATGACATCATCCACCCTATGAGCTACAAACTGAACATTCGATATTTTTGAAGGTTTCTACCGCTGAAATCCTGAAGTTGCACCAAAGTAGGGTACAAACACCCCCCTGTGTATGAATGAACTCACCTGTAGGGGCTCATGGGAGGCATGTCGTAGTCGGGCGTGATGAAGGTCTCCGGAAAAACGTCTGCAGGATCAGGTGGGGGTGGCTCTGTCATGCGCATCTGCCACCACTGGATGTTCTCGAAGGCACACACCAGCAGCACCACGATGTCCACGGACACGATCACGATCTGTCAGATAAAACGCAATTGCAGTTGAGTAAACATTGCAGCAGGAATATATTTTTCAGAAGTATAATATTTTGTTTATTAGAGAGGTTAAGTTTAATTTCGTAATGTGTTCCATTCTGTACAAACGATTTATTTATTTGAGCTCAATAAACTGTAGACTAACAAGTTTGCGTTTAATGTGGGTGTTCTGCCATACAAGAGTCATCGCCGGGGCTTAACGTGGTGGAGGAGGGGGAGAAGACTTAAAATTGTATAGTCCAATATCGATTTTTACCAACTTTTTTTTTATCACAACTAACTAACTAACTAATAACGAATTTACTAAATTTTCCTTGTAATTTACCATATATTCCCGCTTAGATGGGCAAAACTAGTTTTGGACAGGAAACTGCTAACCCTGACTAGATGTAAAATTTATTAAAATGTTGCAGATTTTTACATTGTTTTACCTGGGATTATAATCGCATTCAGTGATACAAACGTATTACTGTACTGGACACTTAACAAGTTTCCCTTTAAGGTGGCTGTTCCACCATACAGGGTCCTTGCAATTGCTTAATATTGTGGGGGAGAGGAGGGGGGGGGGAGAAGCCTCAAAATTGTATAGTCAAACATCGGTTTTTATACCAACTCTTTTATCAAACCAACCAGCTAACTTCCAACAATTATCAACTAATTTACCAAATTGTCCTGGGAATTTATCAGGTTTTCCCGCTTTGATGGTAAAAATTAGTTTGGAACGGGAAATTGGAAACCCTGATTAGTAGTAAAGTTTATTAATATTTTGCAGATTTTTACAACTTTGGCTTATCATCGTATTCAGTGATACAAATCTTATTCATTGAATGTAATAGTATATAGCTATTACATTCAATGAATGACCTGTTAGTTCTTTGATCTGCTATTGTATTCAATGAATAATTTGTATCAGGGCACTTGGCTTTTACGTTGTCGGTTATTTAACCCCCAACATAAGGCGGAGATTAGGTGTTAAAAGTGAGGGGGCCAGATCAACAATGAAGGGGGGGAGGGGGGAGAATTGAAAGAAAAAAAATTGGATTCGGGTGACCTTGAATTTTTTTTTCACGGAAATAATAATTTTGTTCCGTAATTTTACTTTTTCAGTAGCTATTTAAAGACTAGTTACTGAAACTGGACACTTCAAAAGACAGTCCAACCATTTTAAACTACTACTTCCGATGGCCGATGGACGCATTTACTAGTTCAGTAAATGCAAATCGTCAGTAGTAGTAGTAGGTGGAGAGGTACGAAATTTTTCCTGGTTTTAGCAGTGCAGTAAAACAATCGACTTAAATTTTATTTTTAAAAAGTGTTATATTAAAAAAGTGAGAGGGAAATTTCTGAAAAAATGCTGGGGACAACTTCCGAAAAAAGTGGACGTGGTCAACCGTCTCCCTTGCCGACTCCGAATCGTCGTCACTGCTCCTCAATATCCTTATGCCAATGTGATCAGTAAGACGTTTGACTTATAAAAAAGTCAAATGTTTGACATGTTTTCCAACTAGGTTTTGGTTCCAATGGATACAGAATTAATAAAATTTCAGAAATTAAAACTCATATTTAAAACAAAATCTTCGAATCTGCTGCTCAACATGACTGGCCAATAGATGCAAAGGATATATAACGATGCATTTACTTACAAGTAAGTTCATAGGAAATCCATTGCCGGGGGTATATTTTCGAATTCAATTATACGTGGCTTTTAGGATAACTTTTCCAATTCCAGTTCCTGAGAAATGTAAAATAGATGAATCGAAATTGCATTCTAACTATTCTTCGCTCCAGAAGAACTGTTACAATGAGAGTTTAATAAGAAAATCGAGTTTAGGGGAGCGTTGTATTTCCCTGGCAACAGTTGCCGGGTGAAGTTTCTTCGTATCAGCTGTGGAATTCCTCGTTGCAATAGCAATTGAATAACGAACTGCAGTGCTTTACCTAAAGGAAAATGAAGAGTTTGATGGAATTCTCCTTCGAATTTACGTGGTCTTCTTTATAACTATGGCGCATACTTTACTTAAATTTGATATTTAGATATAGTTTCCAAGAGTTTTACTTACTTGATATTGGCGGAAATATATTGTAAATTGGAGAAAGGTAGTTGAAATTGGAAAAAAAAATTATTTTCTAACTTTTACACTTAGGTAAGTTTTTCTTAGATATCACTGAAAACAATCGTAAGATAACTTAAAAATAGTATTTCAATGAAAATCATTATATACGTTTGTTTCCGAACAATTAATATTCAACAACAAAAAACACCTAAGTTATTGATGTCATTCTATATTTGGAATAACCCTAACCTAAGGCAATGGTCAAAATCGAAAATTCCAAGTAACAGACTGATATTGCTGATATTTTATTTAAATCTAGTACCCTATCTTTATAATTTCTGAATGAATTATACTTTACAATTTAGATGCATTATTTTCTTGAGATTAAATATTGCATAATTTCTGTCAGTGTATTATTACATTTTAATGAGGATATAGCGTATTTTTTTTGCCGGGAAAAAGCATTGTTCACAGCATACCGTTGATTTCTTACGCATTTTTAAATTTGGTACAATGAAACACATACAATAGTTAATTGTAACTACAAAAAATTATCCCAGTTGCGAATCGACTGAAAAAAGTAGTATTTATTGCGAAAAATGGACTACTAGAAGAAAATCTTATTCGCTTGTGCCACAAAATTTCCTTGCCTCATCCCTGACGGAACTTGTATCAACCATTTAATTCAATAAACGATAATTTCTGCATAATATCGGAAACATGTTTAGGAATTATATTAAATTTAAAGATTTTACGCCAAATTTGTCAGCTTAACCGAATCACTTGCCACTGATAATGTTTATTTTTTTAATCTTAGAATCTTTTAGCGAGAACTCGGTGAATATCTTTAAATCTCTGGGATGTTTACAAAGTTAACAATTCGGATGTTAATCAACGGAATTACCGTATCTATGTCCGCACATGAGAAGTTGGTGTTTTAACACCAACTTCTCAGTATTATGAATATTTCCCTTTCTTACGGGTTCTTGCTAATAAAATTTCGTTACAAATTGGAACTTTTAATACCTTGGGTACCATGGGAATGGACGGATGACAGATTTAGAATATTATTTCTTTGGTTTATAAATATTGTATTAAATCCATTTTGTACGTTATTTCTATCCCGTGGGTAGAACGGGTATTTCAAATAATAATATTTTTTTTTCTCACCTGTATCCAGAAGGCCCATCCCTTGAAGACCTCGTATTGTTTGAAAGTTCCCTCTCCCACGCTCGCCAAAATGCACACGGAGATAGACAACACCACTGGAATAAAAATGCTTGTCTTGATACTATTTTCTCTTATATACACTTCACACACATAGTTACATCTTTATCCAGTATAACAACTACTTTCCTCCATTTTAAAAATAAATAAAACATTACATATTTTTTTTTATGAATTTCTTATATGGCTACATATATTTTGCGTGAGGTTCGCTACATTTTGGATCGAGTTCTTGTAATATTTGTTTGGTGTTGAATCCTAAACCTTAAAGTGATATTGTTATGGGATCAGGTTATGTTGATTAATGGGGCTTTGAAAATGGGACAGCAAGTAAAAAGACGAATATGGATGGACAAATTGGGATTTATTGAAAGGAAAACTTTAAAAAATTGTCAATTTCACAATTTTGATGAAGGTGTATGCTAGTTTTAATAGTCAACATAAATTACTTTAATAGTAACTTTAATAATTAACTTTAATAATTAACTTTAATAATTAACTTTAATAATTAACTTTAATAATTAACTTTAATAATTAACTTTAATAATTAACTTTAATAATTAACTTTAATAATTAACTTTAATAATAACTTTAATATTAACTTTAATAGTAAGAATAAAACCTTTATCAAAATTCTGAAATTAAAGATTTTATGCAGAAAAACGTAATTTTGTTTGAAGATCTATTAAATTAAAGATTTTTGATTCAATATCCTTCTTAAAACCTGTAATAAACCTGCAAAATAACCTTCAATTTTGATACGTTGGAAATATTGAAAGAAAAATGCAGATTTTCTAAAAAAGTTTTATGCAGAATTTTCTTTAAAAAAAATGCAGTTTTTTCTTTTAAATTCCTTTATAAAACCTTAAAAACTGTCAATTTCACAATTTTGATGAAGGCTTTATGCCGACTTTTTGCTAGGCTTTTACTCAGAAAAAATAACAAACTGCCCCACTCACCCAATGTAAGGGCGACAGCAACCTTGATGAAGAGCAGCCTCTTGGTCCCAATGAGTAGATCCGGTTTGCGCCTGATGACTTGTGCGGCCCTCACCAGTGCCAGTCCTACAAAGACAGCAGTGGCCAGCAGGTGGAGCAGAGCCGCCGCGCCGGCCCCCTTCGCCTGGGTGGGGAGGCCGGGGAAGGAGTCAGGGTGCACGCAGCCCTCCTCCCCCGCAAACCCCTTCGTCGAACACAGGCGCCACAGTCCGAAGTGACCCCTCTCCACTGGCACCCCTAAAACAGACGAAAGGAGTGTTTCTTTGTGAAAAGTGCTGGAAATTATTTATCTAGAAATAAACATGCGAAAATGTGCATACACGCTGTTAATAATAAGTACTTAAAAATAAGTAAAATTTACTCATTTTTGATTATATTCGATACTTATCATAGCTCCGAATACATAAGTTTCATTTTTGAAAACAACATGTACTCAAAAATGAGTTAAACAGCAGTCGCTTGACTACATAGGCTGCCTTCATAAATCACTTTCAATAAATTTCAACCAGGACTAACCGGGAATCGAACCCAATCTGTCTACCTGATGTCGTCCGGATCGAAGTTCAGGGTCTTAACCGTTGTACTGCCAGAGCGCGTTACGAAGTTATAAACAGAAGTAATGTTAAAAAAAAGGCGTGGCAAAAGAATGAGAAGTAAGATAATGCAGTTGTAATAACTTAATTTCCATTTAGGTAATCGACATCAAATAATGTGGAAAACCATCTTCTGAACAACTATTTTAAGTGTGCCAGGTCGCTTTGTTTAGATGGCTTGAACAGAAGCTGAGATTAGCAATATTAATTTTTGAGAAAGTACGATTACTTAAATTTGAGTACGTTATCGCTCATTGACGATACAATTGTACTCAAAGAAAAACGAGTACATCCATGTACTAATTTTTAAGCACATTTTTTTACAATGCACACTAAGAAATGTGAGAATTGACTAATTTTTAAAAAAAAAAATATATTTTTGTGCTGTATAATGTTCCGGTATTTATTATATTTCCAATGATACCAATATTCTATAAATATTCAGAAAGCTTTATTATTTACAAAGTGTTATTCTAGGGCCCTGTTTGGAATAGGAATATGTTTTATAAACTTTCAACTTAATGTCTGAAGAATTGTATTTTTACCATATGTAGCTTCATTCCAAACATGATAACTCAAGTTTTCGTAAACGTTTTGGGGAAAAAAAAATTTCATTCAAGTTTATATTAATTGAGGGATGTTATGGACGTCAATCACAAAAATTCGTAAAAAACAAAATTTTTAGTAGAATTTTATGATAGTAGAAACTTTCAGTGATAGCAGAAATTTTCCACTATTTTAAATCATAACGAACTTATTTTATTCATAAGATTTAACAAATCTTGTAGTCAAATCGCTAGAATTGGTTTGTGTATCTTGGTTGTTAAAAGGCTTTACCCACTGGCATTCAGTTAATTACAAAATGTTACCTGTCGCTGCACTGTCATGGCCAACCATTTAAAGTTCATTGTTCATAAACTGTCTTATAAAAGCAAATATAGCATTATTTTTTTAATAGCGCCGGAACAGGTATGGATGCTACCATTCATACTTTCACACATATAACGTATTTTAAAAAAACCACACACAAAAATATAGCTATGTCAGAGCACGGTCAGAAGGGTTTTATACGAATTGCTATTTAAGCAAAATATAGAAATAGGAATTGATCACTAAGGGAAATAACGTGAAAAGAAAGAAAATACGCAAGCTGGTACGTATGACTCTGTGGGTTCAAAATTCCAGAGCATATGCATGATTTGATTTTTTTTTTCTAAATTTTAGAGTCAAAAATGCTCATATGCGAAACAGTAAAAAGTTAGTATTTTCCCTGGACCTGGTTAGTATTTTCTCGATGTCGCCGCATCGTATTACCCCTAATAATAAGTTCCGACGCCACTGTTAACATATTAAGATCTTATAACAGTTATTATTATTGGCCGTTTTGTTAAACAGTTATTAACTTATTCATTTAGCATTTAACTGATTAAATTAACACTAATTAAATAACATTAATAATTAAAATAATGTTACAATATTCAAACTCTACTGGAATGAGATTTCAAACGGATTTGCGTGTGTATCGCTGCGTTAAATATGGTTGATACAGATATATAAAAAAAGTAACCCTTAAAATATTACAAAACTAATTGCGGATATGCATTCAGATCAAGGTCTTTAATGGAGATGTAAATTTCGATGCACGTGTAATACGTTATGTATCAGAAAGTGCACGAAGTTAAACTTCATTTTAAAAATTGAAATAAAACACCTAAATTATACAACTGCCGTTTATAACCCTGCCCTTTTAAAAATAATTCTTTATATTGCATTCGAAGTATTTATGACTTTTTCTCCTGCAAAAACAGTTGTCCGTCTTATTCCAAATACGGAAATATATTATATTCGAAATATGGAAATATGTTCTATTCCAAATACGGAAATAAATTCTTTTCTAAATAAGAAAATATGTGCTTTTCCATTAAGTATACTTATAATAGAAATAATATCAGATTTGAATCCAATAAGAAATAATATTATATTTGAACCAATAAGAAATAATATTATATATGAATTATTTAAAAAATTATTCATCTTATTGCATTCGAATTAGTAATTACTATTTCCACTGCAAAAAAGTTGTCCGTTCCAAATACGGAAATATGTGCTTTTCCATTAAGTATACTTATAATATAAATAATATTATATTTGAATCCAATAAAAAATAATATTATATTTGAATCCAATAAGAAATAATATTATATTTGAATCCAATAAGAAATAATATTATATTTGAATCCAATAAGAAATAATATTATATTTGAATCCAATAAGAAATAATATTATATTTGAATCCAATAAGAAATAATATTATATATGAATTCTTTTAAAAATTATTCATCTTATTGCATTCGAATTAGTTATTACTATTTCCCCTGTAAAAAAGTTGTCCGTTCTATTCCAGATACGGAAATATGTACTTTTCTAAATAAGGAAATATGTGCTTTTCCATTAAGTATACTTATAATATAAATAATATTATATTTGAATCCAATAAGAAATAATATTATATTTGAATCCAATATGAAATAATATTATAAATGAATTCTTTTAAAAATTATTCATCTTATTGCATTCGAATTAGTTATTACTATTTCCCCTGTAAAAAAGTTGTCCGTTCTATTCCAGATACGGAAATATGTTCTTTTCTAAATAAGGAAATATGTGCTTTTCCATTAAGTATACTTATAATATAAATAATATTATATTTGAATCCAATAAAAAATAATATTATATTTGAATCCAATAAGAAATAATATTATATTTGAATCCAATAAGAAATAATATTATATTTGAATCCAATAAGAAATAATATTATATTTGAATCCAATAAGAAATAATATTATATTTGAATCCAATAAGAAATAATATTATATATGAATTCTTTTAAAAATTATTCATCTTATTGCATTCGAATTAGTTATTACTATTTCCCCTGTAAAAAAGTTGTCCGTTCTATTCCAGATACGGAAATATGTACTTTTCTAAATAAGGAAATATGTGCTTTTCCATTAAGTATACTTATAATATAAATAATATTATATTTGAATCCAATAAGAAATAATATTATATTTGAATCCAATATGAAATAATATTATAAATGAATTCTTTTAAAAATTATTCATCTTATTGCATTCGAATTAGTTATTACTATTTCCCCTGTAAAAAAGTTGTCCGTTCTATTCCAGATACGGAAATATGTTCTTTTCTAAATAAGGAAATATGTGCTTTTCCATTAAGTATACTTATAATATAAATAATATTATATTTGAATCAGTATGGTCTAGTTCACAGGTAATTCTAAACGCATTCAGTAAAGAAATAAATAACAAAACAATTATAATGAAATAAACTAAAATTGGAGAAATAATATCTTATACAGCGTTTATTTAGAGGAAAATGGAAAACTTACTACCCTAAGATAACGAACCCTTTAAAATGAAATATTTTTAAACTGAGAAAATTTACTAACAATCTTTCCTGTAAATAAACGTTTCGACGCGTTGAGTAAGAATTCAACAAACCCATAAAATGAAGGTTTAGCTATCAGTTGCAAGTTACTTTTATGCCAGATAGAGAGATATTTCGCCGATTTAGAAAGCCCCATTACAGTTAGTTTTCCCATCACAGATGAAATATGACGAACATCATTACCACGGTTCCAACAAGTCTTCTGGAAATTGGTTGCTTTCAGTAAAGCTGGTTGTAGCTATTTGTCACAAGTTTGTGTTTCTACGCGGCCTAGATCGGGGGGATTTGCCAGAGATTTATATCATACATTCGCGAAGGTGAGAAAAGCAAGTTCAGATGCGTACCGTCATGAAAGAATCGTGTATTTTTTTAACACTTGGCGATAAAGTGTGATGCATTGCACTGCGTACGGACTGCATATTTTTACGAATGTTTTCTTAAATTAAATTAGCGGCCGTTCACAAATGATATCATGCTTGGACATGGGGGTGGGGGGCTCATGAAGGTGTGACACTTTGTAACAAAAAGGGGAGGGGGGCTTACAAGAAGTGTGATGTCACACTCGTCGCCTAAAACACGTTGCAAATAAACAAAAACAACACGCAAATTTTTCTGAAAAATAAACCATTTATTTTTTTATTTAAATCGATACAGTTGCAGTTAAAAATTAAAGTTGTAAAATAAAATTTCAAATACCATCTATAACTTAGGTATTTGTTTCTGAACAGCCAGTATATGTAATATATAATTTATTACATGCTAGTTTGATATTGTTGGTAGAACACAGTGGCGTAGTAATTCAAAAATTAAGGGGATGGAGGGGGGGGGGGGAGGATCTCCACAACTAGCTCTATTCCCAGAATATTTATCAATAAAAAAAAAAACGCTAATTAGCAGTAATGCTAATTGCTAATTAGTATTAATAATTACCAGTTATCCTAATTAGGAATTTAGCTGTTAATTAGAAATTGTTAATTATTAATTTGCTAATTACTGAAAATTTTCATAAATTTCTTAAGATATTAAAAAATGATGGTAGAAAATTTTGACTATGGAGGCTATGGCATGGTAGTTGAACATGACATGTGACAGAGGGATGGGAAGGTATGGTGAAGTCTGACAGTTCGTGACATAGCAGGTGGGAGGGGTTCAAAAATATGGAAAAAAGGTGTGACATCATTTATGGGCGGCCCCTTACCAATATTAATAAGAAAGTGTTATTAGATTATTAGTAGTGTAATTTGTTTAGGCAGAGTAAAATAGTAGAGTAATTTTTTTACGTAGGACAACTTTTTGCATGGACTAGTCTTTAACGACCAGTGCTTTTCCAATCACCCCAAAGCTTGGACGCAACTAGCCTTAATTTTATCACGGACGCAAATGGTACGCATTCTTCCTTGAAACTTGAGGTCGTTACCAATGTTCCCAATATACAAAGATAAGATTTTTAAAGAGAAGCATAGCTTTGTAACACGAATACAGTTTGCATACAAATGCTGTATTTCATATAGGCCACTGACCTCTGATCCTGCGCGACCTGAAATGCCCCCACTCGTCCGAGGGCAGCACCACGAACTGTAGCACGAAGCACAGCACTCCCACCACCACCGCACACACCGGCAACACCACCACGCTGCACATCGCACGCCACCACCACCCCTTTATACTCTTCCACAACCAACACTCCTCTTCTGCAACAATAAAAATAAGTTAATAAAGAAATCGTTAAAAAACTGATTATAAATTTTATTTTCAGGCTACCCCCTTCTTAAAATTAACGCCCCGATCATATTTAACGGGCATCAGTCCCGTATACAAGCCGTAAAAATTGGAGTATAAGTTCGGAAGACGTTTTGTTATTTTGCAGCGAATCTGGCAACCCTCTGATCACAAGTTCACTGCATTTTAAATGTTTTGTCAAGTATATGTCAGCCGTATTCGAACTCGCAGCCCTCTGGTTGCTAGCCGACGACAGATCCTCGGTGCTACGGATCCCGTAACTCTGCACAGAGCAGAGTTACACAAGCGAAGGGGATCTAAGAAGTTGATTGGATTAATATCGTACTTCAGATAAACAATGGGTTATTGGTGACAGCTCAGAATATATCCCGACATAGCCAGGGAACACTGCCCCATAATTTTGGTTCGAATCCATACAATGATATCCATATATAACAAAGAAAAGTAAAAAAGTAGGTAGTGATCTTGCGATCGGAGGCTTGCCAGTTTCGCTACAAATATACTAGAAAATCGTCCAGAACATCCAACAAATTATACTGGCGTGTATTCGGAACTGGTGCACGATAAATCTGATCGGGCTCCAATGCCTTGACGCTTATTGAGGTTGCGTCTGATGCCAGCTCAGGTGTTGTCATCGTGATCTGACCATAGTTCAAAAATACCAGCCATCGTTTCCGGGTCTTCCCTTCGAGATAGGTACCAAACTGTCGCTAATTACCTATTTGTGTATTTTATAATGTGTTCTTAGTCCGTTTTATTTTCATGAGCAAAAAGGTTTTATAAGATTCCGAGATAAAACAGGGTAAGTCTATTTTACATAAATAGATAAAATTATTTAAAGTCATGGACTCACCAGTTTATTTTATAAATGTACTGTCAACAATCTCTTTCATCCGTGGATGCATCACTTGTTGTTTCCATTGTCAACATCATTTAAGGTATTCAACCTACATTTCTACCATGAGATGTGAATATAATTATTTCTGTAAATACAACGGATACATTTCTTTAACAAGCAATTCTTTGTTAATGTACTAACACGATAGTTAAGAATGTGAAGCCGAAGAAATGAATGTTTTATCGCATGTATTTTTAAATATTATATTTTTTAATTTTAAGCAGGGATATATATATATATATATATATATATATATATATATATATATATTTAATGAGGACTTTATCAATATAGGGATATTTATGAACATATGAAAAATAATAATTTATTATGATTTGTTGATATGCACTCATTCCTGAAAATGATGCTACAAACTGAAACGTGAAAAATGGTGAATTGTCACTTATCACATAAGTGTATTGTCTGAATGTCCTATACGTCACGGTGAAGCTCTTTTAACATGCTAGATAACAATTACTGCAGTTGAGAGTCTCATTAGAGACATTTTAATAATTAGCAAAGTGGCTCGTAAGTCATTTCAATCACGAAATTTTGCTGTAAATGGAAAAATAATCAATTAAAGAGTTACAAGGACCAATTACAATGTCTATTTAATTATTCTAATGTCACAATTTTGCTAAAATATTTCCATTTATATACAGCTGGACACTTTTTGTTTTTATTATATAGGCGCAAATAGAATATATTTTCAACTGCCAACTGCGTCAAATAAGAGCAGCAGATACTTTTCTGAAATGTTTATGTTACAGAAAATTTTTAGAAATGTGAACAACTATTAGTCACCAATATGTTTTGGATATTACATTAAAGGAGCTAAGTATCATAACTCGACAATTTTCACTGTTATTGGTTCTTTTATGGTAAAATTAAACAGATTTTCTCCGCAATTATTGTTTTATGCAACGACATATTACACGCTCTAACTTATTTTATTCAACAAATCATTTAATATTTTTTATTGTCACTTTTTACGTTGATTATTATGTGAAAAATGAAACTAAATTTCCTAAAAATTTTAAAATTAATATATAAATTGAAGCAAAAAATTGATTTATTTTACATCATTTAACCTTTCGCCGGACGCAACTGATCTAATAGCCACTGCTTTCATTTGATTTCGAGATGACTTCTTCTATTACTCTCAACCGAATTGTTAAGAGTAAAGATATTTGTTTAAATAAAAAACTGATTAATATAAAAATGGTGTTATTTCCCCTTATTTTAATTTATCTTTTTTCAAATGGAAGTTACGCAATAAATGAATCAAAAAGCAACGGAAATTTAATATCAGAATTTATTACTGCACTGTTTAAAAAAAGGTGCTTAAAAACGAGTACATAAACATACTCGTTTAACTTTGAGTACAATTTCATCGCAAATGAGCGATGAATAACTCGAATTTAAGTAATAGATTTTAATTAAGTAATAGATTAATTTTCAAAATACTCGACATTAAAGATTAATGTTTAGATTCGTTCCCCTAACTCAAAATATCCAAAATAAGGCAGCTGCGCAAGTTAAAACTTACTGAACTGTAAATAAATGGTGTTTAAAAGTGAGTACATGAACGTACTCATTTTTTAAAAAATACAATTGCATCGTAAATGAGCGAGACGTACTCAAATTTAAGTAATCGAACTTTCGCAAAAATGAGCAGTATGATTTAATATTGCTAATCTTAGCTTCTGCACAAGCCATCTTACATAGCAACCTGACAAACTTAAAATATTTGTTCCGAAAATGGTATTCCATTTTATATGATGTCGATTGCTTTAACGGAAACTGAGTTATTACATTCAATTATCTTACTTCCCATTCTTTTGGCACACCTCTTTAACATTACTTCTTTATTTTTACTCATTGTAATCATTTTTGAGTACATATCTCTTTCAAAATTGAAACTTATGTATTCGGAGCCATGATAAGCATCGAATGTATTAAAAATGAGTATATTATTTTTGAATACATATTTTTAACAGCGTGGTATTTCTAGTATTTTCTGCTATTAGAAAACTATGAAACAATGAAAAAGGAACGTTCAAAATGAGAATTTATGGAAATTAATTATATACAGTAGAACTCCATTTATTCGAATTCCAGTTATCCAGATCAAACAAAGTGGATCGCCAATTATCTGGATCTGGATCGTTTTGAGAAAAGAAAGAGAAATCAGAGCAAAATATTTTTTTTAAAGTTTTTTATCGGTGTATGACATTATTTTATTAATAATTAAATTACATTACATACTAAAGCAAAATTTGTTTTGTATTAAGAAATAAATTTTTTCTTTTCGTGAATTATCCAATTTTACGGATATTCGATTATTTGGATGGTATCTGGTCTCAATTGACCCGAATAATTAGAGTTCTTGTGTATTTCTAGTATTAGCTTCTATTGGAAAACTATGAAGCAATGTAAAATAAACTTTCACAATGAGAAATTATTGAACTAGAAATAAACAATACTATAAATTTTAAAACTGAACTTACGATACAATTTTGCGCCTGAACCCAAAATATTCTCGATTTAAACATATTCAATACGAGCTCGCAACCAACACCAAACGCAACAGTTGTTACAAAGTAAACATTGGAGCGTAAAAGTGAAAGCTGACCAGCGAAAGTGTTTTCTGTTTCCTTTTACGGACAGAAGGGGAAAAATAGAAAAGGGGCCACGACTTACCTGGTGGAGCGACGTCGCACAGGTGTGACAGGGGCAAGAAAGAGAAACACGCAAGGTGTGGGCGACCGGAACCGGTTCTGCCCTCTCACCTTCTGTCGGTGCCGGCACGAACTCCGTATGGACATTCAGGGTGAACAACATTAGAAAGTTGGGTCTTTATTACGTATTCAATTGGGGCATGTGCATGCGTGGGAATGCAGATAATTGTGCGTGGAATTGTGAGTTGATTTAAGAACTGTAACTTCTGGAATGCTAATAACCAGTTCCTTCTATGGACGGGGTTGAAGCCATACTGTAAGCACCCATCTGTACCCCAACTAATTTTTAAAAGTGATTTTGTGTGTTTTTTTCTTCTCAAACCGTTATTGAAATGTTAAATATGTTTTGATATTTTATTTTCTACATATAAAATTAATTCGTAAATCGCCAAAAATATAATTTTTCTCTCTTTTCTGCTTATATCCACTTATTAGTGGTTAAAATGAATTTCAAAGAATAGGCATTCAATTAGGCAAAAAATTTATAAAAAATAGTAGCCAAAAGCACTTCAAGTCGCATATTTTAACATGAAGAATATACGAAATGAGAGTACAGTTTTAAAACTTTCAATTGGCTTTAAGTCAACATACTGTCTTGCCCAATCCAGAAGTTACAGTTAGAGTTTAGTGGTTCGAATCGAGGCAGACTTGACAAAAGTTAAGCTGTAGCGAACTTGCAATTGGAGAGTTGCCCGATTCGTCCCTTGAATTACAAAAGTCGTCCTTGTATAAGGTATTGTTGCTCGTCTATTGAGGTTGCGTCGTATGCCAGCTCAGGTGTTGTCCTTCTTATCTCACCATGGATCAAAAATACAGGACAGTGTTCCGGGGTCTTTCCTCGAGACAGACCCCGAACTGTCGCCAACAGCCCATTATGCAGCCCTAGTGCTACGTTAATTAACGTTTGTTTGATTAATTAACGTCGAACTAGAGCTGCAAAGTGGGCTATTGGTGACGGTTTGAGGCCTATCTCGAAGGAAAGACCCGGGAACGATGCCTCGTATTTTTGAACCATGGTCAGATGATAAGGAAACACCTGAACTGGCACCCAATGCCTTCAATAGACGTCGGGACTTTGGACCCCGATCAGATTTATCGTGCACCAGTCCCATATACACGCCGATAATTTTCGTGGATGTTCTGGACGACATTCCTAGTATTTTGTAGCGAAGCTGTCAACCCTCCGATTACAAGATCACTACTTTCTTACTTTCCTTAGTCAAGTCCGTCGCACAGGCTCGATCCAGGAATCCTCTGATTCCCAGCTGACGCCTTTATCCACTAGGCCACGGAGGCCTTTTGTTAATTAACAAACTAACCGACTAGTTAAAAGTCGAAATAAGAACTTTTATTTTCGATGCTACCTTAAATCGGATGCCAAACACTAATGATTAAAGGTTAAAAAAAATATATCAATAAAATATAATAATAAAAAAATATACACGAAAAAAATATTTGTCTTTTTTAACATATAACTATTTCGAATATAAAAAAAAAAGAAATCCAATTACATTTTTTATACTTTCTAAAACTGTGACTTTTATATGACACATTTAATTAAGCATTTTATTAGCATATGTCTCACACGGCGTAATTTAGAAAAGTGGGGCGCAGCGTCGTAAAAATAAATGAAGCACTTTGAGCAGTATTTCACCATAACTTTATTGTCGAGCAAACTTTAATATATATTTTGTGTAGTATAACAGCCCTTATCCAAACGGGTTAGCGCATAAGCAATTAAAAAAATTTAATAAATATATGAAAAAATAACAAATATATCAACTGCGCCAGTTGGGCGATATTTTATGGCCGGAAATAAATTTTTAGTACGATGGAGAATAGATCGATAAAAACTTATATTCGTGTGACATATAATCGATAAAATAAAATAAATCGATATAAACTTATATTCGTGTGACATATAATCGATAAAATAAAATAAATCGATATTAACTTAAAAAATGGAAGAAAAAAATGTGTTAAAAAGGAAGTTCAAAATAAAAGTAGTATGTGTTATCAGACAGTAATATGTTAAGCATAAAGAATAGATTTTTAAAACTTATTGAAATAATTATTATTAGTCTTGTTTTCTTGATTTATATTTCGTATTTTATTTAAACGGTTGGATATTTAAAATGAACTGTTTGGTGTTCTTGTTTTATTTTTATAGGTTTGGTTTTGGTTTTTGTTAATTAACGTCGCACTAGAGCTGCACAGCGGGCTATTGGCGACGGTTCGGGGTCAATCTCGAAGAAAAGACCCGAGAACACATACACATTCACACACACATTCATACATGCACCTCGTTATTTTAGAATCATGGTCAGATGACGAGGAAACACCTGAACTGGCACCCAACGCCTTCAATAGACGTCGGGACTTTGGACCCCGATCAGATTTATCGTGCACCAGTCCCGTATACACGCCAGTATAATTTGTTGGATATTCTGGGCGACTTTCTAGTATTTTTGTAGTGAAGCTGGCAACCCTCCGATCGCAAGATCACTAATTTTTTACTTTTCTATGTCAAGTCCATTTCCCGGATTCGAACCACCAATCCTCTGATTAGCAGCTGAACGCCTTACCAACTAAGCAACTGGGGCTCTTTATTTTTATAGGAAAAAATTCGTAGTTGAAATTTGGAAGATGTTATAACTTGGACAAAAAATAAGTTTAGTAATTGGAATTGTCTATTGAATAAAATGGAAAATGCAAATATTCTTGTATTTGAAAAGAATAAAAGAATAATTAAACTTTTTATGATTTTTATTTATTATCGAACAAGAAACCAAAATGCGTTTTTAGCTTTTGTTGATGATATAAGACACAAATTGCATGCTATTAAAACACTTTTATGAACGTTTCTTCCATATTTCTAGTCTTTTTATACTATATTTATTATTATTTTCTATTTAAGTATTAGAATTTTCAGTTTCCTAATGTGTTTTATTATTACAATTTGTTCTTATAATAATTTAAATTAAAAAAAAATTCTTAATGAACATTGCATACGATGATTCAAAGTGAACATTGCAAGTTATACGATGATTCAAAGTTGCAGATTGTAGTTTCCATTGCAAACTTTATTAGTTATAAATACCTAAAATTTTCTGCAAAAGTCATGTATGTTATAGTTTGATTACATTTTTCAGACAAATGCTATAACATCAACATTGAGAGTAAGTTTAAAGAAATGTTCGAATCTTCTCTATTGTTAAAAGATTAATGACATTCTAGAAAATAATATATTGTCTTTAAGTGATAAATGGCGCAATAAATAGGATACCCACTTACGGAAAAACTTTTTGATTAATTTCGAAAATCTTTACATTTTATCCGTTTATTCCTAAATATAAATTAATTTTTGTATCTTTTCAACTTTTTATCAAGACATACAAGATATGAAAAATGTACAAAATGCGTTTTTAAGTACTTTGTCTGATGGTTATGTAATGATAGTTTATAAAGAATAACCATTACCAGTGAAAAAATTTGATAAAAGAAAATGAAGGCTCTATCCGTTATGTATCTAAAGTTATATTTAACTGTTGACATAATCTTCTTTTATACAGAATATTTTCAAAATACTCGACACAAAAGATTAATGCTCAGATTCGTGATTTAACTTAAAATATCCAAAATAAGGCAACAGCGCAAATTAAAACTTACTGAACTGTAAAAAAGGTGTTTAAAAATGAGTACATGAACGTACTCATTTCTTTAAAAATAAAATTGCATCGTTAATGAGCGATGACATACTCAAATTTAAGTAATCGTACTTTCGCAAAAATAAGCTATGTGATTTAATATAGCTAAATCTTAGCTTTTGTTCCAGCGATCTTAACAAAGCAACATGACAAACTTAAAATAGTTCTTCAAGAAATGGTTTTCCATATTATTTGATGGCGATTGCTTAAATGGAAACTGAGTTATTACAACTCAATTATCTGACTTCCCATTCTTTTGGCATAAGTTTTTAACATTACTTCTATTTATAATTATATTATTACAACTTTTTGAAGTTAGTGCCAATTTACAAAAAAAAACATACCTAAATTTTGGTGCCGATTTCAAAACGTTGTAATAAGTATAAAATTGGAACGAAATAATTTCTATTTTTCATCTTGTTCGTAAAATAAAATTATTTTTTATTCTTCAGAGCATTTTTCTTAGTCAGTTTTCCCTTTTTTTTTTTTTAAAGATTATTTTAATTTAAAAGAGTTTAATGAAAATATAAATGAAACAATTTTGCAGTGAAATCAACTTGAAAGCTTCCATCTCAGCAGAGAGTTTAAATGCAATTTGGAAGTTATCAACGCAGTTTAAAAGTTAGGAAACAATTTCCAATACATTTGAAGTACAACGTCAAAATCTGGTTGCTATGTTAAGTTGTTCTCAATCGAATTGTAAAAATATCGCCAAAATTCGTCAGTATTGTGGAATACGTGGTCCAACTAAGGGATAAAAACTGAACTTTTATCAAAACACTTCACAATCAAAAACTAAGCCAACCAATTCTCCCATACAGATTTTCGTTTTAGGCTCTGACTTGCTTTCGATATTAAATATGGATTGCCTTGCTAAACTGAAAATACTGAGGACGAAAATCAGTTAAGACTGATTGAAAATATAGATAATGATAGCTATGCATAATTTTATTGACACTATCAGAAAAGTTATAAATACTTCGAAATTGACTGTAAAGAAAAAGGTACTTAAAAATGAGTAACTGAACCTACTCGTTTTCTTTGAGTACAATTGCATCGTAAATGAGCGATGACGTACTCAAGTTTAAGTAATCGTACTTTCTCAATAATGAGCAGTGTGGTTTAATATTGCTAACCTCAGCTTCTGTTCAAAGCATCTTAACAATGCGACCTGAGAAAAGTGACCTGTGCCAAAAGAAGATAGTATTCAGCATTATTTGATGTCGATTGCTTAAATGGAAACTGAGCTATTACAACTCAATTATCTTACTTCCCATTCTTTTGGCACACCTTTTTAACTTTTCTTCTGTTTATAACCTCTTCACGTCGCCCTGGTAGTACAACGGATAGTGCTGCAATGGCTGCTTTGCCTTAGGATCTGGGTGCGATTACCGGTAAGTCTTGGTTGTAAGATTTGATATATATTGAAAGTGATTTATGAAGGTAGCCTATGTAGGCAAGCAATTGCTCTTTTTTTTCATTTTTACTCATTGTACCCATTTTTGAGTACATATCTCTTTCAAAACTGAAACTTATGCATTCGGAGCCATGATAAGAATCGAATGTAATAAAAAATGAGATCATTTTACTTATTTTTGAGGACCTATTTTTAACAATGTAGAAGTCATAAAAATAGCAACTTTGTAGTGAGGGTAGAAAACCCTTATACTACATACATACATATTCTTACATACAAGTAGGATAGCTTGCTGATATGGTGGTTAATTCACCAGTTGGTATTTTTAAAAGGCAATCAGATTGGAATTGGTGGACGATTGGTGTTACGATTATTTAAAAAGACCATCTTTACTGAGCTGAAAGCCTGTAGTTAGTTGGCATTATTTGTATTTATAGTATTTCTTGTAGTGGGTAAAATGCGTGTAGTAAAACATAGCTTCGAGAATAAATGGGCGTGTTCGATACCATTATTTCATATAAATTACCGAATATTAACAAAAATGGTAATGGTGAGTCACATGCAGTATGTATATATTTGAAGTTCCAATATTCAGAGCTGTCTACAATCGTAACTATTCATCAGCAAAATATGAAACTTAGGGTTCCCCTTGGTTAAGGGATGGGAAAGACGACGAGTAAAATATAGTTCTAAATATTTCCACTACAGGGTGCATTGTTATTCAATATTAAAAAATACAAATGCCACAACAGTGACTTTGAATTAAAGTAAAGACAAAAAAACTAAAAATTGTCTGTATACACTCTGAAGTGCCACTGAAAAATGACATGTCCAACAATTAAAAAGTGAGTGCCTCAATATTGAGAATTGCCGTGAAATGCTATGTGGAATCGATAGATCTATTAAGTAGAAAAATACTTTCCTCGAATGCTCAAAATTACTAGAGACTCACTTTTTAATTGTTTAACATACCATTTTGATATTTCAGAGGATACAGGCACAGTTTTAGTAATCCTGTCAAACATTAAACAGTTATGTTATTTACTTGAATTTCAAGTCACTGTTATAGCTAAATATGTATTATTTTAATATTAAAGTAAGAATGCACTCTCTAGTGTAAATATTCTAAACTAAATTTTTTTTTTATCGTTAGTGGTTTTTTTCGTCCTTTAATTAAGGGGTAACCAAAGTTTGTTTCATATTTTTCTGAAGAATAGTTAAGACACTAGATAGTTTTGAATAGGGAATCTTCAATTGTGGAAACCATGTACTACTTTTTTAAATATTAAATTGTATTTCAAATGTTTTTTTCTAATTAACTGACAAGAATTTTTCTTATAAAACATTGTGGAAAATAAAATATTTAAAGTGAATTTGTAAATGTGTATTACTCCTACACGTAGTTTAAACGTGAGACGTTTATATAATGTCCAAACTAGAATAATATATTTGGGTTTATAAAACATAGAATACAAACACATATATGATTAACCATCATTTAATATTCTATAATTCATTTAAAATTCAAATTACCATTTTCAAATAAGCTTATTCTAAACCGCAACTGCTTAAAAATTAAATTAAAAAAAATATTACAAAAAATTTACCATTTTTTTCATTTATCGAATCATACTATTAATTATTTTCTGTGTTACTCATAAATAAATAAATTTGAAGACTGTTATGTAATTCGACAACAGACTAAACTGAAAACTAATAAAGAATAGAATTAAAGATCTAACAAACGTTTAAATATACGATTTTATTTTTACGATTTAAAAGACATTTTATAGTTTATTTTTTTCTTATTTATATTTATACAATAACATAATCATTCCATAATAAAAAAAACAAGTTTCAAATCAAACTATTTTTTAAATATCTTTCAAAGATGTCCGCACAGAAAAACTAACTTAACACTTTCTTCTATTGTATTTTTTAAGTACGCGTTCAACTATTTAACAGTTCCGAAACGAGTTTCTATTTATAGAAATAATTTGAGAAAATGAATGGCTGCAATGATATAATGAAATATTAAATCCCTTTGTCAGCTGCAAAACAAAGAATTCGTTTTCTGGAATAAATATTTAAGGAGTCTTATATTTGCCTCTAAAAACTCTTAGTGTAATTAAAAAAGTAAGGTATGTTTTTTTAAGAATTCCCATCTGTTTTTTGTTACATTATTAAAAATGTATAAATAGTTTCGTATTCAGGGTTTTATGAGATTTTACACATTTTTCTAATATTTCTTCTAGAAGAACAATAAATTTATCAACAATTAATTCTTTTAACATATTCTTATATAATAATATATTTTCTTATGTCTTTTAAAACGCGAAACATTTGAGAATAATTTTATAAAAATAATATGTAGTTATATAATTACTATGTAGCACAAACTCAATGTTAAGGACGTATATTCATACGTTTGTTTATTAGCATTTTAATTAAAATTGCTTCTATTAAAGTACTTCAATTTTATCTTCTTCTGTTGGTTTCTTACAAAGTACAAAACCAGTATTACGATTTATTTGAAAACAAAAAACCTTTTAATTTAATTTATATAATAGTAATATATTTAATTCTTCAAAAAATTTATTTTCCTTTTATTCCAATCATTGCATTGTGTTGGAAGTACGAATTTTTTATCTGTCATTTTGAATGTATGCTAAAAATATACAATTTATAACATCTGATTAATCGTTATTCTATTCTATACTATTTTTATTCTATTCTATTCTATTCTATTTTATTCTATTCTATTCTTTTCTATTCTATTCTATTCTATTCTATTCTATTCTATTCTATTCTATTCTATTCTTTTCTATTCTATTCTATTCTATTCTATTCTATTCTATTATCTGATTTTTCAGACGACATCTTACTATTTACGCTATACGTTGAAATAAAGAAACTTGTATGCATACTATTTAAGTTCTATATTAAGAACATATAACTTTTTCAAGTTTGAGGGAAAATATACTTAAACAGGTTCCCAATAACACAACAACATCACTAATTTTTTTATATTTCGACAATTCAACCTTTAGGTCCTTAAACCTAATTTTATTTTTAATCAATAATTAATCAATAATAAACCTGATATTTAAAATTAATAAAGTTCAAAGTAGTTTCGATACAGAAAATAAGACAGCATATTTAATATATATTTTCACAATAAAAATACAAGACATTTTTGTAGTAGCTTGTATTCCATAAAAAAATTATATACAGGGAAAATATTCATCTCATAGAAAATATTCAATAAAGTTCCAAAAATAAAATTTGATTTTTCCACAAGTTTTTTCGTTTGAAAATAATCAAAGTACATATATCCTAAAACGCGTATTAGAAATATTTGCAATATCATATTTCTTTTATGTTTCAATTACTCGGTTTCTTTGACTGCAGTTCATTGAAATTGCAGTTCTTTTACATGGAAAACCCCGATGATATAGACATGAAAGAAATTCTCGAATCTAGAATAACCTTACGTAATATCCGAATTCTATAACTTTAGATTCAGTAAAAAAATTCTTTATTTTAATATTAAAAATACTATAATATACAGTAAATTTGAAGAGAGCTACTTTTTATTGTTTTTTTTTATTTCTCCTTATTTTTCATTTATTTTTATTTTTATTATTATAAATAGTTGACCAAGCGTTAGCGAGTTCCTGTTTTAACTCGACCTTCGATATATCGTCTGTTTGTAAATTTGTTTGTTACGCAGTCACGAGTCACGACCAAGCGCGCTGTTCGATTTTCTTCAAATTTTACATGAATACTTTTTGAAGTAATTAAAATCGACGTAAATGTGTTTTTTAAAAAAAGTTTTAGAGTTTTTTTTTCTTTATTCGTGAGATTTACAGTTCTACTATTGTTTTGTATGTTCTATATCTACCATATGTTCTTGTACGGAGCAAAATATCGGAGTTGGCTTTCACTGCAAGAATGTTTAATTTATATTTTTAAAACGGGAATGTTTTGAAAATTAAAATACTTTTACTAGTTAAAAAAATAACGTTTTAGAAAAAATGGCTTTAAATGTTTCCCAAAGTACTTCATATTTTAAAAATGTATCAACATAGAGGACTTTTAATTATTAATATAACCTTAACGCTCTAGATTTATTATTATAATATATACTAACAGACAAAGTGGGTGGTTTTGCCCGGCTTGGCGACAATTTGCAACAATCATTGGCGTTTTATCGCAAAGGCCGTAAACTTTCGTGAGTACCAATTTTACATTATTAAAATTATTAATTTATCTTTCTATATAAAAGATAACAGCTATGTATTCATATCGGAGCCTTCCGGTTTCTATAGTATTAGTACATGTCTGTGCATACGAATCTTCCGATTTCTATAGTATTAGTACATGTCTGTGCATAGGAGTCTTCCTATTTCTATAGTATTAGTACATGTCTGTGCATAGGAGTCTTCCTATTTCTATAGTATTAGTACATGTCTGTGCATAGGAGTCTTCCTATTTCTATAGCATTAGTATATGTCTGTGCATAGGAGTCTTCCAATTTCTCTAGCAATAGTACATGTCTGCGCATAGGAGTCTTCCGATTTCTATAGCATTAGTACTATGTCATTAGTATTAATGTCATTAGCATTAGTACTATGTCATTAGTAACTATGTCATTAGTATTAATGTCATTAGCATTAGTACTATGTCATTAGTAACTATGTCATTAGTAACTATGTCATTAGTAACTATGTCATTAGTAACTATGTCATTAGTAACTATGTCATTAGTAACTATGTCATTAGTATTAATGTCATTAGCATTAGTACTATGTCATTAGTAACTATGTCATTAGTATTAATGTCATTAGCATTAGTAAATGTCTATGCATAGGAGTCTTTCGAGCGTTAAGAATTAATATTATACACTGTCACACAGATAAAAGATGCATTGATATGAATAGAACGAACACCACACTTACATTATAGCAGAAACATACGAAAATATAAATTTTTGTAATATTAAAACATTTGCTCGTATAATGTAACTATATTGAATCTCAAATTCTCAGAGTCATCACGAACACGAAATATACTGTTAGTATACTGTTAAATATTGCAGTTCAACGCTGCGCCATATCTTGGTGCTCTGCAGCAACTTGCACCATATTATGGTGCAATCTAGGTTGAATCAACAATCCTTGATAGGGATTCGCCGTTTTTACTAAAAAATGGTGCAATCTCCTAAACCGAAACCTTCGATGAATCTGCAAACTGGGGAATCCCCTCAACCGTCTTACATAAAGGACCCGGTTGTCCAGTGGATAAAGGCGTTCAGCTGGCAATCAGAGGACTGCTAGTTCCAGCCCTTTCGGTGGACTTGCCAAAAAAAAAAATTGTGGTCTTGCGATCGGAGGTTGTCATCTTTGCTACAAAAATACTAGAAAGACGTTCAGAATATGCAACAGATTATAGCGGCGTTTCACCATAATATGGGGTACCGAAAACGTTAATTTAGATTTAAAGTTTTATCATAAAATGGTGAAGCGAAAATATGAGTTTTGGTGCAACGTTTCACCACTAAATGGTATCCGTGGTCAGTGGCGGCGATTGGGTGTAAAAAGTGAGGGGGCAAGATCAAATGGGCGGGGGGGGGGGGGGGGAGTTGAAAGCACAAAAAAACTGGACTCGGGCGACCTTGAAACATATTTTCAGAACAATAGTGATTATGTTCCATTGCCGATAATAGAAATATATTTAAAAAAATTTATAACAAAAGCATATGTATATTAATATAGAGAGGGAGAAAGGGAACAACTGAACTGTTCATTTACTTCAATATTGTAAATCGGATAGATGAAAAATTAATAAATATATGTGTAACAAAACGCTTTCACAATAGGCTAAAAAAAATCGTAGTTTTCATTTCAGTAGCTATTTAAACAATAGCTACAGAGACATGAATCTTCAAATGATGGCCAAACCTTGTTTAAGTATTTGCGATGGCCGATGGTCACATTCACTTGTCCAGTAGGTACGTTTATCGTCTGTAGTAGTGGGTGGGGAGGAGGAGTTGGGGTAGGAAATTTTTCCTGGTTTTGGCAATGCTGTAAAACAATTGACTTACATTTTATTTTTAAAAAGTGCTATACACTAAAAAAGTGCGGGGGCATCTTCCGAAAAAAAATGCTGAGGCAACATCTGGAAAAAGTGCGGGGGCAACCGCCCCCCGAACCCATGACCCCCCCCCCCCCCCAATCTCCGCCATTGTCCGTGGTACAGCCGCGGAAAAAAAACAGAACCACTTATGATTATTTCGTTAGTTTTTATAGTATAGCTAAACTTAATATACCATTTTGTAGGAAATAAAGTCTACTATACATTGATATACAAAAAATTTGCATAAGGGACTATCTTCATACTCGAATCCGCACCAACTTTAAAATTTTCAATAGCAACACCTACTTTTGATAGCGCAGAAATGTTCCCCGCCCTCAAAATAATCTAAATACAAATTTTCGTTAATTTCCTACATTTATATGCAGATATATTAGACAATATGTATCGATCTTATTTGAGGGGCTACTTCCACAGTGAACAAAGTATTAGTGGGACTTCGAAATAAAGTACGCTGGTAGAAAATGTTTTGGCGTTAGCCTGGTTCTTATTTTTCCATGTTTATTCATTCCCCCACTCCTGTATACCCTTCGCCTCTATATAAGAATTTATAATTTTATACCAACGCGATCACAGCGCTTTTAATTCTCAAAATTCGTAGATTTCTGTTAAGTTCTGCAGATTTTGAATTTGTGTATGACCCCTTAAATGATCATTTGATGCACATTATAATATTGCCAAAAAACTACAAAGAGGAAAATCATTAAATTTTAGATATGCATATAAAACGTTTTTCTGAATTCATCACTATCAAAATATAGCATGGTTGCTATTCATAAATTTTATGAATATTAATATCCAAATTTAAATAAAATTAAAAAATATACATATAAGTAATGAAAGTTAGTGTATTTTATTTGGGTCGTTTAGAAGTAACACGCATAAAAATTTCAGCTTAATAAAATTATTATTTCGAAAGATATGATTAAAAGTTTAAGAAATTCATTTAACATTACGAGTTCTAAACTTTCGGTATTCATAATTAAAAAACTACTTAACCAAATGACTTGCAAATTGATATTCAACGATAAATTTTGTCGTAGATTTTAAATATTCAATCAAAATTGGGTGTTGCTATTGGAAATTTTAAAGTTGGTGCGGATTTTAATATGAGGATAGTCCCCTGGGCAAATTGTTTGTATATCAATGTGTAGTAGACTTTATTCCCTACAAAAGGGTATATTAAGTTTAGCTCTACTATAAAAACTAACGAAATAATCATCGGTGGTTCGTTTTTTTTTTCCGCGGCTGTACATCATAAAATGGTGAAACTAAGCACAAAACAATGGTTGAAGCTAAATGGGTACCAAAATTTGGTGTAAGGACGTACTAAATTTTTAAAAGTGTAGAAGGTTACACTATCATAAATATATTTTTTCCACTCGATAACTAATTTTGAGCTGAGTAATGGTTTTAAATAATATTTTTTATTCAGCGCTTTTATTAAAAACAATATTTTTGTACTTTTTGTTCTATTTTTGTATTTTATAGATTTTTATTTCTTTTACTTTTTAATTATTTTTTTTTAATTGTAATTGGTATTTTAAAAATTCAAGGAAATAATTCAGAATAAAAATTCTAATGCGTAAACTAATACAACAAAACTTCAATCGATGCCAAATTTGTGAGATAAATTGATTTTAACATAAAATAATTTTTCAGTTTCGGAATTATATAAAAAAAAAATATTTTTAAAATAACAAGTAGTTAATAATATTACAAAGTATAAAAAACACTTAATTAATAAAATTGGAGAGCAATTATTTAAAATACAGAGACTTTAGAATTTTGAACCCCTCATCACCTTATTCCAAACAACCAGATTTACGGGGTTGATAACTTAAAAATATAGATATTTTCACCCCCAAGCCAAATATTTTTTAATAAAAAATATTATCCAAAAGCTGCGTTTTTATCTTTATTTGTATGAAAAAAGCAATTTACCACAAACTTCTGTTTCTAATCTGTCAGAGACTGTGAAGGCCCTCCACTTCAAGATGGCAGAATTACGCCCACGGCTTTTGCATCGCGAGTAAAAAAAAAAATGCTTATATACTTTGCGATGTATGCTTAAACATTCACTTTCGTTACAAAAATCTTGGATTTAAAATAGATCCACGGGAAATTGTATGCTTTATCACAAAAGTCTTGTTATTTTTCAGTTGCTAAATTTACCGTTACGAATTAACAAAAAAAGTATATATATATATATATATATATATATATATATATATATATATATATATATATATATATATATATATATATATATATATATATATATATATATATATATATATATATATATATATATATATATATATATATATATATACATGAAGTAACAAGAGAAAGAGAATTTTCAGAAGCAGTGGAATCGTACGTTCATCTCATAAATATCAACGGGTTATTTTAAATATGCGTTTAAAATAATACATTTCAACGTGTTTTTTAACAAACCGTTGATAATGCTGCCATCTATGGATGAGCAGAAACGTTAAAATTTTATGATATTTTTGGCTATAAGAAATACGCTTATATATTTTACTCTTACAACAAATTGTTGTGTGGTGGGGAGGGGGTAATTATTGCACGGACATGCAAGTTGTGTACTTAAGTAAAAAATAATTGTTAATTTAATGAGGAAAAACCCTCTATATAAAATTAATATTATTTTGGCAGATAAATATTTGCAGCAAACAAGGCATTCAATTGTAACTTTTTAAAAATTGTGTGAGTTTAAATAGTTACAGGGCGTATGAAAACATAATAATCAAATTCGTTCCTTTAGAATTTTTATGCTTTTGCTAGATTTTTTTTTTTTTTTTTGTAAATGTAAAAGCTATCATTTATTTATATTCAGGAAAATTCTATTCAACATATAACGTATTAGAATATTGTCGTCTTGAGGGTATTAGTTATGAAAATATTCAATGTTATTATACTTTCATAATAAGTTTTGAAGAATCATAATCATATTTTCCCCTTTACAATTCAATTCATTTTACTTCATACAACTCTAAACTGTAAAATCTATTCTATTCGGTCATTTGCGTAATTTCTTTTTCAAAGTTGAGCATTTTGATGACGCAAACTTTTTACCAAAATGATTGGATTGTATACATTATTTTCCTGAACAAGTTTTTTTCTTTTAAAAAAAAAGTATATTTATATTTGAATTGGTATTTATAAAAAGGGGATGCCTTACGAAACTCAATTTTTACACGAGAGTTTAAAAGTTGTACCATTTCAATTGTAGTGCACTGTAAAAAAAAAGGAGCTTAAAAATGAGTACATGAACGTACTCGTTTTGAGTTGAGTACAATTGCATCGTAAATGAGCGATGACGTACTCAAATTTAAGTAATCGTACTTTCCCAAACCTGAAGTGTGATTTAATATAGCTAATCACAGTTTCTGTTCAAGCTACCGCAACAAAGCGACCTGAAAAACTTAAAATGGTTGTTCAGAAGAGAGTTTTCCACATTATTTGAAGTCGATTGCTTAATGGAAACTGAATTAGTATAACCCTTACTTCCCTTTTTAACAATTCTTCTGTTTATAACTTCTTCATGTCGCTTTCGTAGTACAACGGATAACGCACTAGGTGGCGGTAACTGAGTATATGGGCTTGATTCCCTATAGGTCTTGGTTGTAATTTTTTATATTTATTGAAAGTGATTTATGAAGACAGCCAATGTAGGCAGGCAACTGCTCTTTTTATTGCTTTTTACTCATAATTGAGTACATGTCTTTTTCAAAACTGAAACTTATGTATTCAGAGTTCTGATAAACATCGAATGTACTCAGAAATGAGTGAGTAAATTTTATTTATTTTTGAATACCTATTTTTAACAGTGTACTTTTTGAAATAATGTTATTTTTAGAATAGTGTTACTTTTTAAAAGACTATTATGATAAAACTATATTTCGGAAACACTGGTTAGTTTATTTTTAAACAACAAATTCAGCAAAAAATATATTTTCTTGCAAATTTAAAAAGTAAAACAGGCACATTATTTGTGATTTTTTAAAAATAAACGTTTGAAGATTCCAAAGAATACATTACGATTTCGTTCGTAATGGTTTCTTCACCTTTAAATTCTAGAAGACGGTTTTAAAAATTAATTCTTTTATTTTATATTTTAAATTGTAGTATTTTTAAGAAAACTATCTATCCACGTTATCGTTTTCAATATATATTATTTACATATTTTATTTAAACTGATCAACATATTTATTAAAAATTTAGTTTGTAAATGTGAATGTAACTTTGTTAACGTTTATATCTTAGAAAAAACTCGTTTAATAGTATATTTTTAATTAATAAAAAAAATTCTAAATAATAGATATATCTTTAATAATTAAACAAATACTTAAAAAAAAAACGTTATACATCGCATTAAAAAAAATCTTTCATTTATATTTTCTCATTTTGCAAAACATACCAGTCTATTTATTTATGTTTGTATTTAAAAACAAAATTGTTTACGCAAAAAGACAAACGAAATCGTTTGCTTTTCATAGAATAGATAAAATTCAACTAAGAAAACGCACACTAAATTACAAAACTTTTGAAATTGAAAATGTTTCGGAGACAAAATTTAAATCGTCTGCAGAAAAATAAATATTCTATAATATAGGTGAACCAATTCTTGTCTAGAAAACCAAGGCCTTGGGAAATTCAAAATTTTCTCATAGTTCGAGGCGAAGCGGAATGACTTCTTTTAAAATATATCTCTTCTTTTGGCCGAATTCAGACGAATTATAGAATAAATTTCAAGATGTGATCGTTAAATGTGTCGTGGTTTGAACGTCGTCATGTTGTTCGTGATATGGAAGTTTGGAGAGTGGAAGAGATTAAAAAAAAAATACAATTTGACCCGGGTGACCTTTAAATATTTTTTTCACAATTGGAAAAAAAATTATGTTTAATTTTCTATAATTGAAAAATATAACAACAATTTTATAACAAAAGCAATTTATAGTAATTTCGAGGAATAATAATTGAACCGTTCATTTACTTCAATATAGTAAATCGGATAGCTGAAAAATTAATACATATATGTATATTAGGGTGCATCAAACGCCCCATGTTTTTAAAAATTTCATGGAAATTGTCTGTCCCTATGTTATTTTTGTTCGAAATGCTAAAAAAGTTATATACGTATAATTTCGTAAAAATTGAATAACATCTATGTGGTCCTCAGGTCCCAGGAATGTACAACAAAAACGAAAATTCTGAAAAAAAAGCATCGAGCGTAAAAAAAAATATATAATAATGTATACTTTAATAAAATAATGCAATTAAGATTGTTTTGTGATCAAATAAAAGAATATATAATCATATACTATTAACTTTCTAATATCAAATTAATTCATACAACTACACTCAATTTAAACTATAGTCAATTTCGGCCGTTTTCGCAGATTTCTCTGTTTTTGTCGATCTTGTTCGACGACCTGCAGAACATGTTGGTAGTGATCTCATGTTTTGCTGATTCTATGAAATCAGTACTTAGCTTCACCCCTCGTTCTGCACAGTCGTTGACAACATTCAATGGTTGCAACTTTGTGATTGTGTGGTGTAGGATACAGAACTTCATCTTCTATTAAAAAATTTGAGTCTAGTTCAAATAGATAAAATAAAATCCAAGAATCCGTTTCACCTGTTTTAGAAATAGTTGTATTTACAGTGAGATTTTTGGGAAATTTGGGTTTTTCAAATCCATACCATATCAACCTTGAAATTTAAAAGCAGTATTAGTGGAATTTAGTTTTGTAGCTAGCATTGCATCAGCGATAGCTTTTCGTTCTTGTGGTGGAACTTTGTTGCTCCAAAGGACAAGTGGAACCATCACTTCTGTAAGATACTAGCAGTAATGGTTTTCAAAAGCACTAATTGCACTTTCAGATATGATGGGATGGACAACCTTGTACGTTATAAGAGAACATAGCATTTGTAGGACATTCGAAAGAGCATTTATGGCAGAATCACAAGTTAACCACCAGGTGCTGAGGTGAGAGTGGCAAAGTCACACAGTTTGACATGTTGTTGTGCCGGTAGGTAGTTGCTGATGCTGCTCAAGAAGACAAATTTTAATCGTGTATAACAGCTTGGCCATCCAACATGCTTTGTGCAAAGCTCCTGGTCGGTTTAATTTTACTGCTTGTGTAATATTGGGAAAGTCAAGGTATATTAGACAAAGCTTTGTGAATTCCATATAATCATCTCTGTATTTTCCAGAATCGATGGCACATTTTGCTGCATGGATTGCACTAGCTCCAAGATCATTAACTATGCTTCTCGCTTGCACATTCACTGACTTTGGGTCATATGGTTCAAATCCACCATCATCTTGATCAAAATTGTTACAAAGTAGTTTAAATAAGGTTATACCTAGTAAGTTGGAAGCCTCGACCTTTAAGTCACCAAAACATGAGACAAAATGACTTCTCTGATATGAAGGCGGCAAACTGAACAAAGAAGTTTATGTCCCAATTTATTTTGCTCTCTGACACAAGCAGCAGTAACATGCCCTGTGTTGGAAGAAGTTGTGTGAAATACCATGTTCATAATTGTTTGTACATTGCTAAGAAGTCAGTTGCTCATATAGTAAGTCGGCAATGATTGAGTCGCATTTACTATTAGTTCCTTGGGGGATATGCAGGCACACCAAGAATCTTTTGCTGGTGAATGTTTTTTTATTTTGTACTTATTGGACATTGCTGTTGAAAGTTTTTTATTCCAATGCAGAGTTGTATATTTAAGAAAGCACCACTCTTACTTGCAAGCAGTTGAAATTTCCATTGCAACTTGCCTATTCTTGTTCTGTCTGCTGTTGCGTAAGATGCTGCATTTGTACATGTATCTCCTCCTAGTTTTGTAATGTTTTTGTATATGCTGCCTGTTGTCCTGAACTCATAGCTAGTTGAAACAATATTAGGTTTCTGCATAATGTCGTATGGGTGAATAAACTCGTTCCTGTTCTTTTATATCGATGATGACTGAGTACTTATTAAGAGTCTTCAAAATCAAAGTTTTTTTTACATAATTTGTGTCACTTCGTTCATCAAAATCATCAATATGAATATTATATTTTAATAATATAATTTAATATTAAATTGGAACTAATTTTTTTATTCACTTTACTTTTATTCTTTTAGAATTAAAAGTAGAAATAAAAGTATAAAATTGATTCAGAATAAAAGTATAAAATCGATTCAGAACAAAAGTAGAAAATTTGTTAAAAATGAAAACCACAAGTTGAAATAAACAGGAAATGTACTTTACTGTAAATTGTAAACAAAGCTAAATTTGTCACTAGTCACCTGAAATAAATGAAGAATGAAGTCAACTGAATTTAATGTTAATATAGTTTATTAACACTAAATATTTATATGATCGATATTTTACTTCATTATAATCATTTTTTTTAAATTATCATAAAATAATAGTTAAAAAAATATGAAAGTAATTAAGTATGAAAAATGCTGAATTTGGGGATTTTACTCGAAAAAAACGAAATTCCAAAGTTGTTGAGGACCCCCTAAAAGTGTTTATAAATCAAAAATATTTGGTATGTCAACTTTTTATGCCTAATGGAACATTTTTAGATTGGGGACAAAGTGATTTTTTTTCTAGAGGGGCGTTTGATGCACCCTAATGTATATGTATAAAACGTTTTCAAAATAGGCTAAAAAATTTATATATAGCTATTTAAGTACTAGTTACAGAGACTGGACACTTCAATATGATGGCCTAACCTTGTTTCAGTACTTGCGATGGATATGGCCCGATTGCCGAATAGGCCCCTGTATCCCCGATTACACTTTATATTTATAGGTGGCCCCCAAATCACCCTACTAAATTTACTTAACGTAACTTTTGTATACAGACCTACTTTTGAAAAAAATAACACACCTCTTTTTGTGATATTTGAGTGCAATGAGGCACCCTATTGAAGGTGGGCTTCGCTTACTTCAAGGCTTTAATCAGGTCCTGGAGATGAACGCGTTTATTTGTTCAGTATATGTGGTCATCGACTATAGTAGTGGGGGGATTGGGGTACGTAATTTGTCCTAGTTTTGGCAATGCAATAAAATTATTGACTTATATTTTGTTTTTAAAAAGTACTGTATTAAAAAAGTGCGGGGGTAACAACCAAAAAAGTGCAGGGGCAGCACCTCCCCCCCGAATCGCCGCCACTGACCCCACTCAAACTCAATCGGTAAAATATGGAAAAAACTTTTTTTTTTTGTATGAATTACATTCAAGCTTATTGAATGCAATATTCACAAGTTCCACAAATCCTGATATAAAAAATTATATCTCTTTTCTTCGGTACGTCACCGAATACAGATCAGTAAGTTTTCCCGTTGCGGGTTTTATGGTTAAGCATTGGTGTCGTCCTCCGCAGTGTTGTTGCTTAGTTTCGGACACGTCCTGTTTGAAATAGGAATGCGTGACATTTCTGTGTCCGTAAAATACGGCTAATTTATGACCTGGACGTGTTCGGATTCCAGAATGGAATGTCGCCTGAAGTGTTTCTACCCTGATAAGACACAAATGACGTTCGGGTAGAAGTTGCCGCATAAATCTGCCGAAATAGAATTTGAAAATAATTCTTAGAAATCAATTTTAATCCTATGGACTCGGATGGTGACACTCAATGACCAAAAGAAGGACCTGTTCTTTTTCTCTCTCTGTTCTTAAAATTGAACGAGAACTGCATCCTCTTGAACACAAACACTTTTATTCTTTCTGTAGCTTGTTCTTTAACTTACTCCATTAAAGAGTATGTTATCATTTGGATATCAACATATTTATTAACCCATTGCACTCGAGTGTCGCTTATAAGTAACCAAAATAACGACGCGTTATTTTTACTTTGTGAAAGAATAGTTTTTTAACCCTTTGCACTCCAAGAACTCTTTGGGTTTTCCGTTCTTTCTACGGAACAGTTATTCATCCTTATGTTCTTTACCCTAGAATTTGTTATGCTTATAGAAAAAATAAACATAATCTGTTTTGGATCTGCAAAAGAACGAGTTGAAAAAAATATCGATGTTTTTTAAACACAAGATTACGCTGTTCTCGTTTATTTTAAAGAACAGGGAACCAAAAGAACGAGTCGTTATGTTGTAGCCTGAGCGGCGCCAACGGAGTGCAAAGGGTTAAACTCAAGAATATGATGTTCTATTTTATTTTGCAGAACAAACTTTAATAAGAAATATTTTCTTTTCATATAGAAACACCAAGCAAAACCGCATTGTCCTGAAACCATCTTCGGATTGAAATTCCTTGCAAACGCTGTTTATTTTTTAAAAAATCAATTTGCAAATTCCATAAAACCACTCAACATATGTCTGGTATAGGGAGATTAATATTCAACTTCCAAGCGTTAGTTTTTATTTTTATAATTTTTCACCCTAAACGTAAAAAGAACACGCTACAGAATACTTCTTTAAAAAGAACAGATTTCCGGGGATGTAACAGTCCCCTAAAAATAATTATAATATCGGAACTGTTCATCGAGTGCAAAGGAATTATGACTACGATGTGTAAAACTAAAGATTACAATTTAAATAAACTTCTATTTGAAAACAATAAAAATCGTCCACAACTTTCATAAAATTGAAAACTTCGTCAAAATTTTTGTCTGATAAATTGTATTTCGTAATCAACAACAACGTTCCAATTCAGCTGTGCTGGAATTTCTATGAAACTGAATTTACTTGATCCAAATTTAGAATTCAGATGTTTTTTGTGTAGAAAAAGCCGAGGGAATGGCGCCATAAGGGGGAATGCGATCATCTTATGTAAACAGCAAACTATAACCGGTGGTAAGGTCACGATAATTGCAGCACGCACTGTTAAATATAGGTACTCAAGACTAAATAAAATTCACTCATTTTTGTGTACTTTCGATACTTATCATAGCTCCGAATACATAAATTTCATTTTTGAAAAAGACATGTACTCAAATATGAGTACAATGAGTAAACAGAGCAGTTGCTTGCCTACATAGGCTGTCTTCATAAATCACTTTCAATAAATATCTACAATTACAACCAAGACTTACCGGGAATCGAACCCAGATCCTCAGGCACCGCAGGTCAGTGCCATATCCGTTGTACTATCAGGGAGACGTGAAGAAGTTATAAATAAAAGAAATTTAAAATGTGTGCCAAAAGCATGATAAGTAAGATAATTTAGTTGTAATAACTCAGTTTCCATTTAAACAATCGACATCAAATAATGTGGAAAACCATCTTTTGAAGAGCTATATTAAGTTTGTCAGATCTCCTTGTTAAGATGGCTTGAATAGAAGCTGAGATTAACAATATTGAATCACACTGCTCAATTTGAGAAAATACGATACTTAAATTTGAATATGTCATCGCTCATTTACGATGCAATTGTGCTCAAAGAAAAACAAGTAGGTTCAGGTACTCATATTTAAGTACCCTTTTTTTTTACAATGCACGTTTAATCAATAGGACAAACTATCACAGTATTGTCAAGGAGCAAGTTTTTTATTGCGGAAAATGTTGCATTTTACTGTTTCGTTTTAATTCCCGACTTTACGTAAGTTTCTTTCTTTGTTCATTTATAGCCGTAATCAGTGTGTTTACGCATTCTACTAATATTCATATTTAATAGCAGCTACATTTCTGTGTTTTTTGTGTAAACGTCTCTCCCCCCCTCTCTCTCTATATATAAATATCTATCTATCTATCTATCTATCTATCTATCTATCTATCTATCTATCTATCTATCTATCTATCTATCTATCTATCTATCTATCTATCTATCTATCTATCTATCTATCTATCTATCTATCTATCTATCTATCTATCTATCTATCTATCTATCTATCTATCTATCTATCTATCTATCTATCTATCTATCTATCTATCTATCTATCTATCTATCTATCTATCTATCTATCTATCTATCTATCTATCTATCTATCTATCTATCTATCTATCTATCTATCTATCTATCTATCTATCTATCTATCTATCTATCTATCTATCTATCTATCTATCTATCTATCTATCTATCTATCTATCTATCTATCTATCTATCTATCTATCTATCTATCTATCTATCTATCTATCTATCTATCTATCTATCTATCTATCTATCTATCTATCTATCTATCTATCTATCTATCTATCTATCTATCTATCTATCTATCTATCTATCTATCTATCTATCTATCTATCTATCTATCTATCTATCTATCTATCTATCTATCTATCTATCTATCTATCTATCTATCTATCTATCTATCTATCTATCTATCTATCTATCTATCTATCTATCTATCTATCTATCTATCTATCTATCTATCTATCTATCTATCTATCTATCTATCTATCTATCTATCTATCTATCTATCTATCTATCTATCTATCTATCTATCTATCTATCTATCTATCTATCTATCTATCTATCTATCTATCTATCTATCTATCTATCTATCTATCTATCTATCTATCTATCTATCTATCTATCTATCTATCTATCTATCTATCTATCTATCTATCTATCTATCTATCTATCTATCTATCTATCTATCTATCTATCTATCTATCTATCTATCTATCTATCTATCTATCTATCTATCTATCTATCTATCTATCTATCTATCTATCTATCTATCTATCTATCTATCTATCTATCTATCTATCTATCTATCTATCTATCTATCTATCTATCTATCTATCTATCTATCTATCTATCTATCTATCTATCTATCTATCTATCTATCTATCTATCTATCTATCTATCTATCTATCTATCTATCTATCTATCTATCTATCTATCTATCTATCTATCTATCTATCTATCTATCTATCTATCTATCTATCTATCTATCTATCTATCTATCTATCTATCTATCTATCTATCTATCTATCTATCTATCTATCTATCTATCTATCTATCTATCTATCTATCTATCTATCTATCTATCTATCTATCTATCTATCTATCTATCTATCTATCTATCTATCTATCTATCTATCTATCTATCTATCTATCTATCTATCTATCT